>OX638307.1:18800589-20000589 GCA_951812265.1 Taphrorychus bicolor | reverse complement strand
TATACCGGTATATGAGTAAACCTTGCACTTGCAGGGAAAAATGTTTATCAAATAAACCAGCTAAGAATGTTGTCAAATACCGAAAGATTATCCAAATATACACTTGATTGAATTAATGCTTTATGCTTACTTAGGTCTTTGGAATTCTGGTTGATTTGTTTTGTATTGTACAATGTTATCACCTTTTAATGGAACAAAACATAATAATTGTCTTACAGACTTCTTTCCATATTTTTAGGTTTATTATTGTTTGTGTTAGTTACATGAAAGTTAAATGAGTCATTACGAGTTTAACCTTTCTTTTTGTTTTTTTGGAGAGGGCTACGTCCAGTGTTTGCACATTTTTGGGGGTTTAAATGACTATTATTTGAACTGTTAAAGCCAATCAAACTGGCGTGGAATTCAACTGAATGTGAAAAAAAAATCATTATTATTGTGAAATGTGGAATTAGTGGAGATTAATATTTTTGTCATTGTCAGTGCATCACTTATTTTATGAGGGAGAAGATCTTGAGTTGACTGTGTGTATTAGTGACATTTTGCGTTTTGTCAGATTGGTAGAGTTAGATGAGAAGTGGTCTGTTAGAGAAGAGTATACTAAATGTGCCCTCATAATAGTTTTGAAATCCAAACCCATGCCTATGTGTGTGAATAATGAAATTGAAAAGTAGGATTGGATGTGGGATGTTTTTTTAGGGGAGGGGGGGGGGGGTTAAAAGGACTTATTGTTTGCTCATCAAAAAAGAAATTTTTTTTTGGTGTCCAGGGGCTATGCCCTTAGTTAAATTCAATCAAACTGACTTGGAATCTAACTGAATGTGAAAAATAATTCCTGATGATGGTTAATTGGGAAATTAGCTTAGATTTTAAATGCTACTGCTACTTGTTTATTGATTTCTTAAATCACATACAGGGTGAGTCAGGATCAAATGGTCATATGTAAACCATGCACAGGAAAATAGATTTTAAGCAGAAAGTTGTAGTAAAGTTGTATCTGGAAATGCTTTGTTACCAAGATACAAGGTGATAAAATTTCAGATTTTTTACAGGTTTTATTTCATAGCTGCTTCAGGTCTTATCATAGCAAGATGAAATTTTTTGCATTGATTACTCTTTAGAATCTCCACAACCACAATTTACAGATTGCAGTGAGAATCTGCAGGGTCAGGCCCGTTTTTACCTCTCACACTGTTTTGTAGTGCGGTACTGATTATTTGAATTAATGCTGTCCCAACGAAGCCATGGACCATGATCCATGGGCACGGTGCAACAGCGCAGTCCCTCGTAAATCCGTACAAAAGAAATTTTATTAGTTTTTTACTCCACAAAACGCCAGGAACAGTTACATATTGTAGTGAAAACCTACGGGGTGATACTTTTTCAGTGGTCAGGCCCCTTTTTACATCCTAAACTCTCTGAACTCTTTCTCCAATTTCAAAACTTCAACTTTATTTAGAAACTTTTTTGTCTATTGAAATTTTCGTGTCAATTACCGTTTTCGATTTATTTGCAAAAGTATTTAGCAATGCACGAAATTTTCTCATAAAAGTTGCATAACAAATTGTATGAAAAAGTCACAATTACAAAGTACTTGGAAATACAAATATTATTAATTTTTTTAAATAACTGCCTGACCAACTAAGATTTTGTTGGTCAGGCAGTTCAAAGATGAAACCAAAGTTGGAGGATGATGACCCACAGAACCATTTTTAATATCTACAAATTAGGGACCGAAGACTCGACATCTGCTTATGGAAAAACAGCAACAAGGACAGGAATTCTGCATCATGTGGATACCGTCTCACCTTGGAATTAACCAAAATGAAGAAGCCAACACATTGTCCGTGCTAGAACGACAAGGATACAGCACTGTTAAACACAAGATTTACATATGAAGAAACTTATATGGGTAAAGGCGCCAATTAAGAATCAATTGGTCAGGCAGTTCGAAGATGAAACCAAAGTTGAAGGATGATGACTGAGGAGAATGAATCCCAAACAGCTAATTTTCAATACAAAGTTCTCATCTTCGGATGACAGATTGTTCAGCAGCACGGCATTCTGCTGGTGTGATCTCTAGAGCTTCTTGAACAATCTTTTTCTGGAGGGTAGCTTCGTCGTTAACGGGCTCCGCATAAATCTTGATATTCACTGTGCCTCAACAAAAAAATCCAAGGTGGTTAAATCCGGAGAGCGGAGAGGCCAATGTCGGAGGCAGAGAACATTCGCCTAACTGGAACCATATATCAATTAGAGGCTTGGCATCTAAGATTTCTTCACAATCAGTTTCCAAGAAACGAAGTAATACCAGACCATTTAGCCGTGGAGGCAGAAAATATGGGCCAATGAGTGAGTCGTCGCATAATCCCATACAAGCGTTGCATGAAAATTGACATTGAAACTGGTTCTCATTTTTTGGATTAAGATTTTCATGCGCCCACACGTGAACACTGTGCTGATGCTGAACCAGCACGAGTAAAAGTTCAAATCACCTTCCGAGGAAAAAGTCATCTCGTCATTTCAGGCAGCGACTTTCCCAGCCCCACAGGGTAGTGTGACGGATCGGTAGTTCTGTGGAAATTTCTTATTCTTGCTCTGCCTCGCTTGTTTAGCATTATCACCACTCCCTGCTTCCAACTCGTAGGAAAGTGTCATACCTTCAAGGTTGCGTAAGCGCAGAGGTAAGCTGCACCCTTCCTGGTCAGGTTTTTCAGTACCTTGTTAGAGATACTATCCCGGCCATGCGCTTTGAGTTTCACAAAATCTTCAGGAAATCCTTCGGAGATGACCTAGTTCTTCAGGTCCAGCTGGTCCTTGGGGTCCTCTCTCCTCAGATACTAAACAGTTCTCTCAACCGCCAGGATGTGACGATCATCGTCGTCAGGGTGATCATTTAACCTATACTCTTTTTCGATTGTTTGGCCAAATTCTTCCGCTTTATCCTCGTCACTGTACTTTTCCAGAGGCCAGATGAATCCGGCTCTAGTTCGCTCAGCTTTGTGACTGCGGTGTTCTCGCAGAGCTGTTTTCAATTGCTCACCGATTTCGTCCAGCAGCCTGCAATTGTTTTCTGTGAGGTTCCTGGGGTACAATTTACGCAATCGTCCTTGTTCCTGAACGAGCGCCCGTATATGTTCGGGATTCTACTGTGGTTTTTGTACCTTGCGCTAAATAATTATTATGTACTTGAAGTCTGCACCACTTTTTTTGGCCAAGATGCCTCAAAAACGATTATCTTGAACCGCCAACTAGGTACAGTTACTCTCGCGTAAACCTCTTGTGTTGACATTTTGTAAGTAATTTGTGTTGTTACGTTTCGCGGACTTTACACTTATACGAACACCATAAAAATGTTAAAACAAACAACCGATTTAATCTAAGACTTTCAAATTTCAGATTGAACAAAATAGTGCGGCAGTTTCAAGAAGTGGCTCGACAGGGGGTCCTCGAACTCCAAAAACCCAACCTCCTCAACAAGTATCTTTCGGCGACGGAAACGCATGACCTGGCAGATGCCATTCGTTGCATCTTCCATGCGTTGAGAGTCAGATAACGGATCAGAGATGTCGGTTGTTGGCGCTTTGGACTGCTTACCGCTGGTTGCAGTTTCAGCACAACGATAGGTATCGAAGGTAAAAATATCGATGTCAAGCTCTATGTTGTGTTTTTGACTACGCTCTCGATTCTATGTAAGTTTGCAGGATTAACTATTTCGTTTATGTGAAACATACCTCGCGGCTAGAGGCGTTTTCAATACGGTGTTAGTGTCAAAGGGTCAATTGTTGATCTGCCTACCTTTAGAAAATAGCGCATTCCATCGTTCTCAGTCACATATAAGTCAATTTTATGTTTGTCAATTCATCTGACGGAGATCGGCGGAGAGCTGAGTGCGAATGTTACACTTTGCTTTAAGCAGCTTCCTTTATAAGTAATTTAAGCGAGTATTGAGAACGCCTTTAAGTGTCAGTATTTAATTTAAAATCGTCTTTTAATAAACAGAAAAAAATATTCCAAACTATTCTCCATAAGGCTGATAATAAACTGTGATTTTTACTCCTGTAAATTTACTCCCAACATTCTACTTCAAGTTTCGTAGAATTGCGTGGGAAAAACAGCATTAAGTGTTTAGTGGATACGTTTTTATGTGTTCCCATTTTTTACTTGACAGATATTTGAATTATGGTTCTCTATAATTATTACCATGCTGTTCTTTATTATTTGTGTGTAGTTCGGCTTGACAATTTTCCTATTTTATACGAGTTAAGCCGAAACTATGTTTTGCTCATTTATTTTATTAGCTTTAAATCAATCTATATAAGACTTATGACAGCATATCGTATGTCTGCTATTTGATTGCACTGAACGTTCTGCATACCTACTTGTCTTGCGGTGATGATTGCATCCGGAGTTCCATGGAAACATATCAACCATTAAACTTGCTTCAATCAAATTAGCAGACATATAATTTAGCTTACTCCAAGCTGCAGTTTATTCGGGACGACTGTTTCGTCTCCTGGTTTTAGTTTACTACTCGCTTATCACTTTGTCATGATATTTATTTCATGTCCATTTGAGGGGGTGACTGGTGTGCAATAATTTTTTTCGATCGGTACTTTGTTCTAGTTCCTTTCTGATAATGTTGGAACTAAAACCGCGTCGGTGTATTAGACATGTGTAATTGAAAAAGTTACATATTAAAATTGGGGGTCACTTAGTTGAGTTACGTAAAGCTCGAGGGATCATGGTTGTTGAGTCGCAGGCATTTATTATTTCACCAGATGAACTCGGCCTGTTAAGTGTTTAGCTATTAGGTACCTTTTTTTGGTACAATAACATTAGGTAAAGATAGGTTAATGTTTCTTATACTAACCAGATAATTGGGAGTTCTATAAAAAGGACATAAGTCCTGAAAGTGAAGCCGAAACAGTTGACGATCAACTTGCGTAATTTACTCAAAAAAGGATTCAAAAATCCCAAAACGTCAGATTTAAAACGCCACCCATTGTTTAACTAGCCCGTGAACATCCGCAATAGAATCTTTTTAACCATCTGCGAGATTTTCATAGCCAACTGAAGACTTACATTTTCGATCTATTGTGAGGGTTTGACGTTCTCCATATAGTATATACACTTGCGAGCATAGAATTAAGGACACCTCGTAATTTGCATTTAATTTAATAGCTCATAGTTTAATAAAATTTGTTTCGCCCGTCACATTATTTAATAACCTGATGAAGTGATTTTATTGTTATTGCTGGAATAAAAAGACATTTTTGTTCTGGTTCCAAATTTATGAAACTAAAGAACTTGCACTTGTCCGGAACTTAAAGGTTTTGCGAACTTCAGAACCGAGTATTTCCTCTTCTAGCAGCGAAAACAGTTTGTAGACGACGGTGCATGCTTCGAATAAGATTTTGGATCACCTTCTGAAGAAGATTGTCTCATTCCTGTACCAGCAAACCTGTTCTATTGGATTCAAATCTGGACTTCGAGCAGGCCAGACAAATCGCGTAATTTGAACCTCATCAAGATAAGCGGTAACCATGTCAGCAGCGTGGGGGCTTGCATTATCATGCATAAACGTTGCGTTATCTCCTAGGACCATGAATGGCACAACATGGTCTTTTAGAATCTCCGTCAGGTATCTGCATGCATTCAGCGTTGCATTTCGGATGAAGACTAACTCCGTACGAGCTTCAAAAGAAATTCCTGTCCATGCCATAACGGAGCCTCCACCAAATGGAAGCCGTTCAGCAATACAGGCTTGGGCATATCTCAGGTCTGGTCGTCGCAACACTTTTACACGTCTGTCAGAGGCCGTAAGACAAACTCGAGTTTCATATGAAAACAATACGCGACTCCAATCTTCTATTGTCCATGCCAAGTGTTCTCGTGCAAAATTCAACCTCGCAATTCTGTGTTCACGAGAAAGCGGAGGACCTGTAGCTCTAGTTCGAGAGGTTAATCCAGCAGCACGAAATCGCCTCCTAACCGTCCACTCACTTATGTTTACGTGTCTCACATTTTGCAGGTGAGTTTGAAGGGAAAGTGCTGTAGCCGTTCAGTTCCTCAAAACAATAGAAAGCGAAAACCGTCGTCTCTAGCTGTTATAGCCCTTCCTCGTCCTTATCCGGGTCTTCGACTAAGCAACTCAGTCTCTTCATACCGCTGAACCACTCGTTGCACACTAGATAGACTTACTCCACAGTTCCGAGCAGTTTCCCGCTGTCCGCGACCATCTTCTATAGCTGCCACAATTGTTGCCGCAACGACAGGATTTATGGGAATTTTAAAGAACAGAGAAAATGACAATGACACAAGTACCAGTCATAAAATTGGAAATGTATAGATAAAGACAAAAAAAAAACAAAAAATGTTGACTAAGCATTTTGGCACGAGACCGATTTTTTAGTGAACGCTTGTCAAATCATGTGATTATTGTTTAATATGGTGAGTGTCTCGACCGGAGAATTTACAAAGAAGCAAGTTTCTCGGGTAATCGGTCAGGGCATCAAAAAAATAAAACTCTTCAGCTACCAAGCTTTCGGCTGTACTTTTATTGCCTTCTTCAGCGCTACAAAATTATGGTTTATGTCAGTTCAGGTCAATATTATTGTTTAAGATCGTTTTAGGTTTTGAAGAAAAGCTATTCTAAGATGGAAAAGTGGCCACCTGTACTCGTATGTCCAGGTTTTGAGGAATTTTTCAAAATACCCTAATTTTATTCTCGCAAGTGTATTAACTACGGGGTAGCGCAGTTGTTAATCGCCACAATCAGACGCCTCGCGAAAGTTGAAACGTCGCCCGAGGTTACGGTTTGTTTTTCAAAAGTAAACCCCTGAAGAAGCTGATTGAATTCTATACCAATCCGCAAATTTAGCACCTCGTTACTTTTCAAACTTTATTTTTTTTATACTCATCTCCTTTCAACCCACGTTGAGAAAGTACGATAAAATTGTCAAAGTCAGTTTTCCAAGTCATGCTTGATGTCATTAATAAGTACATGATTTATACAAATTGCATGAGTTGAATAATAGTGGTTGGAACGTTGGCACGTTTTTGGTATTCTTGAACCCTTGTTGCATTTTTATGGTTTTATTTTTCGGATGAGATCTTTGGTAGAAACATACACGACGCGAAGAATTTACTATTTTGGTGTAGTTTATCGTCATACCAATTGACGCGTTCATTAGCCCATTGCAAGCAAAATCACATATGATTTTGTGTGAATAGAACCCTTCTCAAAAGATGTCATGAACGTTGGCTAACATCTTTGACTCATCTACGAACGCATTCAGTTACCAGAAGCTTTTAAAAACCTCTGTTGCATTTTCTGGCATGTACTCGGAAAAGGTGGATATTGTTGAAACGGTACCCACCACTTCTGAGCACACAACAAAGTCCATAAAATTTACAAATATCGAATTGATACAGACGCGACACAAGAGTGTGATGTCGCGTCTGTATCAATTCGATATTTGTAAATTTAGTAATGTGTAAACAGGCTGACGAGATGGTGAAATAATAAAAAACTTTAACCAATGACATTTTTTAACTGTTATATTTGCAGTTAAGATTTCGTTTAGGTTAACCCAGGTTAAGGTATAATCGATCCTTATTAATCATGGTGTTAACAGCAGTCATTAAGACAAGGATTACTTGTCAAACCAAAAGCTTTTGTGATAATTCTTTTTATGAATCGACAATTCTATATTTACAAAATTTGAGTTTATCGTTTTTTTCTCCGGTAATTGTGAATGGTGTATAAAATTCTTCTACGCACTGATCAATTTGTTTATTGTGATTGTTTATGTATATTTTGTATGCAAACCAAATATAAAAATTGGCTCAATTTATTATCGATTTGGTCAGTAAACCCGTATTGTGTGTAGGTAAATGTAGATTTTTTCCACATCAGGTGAACGTAATTATTTCCGGTGTATACATTGTACTATTTGAAAACCGACATTTAAGTTGTACAGTTTTATGCATAGAACGAACCACATTTCAGTCTTCCTTTTGCGAAGCAAAAAACTGGCATCGTTTTGTGGTTAAGTGTTAAATGTATCTTTATAGAAGTAGCACTTTTGTAATATCCCCAGTGTATTAGGTAAATAGGCAGGTAAACGGGTAAAACTATGAAAAAGTTATAATGTTGTCTGTTTTACTTTTTTAAGTAGGTGCACTGACTATTTTTTTGCTATATAATTACATTTACGGACTCTAAAAGGATTTATTAAACAAAGCTTAAATGTAGAATTAGGAGAATGTGTGATGAAAAAACAAAATGTGTCAATCGCGGCGGTGAAACATAGGTTTGCTCCTTTTTCCTCAAGATAGTAACGTTAAATGCTATACCACATTTTAAGAATAAAGACAGTTCAAACACTCCTTTCATACCTGCGAAATACGAGGGTTTGAATTCAAAAGCTAACGTGAGTGATGTGGGTTTTACGTACGAGGGTAGGGTAGTATATAATACTGCTAGCCTGAGTAGAGATCTTGGGTAGAGAGGACAGGGGCAGAAAGGTTCGGTGCCAACCATCGGGTGATCGAACTTGTTATATTACTGAACGGTGGTTATATCAGCAATGCACATTTTTCCTTTTTCCACGTTTAAGAAAGCATTAGAGCTTTAAGGATCAACGACCAAAAATGTTTTGTGTTACGATACTTTATTTATCTACTGTTAACTTTAACATCCCCGTCCGTTATAAATTTCTTTACTTTACAGTGTGGTATAAAAACTATATAAAGGAATTTTATATCTGCCAAGTTATTTGGATATCAAAATTAGCATACTTAATCTACATAGTATGTATAGCGTCTTAAAGGTGTATTTTTTTTCTATTTTATGGAACTTTATTGTAGAGAATAGCCTGGAAAAGTGTGTACATATGCGTCACTTGAAGAGTAGGTACTGTTATTGGGTAGACAAATGTATATTTAGTAAAAAACCGGCAATAGAGTTTCTAGTTAAGAACCGAAAGCTAACTAGGCTGAGTAGATTTGTAGTAGTGAGCGTTAGATTCTAGGGAAATTACAACTCGACTGACAAAACCCAATATAGGGACTTTTGTAGAAATTCAACAATGATTTAATTTTCTAAACATTGATTTTGCAAAACTCGCTGGGCACATAGTGTCGTTGCTACATAAACAGTGAACAGTTGAAGATGTAGATATTAAGCTACTCAAGAATCAACATATTGCTGAATAGCTGAGGTTTATAGACGGCCTTTTTACAAATTAGTCTAACTTTGTGTCTCATTGTACATATGGTCGGATTGTGAATAGTAATTGTGCTTAACACAGCGAAGTTTCAGCGATGCGAGCAGTGCATACAAGAAGCTTTAATAATATTTGTTTAATAAAAAATATATATAAAAACACGTTTTGTGTAAGAAAATTCTTTTAAAATATATAAAGCTTGAGATATCTAAAATAATGTTAAATGGCTTTTAATTTTTAACAAAGTCGTTGGTTGCATAGGCCGTCAGGTAATCAAGCGCCTTGTGTCCTAATATTCAAACCTTCTTTTGCGTCCCAAAGTTGATGTTTTTTAATATGTATCTATCATATATGAAGGAAAGAAACCAGCGGGGATAAACTAATATAAAAACAAATCACCGTGATAACCTTGAGATCTTAAAAAGCAGAACGGTCTTAAGGATATATTATAATAGATGTATTGTTAATACCTCCGTAAGGATTTCAGACCTTTTCTTGCTTTAACTGCTTCTTCTTCTGGCTGTGTAAGTAGAGTGCCTAAGTTGCCCAGTTCTAATTGTCGGGTAACCAATGGTCCTTGTAAATATATTTTGAAGGTAATTAAATGGCAATTGCCTTAATTAGCTTCGGCAATGATTTAATTAATTTAATTGTCTTGGACAAAAGATATGTGGGTTGTCGTGCGAAATTATTTCACTAACAAAAATATATTTTAATAGTCTTTATTTGCCATTTTAAATCGGCTTAGTAACCATAAAATATTCGTTTATTTCTCTACCCATCTTCTTTTTTCTCGTATCAAGAAGATTGTTCAATTGGAGTTGAAAAACCCCAGTCTAAATGCATCGAGAAAATAATTGACAATTAAAAATTATTGTTTGTGTGTGTCAGTCATCGTTTAACGTTCTAGATATGATATCTTACAGTACCCCGCTGAATTTCGTTAGAGAGTATTAGTTTTGGGTCACAAAAATTAGCATTTTTTATTTTTTTTTATACTGTACGCTAAAAGTAAATTAATATTATATTTAAGTAAAAGACGAAATTAGAAAAACTGCTTTATGGAAATGTTGTATGTATTAATAAGTTTTATGACTGACAACTTAACCCCTTTATTAACGCACAGAACTATATAAATTTGTTTAAGCATTTGTAGGAATGGTTAGCTTTTCCTTACAAAGCATTACATAGGTTTGAGGGAATCTGGTTCAACCAAATAAACCCCCTCTAGTACGTAATGCTCACTTTAAGTTCCTCTACTGTAGAGGTAACGGTATCTTTCATTAGCAGACACAGTATTGTATAAAACTAGCGAATACGTTTAATCTGGTATTTCATTTTTAAATAACGAAGTATTTAATAGAACGAACTATTGATCCCTATATCTGATAGACAGCATTGTAACAATTAATATGCGACTCGAGTCTTTGAGGAATATATAAAGGGTGTCACGAGTTTTAAATATAATTTTAAGGTTAATTTTTAGTCATGGGGCTTCAAAGTGCTCAGAAATTAGCCCTGTTATGCCGACTGCTAAAGGAGAAAATGCATTTATGCCCGACACTTCCATGCATTAATATAACAGATTGTCTTAGGTTTATTTATATTACATTTATTGAAGACCATCTTGGGTTTAGTTTCAGCTTAAAGCCGTACAGTTGAAGAAAATACGCCCCCTATGAATGTGTTTCCTCCTTAGAAGAGCTTGATCTCTTAATTTCTAAGACTTTGGACTACTTTTGTATTACATATACTTATTTGTGTAAATACACTGTAATAAGTAAACAATTTAATTTTCTTGATCTTGCATTGTTAAGTTTAGGTGAGAGTGATGTTTTGTGCACTTTTGGTTTCAATTGTTATGTTGTGATTTATAACTATCTTTCGTTTAGCTCTTGTTCGCCACGAACAGTTAAATCTGTTACTTTTTATTTGAAAAACATGATCGTGTTCAAGTTCGCAACAAATAATATCTAATCTTGATAAGTTTTTAACTGTTTAAATCTAGCAAATATGTGATTGTATGTAATATTAAGTCATGTTTATATGTCACACTAAGTAACGGGATTTAAATAAATCTCTCTTTATTAAAGGTGTTGTTACATTATTGCCCTTATTACCTAAATTATTTCACATTTTAGTATATGCTAAACTAAACTCTGATTGATGATCACATCCCAGTATTAGCTGGGTCTTGCTTCTCTTGGCGTGGTCGACGAGTCTCCGCACCGCTTCAGAAGGAAACTATTCAGCTTCCGCATCTCCAGGGAGGTATAGGCTGAGCAGATGATTCCATCTGTCTTGTTTTTCGCTTCTGTGTCAGAGTTGAGTGGGCATTGTCTATTTGTGATAATAAACGTCTATTTATTATGGCAATAGATATATAAATTATGTGGAGGACAGAAACCAAAAAACAAAAAATAACTGCCCTTTCAAATCTTTCCTCTTCGATCGAGCACCGAATGGGTTGTCTACCTTGCAAACTATTGATTGAATCTACGGGACTTTCTTTGATGGCAGGTAAAACGGTGGCAGGCCCGTTGGATTCACTCCAATCGGTTCATTCGTTTCAAAGTTACTGGCGGTCAAAGTTGAAAAATGAAACCCCTTGGTCAGTTTCGAAAAAATTATGGTAATTTGTTTTGTTGTTTTTTTTTTCGGAATCAGGCGATTTCAATCCCCTATGAACGTAATAACCTACGGGACTTTCTTTGGTTGGAGGTGAAAGGGGACATCAAAAGTTTCAAAAAAACCGGACTTACTCCAATCGGTCCATCCGTTCTAAAATTACAGGCGATCCAAGTTGGAAACTGAGAAAAAGAAGAAACAACCCCTTTTTGGTCAATTTCGAAGAAGTGATGAATTTTTTGTGATGTTTTTGATTGGAACGAGGCGATTTATCCCTTATGAACGTAACAAACATAATAATACTGAAATTAATCCCATAAGTGGACTTTTTTCTAAATGCCTCCAAAGCACATTCCAAAAGTACTTAAGAGTCGACCACATAAGGGGTCTGCCTCTCCCAAACTATTGAACTTACGGAATTTTCTTTGGTGGACGCTGAAAGAGAACATAAAAAAGAACAAACACCGTTGGATTCACTCCAATCGGTCCACTTGTTCTAAAGTTACAGGCGGTCAAAATTTGGAAATTAAGAACAAAAGAGGAAACTTTCCCCGTTTTGGTCAATTTCGAAAATATGATGGTAGTTTTTTTGCTGTTTGATTGAAATGAGGCGATTTCAATCCGTTATGAACGTTCGTTAACAATCAGATAACAAATACATTAATAATCTACTTCTAATATCTATTATGGTAGCCGTCTTAAGCTTAGGCGCAAATTTCCTCATTTAAATTTCCCGCCGGCATCTCAGCCGTTACAAGCCCTTATTCCCATTGGTCCGCCAACTCGCTTCCTACGCGGGCGCCATTTCCCATGTATGCACGACTCGCGAGCTTCTTTCACTTTCGTGCTTTTCGTTTGTGTAGACGCCATTATCCAAGCCAAGGAAAAAGGAAGAAAAAATTAGTGAAAATTGTCGATTGGCGAATTGAGATAGCGAAGTTACTGTAAGTATCTATTAAATAAGTAGCTCTTTATTCAGTTTTTAATGAGTTTAGCCGCGTATTGGGCTTGTTCTACTGCTTGCAACAAAACCATTGAAAGGAATATACTATGATGCTTTCAGCACTATTTATTTGTTTCTCAGTCCCAAAAAGATCTACAAAATGTTGGTGCTACTTTGTGGTTCAGATTATACCGTTAGTTTCAAAGCAATTTTACACAATACAACTTTAAAAACAATCTTAAAGCTTTGCAAAAGAGTGAGACGCCATTTCACCAAGTCTAACTTTGTGATGAGTTATATCTGCAGCATGTTGTTTGTAGCCTGGACCAGTATGTCAAAAGTTTTTCCTGGAAAAAAAAGCCCCAAAGGCTTTCTTAAAACTACTCGTTTTCACAATTTAACAATAAGCTAAGGCAGGTTTAGAAAGGTCAATGTTTCAGGTGAACCTAAAAGACGAAAATTCAAAAAATATTAAAAGGAATTTCTAGTGTTTCATTATTGTTTTTATACTTTCAGTACAATAATAGTTTTAAAGTTAGAAAACTACTTTTTGTCAGCACTTTCTGAGTCACCTTATATTAATAGTTTTAGTAAAGAAATGTAAAGATAATACAGAAATGCTACTATAACCTACATCGATTAATCTTAGAAGCTTGCAAAAAATTGGGAAAATGTTCTTAAAACGGGTGATAGTGTCGGAAAAGATCTTTGTAGTTTTTTTTCTAAGGCTTTAATGCAAATTATTAGTACTTCTGAGATATATATGTCCAATCTACAAACTGCAGGTGTAATATCACAACTTTATAAGTTAGAATTGTGAACGAATTTTAATTCTTACAAACTAACTTTTTACAAGCGCTTTTTAATTTGTATTAAATTTCATAAAAAATCATCCTTATATTTTCAGATGGGGAAATCAAAGGCTGGCACTAGTGGTAGCCAAGTTGGTAAGAAGAGGACCTTCAAAAAGGAAAAGGCTAAAAAGGTAGAAAGTTCTAATGCCTGATTTTACTACTACTTTACTAGATCAAATTTAAATTAAACTTTCATTTGCACTAAAATTCATTATTGAAAAAAGATAGAATCAAAGAAAAAAACGTAAATTTTGATATTTTTGTGTGATTTTTAGTATGGGGGCTCGGATAAGAAGAAAAATAAGAAAAAAAGGGCCAAGCTGTCATACCAGAAAAAAGTAGGATTTGAGAGAGGATTGAAAGCCGAGAACATTGTTGGCATTGCACAGTCAAAAGATGGACATCAGTTCTTGATGAAGTGGAAAGGAACAAATAAGACCGATTGGGTGCCGTCTAAGGAAGTAAACGTCAATTGCCCCCAAATGGTTATTGCATTTTATCAAAGTCGAATCACTTGGAGATGCCCGCAAGGGCATTATCATTAGCCTTTGTTAATAATTTATCAGATGTAAACAATAAGTATATTTAGTAAATATGTCTCAATACATGCTTAATTTTTGTAATGTATCTAGTTCATAGGCGACACTTTCCCGAAGGGGATTGCATGATTACATTTTGTTTACATATACTGTTTGTTCGTTCGTTTGTTGCTGTTCTGAAGAAAGTATGAAAATACAAATACATGCAACATTAAGTGTACCCATGTATTGTTCAACATTTTGTATTTGTTTAGGTATCGATTAGCTTTGTGTGACTTATCAACCGAGTTGCCAGTGTTAAGTGGGAATATTATTTCATAATTGTTAAGCCTCTTATTTTCCTACTATAATGACGCATTACATTGTAGGGTTTTTAAAGGTTTCGGCCAATTAAATCCATCATCAAAGTTATTACATTACCTACAGTGTTTTTAGGAAACAATCCAATCCAGTTATATTATACAATTTCTATTTTTTTTTATAAAAATGTAATAATAAGACTTACCATAAGATATTTTTTTTCCGAGATAATCATGTAAACAGGTAACAGTTATATATACATACACTTCTTAAATTATGAAATAAAATTTCCACGTTCGTGTTTAGAAAAATTAACTGTCTCTAATATGTCATTGAAGATATGTAATAAAACTTTTTTGTATCACTTTTAGTTTTCGAAATAAAAAAGATTGGAGTTTTTGGCAATTTTAGTTTTTGTCCATGTGTTGGCCTCCGTCGAGCGTAGGTTCCATACCTACGACACTCTGCCGGAGGACAGTGGCTGTAAGTACACCACATTTGCTGAGTGAGAAAGTTATAACGTGACCGATGAGTTGTCTTCAACACACATTTTCGAATTATTAGTTGAGGCGTAACTCAAATAAGACAATAATTACGTGATATTGTCAAAAATAATTAATAAGGTACAGGCGATCAAAATTTGGAAATTAAGAAAAAATAGTAAATACTTTCCTCTTTGGTCAATTTCGAAAATATGATGGCAATTTTTTTGCTGTTTGATTGAAATGAGGCGATTTCACTCCGTTATGAACGTTCGTTAACGATCAGATAACAAATACATTAATAGTCTACTTGTAATCTCTATTACGATACCCGTCTTAACATTAGGCGCAAATTTCCTCATTTAAATTTCCCGCCGGAATCTTAGCCGTTACAACCCCTTATTCCCATTGGCCCGCCAACTCGCTTCCTACGCAGACGTCATTTCCCATGCATGCACGACTCGGCGACTTGCGAGCTTCAATTTTGTTCGTGCTTTTCGTTTGTTTAGACGCCATTATCCAACCCAAGGGAAAAGGAAGAAAAAATTTGTGAAAATTGTCGATTGGCGAATTGAGATAGCCAAGTTACCGTAAGTACCTATTAAATAAGTAGCTCTTTATTCAGTTTTTAATGAGTTTAGCCGCGTATTGGGCTTGTTCTACTTCTTGCAACGAAACGATTGAAAGGAATATGTTATGATGCTCCCAGCACTATATACTTGTTTCTGAGTTCCAAAAAGATCTACAAAATGTTGGTGCTTCTTTGTGATTCAGATTATACTGTTAAGTTTCAAAACAATTTTACACAACACAACTTTAAAAACAATCTTAAAGCTCCGCAAAAGAGTGAGACGCCATTTCACCAAGTCTAACTTTGTGATGTGTTATTATATCTGCAGCATGTTGTTTGTAGACTGGACCTCATGTCAAAAGTTTTTCCTGAAAAAAAAGCCCCAGAGGCTTTCTTAAAACTACTCGTTTTCGCAATTTGACAATAAGCTAAGGAAGGTTTAGAAAGGTTAATGTTTCAGGTTAACCTAAAATACTTAAAAAAAATTCAAAAAATATTAAAAAGAATTTCCGGTGTTTCATTATTGTTTTTATACTGGCAGTATAATAACCCTTTTTAAAGTTAATATTAGAAAACTACTTTTTGCCAGCACTTTCTGAGTCATCTTATATTAATAGCTTTAGTAAAGGAATGTAAAGATAATACAGAAATGTTACTACCTACATCGATTAATCTTAGAGGCTTGCAAAAAATTGGGAAAATGTTCTAAAAACGGGTGATAGTGTCGGAAAAGATCTTTGTAGTTTTTTTTCTAAGGCTTTAATGCAAATTATTAGTACTTCTGAGATATATATGTCCAATCTACAAACTGCAGGTGTAATATAAAAACTTTATAAGTTAGAACTGCCAACGAATTTTAATTCTTACAAACTAACTTTGGATGTTTTACAAGCGCATTTTAATTGTATTAAATTTCAAAAAATCATCCTTATATTTTCAGATGGGGAAATCAAAGGCTGGTACTAGTAGTAGCCAAGTTGGTAATAAGAGGACCTTCAAAAAGGAAAAGGCTAAAAAGGTAGAAAGTTCTAATGCCTGGTTTTACTACTACTTTACTAGATCAATATTTAAATTAGACTTTCATTTACACTAAAATTCATTATTCAAAAAAGATAGAATCAAAGAAAAACGTAAATTTTTATATTTTTGTGTGATTTTTAGTACGGGAACTCGGATAAGAAGGAAAATAAGAAAAAAAGGGCCAAGCTGTCAGACCAGAAAAAAGTAGGATTTGAGAGAGGATTGAAGGCCGAGAAAATTGTTGGCATTGCACAGTCAACAGATGGAATTCAGTTCTTGATGAAGTGGAAAGGAACAAATGAGACCGATTGGGTGCCGTCTACGGAAGCAAACGTCAATTGCCCCCAAATTGTTATTGGATTTTATCAAAGTCGAATCATTTGGAAACGCCCGCCAGGGAAATTTTTATTAGTCTTTGTTCGTTCATCGTCTTGATTTATCAGATGTAAACAATAAGTATATTTAGTAATATGCCTCAATACATGCTTAATTTTTGTAATGTATCTAGTTCATAGGCGACACTTTCCCAAAAGAGATTGCATGATTACATTTTGTTTACATATACTGTTTGTTCGTTCGTTTGTTGCTGTTCTGAAAAAAAAGTTTTGATACAAATACATGCAACATTAAGTGTCTTTCCCAAAAGAGATTGCATGATTACATTTTGTTTACATATACTGTTTGTTCGTTCGTTTGTTGCTGTTCTGAAAAAAAAGTTTTGATACAAATACATGCAACATTAAGTGTGCCCATGTATTATTTTAACATTTTGTATTTGTTTAGGTTATATCGATTAGCTTTGTGTGACTTATCAACCGAGTTACCAGTGTTAAGTGGAAATTTTATTTCATAATTTTTAAGCCTGTTATATTCTTACTATAATGACGTATTACATTGTAGGGTTTTAAAAGTTTCGGCCAATTAAATCCATCATCAAAGTTTTCTATCTGAGCCCAGACCTGTTTATTCATGCACATGTTAAATGCTTGTGCTGTGTTTATTTAGTAAGTATATCGGCCTATTACATTACCTACAGTATTTTTAGAAAACAATCCAATCCAGTTATATTATATAATTCCTAAATTTTTTTATAAAAATGTAATAATAAGACTTAACATAAGAGACATTTTTTCCAAGATAATCATGTAACCAGGTAACAGTTCATCTCACAACATTTTAACAATTAAATTATTTATATAGATACACTTTTAAATTATGAGATAAAATTTCCACGTTCGTATTTAGAAAAATTAACTGTTTATAATACTTTTGTTATATTGAAGAGATTACAGTATAATAAAACTTGTTTGTATCACCATTAGTTTTCGAAATAGAAAAGATTTGAAGTTTTGGGCAATGTTTAATTTTTGTCAGTGAGCTGCCTGAGGGGAGAAGGCCCCAGGGGTCAGCAGGGCCTGATTGACCCGGTTATCCCCGGAGAAGGCAGGGGCATACTGAGGACCCTTGTGTAACGTAAGGCTCCGGGACGCGACAGCATCTCCAACAAGGTGCTGAAAAACCTGACCAGGAAGGGTGCAGCCTGTCTCTGCGCTGTGGCGAACGCAACGCTGAGGCTACGGCACTTTCCATCAAGGTGGAACAAGGGAGTAGTGATAATGCTAAACAAGCGGGGAAAGGATGGGGAATTTCTACAGAACTACCGGCCCATCACATATTACTGTGCGGGGCTGGGAAGGTCGTGGAACGAATTATCCTGCGGAGACTCCAAGACGAGGATATACGCCTAAACGTCGTGCCCGTACACCAATACGGTTTTCGGGAGCTGCATTCGGCAGAATTGCAGGTCCTGAAGACTGTTGAGAACGTTACAGAAGGCAGGAACTCCAGACCCTATCGAACGCACTCCTCCACAAGTGCGCTCGATAGGGTCGGGCACGAGGGCCTGATCTACAAGCTGAGTGACTTAGGTATGTCGGCAAACATTTGCCGACTTATCGACAGTTACCTCACAGATCGGACAGTTGTTGTAAGAGTCGGATCCTCCCTGTCGGCGCCCAGAGCGCTAGAGGCAGGTGTCAAACAGGATGACAAACAGTGCGCGACTTCATGAGAGTCAAAGCTCCTTCCGAAGCGCGGATGCACATCCAGACGAGCTGCGCTGCCCCAGTTGTCTAACATCTGACGCATTTAACAAACATTTGGAATAGTTGCCCCACATTGATTTGATGGTGACTGTACACCACATTTGCTGACCGAAAAAGTTATAACGTGACCGATGACTGGTCTTCAACACACATTTTCGAATTATTATAGTTGAGGCGTAACTCAAATAAGACAATAATTAGGTGATATGGACAAAAATAATTACGTTTATTTTTTACATCCCCTTACACTATCATTACACTAAAGTCGATAATTCTTGAGGGCTATTCGTAGTGGTTACGCTACTAATATCAATATTGTTAGGTGACATCAGAGGACTCACACTACCGCTCGCTTCCCTGGGATGCTTGCTAATGTTGAGGGTGTCCCCTGCCGGTGGGGTGGTAGTCGAAGGTCTAATAATATACGGTCCATTGCTATGTACACTAGCCAGCGGATGTCCAATACTGTGGTTAAACGCGCTAACGTGGGACTGATTTAAAGTGGCAGGTAATGGTTGGGACGCGATGCTGTGGTACGAGTTGTGGTGCTGCTGAGTCATATCCTGTTGCTGAGCGAGCTCCTTCACGGCGTTCGTCTTCTCCCTTTGCCAGATGAACACGTTGTGTACCATGGCGCAACCGCAAAATACAATCCCAAGGCCGATGAAAACGCTCGTCACTATGGCAGGGGTTGAATGGAACTGGATGAAGGTATAGAGTATTATCCCTAAGAGGAATATCACAAAAAGCCCAGGTTAAAGTATTTGATTATAAAAGTGAAAATATCATATATTATAAAACAACTGTTGGTGGGGGAGATTTTAGTAACAATTGCGATAAATACACATGATATTCGATTTTAAGTTTTATTTACCAGGGAATTACCTAGATCCTAGAAGATATTACAAACTGTTGGTTGCATGAAACTCGTTCCAGGTGAGCAGTGACTAATAATTAAATTTCCTCGTGCAAAATACCAGCCACTGCGATATGTACCAAGTTCAACCCTTGAACCAGTTTCATACTTAAATATCAAATAAGTAGAAAAAAAATCATTCAGGTGTAGTGAGGAAACAAAATTAATGATATCTACTATTAGTACCCTTTTTAGTTCTGTGGAAGCAAGTACCTACCTGTTAAAAATACTGGAATGGAAATAAAGAGGCCACCCATCGCACAAACCCTGCTGACTGATGACTTTTGGAGATATTTGGAAGTTCTGAAAAAATTGAGACATAGACATACCATCATATACAAATAGAAAAAGTATTCAGTGGGCTGGGTGTTCCAACTCTAATTATAACTGCCATAACTATCATGGCGCCTGCGCACACTGTAGATACATACTAATGACGATTTAAGAGATTTTTTACCAAAAATGTTGCCTTACTAGTCTATACTGCTAATTATTGATAGTCTATCTAAGATGATAAAAATGAATACGTAAGTAGGTAATTCACTTAAACTCTTAACTCTTTTGTTACAGTTCCTTTAAATCTGTAAATGCTCTATGGATTTGAATTGCTTAGCAACTCTATTTCATGTGAGAATATGCCATTAAGATGAAAGACGACCCACCCATCTAATTACCTCCATACAGAATCTACGAGTCCAAGAAAAAAAATCGTTAAAGAAGAACTGCAGTTACCTATTAGAATTAAACCGTATTGAGAAATGTTATTCAGCTTGTCGTTCACCAGCGATGAGAATCGAGACTTTGCGTTGACTATAACCATTTTAATGCAGCTCAGGGCATGACAGATGTCATTTACCAAACCGAACATCAAAACTCTGAATCTGAAGAGCGGATAACTACCATCAAATTAGTCTCCCAAACTGTTGAACCTACGGGACTTTCTTTGGTGGAAGGTCAAAGAGGATATCAAAAAGGACAACACAAAGACTTAAAAACCGTTGGACTCACTCCGATCGGTCCACTCGTTCTAAAGTTACAGAAGGTCAAACTTGGAAATTGACAAAAAAGAACGAACACCCCCCTCCCCCCCCCCCTTCCAAATTGTTTTTATGGGACATTTTTTTACGGTGGGAGGTAAAAGAGGACAACACAAAGACTCAAAAACCGTTGGATTCACTGCGATCGGTCCACTTATTCTAAAGTTACAGGCGGTCAAATTTGGAAATTGAGAAAAAAGAGGAAAACTTCTTTGGTCAATTAATAGAGTCAAACCTAACAAGAGTGAAATTAGTCCCCACTTTTTTCTAAATGCTTCCAAAGCACATTCTAAAAGTACCCAGAAACCACACAAATCTACCTTCATAATAACTTTCGAACTTTTCAGTTATAACATCATGTTGCTTATGGAGTTGTTCAACTCTTGAATTATACCAAGATGATGCTCAGCAAGTGTTACTAATTGCTGACGTATCCAGAGTTTTGCGTGAATATTTCGATAACTGTATAGCGTAAGGAGTGCGAAGTTCAATGACTACTCAAAGGGCATTATTGGGTTGGAGAAATACCAGTAAAAATGAGTGCCAATACAACATGTGCCAAAAGTTTCCGGTTTCCTGCAAACACCTCCATACTCATAGAAATTTGAAGTCTTGCTTATACGCCTTTTTGAACACGTTACTTGAGACATCTAAAGGCTATCCATGGGTATACATAATTGACGAACAAACAAGTATGGGACCGTTTGGAGTATGGCAAAAGACATTTTGAGATAAGAAGTGCCTAGAGGAAGGTGAAAATGTCACTCAGATCGTCACGGCAGTGATACAGCATACTGTCAATTTTTTACGATTCGAATATAATTTGAATCCCGTTTATCACCCAGAGACAAACGCCTGATGAAGCCTCATTTAGAGACAACTTTAACCATATATTTCTACAACGACTACAACACCAACTGGAACGTGGGGCTTTTAGCAACGAGGATTGTGTGCACACCTCCAATGATGTTAACAGAGATATGAAAGCATGGACCATAGAAGAAGCCTCGAAAAAGGATAGAAACGTTGGCCATTTCTAAACCATAAATCATATTTTGTGTTGATCACCAAACCAAAAAATTGACAGAAAATTCGGCTGGTCCTAAAACTGAATTTAAAAAAATAATAAAAGGGTTTGTAACCGTGTTTTGGGGAGTAAGAGGAAAGGAAAGCAACTACAGACACATTGGTTACGTTCACTCGACACGCTTTCTACAAGCGGATGGGTGATCCGGTGACATAAGCATTTTAATACTCTGCTTTCCCTAATGTCTTACTATTTTTTTTTTCAATTTTTAACCGTTGCCTTTTGCTTGTCCGTAAACCCAGTGGTTTAGTAAAATATTTTGAATTTTTTCATTTAAACAAGAAAGTTCTTAACAAGTAAGAAAATTTAGATTTTCAGAAAATGTATTGTTTACGTCCGACCGTCGGTCCACAGAGATTCGGGCCGAAGCGGCAACGCCAGCGCCGATCGCGACCCCATCTCGAATAAACGAGAACCGGGAACAGTCGCCTCCATTCTCGAAAGTACGAGAGTGTGTTCAGGCCCGGTATATAAGTCAGCGAGAGGCGCGAGATGGGATGGAATAGATAGTGCAGTGTAGTAAATAAGCGAAATAAGCGGACAAGGGAACAATGCGAAATATTAGTAGAGAGTAATTGTGTTTTAATAGTGTTGTAATAGTTAAAAGTAAATAAAAGTGTGTTGTTAATTGACGATTAATTATTGGAACCTGTATCCCGTAGCAGTATTATAAACAGGCTAAATATGTTTAATTTTGATTTATTTTTTTCAAATAGAAAGAGTGGTGTAGTGATAACTCTGCCTCGCCTCGTTTTACCTTCCAAACTCGCACCAGAAAAAACTGTTTCACATCAATGTTCGATTATCCGAGTAAATTTATTTCCAAAGCTTTAGCTCTCATTATAGAAGTACCCAGGGTTCAATGCCTTGACTTCTTATAATAAGAACCTCTTTGTCGTTCTTAGAATCAAAGCCGAAGCTTTCAGATATTAATTTAAAATATGTGTGTAAAAGTGCATAAAAATTGATCAGAGAAGGCGCCTATCTCCAATACTGCTGCATCAATGGTTCCTTCGTTTATTGGAGGTAAAAAAAAACAGTTGGATTAATGATTAAGTATAGTGTGTAGACTCGTAGAGGTGGACAAAATAACAACTTCACTCTGTTATCAAATAGCCCAAGTTTTAACCATATATTTTGATGTTTATCAAGGCTATTAATGTCTATGTCCCAATAGATCATTACCGTGTCCATGAGCTCTCTGTGGGCCGAGGTTCATGAGGCACAAAAAAAAAACATACTTCAAGAAACACGAAACACATGAAGGGCAGGGTAGAAAGTAGAGTGCGAACCTCAAAGCGATCACGAGCTATACAGGGTGTGTCAGAAAAGACGTCAAGTCATCCAACTTATCTGCAAACGTACCTTTTTTTGAGATTAAAGAAATATTGTTGAAATTAAATTGTTATTGACGTTGATAATTAAACAGTCAATAGAGTTGGAACATCCTTTATAGCCCTCTTATCATAAAAATGGAACACCTAAACATGACACAAAAATTCCTATCTCTCTATTCGGTAAAAAGAAAAAAAAATCATTAAAATCATTCAGTTGCCACCCCTCTTAGTCAAATATTCATAAATATTGTTGTTACCCAATCAAAGAAATTATTCTTGAAAAATATGAATAATCACGACAGTGGTGCGTAGCTTGAATTTGTATTTTATTAATATTAATTAAAATTTGTGACCTTTACTATTCTTTTTGCATATTGATCAAAAATAATTACATCACCATTCATCTTTAGAAGGCTAAATAGTATCTTACCTATTGTTGCCCCCATGAGAGCTTTGTACAAGTTTAACGGCAAACAGGAACTGTATAGCGCACACCAGAAGACAGCATAAATTTAACGATAATGTTAAGGCACACAAAGCAAGAGTAACTTCATAAACTATCAGGTATTCTTCAGCAGTTATCACAGTTAGTTGTTCGGCACGTAAAACTTCTCGTATATCGTTAATCGTTACCGGCGAAACTTTCAAGAGGAATATTAACGACAATAAGGCAAGAAGTAGGCTAACTAAACACAAAAGTCCCAGACTAACTAACGTCTCCTTGACTCCGACCTCCTTTGACTTAGTTACGAATTTGTTGAAACTACTTTGGTTTCTTATCCTTGATATATTGAGGCCTCCATTCAGTACTTTGTTTCCTGGCGGGGATAACACCGCAGCATTACTATAAATTGCATGCTTGGATATGTCTAAATTAGGAGTGTAGCTGTGGATTTGGGAAAATTGCGACACGTTCAACGGGTACTGATGTGATGAGATTCTGCTAGAATTCGGAGAACGAAACCTGTGAGGCTGCGGATCCCGAGGTTCCATTATTATAGAACTGTCCGGCCGGGAGCCTTGGTTTGCGTTACCTATTAAACGAGAAGTAGTAGTACCTTCATATTTTATCGTACTAATCTAAAGTGCCAAAACCATGAAGACTTTTAAAAGGAAACAAGCTGGTGCTATACACAGTATTTGAAAGTGCTTCGTCAAAATTACGAAGAAAAAGAAAGTGGCAGCCATGCAATTTACCTTAACATTTACGAAACTCTGTGTAGTGTGAATGCAAATAATACGGTCTTTAGTAGAGGCAGAAATCGTGTTAAAATAGTGAAACAACTGGAACGTTCCTTCAGCCTTCTTGATTTAAAGGCATTAAAATTCACGGTTCGTCATTAATTTTGAATAGGTAATTACACAAATTACGCAACAAGGAATGAAAATTGGAAGATAGGATGTTTTAATTTGTAAGGTAGTTAAAACGCAAAACGAATGAGAGATTAAAGATAATGATATAAACCCAGGGATTAAAATAAGTCATGTTAAGGAGTAGCCAGAAATGCCTCCTAAGAGGACATAGTTGGTACTTATTATGGAAAATGACGCCTCTAAGAAATATTTTTTTATTCATCTCCGATGAAGGTTTAAGAAATTATTTTAAAAGGAAGTTTTTTTTTCTGAATTCGGTTTTTGGAACAAAAAGAATAAATAAAGATTTTTTTTTCAGAACCAGTGGAAGCTAGGTGTTACTCAAAATATCCAGATAATAATAACAGATATTTTGACGTTTATAAAAGCAAAAGTTGCACTTTTTTGTGGCCATTAACGTCAATAAAGATTTTCAGATACAAGCAGTGGATTTGAAGTAAAAAATAAACCCATGGTTATAATTTTATCCATGTGCAGCTTTAAAAGAGTTCTAAATAATAAGAAAAATATTTCTCCGGGGGCGCTTTGGAAACATGTCTGGGCCCATATCATCATAGGAAATGTTTTTCTTCTTTTCAGATAAATTATATGTACATACGCAACATTATTCTCGGGCACCCTATAAACATATAAACTATTCCACATTACCAACAGTAAAGCAAATTAAGCATGTACGTCAGAGAAGTTAAACCACAACCACAATTACGGTTTAGAAAAAAAATCTACTTACCTCCATTAGCAATGTGTTTTAACATTTTGGAATTTTGGTGAGTATTTCATTTCTTTCTGAACAAAACTTTGATTTGAATTCAAAGCAGATTTTATATTCACTAGGTCTTCCATTACTTGGCTCTACAACATCGGAGTTTTGACTCTGCTCTGAGAGATCCATTTCTTTGAACTTTCCAAGCCTGTTTTCTTCTGTATTTCTTCCTTATACAGGTAGTTAATGAAGCATACCGGATGAAGAAATATACACAGGCATTTAAGGGACCTGAAACAAAATACAAATAATTGTTTTTCAGGGATCTGCAAAGCAGAGAAAAAATATACAATTCTTTGTAAACAATTATTAGATATTTTAGGAAATACACGGTGGCCCATCGAAAAGGACTCGCCTCGTTTTTCTTTCAACTGACTATATACCTCGAAAATCGCTCGAACACACATCGACGAAACACAAATTTTTGAGCAGTTTCTGCCCCCTAACCTGATAGGAGAATAAAAACCAATTCGCTGGAAATCAAATTGCTTAAATTAAAGCCTGTTAAATTTACAACTTTGTAAAGTTTAACTGGTTGTCATTTCGTATGGGTTTAACCAAATAACATGAAATTTTGCAAATAAACATATCTTGATGAGACCTTCAAAACGAGGAATCACTAAACCCCTCCTTCCATTAAAAATTTCAAGTTTGTTGCTTACCCCGTTTGGGGGTTTAAGTGTAGGGGGTTGAAACTTCTCAAAAATTTGTTCCCTCTAAAAACTAAAGTTAACGTGTCCGAGCAATATACGATGGATATATTCAACTGAAAGAAAAACGGGGTGAATCCTTTTCGATGGGCCACTGGGTATATATACCCTTGTTGACCTTAGGAAAACAAAAAGAAAAACTAACTTGAATTCGTGAAATTCTATTTATTTATTAGCTCAAACTAAAAGCTTGTATAGAGACATACGGGATGTCCCCAATTTACTTGGCCAACCATGATTATTAAGAAAAACTTGATTTAGAGCAAGAAAAGATAAATACAAAACTTGCAGGATCCAGTTTACTGCACAATATAAAATTGCAGAGAATAAAAAAAAAGAATTTTCTTAAAAGCACATTTAGATTTATCGTACATTTTTAAATAAAAATCTCATTTTTCAAAACTGTTTATTAGTTCAAGTTAAATTAGCCTGAAGGGCTTATAGTGGTTAACATTGTTTTTCAACATAGTTTAAAAAAAGCTGTCAGCAGTCTAGTAGTGGCGTCTCCGTTGGCCGCGACCCCGCGGACGGGAATGCGAGCCCTCGCGTCTTTGACCTCTGCCTCTGCCTCTGCCCATAGCAGGCCCTCTGGCTCTGCCCCTGCCTCTGCCCCCGGCACCCCTTCTGGCTGTTCCTTCCGTTCTTGCATGAGCATTCGTGGGGGTGTCATTTATGAGCAACGTCTCCAATGGTAGTTCGTCGGGCAGGATGTACTGTACGATGTTACTACCTCGCACTGTGAGTACATCCATAGTTACGACCTCTCGGTTTTTGTGGGTCATTTTAACTGCTCTTAAGTAAGTGTTCATTACCGCGTCCACTCCAACTATTGTCCCTAGAATTTGCGTGCCATCTTTCAATTCCAAAGTGACCCTTGTATGGGTCAGTTTCATTAGAAACCTAGAAATTGTTGGGTTGTTTTAATCAAAATTAATGCAACATATTTATTCTTAATTACTATTTATCTCCTAATTGTTAAGATTAATCTTTAGGTTGCAAAGCGATAGTTCATTCTCGGATCATACAGATTCTTAATGGTTTATTAAATATACCAAGCCACAACCAACAACCAAAAAGCTCAAATTTAAAATGCGCGCCAAATGTCAAATGTCAAAGCTAGTGGACAACGTGCACAGCACATGCTCAATAGAACTTTTTTATCAAGTTCCGCGCTTAAATTCCTGAAAAGAGAAGTTTTCAACTCTGATAAGCCATTAGCAACAAATATGTATGAAGGATTGTTATAAATAGTCGGTACCACTAAGTAGAAGGTTGCATGAACACCAGGAGTCTTGGGTGTTGTATAGGGGCTTTTTTATAGGCATTTCTCAAGTTTCTAAGGGATTCAATGATGTTCTAAGATTGTTGTGGATTACTAACCTTGTAAGGTTCCTATTCATTTTTGATTTTTTGACGCCTTGGATGAAATTGGTATCACAAAAACTAGTGTTCACTTTTTACTGCTCAGTGCTCAGGCTTTAACAACGAAAACGCGGGCAACTAACTGATTGCTGAGTTGCTGACTGCACCGAGCTGACGGTAATGGCATTGACATTTATCAATAAATACTGATACCTGTCATTTTTGTCAATAATTAATAGAACAATCCGCAGACCGATGACGTCATCAATAGCACACCATGTTGGTCACCAGAACTGCAATAAGTACATAGAAGCGTAAAATGCAAAAAACAAAATTTTGTCCACAAAAATACTACGAACAAAATTGATAATCGACCGCAAATAAATTCACAGCCAAGCAATAATTATTCAATTAAAAATTGGAACATTGGAACACAATTAAATAAAGCCTACTGATGACGTCATCGGCCTCTGAATTACTCTTAATCATTCTTGACAAAATTGACATACGTCATTTTTCGTCTATAAAAGTCAATGTCATTAGTGTCAATCTAGTTAATCAGCTACCGGCTACCGGCGTGCGCATCATTTACTGAATTTTCGTGGTCCGGCGCGTATTTTCAACTAAGTTTTTGCAAAAATACTCCAAAAAAACAGGTTACAAGAATGAAGCTCATATGGTTAGTATTCTACAACAATCTTTAAACCCACCTTGAGTCCTCTGGAACTCACATATGCCTAAAAAAACGCTCAAGCTCCCCAAGTATGTGCAAGCTTCTCTTCCATAAAAATGTGTTGTTAATGGCTTTTTTAAAAGTTAATAACTTCTTTTTACGCATAAAATTAGGAAAAAGGTTTCACTAGGCATGTTCACATTAATTGTCCATTAGTTGGATGTTTGGCGCGAATTTTAAATTTGAGTTTTTAGTTGTTGGTTTTTGGTGTGATATTTTGTCGCTTTAAGGAAAAATTAATGATCTGTATCAACTATCACTTTATAAACTAAAGATTAATGTTAAAAATTAGAAGGTAAATACTAATTAAGAATAAACAAGTTGCGCAAACTATGACCAAAACAAGCCAACAATTTCCAGGTTTTTAAAGAAACTGCGACACCAAACAGTGACTTTAGAACTGAAGAACGGCACTGAAGTTCTCGGGACTATCACTTCAGTAGACAAAAAAATGACCCTCAAAAACCGAGAGATCATTAATCTTGATGTACTCACAATACGAGGAAGCAACATCAGTTACTACATTCTACCTGAAGAACTATCATTGGACACGTTGCTCACAGAAAACACCCCCGTTAATGCTCCAGCCAAGAAGAAGGGAAGATGAGGAGCTGAAGGACCTTCCAGGGGCAGAGGTCGTGCTGGTCGTGGCAGAGGACGGGGAGACCCACTTTCCTGTCCAGGGGGTAGTGGCAGAGGTAGAGGCCGCAGCTGTTCACAGGTTTAGTTCAAGAGTTACAATTAAAATTTCACACAGTTATGTAGTTAATGTTTCCTACTTTCATTGCTATCTGCTATAATAATAGTTAGAAAGGCCCTTCAGGCTTCATATTGCGTTCTTGTTTTAGAAAGGCCCTTCAGGTTTCAGGTTGTGTTTTTGTTTTAGAAAGGCCCTTCAGGCTTTATATTGTGTTCTTGTTTTACAAAGGCCCTTCAGGCTTCAGGTTGTGTTTTTGTTTTAGAAAGGCCCTTCAGGCTTCACGTTGTGTTCTTGTTTTAGAAAGGCCTTTCAGGCTTAATGTTGTGTTCTTGTTTTAGAAAGGCTCTTCAAGCTTATTGTTGTTAACTTCAAGTAATAAACAGTAGTTACTGTGAAAAGAGGCTTTACAGAAATGTTTTAAAATTTGTTGAAATTTAAGAGTATTGACACTGATATGCCAATATTAATGGAGGTCATTATTTCAACAATGCAAAGAAAATTGACCACCTACATTATAAAAAATATCATCAAAAATCAAAAAATCAAAAGTAAAACAAATTATTTTAATGAACACATTTAAGTAACAAAAAACAGCTTGACATTTTTATATACCTAAAATAAAGAAGCATAATAAAAATCCATAATTTGACTACTTCGTCAAAGTTTCAAAACACTTGATCTCAGATACAATTCAGAACACAAGAAACAAGCTCACAAAACTTTCACAATTCCAAAGATGGTGTGTATATGATACCCGACAGGATCCCCTGAACATTACCTGTATTCTTTTTGAACTCATTAGTTTCAAATGTGGTTACTCTTAAGACCACTTTTACATCTCAAATATAAACTCCTCAAAAAGATTTTGACAGGCAAATGATACATCTACAGTTTCTCTGGTAGGGATTAAACATGGGATGTGAAAGTGGCCTTTAGAAGTTTGGCAAATGGTTTAAGTGTAATTCATTTTCGTAAAAGCGTGATTTGAGCCTTCCCTGTAAATATAGGACCCCTTATAGAGGTTGGTGAAAGAGTAGTCCAAATGCTTTCTACACTGTGCTACTAAGTTCAAACAAAAAAGGTCATATCTTTATATGGGAGAATCAAATCACTTTGTTACACTTAGAAAATACTGTGGAGATATTCTACAGACTAGAGTCTAAGCTATACCATTTTTTACATCCAGGTAATGAATAGTTACACCCATTATTTATTATATGTAGGTAGTAAGTCAGATATACCATGAGTCCATAGAGGTGGGTAATTTACAGTATGTAATACCTTATATGAACAGAAATGATCAGATGTAACTCACTAGATTACCTAGAGGCCCACATATATAAGTAGGTACTTACATGATAGCCCAAACTTGGGCTATCATGACTTGAGCTAACCTACTAATCTAAACAAGAATTCAATATTATTTTCAAAGGTCAAAGGTGAATTATATTATTGGGCTTTTAACTAGGAAGAAAAGCCTACCTGGAGCACCTGCTACCAAGAAATTAAAATTACAAATGGAACTGCACCTGTTCTCACTTTTGTGCACCTTATACATAAAAAGCTCCAAGTGTACCTATTATGACATGAAGCATTAAATAAACATTCATACAAAAAACACTAGAAAATTGTTTAACCATAGACAAAATGCAGTTGACATGCAGTTGTCTGCTTTTTAAAAATCACTTAGTTATATAGGAAATATATGGGAAATATGTAATCCAATTAAAAGGAATATTTACTCACCAATGTTTACTGGAATTCACTTGGCAAGTAGGTAGAGATAGGAAAGTCTGTTTACAATTTAATACTCATGAAAATGTATCTCTCTATAGCATTTACCAAACATTTTCACTAGATTCTTCGTTTATTTATTATTTTTGTTATCAAATTCCTGCGTTATTATCTCAGCCACTGGAGCCTGGGTACCACCACTGCACTGACCACACAGTACTCTGTCCTAGTCTACTACATTCCTATGAAAAATTACAGTTAGAACAGGAACGTAGAACTACTCTCCTTGTCCTCTACATCACTTCTTCCATTCACATCATCATAAACATTTTTGTAACGGCAACGGCGCGCGCTGCGTTTGTCGGTTAGGTACGGTAAAAAAATCAAAGCAACTGCTGGTACCATGTGAGTCTCAGTGGTACCTCACTGGTCCTCATCATAATAATAATATATATATTGAGTGTTTTGGCGGTACCACAGACAAAAAAACCCTGTTTGTATTGGAGCTATCCTGATGACGATATTATAAAGTTGTAAATTCTGGAATTTGGGTGGTACTCAGTACCCACCCTTCTCTTAACATTCAGAACAATTTTTAACGATTATTATAATTCTAGACCTTTTTTAAAAAAAGGTAAATATTGCATTCGAGTCGCGACTTTAGGGCGCTTTAAGAGTATTTCCATCCTTTGTTTTTTCAATACGAATTTAAGGACTGAACTAGTCTCAGAGCGCTAGAAGCCGGCCATACGAAAATGATAAAAGAAATTTGTTAATGATATTTAATAGTTATTATCGAATTGCTTAATCGTTTATCGATATCCACACTTTGTTCTGGCAGGGAAAACGGAACTGTTAGCAGAGGGGTTGGTCGTTGGTTTATTTCAGAATGATATTCATCTAATATCTAGTACATAGTATCATTTTTACCTATAAATAAATGAAACAAAGTTCTTCAAAAACCGCTCTTTATTTAAAATGTCGATACTTTGAAGATCGATTGAGTCGATTAAATTCCGAACATCTCTAGTCTCTTCCCCTAACCTCCTAAACTGACAGTGACAGTTCTGTGAAACGAAATGGTGGGATTTGCTTAAAAACCATAAATAAAATATTTAAAATAATCAATTATAAATTAAAAGTTTATTGTTGTTGCCTCATATTTGCTACATTCATGAGCCGAGATATTTGTTTACTATGACTTGAAGCCCCCTGACAATATGAATAAGATTCTCGCTATATTTTTGTTAACATTCTCCTGTCATACAACTAACAGTTTGGACTTCGGTTTGGATAGGGAATTCCTGGGTTGTTTTAGAAATATTCCACAGATCAGAAGCCTGATCTTACCACACGTTCGCAATGATCAGGATTGTGCCATCAATTGCTTAAAAACCTTCTACAGGTAAGGAATTGTGTGTTTGTTTTATTTAATGGAATTGTGGACTAGGGCTGATGGAATGGTACATATTACTCCTAACTGATTTTACTCTGACAGTATGCATAATGCAGAAAGTGAATCAGTTTTAAGTGAATAATATCACAGTAGTATATGATCTGAGGATAAATGATCTTGTACCTACCTACATTGAGACCTACATCCTATCACAGTTGTATACAATCTGAGGGGTAAACCTCTAACTGAGCCTTTAACGAAAATTGTCTATACCCATTTTGCAATCATATATATCTTTGAATGTTTATGTATACTTGAACATTGCACAGTTTTCTGCACATCACTGGCATTTTTTTAATTTAAACTGAACTACTAACCTAAATTTTTTTGTGTTATGTGTTTGTTCCCAAACAGGGCTTATGTCTTATCCAATACACTATGACTGCTCTGTGTATTAATAATATTAAGCAAAATTCTTCATTGAACAATTATGAATTTATTTAAATAAGTGTTGTTCAGTTAAACACAGTGTACTTTTTCAAAAAAAAAGAAAAGCTAAAATGTGAAAGTTGTAGGCTATACTTATTTATGCAACACTTATCTTTTTTATTAATAGTTTTACATATATATATATATATATACTTGAGTAGTTACAGGGTATTTAATAAAGTGCTGTCCTTCAAAATTTATTATTCTTGTGATCTTCTGCGAGTATATAAAATAATATAAAATTTGATGGGGGTGCAATGCACAGTTCCATAACTACCCTGGTTGCTTCGGGAAAAGTTTCAATTGTATGTGAAGTGGTAATTCGAAACCATTTCCAATAAAATTTTTGTTTAGAATATTTTAATCTGATCTAGCTTATTAAAGTAATAAAATATAAAATAATAAATTCACAATATTTCCTACACTGCCCAAATCAATGTCCTGACTTTGTACACACGCCCGTGGTGAAACCCCCTCGGTTAACGTTAAAGACTGTAATGTTTTTAGTTTCCTTATTTTTTTTTTTTGTTTAATCTGTTTCAAAGTGTGATTTAGGCATGATTTCTCAACATTTATAGAAAATTTGTTTTCCCTTTACTTGATCAGATGTGGCCATTTGATTTGTATAATTTTTTTGACACTATTGTCCTCCTGTTGTATTCAATAAATCAGTCTGGACAACAAGCAGCTGATGGTAGGTATTTGCTGATATAAATGACACTCAAGCATACAAAGGAGTTTGATGTTGATGTTGAAGAGACATCATATAAACTATAAGGGCCAGTTTATATTGTATTGTATTGTATTCAATGTGAGTGGACTTATACAGTCCTCCACCATGACCTGCGGTCTATTGTGCTAACACTTGAAGTATTACTAACAAGGTTTGCCCCTGCTAGCTCCACTAGTTGTCACCTATTATGCCCAGACCCTCAACGAATCTGATGAGTCTGTCAGGCGACAATGTATTTGCATCTTGAGGTTCAATGATTCTGTTTCGGAACAGTGAGTAGAGATGGAGAGACGGAGTGTCTGAAGACACTTCTTCTCTTTCAGCTCTCGTCAATTGATCAAAGCATCACACTTTCGTAGAATGTTGTTAGCCAGCATAAATATCCAAAATTCACATAAAATGGGTTATGCGGGAACAGGATCACAAAATGATTAAGATAACTATTTGAATTAGTCTACGTTTCGCAGATATATTTCCGCATCCTCAGGACATTCAACTTACAAGTTGAATAACAATGTGTACTGTTATAGAGCCATTTAGGAGCCCCTTTTTGTAAATTGCTCACATATAATTTTAGCGTCCTGAGGATGCGGAAATATATCTGCGAAACGTAGACTAATTCAAGTAGTTGTCTTCGTCATTTCGTGATCCTGTTCCCGCACAACCCATCACATTTTTGAACTTGACGATCGATAACAACTACCAAATTTTAATAAAATGTTTCTGACAGTCATACAGGGTGTTTCAGAAACGTGCTGACAAACTTTAGGGCTTATAGAAGACTCCAAATCATCCAAGTTTTGCTTATGTACCGTTATCTGCAAACGCGCCGTTTTTGAGATGTAGAGTGTCAAAGAAATATTTTTTTATGAGTTGGGGGTTATATTTCCGGAACTAATTAAGATAGACGACTCAATTTCTGTACACATTTTACCATTACTTAGACGTAGGGGTGTTCACTTGAAAACGCCATCTAGTAGGTTGTGAAAAGTCAAAAGAAAAGGATGAAGGAATAAAAGTCCATTTAATTTGATTATGTCATCCTTTTCTGTCAAAAATTCGTACGTAGCCTTCTAGATGACTTGTTCTAATGAACACACGGTTATATAGACACGGAACATACTTTATGAGTGTTAAAGCGCGCTTTTTCTTGTGCCAGTGGCGTAGATTTTGGGGTCCACTAGATTTGTTTTTGGCTCTAACTTCTACGCCACTAGAAAAAACTGCAATTTGGAAGCACATTGTGAAAGGCCAATTTTTTCTATACAAAAAAGCGCTAATACGCGCCATTTTTTAGTTAAATGGTATTTTATGATAAAAAACATTATGATAAAAAACAACAAAAATTATTTCTAATTATTTTTACTCATTATAGCAAAGGCATTTCTTAACAATCATCAAGGTACAATTTGTTTTTTTGACTGCCTCATTGTTTTTGAACAATTTATTTTCAAAAATGTTTCTTTAACAACCTGTATCTTAAAAAAACAGATGCTTTGGCGGATAGAAGTTTATAAGCAAAAGTTGGATGACTTGACATCTTCTATAATCCCCTAAAGTTTGTCAACACTTTTCTAAAAAACCCTGTATTTTATGATAGGTACATACATAGTATTACAACTAAGGCTTCGATATATGTAAGATTAAACATCAGGTTCAGTTACCTGTTTACCCCTCTATACATACGAATTATGTGTCGCTGATTGTGTCACCTTGTACACTATACAGTGAAGTGCGAAAAACAGCATATTTGAGACTTTCCTGACCTTTTCAATATAAAAAGTGCCTCACTGCTTGGTGCAGATTAAAGCTTTACTCATCCCGACCACTGTCAGCTTTTTACCTCCTTCAGATTCTAAGACCTCATTGCTGTTCCTTCATTTGTGGAAGTAATAATCTGATAACTTTTTTTGTTTGATAGGTATCTGAATTTTTATAACGGCTCTTGTACATGTAGCAATTTCCTTGGGGAACAAATTTCAAATGTAACATGTGATACATACTGCACTAGGCAGAGTTCGGAAGGCTGTAAAGAAATATCAATGGTGAATGTGTTTGTTACAGGAAATTTAGGTAAGTTTTATTGCCACAATAGCAAATTTTTGAAAATGTGACGTTATTTGCATAATGAACATTTGTATTTGTGTATTGGTAACTTTCTGTATGAGTAATTTTCTCCGGTAGATTTATTTAATTCATCTTTCATTCTATACTACTCATTACGACATATTACATTTATGTAAATGAGTAGTCTAGCACAACGTTTGTCAGGGTTAATCGATGAAGTTAATCAATGAAGCACAACTTTTTCTAGTTCCAGGACCCCCTCGTGATTTCCACATAACCAATATAACTAATACCAGCTGTAGACCAATTTGGAAAGAGCCAGAATCATATGTTAGCATTAGCGGATATGTTATTACTGCCGCTGTACTTAAAACTTTTTCGAGTTACCCTCCCACCTTACTCCAGTGGCAATTTGGGAATGGTACCTTTCAAACTGAATTGTCAGACCTCCTTCCTGCGACAAAGTATAATATAAGCGTTTATGCATCGTCAGAGGACGGTTTCGGAGCAAAAGCTTCTAACATTATTGTGACAAAATTAGCAGGTATGTATTTGTTTATGATATTTCCTAGCACCATATTGTAATGCTAGTGAGCTGAAACGGGAAAATTTATTTTATTTGTAACTGTATGTTACTTGAAAAAAAAATCATGATTTATATTTTAGACCCCGAATATTTGCCCTTACAACCTCAGATTTTGAATAGAAATGGTGACAAAATGGAGATCAAACTTTTTCCTGCAACAAACAATAATGGTCCCGTAAGTTCTTATAGAATTGTGGTAGTTAAATCAGACGATAAACAGGCATTTGATAAAGACAATGTTTTGTCGCATGACGAAGCGAAAGAAAACGGTCTTAGTTATTACGTCGCTGCTGAAATAAAGCCTCAGGTACTAATAAAGCCAAAACTTGTTACCTCTAACGATTGCACAAGAATATTTTTAGGAAATAAAAAAATTTGTAGTCGGTGATGGTAAGAGGTACGGACGTTTTTATAATGCCCCTTTAGACCCAGACGTAAACTACAATATTTTAGTGGGTCTGGTTAGCTACTTTAACGGAGAAACTAAAATAGCCTATAGTGAAGCTAGTGGCTATAACAACGGGATATCAATTCTAAACGTATTCCATGGCGAGAGTATTGGTTAGTTTTATTTCAACTTACCAAAAACTTCTTACGTAGTAAAGAAAACGAAATTTTAGAAGACGACTCATCGGCAGTTGTAACTGGTCTTACAGTGGCGATAGTTCTTCTGACAATTACGCTAATAGTCGGTATTATTGGCTTCACTCTATTAAAAAAGAAGATTGTTACTATTCGTCAAAGGTTATCAGATAATCAAGAGTTGACGTTACAGGGGCCCATGATTGAGGTGGTAAGTTGGAGTGTTAATTGGCAGATATTTGTAGGTAATGGTTTACTATTCAAGCACACTTTTTTCTTTCATACAATCTGCGGATATTTTATACATTATTCAGGTTGACTGATGTTTCATGAATAAATATTGATGTTTTAATTACGAAGAAAACACGAGCAATTGGACAATCTCTTTTAATGCTGATGTTATTGTAACATTCACCGTGAATGCAATTAAAACGAACACGGGACGTGACTCTATCAACAAATACTGATGTACGCTATTTGCCCTAAATGTTAATAAAATTTTAAATATCTTTTTTACCTGTTTGTGATCAGTTTAGAAAACTGGATAATGGCTTAGAGAACTTCTTCTTTCATGTGCCTTGTGCGGTCTCCCTGACGTTGGCGATCACCATAGCAAAAGCTGTACGGTCCTCCGTTAAGCGAAAAAGTTCACCAGCCCTTCTTATGCCGGTCCAATCCCGAATATTTTTGACCCACGACTGTTGCTTTCTTCCAACTCCACGGCGGCCCAGAATCTTGCCCTTTTGTATGAGGTGTAATAGACGATATTTATCACTTCTCAAAATATGCCCAAGATATGTTGGCTTTCTGCATTTTACGGTCGTCAACAGTTGCTTTTCGATGTTTGCTCTTCGTAGTACATTCTCGTTTGTAACATGATGTGTCCACGGAATACGAAGCATTCTTCTATGTAGCCACATTTCTAATGCCTCCAGTTGGTTCATCGTCTTGACCTTCAGAGTCCACGTCTCCACTCCGTACAGCAATACCGACCACACATAGCATGCAACCATGCGTTGTCTTAACTTCAGACTCAGGTTGTTATTGCAAGTAGAGATCTCATATTATTAAAAGTTCCCCGAGCAATCTCTATCCGGCACTTTATCTCGCAGTCCGGGTTTAGATCCTCTGTAATAATACTACCAAGGTATTTTAACTTAGAGACACGTTCAATTTGGCTTCCATTAAGTTCTAGGTTAGTACCATTGTGGGGCTGCCTGCTGAATATCATAAATTTGGTCTTTCCTATATTAATTTTAGACCTTGTGTCTCTTCTGTTAGAGAACTAGATAAACTTAAAAAATGGTAAATTAGCTAACTTGGTGCAGGCTAAAAACATTTAGTAACTGCAGCAGATTCTATATCCTTTTATATAATTAAATAAAGGTCGAAACATCTGGAGAGTGTGAAAATTATTCTACTTGTGTTTGCAGTAAATTTGCAGTAAAAAAAGTCACAACTTTTACAAAATGATACATTTATTTCATCCATAAAAAAGCAAACAGGACCAAAGAAACTTCCTACAAATAAAATTGAACAGAGCTGAACTTTTTTTTGCGCTACAACAGTTATAGCAACAACAACTTAATAGCAATTAGACTATCCTGTATATTCGTTGTTTATTGTTTAATAGCTTCCTAGTAAACTTTTTTTGCTATTTCATTGCACTATAGTTTCACATAATCTAAAAATTGACAAACAGTATTACAAAATATGTATCAAATAGTTAAAAAAAATAAAAATAAAATAGGTACAATTAAAATCACTGGTCAGAGCCGGCTACGCTGAATTGAAATTTTAGAGAATATGTCTCAGCTCCATTTCTTAAATTTGATTCAAAATTATCCTGTGTAATAATAGGTATATCCTTTAGAGGAAGTTGATCTTCGTAGTTCAGACATGGGTGGCTAGACAGGCCTGCACAGGAAAACTTGTAATTCTTTTTTTTGTCTTGTTGTATAGAATGCACCCTAATATAATAACGATCGGATAGCCTCTTAACTTTTTTGATAAAAATTACAAAAAATAAATTTGGTCCATATTGAACAACAGATTTGATCGATGGTTTGCATTTGTCCCAAAATACTTTAATCATAGGTAGGTCCTGATTAGAAATTCTGGAATAGACAGAGTTTTAGTAAGTACAGAGTTTCCAACATGTCAAGTCGGTATTTTACATATGTCTGGCGCCTATGAAAATGCCGTGTTTGTGGAATACTGGTATATGTTTCAGAAGGTGTAAAATGTGTCTTGTCTTGAAGAAACAACCGCCAATGGGACACGAAATAGCCAAGCCTAAAGGTGAAACATTTAAATTAGTAAAGGCGAAACTCTGAGATATATCTTGTGAAAGTATTGCTGGAAAAATGATTTGATTTGAGACCACGGTGGTAATTTTACTTATAGATATTATACATGTTGATATTTTTTAAAGTCAAGCAAGGAAATGACTGTAAGTCACTTTATAGAGGTTTGAGCAACATTTAACACTTACGTTTGAGGCTAAGGGGAGTGGGACACATTTTTACTATTTTTCTGAAAAAAAGGTATAACCACAACCATAGATAATGCACAACGTAAATTTTTTTTAAACAAAAAAACCCTGTTTTTAAATAACTTTTGAATGCTGCTCAAGATTTCAAGTATTTTTTGTCTAGCTTACTCTATATACTCTACGGGGTACACAAATATCTAAACTATTTAGCATCTAAACCTTTACATAATATTTAGAGAGATTCGCACTGAGGAAAACAACTGTCTTATGTCTGTCTGCAGGAAACTGTTTGCACATTTTCTTTCTCTAACATTAAATCTTTAACAAAAGTTAGGAAATTCTTGGGTTTGCGGTCTGGGCGATGTAAGTAAAAGAAGTTGTAAGTTACCAAGCTTTCGGAAATGTTTATTTCTTTCTTCAGGGCTACAAACAGAGAAGTTGTGTGTTGTTGTGAGGGCATTCTTATTTGTTAATTCATTTTACATCAATTATTATTCTAGGTACTTACTGCTAGTCATTCCTTAAAAGGTAGGGACCGCAACATGCTTTAAGATAGGTGATTAATGGCAGCAATTACTGGTGTTGTTAGTTATTGTGCCTTGGACGACAGTATAAACCATGGTCATATTGTTAACAGTAAAATCACATATAAGAACAGGACCAGGAAGACTGAACACTTTAAAATTATTAAAAAACCTAATTAAATGACAAAACCCTAATTAAAATTCCTTATTCATAAATCTACTGTTACATTGAGACCAATAGTATCATCAATTCGTGCTCCCAGTAGTAAGAGTGCCGCTTTTTTTGAGGGATATCCTTACAATTTTCCTCAATCAGAGCAACTCATATTATCTCAAGGACAGTTTTGAATTTGTTCTTTCTATGTGATTAGAAAAGTTGTTAAGATATCTTCCTGAATTGGTTGGATTCCGGTGCAAGTCTAAGATTATCTCCTGGGTGTTCTGTCTGATTACAAGAGTGTCTAGAAAAGCAAATGAATTATCCTTTTCTTTTTCTGCTGTGAACTGGACATGTGGGTCGTAATTGTTTAGAGTGTTAAGGGTGTGTTCTATTTGATCCACAGGCAAAGCATAACATACTTTTTTAGGAAGAGGAGGGGGGGGGGGGTTGGGGGTGGAAATCAAGCTTTAATAGGCATTCATCGAATAGGTCATCCATTACAAATTGGGAAAGGATGGGAGATGAAATTGCTCCCATAGATGTGCCGAGGGTTTTTTTGAAATATTGCCCATTGAAAGCACAATAAGTCGTGTCCCATATAAGGGCCAACAGCTCTAGGAATTGGCTCTCACTCAGATTTGTGTTACTGCCTCGCCAATGCTGGTGAATGGAGTTGGTTATAAGTTGATAAGAGATGTTACTATAGAGGGACACCACATCGAAACTGACAAGGACGTAGACGGGTGGGAGGATCAAGCCATTGGTAAATACTGCAAATTCAAAACTGTCCTTGAGATAATATGAGTTGCTCTGGTTGATGGAATTTGTAAGGATATCCCTCAAAAAAAGCGGCAATCTTACTATTGGGAGCACGAATTGATGATACTATTGGTCTCAAGGTAACAGCAGGTTTATGAATTAGGAATTTTTAATTAGGTTTTTCTCATTTAATTACGGTTTTTAATATTTTCAAAGTGTTCGGTCTTCCTGGTCCTGTTCTTGTGTCAGATTTTACTGTTAACAATATGACCATGGTTGATGCTGTCATCCAACTATAACAATAACAATAACTAACAACACCAGTGATTGCTGCCATTAATCACCTACCTTAAAGCATGTTGCTGTCCCTACCTTTTAAGCAATGACTAGCAGTAAGTACCTAGCATAATAATTGATGTAATATTAATTAACAATTAAGAATACCCTCACAACAACATACAACTTCTCTGTTTGCAGCCTTGAAGAAGGAAATAAACATTTCGGAAAGCTTGGTAGCTTAACAACATCTTTTACTTACATCGCCTAGACCGCAAACCCAAGAATTTCCTAACTTTCTGTTGAAAATTCCGGTCAAGAACTGCTCATTCGTTATTCATTAAATCTTTACATTGCAGATATGAGCGTCTGAGTTTTATTTTAATGCGATCTGCAAGTGTATAGTCAGCATCGAAAAAATAAAATATCCCGTCATTTTACTGTAAGAAATTCCGAGGTTTTGACTGTACATTTAGTCTTCCTCAGGGCTAGAAGTACCATTTAATATTTTATTAAATGGTAAAATCCTGACAATATTTTGTTTTACAAATAAAAACGTACAAAATAAAGCTAAAAATCTGAAACACAATGAACAATAATAACTTATTTTTATTTTTTTTTATTGTTTACTGCAAATATTCAAATATCTATTACTGAATATCTTATTGCGTGTTTCAAATTTTGTGTGTTTTTATGTGAAAAGCAAAACGTTGTTAGGATTTTACCACTTAATAAATTATGGCCTTCGCTTACTTCCAGCCCTGAGGAAGACTGCAAATGTACAGTCGAAACTTGGATATTTATTAAATTAATGCGGCGGGAAGATTTATTTGACCTCTACACAATTAACTTTACTTAAAAATGTTCCCAACTGGTGGAAAGTTAATTAGTGTTTTTTTTTTGAAAGATTTGTCTAAACTGAAGCCGTTTTGCTCTATTGTCAATCCTATTGATACTTATCCTCCTATAACTTATGCTACTTAAGAAATTCTTGGAATGTTGAACAGCAATCAAACATTTTACGAAAATAAGGAATTTTCATTTGTCTTCTTTTTTTGCTAATAGAGCCTTAAATTGATTATGTTGGAAACATAGAAAATTAAGAATAAAGGCCCAACATTTAAATTTAACTTTTCTGTTACCTGTTTGGGTGGGTGTTGAGCGTTGTTGGTTAATTTTTTGCCATGCTTGTTCCACTTTTTCCAGGGCGAAGTTGCGAATGTAGAAGTTTTTTCTTGGTAACTTCAAGTAACACTTTTCGCAATAAGTGTGCACGTAACCAATAAAATTGAAAAATTTTCCATTTATAAATTTGGCGCAGCCCCAACAAACCAAAAACTCTTTGAACTCTTGGATGTCTAAAATGTAAATTGAGAAAAAGTTATAGTTGACAAGCAGCTAAAACAAATTTACCTTGAGGATTTTCTAGTTTTGATTTATTAAACACCTTGACAGCTTTTTCCATGCTAACATTTCGCTGGCGTTTCGAGAACGAGCAATCGCAAAAAGGGCATTTAGGCAAACTTATCTGGCATATCATGCATAAGCTGTGACCTTCATCACACATTGCGATCTCATCCATGGGGTTAAAGCAAATTGGGCACATGAAACATTCCGATAAGCTATCATCTTGGACACTAGCGTCTAAAATCAGTTCATATTTATATGAGTACACTTATATTACTACGTTAATTAGTATTTACCATCCATTTTAATAAAAGTTTAGCGCTACTAAAAACGAATACGAATGACTGATATTTTAGTAGGCAGGTAGGAGTCTGATATTTTTAATAGATACAGGAGCAAAAAAAAGGGTAACTCGGCTTTGCTTAGATTTCAGTGTTTTTGCTATAAGTATACAGGTTCCTTTGTATTAAAAAAACACTACCAAAAATGCCTCTTTCAACATTTTTATTTTTCAAAGGACATATAACAACTATACTGGTTACAAAGCTTAGGCAGAGAATAAATTATAATTTTGAAGAGTTAAGGAAGGCTTGAAGCATAATAAACACTACCAGCTTTTCCTTTGTTCTGCTATTGCAGGGCTGGTTTGCTAGTGACATAAGTCCTGCAATGGGTTGTTTTTAGAATTTTCTTTGTTTATTTTGTTGAGATGACAAATTACTTTGTTTTTTTTTTGATGAGAGTATTTGTAATTACTGCAAAAAAATAAAAACTACCAACCTGAACTGAGTATGTTTGTTTTTCTCGTCACTTTTTAATGAACTGACATATACGATTTGAGCCAACCATATTATTATTTGTTTTATAACAAATTTTGGAGTTTCTTTTCATGTTTAAGATCGGGATGGGGTGTTTGCAATCCCCTAAAAACGTAAGAAACTAATTTTGCGTGAAATTACCCCAAAAGTAATTTTAAAAAATGGCAAAAATGTCAATTCCAAAATGCCTAAAAATCGAATTGAAAGGTGCCTCATCAAAAAGAGGAGAAATAATCGATTGGAATGAATCCAATGATTCATTCCAATAGGTCCAATTGGTTCTTAGGTTACAGACGGTTAAAGTTGAAAATTGAGGAAAAAGACGTAAAAATTTTAGAATATTGTTTTCGTGTTTTTGATCGGAATGGCATGTTTGCAATCCCCTAAGAACGTAACAAACTTATTTCGCATAAAATTAAACCCAAAAGTGATTTTTTTTTATAGCTAAAAAGTCGATTTTAAAAGTGCCTAAAAATCGCCTATCGAAGGGGTCTATCTCCGAAAATTTTGCACCTACAAGAGTTCCCTTGATGGGAGGTGAAAAAAGACATCAAAAAGAGGAGAAAACAGTTATATTCTTTCCAATCCGTTTTAAAGTTACAAACTTGAAAATTGTGAAGAAAGACGTAATACTTCCCTCTCTTTGGTCAACTTCATAATTTTTTTGTCGTGTTTATGATTGGGGGAAGTTTGCAATCCCCTAACAACATAACAAACTTAATTCGCATAAAATTGTACCAAATATATTTTGTTTTAAATGGCGAAAATATCGATTTTAAAAGGGTTTTGAGAGAGGAAAACCCCAGACATGCTTAAAAAAAAAATTCATAGGGATAACACATAGTAAGAGCTCTATCGTTGTTGCCACGGGTGCTATAAAGATGCAATAAAACCATTATGAAACGTCAACCAACTTGGGGAAAGACTTTCATCTCAACCAGTGACTCCTCAAACCCATTCAGTATTGCATTGGATTGTATTGTATTCAATGTGAGTGGACTTGTGTTAGTCTCCAAATTTGTCAGCCGCGGAAAATGACAGCTTGCGAGTATCTCTAACGTTTCACTACCAGTGGAGGTGTAGGTTCCATCGGACCGTTTTATCGATCCAAGCTCCTGACACGGCTCCCTGAAGAGAATCCTATGGATTCGGGCTCCTGTTGGCTGGTCTTCAATCCCGCCACAGAACCTTCTCTAAGACTCTCTTTTAGCAGCCCTGATCTGCTTGTAGTTAGTTAGGGCTTGTCTGTAAGTGTCCCAGACGCCCGTAATTGTTGCTTTATTAAAGAGTCTTCGGACATTTTTCCTCTGACTTTCCAGGCGGTTATTCCACCAGGATGTTTGTCTTTTTTTGTTCTCGTTGGACAATTGTTTTCATAGGCCTGAAGCCAGCCGCTCGGCTGCCAATTCTATGTTGACAGGACTGTCAAAGGAGATGTTGACCGTATTCAGTTGTGTCTGGCGGGACACCCGATAAGAAGCCCAGTTTGTGCTTTTAGGATTTTTAAAAGTGACAGTGAGTCTGATACCTGTTTTTAGGTTAAGCGTTATATGTTTGTGATCGGAGGAAGATTGCTCCGGGGATACTGTCAAGTTGCAGATCTTATTAAAAGGTTCATGCTGATCGTGAGATCTAAAACTTCTTGTCTGTTGACAGTTACAAAAGTTGGGCTGTTGCCTGTGATGATAATTTTTAAGGCTACCTGTGTTAGGTAGTTTAGTAGTGACTCACCTTATGTTAATGTTGCTGCTGCCCTACACCGTGTGGTGGGCATTCGCATCACATCCCAGTATTAGCTAGGTATTTCTTCTCTTGGCATGATCCACGAGTCCCCGCACGTCCTCAGAAGGAAGTTGTTCAGCTTCCGCATCTCCCTAGGGAGGTAGACTGAGCAGATGATTACATCTGTCTTGTTGCTCTGTGTGGTTAGCGAGACACGTGCCGCTGCCATATCTCTAGTGCACAGCTCTGTAAGTAAGAAAAATGGGAGATCTTTCCTTGTAAGAATAGCTGCTCTTGGTTTACCATCTCAATCGCAGGCAATAATCTTACTCTTTGTGTCGTTTAAGCCGGATACTCGGCCCATGTTAGAGGTCCATGGTTCCTGGATGAGGGCTATATCCACTTTAGTTTCCCTGAACCTCTTCCCTAAAAGGTATGTAGCTGCTTTCGCATGCTGAACGTTGACCTGTAGAAATGTGGTCTGGAAATGGGGTCATTAAGTTTAATTCTAAACAGAGGAGAACTAAAAATTATTTTCTCTACCACTGCCTTGAAAATGATTAAATGCGCACTACCAACTACCGTTGAAAATCGCATATTGCAAACGGCGTGCGCAAAGTGCACTTTGCACTGAACTCATTGTTTTGGACACGCCTTGCAGACATTTTATAATACGAATGATCATTTATGAAGCAAAATCGCGGTCGTAGAAAAAGTATAATGTACAACACGTACGAAAATCACTTTTCACACTCTTATGACGTTCGTGTGAAAAGTGCAATTTTCGACACTAGTTGCACAATATACTGTTTCTCCCTAGCTCATCTAACATTCAATTATTGTATAAAAAATACGGAGGTGGCCTGATATAGTAAACTTTTGCCAACAACAATAGTTGCACAATATACTATTTCGCCCTAGCTTATGTAACATTCAATTATTGTATAAAAAATACGGAGGTGGCCTGATATCGTAAACTTTTGCCAACAACAATTTTTTCGTAAACGCTATGTGTCTTTTCAAGGAAAATAACGGGTACATTAACGATGAGGAACACATACCAGCTGTTACTCATTATAGAAACTTAAAAGAGAAAGTGAGGACAATTCCACATGGGCAACTTAAAGTTGAGCCAGCCAATTTGCTTGGCGTCGGCAAGTTTGGGAAAGTTAACACGGGAACTTTGCACGAAAATGATAGTATGACTACGGTGACATGTTACACTATACACGATAGAAGAATGAACCAGGAAACAAAGAGAGGTTCGGTCTTCACTAGCCGGATTGTTTTCTTGTAATTATTTGATGCAATATTTTTAGGAATGCTACAAGAACTAGATGTTGTTATAAAAGCGGGAAAACACGATAATATTTTACAACTTATTGGTACATCGGAGACAAGGGATGTGGTTGTGGTAGTTATGGAATATAACTCTGTTAACTTGAAGGATTTTCTCTTGGGAAGTAGAGACAACGTGTCCAACACATTTACCACTGTGACTGAGCAACAAGCCTTAGAAATATCAATCGGAATATGCCAAGGGATGGCACATTTGCATTCTCTAAATGTGGGTAGTTTCCAAAAAACTAGATCCAGTTTATTGTTCATATTATTGTTATAGATTATCCACAAGCAGCTGTGTGCTAGAAACATTCAACTATCTACCAAATTAGTACCAAAGATAAGTAGTTTTGGGATAGCACAGTATTTCAGCCACAACAAAATACCGGACTATACTAGATGGTCGTCGTTGGAAGTCCTGAAAGGTAATCCGGCCGGTGCCAAATGCGATGTATGGTCTTTTGCCTGTGTGCTTTGGGAGATAGTTGCTTTAGGTAAGTACTAAACAATACCACAAAATAATTTAAAATGTATTTTATTCTATTTGATTTGTGCTTTCTGTTCAAGAGTGTTATTCTTGTACTTACTATGCACAAGTTTACAGTTACACACGGTATCGTCGCCTTTTCTGTCCTCATAGTAGTTTAATAGGTACAAGGTGTCTTAAATTGGTTTTCCTAATATCGCGACTGTCATTTGTTTGGCGCTACAGCCAATTTTTAAATTTTTGCTTAATTTGAAAATGGCTTGTATTTCGCTTAGTGTCGCAGATATCGTAAATACTGTTACGGGATACGCGTTCCAATAATTTATCGTCAATTAACTACACACTGTTATTTACTTTTAACTATTACAAAACGATTAAAACATCATTACTCTCTACTAACAATTCGCACTGTTCGCTTATTTCGCTTAATTACTACACGGCACTATCTATTCCCTCCCATCTCGTGCGCCTCGCTGCTTTATATACCCGGCCTGAACACACTCTCGTACTTTCGAGAACGGAGGCGACTGTTCCCGGTTCTCGTTTAGTCTAGACGGGGTCGCGGTCGGCGCTCGGCGTTGCCGCTTCGGCTCGAATCTCTGTGAACCTGACGGTCGGGCGCAACAATGTTCATCTAGTAAGCTGAGAAATTGACATATAAATGAGACATTTACACGGAAGGCATAGGACGAATCTGTCATTTCCTCAGTCTGCTAGATGAATATTTATTTGAAATGGATCATAATAGCGCAGATACCCTATTTGGGACCAACCAATTTGGGACACCTTGTATATGATGGGTAAAATGTTGCGTCCCAGGATCTGTTATTAGTTTGTTGAATTGGCGGGTTGGGACAGAATTAAATTAAACTACAAACTCTTCGCCGACGTTTCGTCTAATAAACTCAGACTTTTTCAGGGCTTTAATTAAACCATCAGAAGGAGAAACAAAAAACATCAAATACACCTCACCTCAAGTCTAAACACGTTGGTACGTTAAAATACAAATTAAAAAACATTACGGGTTACTGCACACGTTAAAAATGAGATAACATTATTAAAGTAATTATCACAAGACAAACAGCACATTATAAAATACCGGGCAAGCAGACTGGCGTGTCTCTCAACAGTTCAAACAAGCCTACACAGAGGCCTATCTGTGCAGCACATATCATCAATATTTATTTAATTTTTTTCCCCTTTTCCATCAACAAGATGGCTTCCGAGACTCTCCAAATCGAAACCCAATAATTTTGCCAAAAATCCCTCTTAACTTCTCATTGATTGATTTTTTGTTGTTAAAGAATTGTAGATGACAATTAAGTTTTGCGTATCTGTTCTGAAGTTTACTGTTTTTTCACGCCACTTGTTTATATGTAACATTTCTGAGATTGCACGTTTTCTAAAATTCATCTCTACTTTACCAACCCTACGTCCAAGACTGTAGGGTTGGTAAAGTCAAAATGATGTCCAGTTTCAAAGTGATGAGTAGCTAAAGCGGTCTTGTCTTTCTTGTTAATGTTTGTAATGTTACAGTCATATTTATGTTGTTTCAATCTTGTCGCCAATTTGTTCAATATTGCCATGCATGGGTGTTGATGGAAAAGGGGAAAAAAAAAATAAACATTGATGCATAAACATGTTTGAACTCTTGAGAGACACGCCGGTCTGCTTGCCCGGTATTTTATAATGTTCTGTTTGTATTGTGATAAGTACTACTAATTTGATCTCATTTTTAACGTGTGCCGTAACCCGTAATGTTTTTTAATTTGTATTTTAACGTACCAACGTGTTTAGATTTGAGGTGAGGTGTATTTTATGTTTTCTGTTTCACCTTCTGACGGTTTAATTAATGTCTTTATAGCCCTGAAGAAGTCTGAGTTTATTAGATGAAACGTCGGCGAAGAGCTTGTAGTTTAATTTAATTCTGTCCCAACCCACCAATTCAACAAACTTGTATATGATGTTTACACTTTACTAACGCGTTCTCTTTGCCATTAAAAAAAAATGAAATGACTGTTCAAAACACATTTTTTGAGGCGAGTACTGGCCACGCATAAATCTCTATTGTTGTCTCTCCTTTTAGGTGGTACTCCTTACGGAAATATTCCCAATAATAACGAGATACTTACCCACCTCTCTAAAGGAATTCGTCTCCCCCAATTAAAATACGTCGGGGACGAGTTGTATCAGCTTATGCTAGATTGCTGGCAGCTAATAGCCGACGAAAGACCCGCGTTTCATATGCTTCTAGAATCTTTACAAGCCATCAAAGCCCATTTGAATGGCACTTTGAGTTTTAAACTTTATTCAAATTTTCAATACGAACAGTTTTCCCCTGACGTCGAATTTTCTGCACGACCTATATTTTAACCGTTTAAGATTATGTTACGGAACAATTCACTGGTACAAGACTGAGACCCTTGTGAGAAGTTTTTCGTGGGTAATTTTTTAATGAATCTCATTGATTTGCCAAAAATGTACTCTAAGGCGTTAAAGTTACAATTTTTTTAGTCAACTTTGTGTACTTAATTAGCTGAGTTTTTGTACTTAATAAGTGTGTACTTAATTTAGTTATTTTTGTATCTATTCTAGTTTTATATCACCTTGAATTTTTCACGTGCCTATATTCTTACAAATAACATAGTTTTTAAAGTTTGTGTCACAAGTGGCTTCTAAACAAATAACCACCAAAACATATATTTGAAGACTTTTGTTGAGATGTTCACTGAACCAACACCGAAAATGTTATATCTTAAAATCTAGTCTTAAAGTCTAAAATGTAATGTAGCGCAAACTTTTCTGGGTAGAAAGCAGCTTGCAAAGCACCTTACCACACATGCGCACTCAAAGTTTTCCTTAATTATTGTTTTGTGTTAAAAATATGTTATCATAGTCTCAACAATCCCGTCCTTCCAGATTGTTCTTCCATTATTTATTTTAAAAAAAGTAACAGATTGAAAACAATTATTGTGACAATGCAATTCAATTCGAACAAAGAATAAACTTGTGCATTTATTGATGTGTTTTCTTATCCTTTTATTACTTTGAATAAAAATGAGGGCTTTTTTATTTAATTACGCTGCCTTTTAAGTTATTAATCGGCCAAACTTCAGTGGTCGAATAAGTCAACGTCGAGACTCAAGGGAGATCTCTTCGCTCATTGCTTCATCATCTACTTTGATAATGTCCGCCGCAGTTGTAGATACCTGTTTTGGATTTTTTAAACCTCTGTTTTGTCCTAAAACTGAGTTTCTTCAAAAACATCAAAATCAAGATTTTTTAGAGAATGTGGATAATTTTAAATCAACTTTGGCCCTAATTCTAGGCTGAATGTAAAAAAATTTAAATATGCCTTTTTAGAGGCTTTAAGTATTTTTTTAACCGATTTTTTTAACCCTAAACATGATCTAAATTGTTCCAACAACTTCAAATTTGTATTTTTACATGCTTGGAGTCATTTTTTGTGATTTTGAATCCATTTTAGTCTCAATTCTAAGCTAAATTTTACCAACATTTGCATTTTGACACACTTTGAGACTTTTTAACCGATTTTGGCCCTTATCGTAATCTGAATTTTTTCAAAGACTTTTAATTTGAATCCCTAAATGCTTTGAGTAATTTTTAACCAATTTTGGCACTAGAGAACATGAATTTTTAAACCGATTTTAAACTTAATGCTAAATTGACTTTCTCGAAAAACACCAAATTTGAATGTTGAGGCGTATTGAGTCAAATTTTATTTATTTTAATCCAAAAGGTAAATTTAAATTATAAGCATCAAAATTAGCGTGTTTAGAGGATGTGGTTTTTATGGAGAATGTGGAGGTTATTTTTAATTAATTTTTTTGCACTAATTCTAACCTGCATTCTTCAACATTTAAAATTTTTAGACGCTTCAAGTAACTTTTTAACCGATTTTTGTCCTAATCAAAATCTATTTTTTTTATATTTTCACACACTTTGAGTCATTTTACTGATTTTTGGCCCTAATCCTGACTAGAGATTCAAGGCTTCGGAGAAAAAAAAACGGAAAAGATGAAAATAAAAAAAAAACATTATTTTTCGGTTTTTCTTAAGCTCAGAAACATAAAAAAAAATACGGAAAAATTGATAAAAGTGCAAATTGAAAACAATAAGCCTGTGAAGGCTTTCACGGTCGGTCAAAATACAATCTAAAGTGTTTTCCGGGCGTTGGAGCCGTAGCCCAATGGAATTTCTGGAAATCGCGAAACACCTCACAAAACTGCTGCAGCCTAAAATAGGAAATACTGACAGCTTTATAAAATACTCCATTCATTTTGTCGAAAATCTGCATTCTTTGATTCTTTCTCCAGGATAAATTCTCGTTAGTTTCGATGTTGTTTCGCTCTTCACGATGGTACCCAGTAAGGAAGCCATGGAACATATTAACTAGGAATTTCCACAAGATATACTTGTTCTAACACTACCTAACCACTATATATTTTCAATGGAAGGAAGATTTCTACGAACAAACTGATGGTGTAGCTATGAGCAGCCGCCTTAATCCAGTAATAGCCAACTATTTTATGGAAATTTTCGAGGCCAAGGAGTTGGCAACGGCAGATAAGAGGCCAAAGTGCTGATTGCGATACGTGGACGACACCTTTGTTATTTGGAGCCATGGCGAGGGCGAACTTCAAAACTTCCTCTTAAACCTCAACTCTATCAACCCAAAAACTCAATTCACTATGGAGATAGAAAAGGAAGGACGCTTACCGTTTTTGGATGTTTTTGGTATCAAGGAGGGAGAATGGGAATCTTGCCCACACCGTTTATAGAAAACCAACACACAGTGACCGATACCTCAATAACGGATCAAATCATCATCCTAGACAGAAACGGGGAGTCATAAGACTCTCTGAGAGCCAAGAGAATTTGTGAGCCGGCTGAATTGGAACGGGAAATGAAGCATCTGGAAAGAGTCTTTGGTTGAAACGGATACAGCAAGCACGCGTTCGATAGGGCCGTCCATGCAAGGAATGTAGAGCGCCAAGAAGGAACAAGGGGAGAAGATGAAAAGCGCGGATGTACTAGTCTACCAAACATCCACAAAGTTACGGACAGGATCGGCAGGCTACTGGAAAAGCACAGTGTTAAAACTGTCTTTAAACCCACCCGTACAATATAACAGAGCTTAAGATCGGCCAAAGATCGAGATTTCCTATCGGCACCCGGAGTTTACCAAGTTCCATGCAGCTGTGGCTCGGTATACATTGGCACCACAAAAACGCAGTGTCAACCGGAGGATTACGGAACACAGAGGACTTGCAGGCTGGGACAAACACAAATGTCAGCAGTAGCAGAGTACGCTCTCTCCGAAGGTCAGACATCCTTTTCAACGAGGTGGATACCTCATATTAAGTTTTTAAATGCAGACTGGAAGCGAGTTCTACGACATACTTCAAGTGCGCCGAAACTCCGCGCTACCACTACCCCCACTCCAGTCCCTCCACTGCAGCGCGACGGCGGGGGAATAGATACCACATAGCTCACCACAGTCGAATCAGTCAACCTCGGGAAGCACAGAAGATGACTTCGCCCATTGCCTCATCGCCTTTGATAATGTCTGCCGCAACTGTAGAACGAAACGTCAGGAAGAAATTCCATTCGACCACGGCTCCAAAGCCCGGAACACTTGATGGACACAAATGAATAAAGTCTCAATTTCTCCAAACGCTGCACTTTTTTATTTTCTTTCCTTCGAGAAATTTTTAAACGATCATGGCCCTAATCTTGTTTTTTTCCACGAACTCCAAATTTGAATTTTTAGACTCTGTAAGTTATTTTTCATCCGATTTTGGCCCAAATCATGATCCAAATTTTCCAAAAACTTAATCAATTTTAGCACTAATCCTAACCAGCGTTTTTCAAAAATTTTATATTTTTAAACTCTTTAAGTAATTTTCTAACCAATTTTGAAAATAATCAAAATCTAAGTTTGCGTTTCTAGACGCTTTATGTATTTTTTAACCGATATTGGCCTTTTAAACTTTTAACCGATTTTTTTCAGGCATTTAATGTGCATTCTTAAGTGCTTTAGAGTCATGTTTAACTGATTTTGGCTTTAATACTAAACTGGCTTTCTCGAAAAATACCAAATTTGCATTTTGAGCCGTATTGAGTCTAATGGCATTTTAGTTCAAAAGTGTTAATTTACCCAAAAGACTTAAATTGAGTTTCTCAAAAAACATCAAAATTCGTCATTTTTAATCAATTCCATTTTTCAAAAATTTCAAATTTGCATTTTTAGATGCTTAAAAGTAATTTTTTAACCGATTTTGACCCTAATCATAATCTAAATTTTTTCAAAAACTTTGTTGTGGACAAAACGTCAGGAAGCTCGGATAACACTTTAGCATGTATTCTGACCGGCCTCAAAGCCTTCCCAGCCTGATATACACTGCAGGCAGCTTGCAACAATTAATTGTCCCCGATACTTCACTTTAAACCGGATATTTTGCAGGATTAGTAATACTATATCAAACAATTTTAACCCTTTATTGAATGAATTAGGTAACATGTCTGCTTACATTTTACCGTATCAGCGAGCAGCAGAGCTAAATGATAAGTGACTAGACATTAAGTATTTGGTTTTAAGTGACTACAAAAAAAAATACTCATCAATCAAAGTGCAACTGGACGTATGTTATATTATTGTTTGACAATTATTTTACTAATGCACCGTTTCCAATTTGATTGCCGCAAAAGGTGGATTTTAAAACCGCAAGAAGCACTCTCTTTATCATGTAGGTATTCTAGGGAGGTATTATCTAATTTAACATCTAACAATCTATAAAAATATATTTCAAAAAAAAAGAAAATTATTTGCAACTACAAGGTATTCGAATACTTCTGGTTTTGTGCAGAATACACGACTTCAACTTGACTAGAACCGTTTCTTCCTTTGGCTACGGCCAATAAACTACTTAATAGTACTTTCACACAGTGACTTACAACTTAAAAATTAACTGAACATTTTTTTCTTTTTAACCACACCACCATAAAAAATCTTGAACATAAACAAATAAGTAACAAATCACTTGTGGCTGTATCGTAAACAAAAACAATCGAAAAGACTTGACAACGAGTTTAAAAATCTTACCACCTACTTTACTATCGGGATGGTTTAGGGACCGCTGAGTACGTCTTTAAAAGCGATTGTTTGCCCGCAATTTTCTTTTTTTCCGGATACTTGTGATACACTTGCTTCATCTCGAAAAGGACGGCGGGACTTTCTTCGGCCAGAGTTTGACGCTTCCTCATGTTGTTTCCGGTATAGGCAACACCCTGTAGCTGGTATTCTTGAGTATCGTTGTTAAAGGTGCAGTAGTTTTGGATAAGCCTCTGAAATGAGTTATTTAAGACGTCAAGGAAATGGCTAAGCAGTGTAGTATCTCGATTTATTACCGTCATGTAAATTTTTGTAGTTTTCAATAAGGATGTATTACTAAATGTCCGTTAATTTTGACAACTAAATAGTAAATACTTATTGAAAAAAAAATACGGACAACGTCACTCCCTCGCAACTGGTCGAAATCGAAAAGATTTTACTGCCCATGTTTCTCGCGCATTCGCAGTTAATCTTTTTCGAGTAAATAATAGTAAAGATGCAGATCGATTGTCAGCTGTTTCGGCTTCACTTTAGAGATTTACGTTCTTTTTAAAGAACCCCCAATTATTTAACAAATAGGAGCGAAAATGGTCTATAAAAAGAGTTGGGAGACTAATGTTTACCATTCATAACCGAATCATATAAGATAATTGATGTTAAAACCACCCAATTAGAGAACAATGACATACAACATACCTTATATTCTTGTGGGATGTAGTAATCAATCATCAAATTCGACAGCTGCATTTCCCTGACCAAATACCGATTATTATCGTTCAAGGCCTCCATTTCCCTCTGGTATTCGTGCTCTTTATCAGCGTACTCCTCTTTGGCCTCCTTAATTCTCTGCTGCAACATAGCCATCTTGCGCGTCAGATCCGAATCTTCTTCCTGCAGTGAAGAGTATTTTCCTTCGATGTCGATCTTTTCTTCAGTCATCCTGTTATATTGTTCTTCGAGTGCTTGATGGCTTCTGTCTAGGTTTTCCAGCTCCTTGTCCGTGGATACCAAAAGGAACTCCTGTTGCTGCGCTTTTTCTAGGAGGTTTTCACCGCCGCAGATGATTTTCTTTGAGATGATCGCCATCCTTTCCTCCAGTTCGCGCTTCTCCTGCTCAATTCTTTGCATTTCAGCTTCAGCTTTTTTCGTCTTTTCAATATCTGCTTCGGTTTTAACCTTCCTCTTTTGCTATAAACAATATACTTATTACCAAGGGTTTAATACTAAGGGTTAATATTACCGCTTTAGGTTGTTCCGATGCCATAGTAAGCAGAGATAATTTCTGCTGGAGCTCCGCAATTTCCGTTTCAAATCGTTCGATTAAACCACCCTCTTCGACGTTTACTTTAGCGAAGTTTCGTATGTATTTGGCTTTGTGTGAATAACGTAGAGTACTGTAGGTTTCCTCGTAATCTGACTCAGCTGGACCGACCATTGATATCTGTTTAAATTATTATTTACAATTTTTAACTCAATTCTTAGATGTATAAAAATACCATAGTAGTCTTAGAATTTCCTCCTAGAGAATCCTGAAGAAGACGAGTTAGTTTTGAATTCCTATAAGGAATAAAACTTTTGTTTTCAACAAGGGCTTGTATGACACTCCCCAATGTCAGAAGAGATTGGTTAATGCTTCCCGACTCCCTTAAACTAATTCCAGATACCCCAGTTTTGTTAACTCGTTCAGACCCCTACAAACGCCATATTATACATACTTTTAACACATGAGTAAAACAAACGCACTTACAGCCAAATCAACCAAGTTTAGTTTCCCTACAGTAGTCTGATTTTTATCCCGATGTCTAGTCTCAACAACTATTGTAAATACCGCGTGCGATCTAGAACTAACGTTATTCATCATAGTTGATCTCGTGATCCTGTTTTTATTGCCGCGTTCCATGAGTTGCGAAATAGATTCGACAGAATCAACGGTAAACCCAGTTAGATCTTTAACATATATTCCAATATCTGTTCTTTCTTTGATTTGCAATCTCTTGTTTGGATCTGCCCCCAAGAGGTCTCGCACTTCTTCATTGTATATTTCTAAATATGTCACTTTAACAATAAACGAACGGTCTTCACTGGCGTTAGCTATTTGTGTAAAGAGGTGACTGAAAGTGTTTGGAATTATTCCCCGCATTTCTGGAATTTCATAGTTTCCAGTCATAGTGAAAGTTTTGCCCGTTCCGGTTTGACCATATGCAAAGATCGTTCCATTGTATCCATCAAACACCTGTTCGACCAGTGGAGCGGCAGCAAGACGGTAGACGTCAAGCTTTAATATACAGCAGATTAATTTTCTGTACAATTAACTTCACAAATACTAACCTGAGTAGCATATGGTGCAAATATATAATCTAGCTGGAAATATTTCTTATCAGTATCTCTTCCTGAATTTCGGTCCTTGGGCTTTTGTAACATAACCACATGTTCCTTGTAATCGCATACTAGGGTGCTTTTACTCCCTTCTTTGATCTCTCTTTCATTAAAAGGCCGTACTCTTAAGAATACTTTTACATTACTGACGTTTTTCTGATTAGTTTGAGTAGACATTGTTACGCCTAAAAGAAACAAGAAAAGTATAATTGTTAAGTATAGTATAAATACTATACTACGGAAGAATACACAAAGAACTTTCTAAAAGAACTGGGTCTTCTGAGTGAACTTTAATTGATATTGAGGCACAATAGATCTAGTAGGTCGGATGGTAGGAACGGTAGGTAGGATGCATGGCCCCCCCTCGAGGGCCACTCATTTGGAATCAATCAACCAATCAATTAATAGTATAAATAATGGTTCAATGTGAATTTAGATTTGAATTTTTTTTTGGGAGATGTTTTTACGCCCACTTGCAAATATGAGATTAATAAAACTGATTGCAGTCTCTCAATTTGAGTTAAAACGTCCATAATAACATGGTTTGCAAACACCTCCATAATGAAGTAGAGGGTGTTCACAATTACGTAAAGATTTGTTATTTCTATGTAAAAATTCTCAATTTGGTTTTTGACTCTTAGCATTGTCTACCTAGTCAGACATATATACCTAGTCAGACATTTTAAATGGCTTAATTTCTCCAAGGATTTTATTTAGCTAAAACTATGATAGATGTCACTCGGAGATGGAATCCCCCAATATTTCAAACATTTCAGAAGTGAAGAAATTTTATTGCAGCACCATCTACCTTCGATTTGTGTCTGTGCGATAAGATAAGTAAACACAAAGGTAAACATGATGTCCTCGACACTGCCGTGGCGTATTTTCTTGACGGAATCAGTATGTGGATTAGTTTCCTTTGGACAGTACAGTACCGTATTTTGACTGTCAGTTAACGTTTATGTCTATGTCTGTGTTATACTACACCGTACATGTAGCATGCACAAGGTGGCGCTTGATAATCCATTTATTTAAAACTTTTCACCGACACGGTTCTCCAAAGTAAACCGATGAAGTAATAATTCGGGATTTAAAGATTTGAAATTATTACAGTTTCCATAAGAACAGACACTCATTTTTTATCTTCATCAACTAAACAGAACACGTATCAGATGGATTAGCGGGATGGGGACAAATAACGACAATTCATTCCCCATCCCGCTAATCCATCTGCTACTTAGTTTTATTGGGACGCCAAACACTCATAGAACAGGTATACTGAACTTTTATATTTAGCCCTATAAGCCCAGTGCATTTCGTGATATTTTGTTATTGTTTAATGGTTATAAAACTTTATTGATATACATGGCAACAAAAAACCGAAAATGAATAAAGGCATGGTCATGCACGCTTGGATTCAAGACACATTATTATACCCATATTGTTATTGATACTGATGTGAACGATAATATTGTGGCAGGTTCAACTTTTTTTAATATAATTAAAATCTTCTGCAAACCATTTTACTTATCCTTTCCTAACAGCTGTGGTTACACTGAATGAGTTCAGTTGACAATAGTTTCCAGAAAAATACCGACTTAACTATATCAAATTCTGATTTTTTTATATGTAATATCAATAGTATATTGTGCAACTAGTGTCGAAAATTGCAGTTTTCACATGAGTGTGACGGTTTGGACACGAGCCGTAGACAAGTAATACGACGTCGCAAGAGTGTAAAGAGTGATTTTCGTATGTGTTGCACACTATACATTTTCTCTCTTGCAATATGCGATTTTCAAGGGTAGTTAGTAGTGGGCATTTGTTCATTTTTGAGGCAGTCGAAATTACAGATATCTTCCCAAATTTTCAAATCTTAACTGGCATATTTCTGATTTAAGTACCATCAACCAGATGTTGTATACATATTCTGAGTCGTTTAAGTATAGAGAATTTGGGAGCGTTAGATAGTATGACTAAATGTGTACAGACAGACAATGCTCTTAGATGACCTGTGAGGATTCATAAAATTCCGCAACTGCATTAGATTTCTCAACAATCAAGTGTCTTGACATGTCATTATAATAGAAATTCAAAATTTCCTTGAACATTACAAATTAAAAAATAAATATTGGCACAGGTATTTAGCCAGTTACTTAATTAAAGCTCACTGGAGTGCCTCAGTGCTAGACAAAATTTAGTTTTTATGTTGCTTCAATGTGGACATTATAGAAAAATGAACAAATACAAAATAAAAAAAGCGAACATTTGGAAAAATCATTACATTCATCACTTGTCTCTTTTTTAAATTTTTTTTCCCTGTCTAGGAAATCACTGTATAGCGCTTTTATCATAAACAAACTTCTGTTTCAGATCATTTTCAACTAGACCTTGATACTCACTCCCTAATGTCCAGTTTCAATGAGCCACTCTGTGCATGTATAACTTTTTTTTTCAACCCTTGATGATTAGGAGTTAATATGGATTAAATGTGTATATCATTCAATGAGCAAATTAAGGAAATGACCTCAGTCAATAATGAATGATTTTGTAAAAAAATATGTGGGATAAAGAAGCAAATATATAATATAAGGTAAATAAAGAATTGTTGTTAATATATACAGAGGTACTCACTGTTATATTGGTATTGCTGGGAATGGGAAAGTGGTGCACTAAAGGTTGTGGTATTATTATTTAAGTTTCTCCTGATCCCTGATGTTTGCTTGACACTCTACCTACAGTTCACCTCCACCCACAAAAATGGATCTGTGACAAAACCCGAATTAGGGCATTGTTTCTTGTTTATTTCTAGATCAACATTTTTAAAATGATAATGATAATGAGATTCTACTCATAACTTTAGGAAATTTTTTTAAAAATACCACCTGATTTGAATTAATGAAAAAACTGCTGTGAAGACATGCCCATGAACAAATCCAATTACCGTGAAATTAGTCGCCTGTCAAAGTGTCAAACTCAGAAAATGTAAACTAAGGGAATCCACGCGCGCAATTCTCCGCTATATGGGCAGCTGTTACCAAAAATGATGAGACGCCATGTCTAAGGCGAAAACCAAACATTTCGTGGGCTATGTGTTTTTCTGCAATAAATTGCATTTTGCAAGACTTTAATATTATAAATGATTGTGTTGTTTACAATGGTGGGATGTACAGATTACGGTTTTAAAAGCAGCGGCTATAGAAAGTAGCCTGGAGTTACGTTTCACAGGTAAACAGATAAAGAATAAAAAATTTCAGCAACAATTAAATTATTTCAAATATATGGCAAGCCGTTTTACTTTTTATTCAACTTTGGATCCAAAACATCAAAAAAATTCACTCATTTTTATGCAACCTATTTTTATTATCTGATAATGAAAACATTTCCATTATGTGATAAAAAAAATAAGTATCATTAAAATGAAGCTCTATTTTTTTTGATACCTATTTTTATTATCTGGTAATAAAAATATTTCCATTATCTGATAATTTAAAAGAGGGCGCTGGTGCTCGGATGAAGTTGACATTGACGCAGGCAACACTGAGGCTGCGACTTTCTTATTTATAACTAAAGGAATTCGTCACATTCTAAACCTCAGGCGAGTAAAAGTCATGTCAACTTCATCCGAAAGAAGCGTCCTTTATTTTAATTATCACATAATTTTAATTGTTCAAAAAAATGACCACCAAAAAAATTAGAACAATTTTATTAATACCTATTTTTAATATCAGAAAATAGGTATAAAAAAAAAGAGCTTCATTTTATTGATACTTATTTTTTTTATCACATAATGAAAATATTTCTATTATGTGATAATAAAAATGAGTATCATTAAAATGGTTCTTTATTTTCATGAACCTTAAAAATTTGATGTATTTAAATTTTCAGATAATAAAAATGTTTTCATTATCTGATAATGAAAATATTTCTATTATGTGATAATAAAAATAGGTATCAAAAAAATAGAGCTTCATTTTAATGATACTTATTTTTTTTATCACATAATGGAAATGTTTTCATTATCAGATAATAAAAATAGGTTGAATAAAAATGAGGATTGTAAAAGCAATTTTTTTGATGTTTTGGATCCAAAGTTGAATAAAAAGTAAAACGGCTTGCCATACAAATAACTTTAAAACCAGTTATTTTACATCCAAATCTTCGAAATATGATTTAGTAAATACCGCAGTGAAGTCAATAATGCTATTTTGGGAAATATTTTTCTAATCCTGTAACTTGTAGGCAGTTTTTTTTATTTAAATTTTTGAGCAGTTTTTCCAGAGGCGCAGGAGATGTAATCCCAGGGTTATCAACGACTATTAATTCCCAATTATTTTTATTTATTTAATAGTAAGTCGATGTTTGCTAATAATATTACGTATAATATTACTAATGTTACAAATAGTAATTTAGTTCCATTATTATTTTTAATAAAATATTTTCTTATGTGCTACAATACCAATGCTACGTCACTGGTATTTTCACACTTGACAGATTGGACAAACTGGTAACAGACGCCGGCGTCGTATCCTACTTCCTCTGGTTTACATTTTCTAAGGTGTCAAAGGAACACTAGTGACAGCAGACAGGGGGATGCCCTCAGAAAATGTAAACTAATGGAATCCACGCGTGCAATTCTCCGCTATATGGGCAGCTCTTAGAAAATGTAAACCACAGGAAGTAGGATACGACGCCGTCGTCTGTTACCAGTTTGCTCCAATCTGTCAAGTGTCAAAATGCCAGTGACGTAGCATTGGTATTGTAGCACATAAGAAAATATTTTATTAAAAATAATAATGGAACTAAATTACTATTTGTAAAATTAGTAATATTATACGTAACATAACAGACGCCGGCGTCGTATCCTATTTCCTCTCGTTTACATTTTCTAAGGGGATGCCACTATGGACCCCAGACAGGTGGAGACGTATCATTTCGCAGTAAAGTTGTAAATGCAATGTGGAAAATTTAGAGAATATGTTATTTTAGGTCAGGCTAGTTACGGTAGGCATGGCCTCTCTTTTTCCTCACATATACGTTTTTTTTTCATGTTCTCATCTCGTGGATAACAGTACAAGTACAGCAATGAGCAAATGCACTCACCCTTCATCCTACATTAATAACTCTACTGCAAAATGAAATCTCCCTGACTGGTGACAAGTTGTTTGGAGATTGACAGATCACTACGCCATTTTTTTCCATTTGATTTCGCAAGCACATTCGTTTTACCTGCAAACTGACCCTGTCAAGGGCTGACATTCTCTTATATTCACATGTTGTAATGTCAATTGTCACTCTGGACAGCAGCTCGGGTACCTGTGAATTTCCGAAAAGAATATTTCACAAAATTTTTGCTTGTTTTTGTTTATGGAGGAAGGAGGAAGAATTGAGGTTTTTAGCTATTATCCAGGAAGTTCCTCAAATTCTATCCCATGCAATAGGTTCCCAACCAAACCTTCAACACCATGCTAAACTCGATGTATCCGCCGAAGGCTCAAATAGGTAAAGTCAGAGTTTAAAAACCAAGGGAAAAATAAATGGGACGCTTAAAGAATGTATAATCCAACACTCCATTAAATTCCTGTATTTTAGTGTATATTTCAACTTTTTAGATAGATTATTATCTCTGGAAAAGCCAAGAGATGCTTCCTAGTGGACTCAGCTTGAAATAAGCAGATTTCACAATGAGTCATGCAGGTGATTCAAATCCTTTATCCCAACCTTTGAGAGTGGAAACTGAAGACCCAAATGTATCTGAGAATACAAACTACTATGGAGAGGAAAAAGACAGCTTTAACCATGGTAATGAGAGCCATGAGAATGATTCTTTAGGCCCATTGCCTCCCAAATGGGAAAAAGCATTTACTGAAAGTGGAGAAGCCTATTTTATTGAGTAAGTAGTGAGTAGGGTTTTGCATGCTTGAACCCTAGATACTGCAAAATTTAATACATTGTGACAAACTGGTCAAGCAATGTCCCTTGACTATCATTATTGTCTAGTCAAATCAACATTACACAAAGGAGTTGAGTTCAGTTTTTTATACCTTAGAGGTTTCAATCAACTTACAATGTTTATATAAGTTGCTATCCTAAATGCATATTTGTTTGTTTAGAGTACAAATATAAGGACTCGAAAATGAGTCATCCTTAATAATTATTGATAATTGGTATAGTTTTTTTAATAATTATCAACACTTTTTTTTGTTGGATCTTAAGATGGAAGATAAGTATAAATGCTGTCTTAAGTAGTCTATCCTGAAGCTTATTTTATTCTGATTTAACTGTAGAGTAATAATAGTAAATGAAACTAAATCCCATACTGAACTACTATTGCTAACTTAGTATGTGGGGGCTGTTATTAAGATCTACTTTGTCAATATTAAAGGATTATATGCTGGGTGTCGAGTTTTGTAGAGTTATTGAAGTAGCAAATCCTTCATTTTCTACAAAAAAAAAGAAAAAGTATCAACAATTTTTGACTGATCTTAAACTGTAAAATATGTGAAATTTAAATTAATGTTTCTGAATCTGGTTTTACTCCAACCTTGTTTGTTCCACATTCAACCTGTAGACCCACATCAGATGTCCTTAGTCAAAGAATATTTATGTGGTCATTTGATGAAATAGCTAATCATTGCTGCAAGATACTTGGCTGGTCACTTTAAGTGCTTACCTTTAGTATGTATCTAAAATATGTGAAAAAGCCATTAATAATCAACTAATAGTCGGTTGGGATGTGTTTTCGTGAAAAATCTACTGAATTGGTAAAATGATGTTAGTTCAATTTATTCTCTTTGGGGGAGGTTCCTAAGAGGAGGAGCTGCATAAAGGTAAGTGGATAGTAGGGCTTTAGCTTGACCTGTGTAAGTCATTTTACATGAGTTATAAGCTGTTTAAAGTAACAGCTTATTCAGAGTCGCCAAAGAACCTACCTCCTGAACATACATAAATTGTCAGGGTGTCTCTGGACTTCCACCTCCTGAACACACATAAATTGTCAGTGGGTTGCCGGGGGACAAATTTGTCTGATCAGATTGAGGAGTAAAGCCTTTTATAAAATATGTACACCACAATTCTATATAATTTACTTAAATTTCCACTGAATTCCTTTAAATTTACCTAATATCTATTAAATACCACTACATTTCCGATGTGTGTACACAAACTTCATCTCTGATTAGGTTTAGCAAAATTAAGGTGTGCTGGGTTGGCGAGTCTCCAAAGAATGAACGGATATCTTTTGTAATTTAAAACCATATACAGTATAAACATGGGGGGGATAGACAAGGGCACAAATTGAGATACAAACATTTTTTTGACAAAAAGTCAACTCTTGTACAGGGTGGCGCCTTTTTGATGGGTTTTTGGGATCTTAATAGATAGAAGAAATCTGATTACACATTGTCGACTCTGATTTTTATGATACATTTAAAGGTGTCATTATTTTCCAGTCAGCTTGATTTGTTTTCCATATACATAATGTTTTTGAAAAAAACTACACTTTTGACATGATGCAGTATCTCGGCTATTATGGGAAATATAACAAAAAATGAGAAATGGAAATAAAAAAATGTGAAATAGAAATATATTAGTGTTTCATATGTAAGTTAGGTATTGTATTGTTTTGTATTAAATGTGAGTGGACTTATACGGTCCTCCACCGCGACCTGCGGTCTATTGTGGCTCACTCAAAGTGTTACCAGCAAGGTTTGCCCCTGCTAACTGCACTAGTTGTCACCCGTTATGCCCACACCCTCAACGAATCTGATGAGTCTCTTGGACGACACTGCGTTTGCATCTTGAGGTTCAGTGATCGTGTTTCCGAACAGTGAGTATCTTGATCTGGCAATAGCCGGACAGTCTGTCTTCATGTGCTCAACTGTCTCGTCGTCCTCCAAGCACAGCCGACACTCCGTCTCTTCGGATAGTCCGAGTCTGTGCATGTGAGATCTTAGGCGGCTATAACCTGTGTACAGTGCAGTGGCCACTCTGATTTGTCTCCTATTTAGTCTGAGAAATGTTTGGGCTTTTGCCCTCCCTGTTCCCGTGATAAATTTTTTGGAGTGCTCAACTGTCTCGTCGTCCTCCAAACACAGCCGACACTCCGTCTCTTCGGATAGTCCGAGTCTGTGCATGTGAGATCTTAGGCGGCTATAACCTGTGTACAGTGCAGTGGCCACTCTGATTTGTCTCCTGAGAAATGTTTGGGCTTTTGCCCTCCCTGTTCCCGTGATACATTTTTTGGAGTGCTCAACTGTCTCGTCGTCCTCCAAATACAGCCGACACTCCGTCTCTTCGGATAGTCCGAGTCTGTGCATGTGAGATCTTAGGCGGCTATAACCTGTGTACAGTGCAGTGGCCACTCTGATTTGTCTCCTATTTAGTCTGAGAAATGTTTGGGCTTTTGCCCTCCCTGTTCCCGTGATACATTTTTTGGAATGTGATAGTCTGGGTAGGTTCTCCCACCAGTCCTGGGACTTGGCATTGCTCCATTTCTAGAGTTCAGCCTTGACCAGAGAGTATGGGACTCCCAGTGCCGATTCCGGGCCTACGAATGCAGATCCCGCCGCCCGCCTAGCTAGAGAGTCTGCTCTCTCATTGCCTTCGTGACCACGATAGCCCGTGATTCATACCATTGTGATGCTGTTCTCATGCGATAGGGTGTTCAGAATCCTGTGGCAGTTCCAAACAGTTTTGGATATAAGCGCTAAAAGCGCTGCCTGACTATCCGAGCAGATCTTTATTGATCTATTGTGTTCTCCCTCCTTTAATAGGTTTCAGGCACACAATTCAAGCTATGCAGATGCCATCCGATCTCCCATACACTCCGGAGCCAGCCCCTTCGTCGATTTTTTATCCGTCCGTGTACCAGGTACTTCCTGCCAGTTGTAGATCTTCGCCTCGTTCGTCCCAGTCTGCCCGTGAGGGAACCCTGACGACGGAGTCAGGTTTTGATATAAAGTTAGGTTTTTTTTAAATAACACCCTTGGTATAGTCAAGATAGCATTTTTTTTAGCTGATTTGATTGATATATAGTTTAATATCTTTTATCTATAGTAGTTTTCGAAGAATTAATAAAAAGCTAATTTTTGCCATAAGGAGTAATGTGTTAGAAAGAGACAGCTGGCCTCATTTTGTTTTGTTCGATTTGGGATATGCTGACCCTTTGAAACACAACTCCTTATGGGAAAAATTAGATTTTTATTAATTTTTCGAAAGCCACTAGAGATAAAAGTATAAAACTTTACATCATTCAAATCAGCTAAAAAAGAGCAATGAAACAAGCTATCAGTTTCTATCTATCTATTACAGTTTTACCAATACCCCATAAATCCATTGAAAAGGCGTTATCGTGTCCAGGGTGAGAAATAATGAAATTTTATGTTTGATACAAATGTGAACTACACAGAATGTGGTTGTGTCCCGTATGTGACCAACGATTGCGTGAACTCAACTTTTTTGATTAGTGTGTTCTTGTATATTATGTGTCAGACCTGAAGAAGCGTTCTATTGTCCTAAACCGTAATAACTACCAACGCCAATTACTTTAGCTATTTTAAATTAAACAAAAGAATGAGTCAGAAGTTCTTTAAGGATCATTTTTTTTTCAACGAAAGTTTGTCTTAAACTTAACGAAATAGAGGGTTGCACTAGAATCAGTTTCCATATAACTTCCTTTATAGTAAATTGAAAATTGAATTTGATATAAATAAGCATTGTTTTCGTCATTTTTTTATTTCTTATACTACTATAGAACCTATTTAATTGTTACAGCCACTCAACTGGCACCTCACACTGGCTAGACCCTCGTTTATCAAAATTTCAAAAGAAAAGTTTAGAAGACTGCATGGACGATGAACTTCCATATGGCTGGGAAAAAATTAGCGATCCGCATTACGGCACCTACTTCATAGATCACGTCAATAGAAGGACGCAGTATGAAAATCCTGTGATTCAGGCCAAGAGAGCAGCTTCTCAAGCTTCAGCTAGGGCTAGTAGAACGTATTTCACTAGAGACCCATCTGAGTTATGCGGGCAGAGAATCAGAACGTCTTTAGTGAAGTCCTCAAGAGGTTTAGGATTCACAATAGTGGGTGGTGATGATGGGGTAGATGAATTCTTACAAATCAAATCTGTAGTGCCAAAAGGACCCGCATGGTTGGATGGACAACTCCAAACAGGAGATGTTATAGTATTCGTTAACGATACATGCGTGTTAGGATATACCCACAACCAAATAGTTAGGTTATTCCAGTCAATTAGTGTAGGATCTACCGTTCAACTTGAAGTCTGTCGCGGTTATCCCCTTCCATTCGATCCAAATGACCCCAATACGGAAGTAGTTACTACCATTGCCGTTGATTCTCAATTACAACTTTTAACAAATGATAAGAGACTGCTTGATACCAACTATAACTTCCTTGAAGGTGATGACAGTATATCCAGAGATGAGGAACATATTGATGCTCCAGATGACATTGACGACTTGCTCAAAGGTATAAATACAATGACCCTGGGAAAGGTGGAAGTGAGAGTCCGCATCGTAAAAGGGAACCTAGGGTTCGGATTTACTATTGCCGACAGTGCGTGCGGACAGCGAGTTAAGAAAATATTGGATAGGCAGAGGTGTAAGAATCTCATGGAAGGTGATATATTACTGGAAATAAATGACATATCATTGCAAAGCTTATCTCACGATGAAGTGGTTCAAGTTCTTAAAAATTGCCCTTACAATGACGAGGCTACCATCTCTGTGCAAAGAGGATGCTCCAACAAGACCACTAATATTCGAAATAAACACAGGAAAATAGAGCCTAAATACGGGTCTAAAGATATGGTGAATGCTCACAGAAGCAAAACACCCACAGCAGATTTATATAGTACCCAGCCGCGTGAGGTGCTTCCAAGTAGACCTAAAACTCCTCTAGTAGACACAAGGAATCTTAGCAAAACCTCACTGAAAGACGTTAATTCTAATTCAAGTGAACGTCGAGAGTACCAAAACGATGTCTTCCCGGTAGATAAAGCCCAATTACGGTCGTCAATTATCGACAATCATGAAGACGACGAGTTAGATGTAGATATTCCTGAGAATAATCAAATTAAACCCTCATACGAATATCCTCCTCCAGTGGATCTTAAGTTCAGCCCTTATATGTCGCCCCCTCATAGATACGACTGCGCCTGCGCCTTCTGTTCCAGCCCTAGACCGAATACTTTAGATACGAACAATGTGGATTACCCCAATAACAGGAAGAAAGTAAACAATTATTGGCCATATCAGACAAACACCAGACCTGACTATATTACGATGCATATTGTGTTGAATAGGATGGAGAACGGATTTGGGTTTAGGATCGTCGGAGGGATTGAGGATAAATCTCAGGTAGGTAGTTTTAGTTTGTAGTGATTCAGTGAATTTGATTGATAGAAACAACCAAAAGAATGTCCATAATGCTACTTCCTTATTAAAACATTACTTTAAGACAGGACATAATTTCAACTTTGACTGACTTGGTATTTCATTTCTGATCTATTTTTAATAAAATTATCAAAATGTGGTAGATTATTGTATAATCAATAAAAAACGAATAAATTTCTCCTTTAAGGTGGCTATTGGGCAAATAGTACCTGGAGGCGCTGCAGATTTGGACGGTCGCATGCAAACCGGCGACGAAATGGTCAGCGTTGAAGGTTTCTCGGTACTAAAAGCGGAACACCGACAAGTCGTGCAACTGATAAATGCCGCTGCAGCAAGAGGCCAAGTTAGCCTTATTTTGGGAAGACGGATTTTCACTCCTCCTGGTCCTCCAGGGCCTGCCAACTATTCATCATTAAGCTGGTCTTTGGAGAATTCATCCCCAGCCCTGGCTACAAATCACGCTGCTTCGCCTCTGGTACTTGCCAGCCCCACCGTACCTACATACGACGTCACAGTGCAAAGAACTGAAAGCGAAGGATTTGGTTTTGTCATCATCTCTTCAGTTAACAAAGTGGGATCCACCATCGGTAAGTTTTTTATAAAATGTTGAACTTTTTGTTTTCAATGTGCGGTGGGTTCTGTAAGTCTGAAAGTTGCTTAACAGGTTTAAGGGAAAACTCTTTTATGTTTACCGAAAACAAAACATTTTCTTAATTTGGAATTACTCTTTAATAGGAGCAAATCAGCAATAGAGTCGCTGTGACAAAGGAAGTCACAAAGCGATCTCTTGATCCCTCTTAACAAAAAACCCTGTTCTATTCTGATTTTGGTCCTTAAACATAACCAGTTTTAGTCTGTTAACCTTAAACAACACCAGTTATTGCTCTGTACATGTAGTTGCGGGTGTTTAGTTAGAATTTGTTTAGATACTGTTTTTAAAAAGGTACTAAACAAGTAAATATTTAAAGGTCGCTTAATAGAGGACAGCCCTGCAGAACGATGTGGAAGACTACGCGTTGGGGACTATATTGTAGCTGTTAATCATATAGATATAATGCATTTAAGCCACGGCGATATCGTTAATTTAATCAAAGAATCCGGTTTATCAGTCACTTTAACAATAGCGCCTAACCCAGATTTATGATTGTTAAGGATATGAATGTTTAGAGCCTAACATACATTTATTGCGGGTTTTTCGTAACGTTATTTCTTAAGCCCGATGGTAGAATCAAAATTCGTTTGTGATATAAAGACCTTGTCAAGCGTGACACTGATATGATAATGGTTTTGGTTGATTTATTTGAAAACTTGGGTATTCGGTTTTCTGCCTTGTTGCTTGATTGTTCTGTTTGTTCGGGTCAGAAAAATTTGCAAAGTGTTTCTGCTGTTAAAGTGTTTAATAGTTATTATTATTAAAAATTTAGTTGTGGCTTAAGAAAGCTCTGAACTTTAAGGATAAACTTGGAATAGTCATCGAGGTATATTTAACTTTTATATAACAAAAGCCCACAATCTGGTACACAAGGCATGTGTACCAGACTTTTTTTTTAAATTGCCTATTGATAAATCTAAAACAAGTACGTGAAGAAGGGAAAAAATGAAACTGATAGCTACCAAGAAACCTTTATGTTACGCCTTCATCAAGTCTGTTATATTAAAATCATCGACGTTCTCATAATTAGATATAGTAGCCTTGATAGAGACGCAAAATAGACGTCGAAACGTCGGCAACTTGTACGTAACTGTGGAAGTTTTGATATTGAGGACGATGTACCAGCTTCTCTATAAGAAAATGCCACGTCTTGAGGTGCTAGAAAATGTTTCCTGGATTTAGGGATATATTTACATCTCAGGTTCGACGAAAGCTTTGCCAGATAGGCAGAAGATCTACAAAACAACCTCAACAAAAGCTAGTTTTTAAGCACCCTGTATTGCCTAAACGGAGGTTTTCCGGACCGCAGTTTTATTTTTCTTCTTTTTTGTATCAGTAAATGTTTCTTATATCAGCTAACAAAATTTTGGTGTTTTATAAAAGCCTCTAAATCGTAATATTTTTAGTGGCCTTTGTTGTGGTTGTTTCTATGGCATCCGTTTAGATGACGGCTGTTCATTTTGGTAAAGTTACAGTCTTGTCTCACATTTGGACTATAGGAGTGGGTATTTTGAGAATATTTACCGATTCAAGGAAAGTTGATAATCGGTTTGTAGTTACAATCACTATTGCTAGCTGTGATGTGTTTTTTTATATTGTCGAAATTGCCGTATATCCCTGAAAGGTTTGGATCGAAAATTAGATAATTTTGTAACTTGGAATGCAGGTTTTTAGAAGAATTGTTATCTTACAGATTTGGATATTCGAGATGTTGCTGTCTCAAGAAAACATTAGTCATATGCTTTTATGGCAGAACCTTTTTTATCACTTTTGTGTGTTTTTGCGGGAATCCTCGAAAATTGCATTTGAGATATACCGGGTGTTTTAGTGGTAACTGAAGGTTTTTTTTCAAAACTTTAAAGCACTCTGGGAAATTAAGCAGCTTCGTTGTTCAGTCAACAATCAGGATCTGAGGCAAGACCTATCATCTTCTGGCGTTAAGACTCAAGTTTACTACCAGCAGGTCGTATGGCCCACGGGCCAGAAGGGCTGTTAAGAGGAGGGAAGGGAAATTTGAAGATTGGGCTAGAATTCTTTTCTCAAATGAGCCAAGATACTGTCTTTTTCTTTAATAACCTAAGAAATATGGATTTTAGAAGACCTGGAGAAAGATACGCTCAGTGAAATATTGTAGGTAATGTAAGTTATGGCGGTGGATTCGTCATGGCTTTAGCATATTGCCGTGGTCGTTCATTTCCAAGAGGTGAATCTTGAATACCGTACAGCATACGGTAAAACAAAACGGTAACCTGAACTAACCTGCTAGTTTTAACGAACAGCATGAAACACTTTGTACATTCTTAATGTATCCGGACCTTTAAAAATGCCTTAAAAGTTGTTGGTTAATATGTGACAATAAATTTTGAAAAATCTAAGTAGCGATATAAAAGTAATAGTTTACGTTTATTGAAACATTAAGAATTTTATGAAAGAAAAATTTGTTAAATTTTCTTGTTTTTTATTGTTGATTAAACGTACTACGACTAGTTCACTGCCCAATAGATAAGTTAGTCCTAAAGAGCCTGTATTGTTAATAGGTTTAAGAAGACGTTTTGCAGTCATGGTCTTCGGTGTAGATGCAAGAGATGAAATATATTTTCTTGCTTTCCTGGCTTAAGCAAATGTGTAGGTGCTTGGCGCATAAAGGAGAAAGTCACAATTAATATAACTATATATCCATTCGTAAACCATTTTCATCATCGATATTATTTTTTATTTCACGACTGAGAATTTTAGTCATACTTTACGTAGGTATTTATTCTCATCTTCACATTGATATATAAATTACCAAAACCAAAAATGCATTTTATATTTAATTAAATATATTAGGTTTAGATTGAGTTTTTAAATTTTCTTTTATTTTAAAATGGTCTCAATTTCTCACATCTCAATCAGTAACATTTTTTAAGTTAAAAAATTAACACGAGTTAGGTTTAATTAACTTTTTAAAGTGAACTTATATGTATATTAGATTAGGAACTGTATTTATTTATAAACCCACCACGCTCTCTCATTGAATGCTATATTAATCCAATCATTGTTACATTTATTTTTTCAGGTATGCTTTGGAACTTTTTTTATGGTTCTAATAAGCTTGTATTCTATTAACTATAAGATAACACGTAATTATCTCGATTAAGCCATATGAACAGGAGCTGAATATTAATTTGTTTGGGATTATTTATATATTTGAAATACCTACTACATAGGAATATAAATGCTCAAGTGTCACAGAGTCACTTATTCATAATGAAATAATGCAATAAGATTAGTAAATATATATCTAGATAAAAGAAGATCTTGATGCATAGCTAATCGTACTGCATTTTTATTATAAGCAGTCTTTAGCCTTTCGACATACACATATTAACCTATATCTCTTAAATTGTATGGTTATTGAATCCGCATTTTATTTCTAATGTACAGAGCAGGTCACTTTATTATCAATGTATTTACTTCCTAGGGAATATATAGTCTAAGTAATGACAAGGAAATTTTGCATATTGTTCCGGGTACCGTTTTCATTTTTATGATTTCCTAGTAGCATTTTCAAATTTTGATATTCAAAAAATTCCGGCCAGAGTGTAATTTTAGCGTGCCCGAAAGTCGATGCTTCATAGCGCTTGCTGTAGTCCTACATAGACGTATTACCTATCTATGCGCTTAGTCTCAGTATGGTACTGCATTTGCTCAATCTTCGAAATTTTTGCCAATTTTTTCGGGCGCGACATACAGATTTTGACACTAGACTGATTATTGTACTATTTGTATATATCGTGTTTTGCATTTTATGAAATATAAAGTCAGTTATTGTAATTAATTATATTTGTGCGTTTTTTGTGTTGTTGAGTATACCTTTGAGCTCTTTGAAAACTGCAGGATTTGGCCGTGGAAGGTAATGTCTTCTAATTGCTCTTACTTTCAAACAACAATATTGATTGAACTCCTACTAGTCACTCGTGATGTTTGAGTAATAAAGGTGAGGTAAAAATCGTCCTTTTGTCAAATCGGGGGATGTCATTGTTCCGTTGAATGATATTGCACATTTGTTGGATTCTTCTCAAGTGTAGAGATTTCACAAAATCGCCTTTTGCGGAATTGGATCGTTCGGAAAAAGCAGTAACCTCTCGCCACTTGGTACCACTTTGTCATTTCCTTCAAGAGGGACAACTCGTGGATCACAGAGAGTCGAAGACTGTTTCAAATATAAAACACACTTGAAGTGCTACTCTTTAAGGCCACATACCAACCTCGGTAAGTGAATTGACGCCCTCATCTTTCCTATTCAGTTTATCTAAAAATATCAGATAGTTAATGTGTCTAAACGGGACAGAAATACCATCCTGGGCATTATCCATATTGACAAAATTTAAAGACTGCAAATACAATACAAAGGTTTGTGAGCATTCGGCACTTTTCATTTAACAAGCTAATAGAATCTAAAAGAAATAAGTCGACCCACGCCACTCTCCGAAATAAATCTGAGCAATATGTACGGGATCTCTTTCCTTCATTCTGTCAGCAGTGCTACAATTTTTGGCGCCCAACATGGTGCCATAACAAAAAAAAGACACACGTTTTTCTCTAAAAAAATAAATTATTCTTTTACTTCTGAACGCTTATTCTATAGGAAAGAGTGAAAGTGAAAGTGAGAATTGCTGGCCAATGGAATTCGCCAACAGAATTTTTTGACCAATCGAGGTTGTCAAAATTCTCACTTTCACTTTCACTCTTTCCTATAGAATAATACCCCTGAAATGATTCTTAGAACGTCATGGATGTAAACCTGTTAGACAATGAGGAATTGAAATATCAATTGATGATAAATGGATTATCGATTTGAAATACTTTTGCCCAGAAAAGAAATTGTTTGCGAGAGGCACTAAAATGGGAAAGAGAAGGACAGAGAAATATCCTCCGAATTTTTCTCCTTTTGATATCATTTCGGAACTTCGAGTTTGCCATGGAAAACTATTTACTTTGGAGCGCGATATCAAATATTTTGATCGAGATAATGAGTACAAGAAGGTATTTACCTTATTGCTTCATGTGGAAAGTAGGATTGCCAGAACTGTTCCTTCCCTACCAGCAGACAGAGAATTAAAGGACCTCTTAGAGAGTTTTTGTAAATATCTGATAAGACGGTACACAAATAAAGAGTACTGTACCTCTGATGGAAGATCAAGATTTGATTTTGTTTGATGACGATTTGCCCAATGACACATCTAAGGTACCTACTTCAGCATGTCGAAGAGCATGGTTTGTCAATGGTACCAGGAATAACGTCGAATGATACTTTGAATGAAGTTAGTGACCTATTAATACAGCATTTCGACAAGCGATTGCAAGAACGACTGAAATCGATAGATTCTCATAAGACTTCCGGAAATCTCTCCTAAGGAATTACCTATTCAATCAGTTTCTTGTGGACTTGAAACTTGGTCATCTCTTAGTGGAGAGCCAGCTTTATCTCCAGTTATGGAGTATAATTGGGCTTCACGTATGCCGATAACTTACAAGGCAGAATTGGATAATAATGGAAATCGAGATATTTATCATCCAATCGATACTGCCACTAGAATTGATCATAATGTGGAACCTAGACCCCACGTGAGTCAACGCTATACGAAAATCAAGGCCACTCTACTGTAATCCAAAGAAGAAAGTCGTTCTAGGGATACATCTGTTGAGTGCATTCCATTCTCTTTGCAGGGAACTAAACGGCCTTCGGCCAACTTGACTTATCCTAACCTATTGTCGACTTGGGAAATAGACTTGTCAATGTTGCCTTTTCTCCTTTTCGAGGCTCAACCAGAGATGTCGATTTTAGCCCAGAATGTAACGAAACCTCTCAGAATTCTCCAAAGTATTGGGATGTAAGTCGCTGGAATGTAAGCTATGACGGACGTTCAAGCGTCAACGCCTCAACTTCGATGTTTAAGAGGAGTGCCAAAGCAATTTCTTCTTCGAGCCCTACCTGAATTGTTAATAAAGGATGCACTACTTTGGTATAGAACAGGAAGTTTTGAAACGTGGGATGACTTTGTAACTCAGCTGAGACAGGCTTTTCAGCCAGATGAGATTCGACGACGTACACAGGGGTCTAAGATCGCAACTGGTGTCAAACCGTCAGCCAAGTTATTTTGTTTCAAGTGTGGTCATCGAGGGGCGACCGCAAAGACTTGTGAAAACTGTTCAAAAAACTACAAGAAGAGGAAGTCGTAGGCCGACGACCTTCTTTCTCTTCCCATACACCGGCCAACAATAAGATCACCTCAGTGTGACCATATATGGAAAGCGAATGTTGGGTCTACTGAATAGTGGTTCTACTTGGACTATCATATGGTCAGAGGGTTGGAAGCTTCTTCAAACAGTTTGTACCTTGGATACCCGAATATAGATTGATTGTACTGTAGCTAATGGTCAAAGCTGTAAAGGAGCAGGAATATTAGAAGTCCCAATTCAGTTAGAGGATAAAAATAAATAAAATCTCTTTCCTTAATTGTGTCTAAGCCAGAAGTAGGGTTACACTTTGTGAAATTCGAAATTAGAATATCGAGAATAGTGCCAGAAATATAAAGTGTTCAACGGAAATATCGCTCCAAATAATGCTCCATTTTTGCAGCAATGGTTAAGAGGCTTAGAAAACTAAAGCGATATTCCAGCCAAAAAACTACCACCACCAACAGATTGAAAAAAACAGTCACTTCCCCAGTGGGCTCTTCTACCTCCAGAATAACTAGCCCAAGATAGAATAGGAAGAAGTAAATATGCATGTCTTAGTCAGAAATTTGGCCGATGAGGCGCATGAAATGAGGCTCAACCTGAACACCTGCGGCCAATCCTGCAGAGACACTCAAGACTCAAACGAGGATGATTTTTTTTGTGCTTCAAGTGAGAGAGGGGTACAGATATCTCGGACTAGACCAATTAGAAAAGGGTATCCAATAGACCAATTAGAAAACTTAATAAAATCCTCGAGTAGCAACTCAACACACCAGAAATTGACGCTTATCAACTCCATTGTTCTCCCCTCCGTGGTCTACGTGTTAACTGCCAACTTAACACCAGGCGAGAAACGCAGCTTGACCATGGAGAGATGGAAGACACTTAAGAAAGAGGCTCATGGAAGCAGGAATGGAGAGAAGGACGTCGTTGAACGTAGCCTTGTACTTGTCAGCAGCATGCAGGGGGAATTTGGAGAACAAATCCATCGAGCATAAGACCGAGTTTCTTCTTCTTTTTATGACGCCGTCTTCCTCCGAAGGTTGGCGATCCAACTGGCTATAATGGTTCGCGAAACTGCACCCCTGAATATCTGAATAGACGTTCGATCAACCCATCATTCGGTTTTTTGGGTATGGTGATGAACGTCGATTTTAGGCAGTCCACTGGTAATCCTCCAGTTTGATATATAAAGTTAAAAAGAGAGGTGAGGAGGGCTAGGCCTTCCCCATCTGCATCCGCAATGCAGTTTGAGCGTTTCCGCGTGCACCTGGTCAGCTCCCACGGCCTTGTCGCTTTTTTGAAGCGTGATAGCGCGTATTACTTCCAGTTTCGTGATTCCAGGGCTAGACTCATTAACAGCGTCACCTTTAGGAGGTTTTTTGGGTTGAACATCGTTAAAGAGGGTCTTCACATGTTCCTCCCATCGTTTTCTCTTTTCTTCAGCTTTGGATTCGCTCAAATCGGTGTAATACTTCTCAAATTGTAGAGACTCAAAGTTGGAAATTGCAAATAAAGAAGAATGCCCCCCCCCCCCCTTTGGTCAATTGAAAGAAAATCTGATTGTGAAGATTTCGATCCCTTCTGAACGTAGCAAACTGAATTTGAGTGAAAGTTGAACGATAAGTTAGTGTTTTTAAGCTGATTTCAAAAGGGTTCAAAAATCAACCATCAAAGGGGTCTATCTCCGAAACTACTGAACCAATGGAAAATTCCTGCCATTTGCGATATTTGAAAGTGAACAAGAAAAGAACGAAAACCGTGATTCACTCCAATCGGTGTAATACTGCTTCTCAAGTTATAAAGGTTTAAAGTTGGAAATCGCAAAAAAAAGGATTGTAGTTAATTGAAGGAAATCTTTGATATTAAAACCTAATTAAGTGAAAGTTTAGTTTAAGCGAAAGGGCGGCTTTGAAATCTACTTTTCCAGCCACACCAACATATGCAGGACAGATTACCATGCTCTACAGAAATCGAGCTGGAGAAGTCTGCTCACTGACGTGGAATAGGTACCTACTGCAAAAGTATGAAGTAGAAGTTCAGGGGGGCACTAACATTAAGAAGTGGTGTTAGAATACAGTGAGAGCGCCCAATGCGAAGCACCTCGAACGCTTTGAGGAGGAATTGTTTAGAAACACGAGACACGGCTAGTTAATCTTCAAAGAGAGCAAAAAATCTCTTTTCCTGCTTTCAGTACACTTGATCTCGACACCTGGAGTAGAGGAGTCCTGGCGACAGTAGAAAGGGAGCAGCACCATGACCTGGACGTTGGACCCAACAGACGAAAATGCAGAAGAAGCTGTGCTGCTGACAAAACGGCTTTCCATGTCGCCAGTACCTGCATTGTAAGGTCCTGTAAGGACAGTGTGCTACTAGAATTGCTTGTTAGCAGTGGAGGAGGCCATTTTGACCTCCGCCTAGTGAGAGATCAGTTTGGTCGAATGAAGATCCGAAAACTTGATTACAAGGAGGAATCATGCAATATTTCGCCCCACCTTGGGAGAGAGTAGAAGAGATATAAAAAGTTCCTTTCCCCTGACCACTTTAGGAAATAGAGTATGCGATGCTGCAACTGGATTATTTTTCGAAATGGCTTGAGGTAGTGGCTCTTCCAAACCTGGAAGCAATAAAAGTGGCTGAAGGCTTGTTGAGCATACATACACATTTCCTTGATTTAAAAGTTGAAGTATATTATATATATGTTAATTAAAGCATTAATATCAATGGCAGTTAACTTGCAAAATAAATATTTGGATACACTTTCTATGATAACCTGCTGTGCCTGCAAATTTTGAAGCCTGAATAGTCCGCAAGAGGTAAAAACTTGAATATATGCTGTTTATCGAGAATCTTCATGATCCTCCTCAGAATAGTGAGCACATACCCAGTGGTGCTTCATGGTGGATTTGATGCTGGCGACATTAAAGGAATTGTAGATTTAGTAAAAATATACGTTCTTTATTTTGGAATTGCGACAGATATGTTTATACAGTTTAATCAAAGTTGGGAACTTTCTAAGTGTCCAACATACTACCTACAAATATTTTGCTAAATGTGCAATATATTTCTTTCACTAATTTATTATTATAGACGTTAGGGTTAGTGTTATTCAGGAACTTCTATGTAAAAGTTAAAAGAGAGATATGCACGGTTTTTAAAGAACGAGGAACTTATATAGTATTATGAGATAATTCAGATTAGGACATTAGAAACTTCCCTTGTTGTAACAGAGAACTGTATAAAATAAATACACAACTATATAAATTACACTTTACAAATAAAATATAACAGATTTATATTTATTTAATAATAATAAATAAAGTAACAAGATTCAGAAGAAACCAGGATTAGTATGTTCTATCACGCACCTTTTACAATACTTTTTAACAGCTCTGTAGCCCTCCAGGGAAATCTGACAGTCCTGGATGTTCAGCTGCTGCAACCCTCTACAATAGTAAGCCACACATTGGACCCCACGATCGGTGACCAGTTCACAACTTCTGAGACTCAGTTTTTTCAAATTAGGACAACTTTCGGCTAGGGCACGAAGCCCGGCATCGCTAACATCACATTTACCTATATCTAAAGCCCTAAGTCTATTACAGGATCTAGCTAAAACTGTTATGGCGTCGTCGGACACAGCCTCACAACCTCTAGCGTTTAAATATCGCAGTTTGTAGCATTTGCGCGCTATCACTTTGAGACCTGCATCACTGACTTGATCACATTTCGCGACAGAAAGGTACCTTAAGGTGGGACCTAACTTCGCTAATTCGTATAAACCGAAATCAGTTACGTTTGTACAGTCACTAACACTTAGTTCTCGGAGTCCGGAACAAAAACTTGGCACATATTTTAGTCCAGCATCTGCAAACAAGAAAATAGTGTTATCTATAACTACCTTTAAGGGTTGGAATTAAATTTTGTTACACAAGGTTCAACGGTGGTTCAAGGTTCTAGAGTGTTTTCTGGGCTTTGGAGACGTAGTCCAATGAAACTTATTCCTGACGTTTCCATCTTGTCCTACACCTCAAAGGAAGGAACTTTTATTCTGGATAACAAAGCTTTGCACCACGGAATTGGAGCTCCACCCTCTTGTCGTTCAAAATGGAGAAGAGGTGCTAATGGGATATTACAGTCGTTGGGAAACGCATTGCGTTACTGGAGAGGAACTTTTGGTAGTAGTCAAAACTAACTAAGCCCCCTTATACGGACTGAAACAAGGTGCTCTAAAATGGTTGCTCAATTTCAAGAACCTGGAAGGACAAGTTCAAGCCTACAATTTTGAACTGAATCACCGAAGAGAACGTAGCCATGCCAACGTGGACAGTTTGTAAAGGAGGACAAACCCGAGAATAGAAAACAAGTTCGGAAAGTGACGAAGAGAGAATGCAGTGGTGTCTCCAAAGAGAAACTGATAGTAGATAAACAGCAGTCAGATGTTGACTTGTCTTTGGTCAAAGAATGCTTCAAGAATGGCCAGAGACCAGAATGGCAGGATATACCAAGGTATGGGCAACCGGCTAAAGGATAATGTTTACAACAGGATTTCCTTGAACTGCGAGGCGACTTAATCACTCGTAGATGTGAAATACCAGATGGCAAAGCCTTTACGTACCAGACAGTAGTGCCCAGTCCCCGTGAAGAGAGTGTTCTTAGAGAATTGCGTGACAGCCTAGAAGGAGGTCATTTTGGAGTAAACACTACTTTGGCTCGAGTTAGAGGTCGATTTTTTTGGGTCATTTGCTGGGAAGAAGACGAGGAATGTAGAGGATGGGTGCAAGCGGTGTGAAAACTAGATCACGAGACAGAAGGATGAAGTACAACGCTGGGAGTCCATGGGCGAAAGTTCCACTTCCCCTGACCACTTCAGGCAACAGATATCTGGGAGAACAGATACCTTTGGAACTCCATACGGATCAAGGCTAGATCTTTAAATGAGATATTTGGAAACATCAAATGGATCTCCTGGGAATAAGAAAAACGAGGACGACGCTACTGATGCCTTCCCAATCTGATGTAATGGTCGACAGGCAAAACAGGACCATAATCACCATCTGTCCATGGTTTTTGATGAAATCAGCGAAACTGGAATAGATTTGTACCAAAAAATTCTGCCAATTGGGCGTGAAATTAAATTGTCTGTAGACTGTATGTTTGGCAGGCCAAAAGCTGATGGCGAACTTGTCTTGCTCTCTGAGTATGTCGCCGACCTGGAAGAGAGATTAAGAACTGTCCACGAATTTGGTCCAAAACAAGTTGGTGATGTAGCGTTATTCTCGATGGGAGAAAGGTTCAAACCCTAAATTGAAAAGAATATACATATTTGTCTTGAAAAAAAATGATCTCGGTGCAGCATTCACTAAGATCGAAATCGAAAGTAGTGCATTGTGGAGAGGCTGGGTCCGGATAAGGAAAACCATCCGCCATCTTGGCATCTGCAGTACAACCCTATTTGGGACGAATAGTTTTTAAAAGAAGGGGAGTAGTGTTCCTATTCGCTACCACCAGAATGTCAAGAGACCTGACGTAGTGTTTCGTTATAGGCCAGTTTTTCAATTTTCTCTTTTATGTATGAGTTGGTAAAAACTATTTTGTTACGGTTTTTCAACCAAGGACCCTGTGTAGGGGATTATAACTACAGAACTCATACGAGCAGAAGAGAAACTTTCAAAGAGAAAAAATAAAAATTTAAGGAAGTCGTTTTCATTGGAAACAAGCATGTTCAGTAAACGGAACCATACGATGATTCAGTCTGGCAACAGCTGATAAGCAGGAGGGGTGTTGGTCGACCTCACACAGCCCCGTCTTTAACCAATGTAACTAGATAGTATATAAGGGATTAATCTTACTTTCACTTGATAACAAGCTGTCAACAAGCACGCTGTCAATCCAACAATTTTTATTTAGTAGTCTTGGTTACAAGCTGAAACAACTGAAAAATCTCTACAACATACCTGTTATTTGTGTACACCTCCTGAGGTACAAATAAGCAAGCTGCGGGCAATTCTGAACAATGATCCTTAGGCCTCCATCCTGAACTATGACGCAGTCAGTAAGGTCTAAATATTGTAGTTGCATTCTTCGGTTGGCATCAGGAAAAGAGTTCAAGCTTACGCAGGATATTTTTATACAGCCTGTGGAAAAGAAATTTTAGACAAATAGATCCCAAGGAGCTGCTTAACTTTTAGAGATGATTGGGTAAGAAAAGGGTAAGTAAATAAGTCGTTTTGACCAAGTCTTAAACGATTGTGAGCACTTCTTTTTGACCGTTGAAAGATTAACCATTGAAAGATTAACATTTGTGCAGGGACAAAAAGAATAAACTGCAGTTGTTTAACGAAACACTGTCACTGTCTATACTCTGATTGAGACTGATCGCCATATGACTTACCACTTAAAGTCAAATTAAAGCCTCCTTGGGTATAGGTATAAGTCAACTACAAAGATTTATGTGTGATAAAGCTTTGTGCTTGTTGGGTTCCACGCTATTTATCAGAAGCCTAAAACAAGACTCGTGTCAAGACATGCTCAAGAAATCCAACCGAGGTGACTCAAAGTTGGGATTCGACATTGAAGCACGTGATGAGACTTGGATCTATTCGTGAGGGCCAGAAAACAAACGTAAATCGACGGTTTGGGTGTTCCAAGACTAGCCAAAGCCAACTTAAGTGATTCGTTCTCAACGCAAAAAATTAGTTGTCTCTTTCAAAATAAGGCTCCGTGCTCCACTTTCTGAAGATTTGATCTTCTAATCCAACAACGGCTGCTACTGTTGCGTTGGAGGATCGAAGAAGAATTACTACTGATTGGTATAGGTACAACGATTTGCTTGGCAGGGGTTACTGCAGAAAAACAACAGAAAACGCCACATCATAACAATGCTAGCTCTCACAAGCAGTTCAAATAGTGGATTACTTAAAGGTTCAAATTGTAATGACTCATTGTTCATATTCCCTTGACTTATACCCTAATGACTTCTTTCTGTTCTTGACTATGAAAAATAAAACTCGTAATGAGCGATTTTCAACACCTCGAGGAACTGTAGAGGCCTTCTAAATGAGATATCCACTTTTGTTTGATTGGAATAGGTGTTTCCAAAATTGGCTTGAACGAATGCAGAAGTGTACAGATCCTACAGACGAATACTTTCAAAAGACATTTTCTTCCAATAACCTCTAGTTTATTTTACAGATTCTAAAGCTTCAGTGCTACCCTGCTACTACTACGGCTTTAAGGCATATTCTCCGGTGAAGTGGGTGGTCCAGCCATCTGAAAGAGATTCTGGGGTCTTTGCGTTGAAGGTAATGCCTACGGTATCGGGGGATGTGTGGAGTGACTGTTAGAGGCGACAAAAAGTACAGACTTGTGGTCCTGGTTGTGTTAGTGACAGCAACGGTTGGTGAGTAGTCTCAATCTCAGATTCATTAAAGTGTTAGAGAAGGTCAGAGCTTTTGTACTCTGATACTTAAAAATACGGGAGACAAAGCTTTGTATAATACAAGAGAGGAGCGGACGCTATCAGGAAGAATAGAGCAGGATACAACTGGGAGACGAGGGTCATGACTATTCTTCTTGAGATTATTTTGTATTGTTGAAACGTAAGTGTGCTTTGGGCCTGAACCCTGGACACTATTCATTTTCTTCCCTATTCTCACGAGTAAGTATTCACTTGTAAACTGTCTCATTGATGAGCCGATGGTGATAAAAACCTGTCACCCTTAAAGGATCTAAACAAATATATACGAGCTTCTCTTACGCAACCATCTGTTTACTATCGTGCACACGCCAGTAACCAATGAATTAACTTTAATGTGATTGCATACCTGTGACATCCAAATGTTGCAAATTAACACATCTACTGGCAACTTCAAATAAAGCATTATTCGTGACTTTAGTGCAGCCCTGCAGCTGCAAATGTGTTAATTCTGGACACCTCTTGGCGAGCAGCAGCAACGTCTTGTCAGAGAGCTTAGCCCCGTTTGTTACGTAAACCCTTTCCACACTTGGACATGCTCCAGTTCTGTCTTGTCCGCATAGCTGTCTCAACACCGCCTTAATGGCTCTGTCCACACTAACTATTTCTCCATCTAAAGTGATGACTCTCCACAAAGAGGGCGTCCATACTAGGGTATCAAACCTCCTGCAGACTTGGGCGCACGTACTAAGGTCAATGCTGCCCAAGAAGGAAAGAATTCGTATGACAATGTCATCTGGAAGTTTATCGAAGGAGTTATTTTTGGGGTGGAATCTTTTTCCTTTGTAGATGTTGCTGTCGTTCCAAACGTTAGAGTTTGAAGAGGCACCAGCAGTAACTAGTGTAGCATACCCTTGATCAAGGTTAGGACTAGATTTACCAATATTCACGAAACTATCGAATAGGTAGTTGGAGTCATGTGATTGGTGATGGTTTTGCGAGGAGTAGTATTGGTGAGAGGAATTTTCACTGGCACTTTTGCTTTCATACTGATCATTGTCCCAATAGGACGAACCAAGGCACAAAGATGATAGATCGATTGATCCTTTAGTGTATTTTAGGCTGCTCCTTCCTAGTGGAGTGTGACCCGATTTGTGGTCATAGTCAGGATCTTCACTTAAGTATGAATGTGGCTGATCGTAATAGTTTTGCTGAAAAAATACGCTTAACACTGCAATTTTACTTTTTCTGTACCAATGCAAATACCACATAATTGAACTCTTCAGGTGACTCGTGCTCTCTCTCAAGATAACCGGATCCATCGGCATATATTCTTCCGTTTACTCGGCGTTGTTGTTCGTAATGGAAAGGTTGGAACTTTTCTCCTCCATCGGTGGATGTATTGGTATCATCGGTACTGGAATTGCTGTGACCTAAACGAACCAACGGGCAAGGATTTGGTCTCGGCGAGAGTCGTTCTAGGAGACTAGATGGATGATTCATATCTTAGATTAAGAGCCCTAGAAAAAAAGGAACATAGACTTAAACAAATGTGGTCATTTTGAGTAAAAGCGATGAGGCTCCGCCTTTTTAAACTCCACCAACCATAAAATATTCTGCACATTCTACTATATTTATTTAAGAATATTCTATTTTATTCTGTGTAGGTACTTAAACGTAGTTAACCAACGTGTTTCTAATTTTGAAGAGACTAAATTGCAGAGTAAAATTACTTTTGCTGAATAAATGCTGCTTTGAAGAAAAGTCGTAGATTCTTAACACTAGATTCATCAAGCCAAGTAGCTTGACAGTTATAAGAAATACTTGACTAATTGGTTTCTAAAACTTCATTAAAGAAGCAAATTGAAAGATGTGTATAATTCTTCATTACAGAAGAAGGTGAAGAAAACTTTGGCAAAAAATGTGAGCTTTGTGGGAAGAATCTAATTAAAGCAAAACAACAGTTTTTTGAAGTGTCAACAACAATTGAAGACATTTTCTAGACATTACCATTTATTTCGAAACCATTTTTAAGTAATAATGAGTGGGATAGAGAAAGGTTTATGGAGAAGACAGAGTTTAAAAGAGGGATGCATAGATCTTTTTTTGCATTAGTGCAATTGTTTACCTAATTGTTTGAACAAGTTATATCTAATTAATTTAGGTTAGTTGCTTTCAGCTCTTTTGATAAAGGCAAAAATTGCAGTGCAATATCTTGCAAGAAATAAAAGTTTTCTAAACCATTTTTAAGTAATAATGAGTGGGATAAAGAAAGCCTTATGGAGAAGACAGCGTTTAAAAAAGAGATGCATAGATTCTGTTATGCATTAGTGCGAAAGGCGGGCCCTTCAAGGGACCGCTTCTATCCAATTGTCTGAACAAGTTATATGTAATTAATTTAGGTTAGTTGCTTTCAGCCCTTTTGATAAGCCAAAAATTGCAGTGAAATATCTCGCAAAAAAATAAAGGTTTTCGAAACCATTTTCAGGTAATAATGAGTGGGATAGAGAAAGACTTATGGAGAAGACAGCGTTTAAAAGAGAGATTCATAGATCTTTTTTTTGCATAGTGTAAAAGGCGAGCTCGAAGCGCCCGCTTCTATCTAATTGTTTGAACAAGTTATATCTAATTAATTTAGGTTAGTTCAGGTTAGTTGCTTTCGGCCCTTTTGATAAGCTAATAATTGCAGTGAAATATCTCGCAAAAAAATAGAGGTTTTTGAAAAAATTTTTAAGTAATAATGAGTGGGATAGAGAAAGGCTTATGGAGAAGACAGCGTTTAAAAGAGAGATGCATAGATCTTTTTTTTCACTTAGTGAGGAAGGCGGGCCCGTAAGGAATAGGTAAGTGTTAGAACAAGTTATATCTAATCCATTTAGGTTAGTTTAGTTTAGTTGCTTTAAGCTCTTTTAAAAAATCCAAAAGTTAGAGTGAAATATCTCTCAAGAATTTTTTTGAAAAACCATTTTTAAGTAATAACGAGCGGCATAGAGAAAGACATATAGAGAAGACAGCGTTTAAAAGAGAGGTGCATAGATCTTTTTTGCATAGGGGATAGAGAAAGATTTATGGAGAAGACAGCGTTTAAAAGAGAGATGCATAGTGCAAAAGGCGGGCACGAAGGGCCTGCTTCTAACTAATTGTTTGAACAAGTTATATCTAATTAATTTAGATTAGTTCAGGTTAGTTACTTTCAGCTCTTTTGATAAAGTCAAAGATTACTGTGAAATATCTTGCAAGAAATAAAAGTTTTCGAAACCATTTTTAAGTAATAATGAGTGGGATAGAGAAAGACTTATGGAGAAGACAGCGTTAAAAGAGAGATGCATATATGCGTATACCTTATTTTGCATTAGTTCAAAAGGCGGGCCCGTAAGGGCCCGCTTCTATCTAATTTTCTGAACAAGTTATATCTAATTAATTTAGGTTAGTTCAGGTTAGAACCCTTTCAGCCCTTTTAATAATCCAAAAATTGCATTGAAATATCTCGCAAAAAAATAAAGGTTTTAGAAACCATTTTCAGGTAATAATGAGTGGGACAGAGAAAGGCTTATGGAGAAGACAGCGTTTAAAAGAGAGATGCATAGAACTTTTTTTCGATTAGTGTGAAAGGCGGGCCCGTAAGGGATAGGTAATTATTAGATAAAGTTATATCTAATTAATTTAGGTTAGATCAGTTTAGTTGCTTTAAGCTCTTTTAAAAAAGCCAAAAGTTACAGTGGAATATCTCGCAAGAAATATTTCGAAAAACCATTTTTAAGTAATAATGAGCGGGATAGAGAAAGACTTATGGAGAAGACAGCGGTTAAAAGAGGGTAGCATAGATCTTTTTTTCTGCATTAGTGCAAAAGCAGGGCCCGTAGGGCCCGCCTCTACCTTATTGTTTGAACAAGTTGTATCTAATTAATTAGGTTAGTTCAAGTTAGTTGCTTTCAGCTCTTAAGTAATAATGAGTAATATAATAGTAAAATATCTCTCAAGAAAAAATTTTTTTCGAACCCATTTTTAAATAATAATGAGTGGGATAGAGACTTATCGAGAAGACAGCGTTTAAAAGAGAGATGCATAGATCTATTTTTTTGCATTAGTGCTAAAGACGGGACCGTCAACCCGAGGATGGTGCAGTTCGAAGCCGAATCGAAACTTTCTAGCTCGAATCTACTTATGTCATTTCCGGGAAAAAAATAACTTTTTTTCAATGGCGATTCATATTATAAATTTGGAAGAAATAAACACAAATAACGAATATGTCGATTGTTATAGAAAAACTCATTTCTGATGTTTGGAATTGCCAAAAAAAAATAAACTGAAACATCTCGCTACAAAACAAAGATTTTGGAACCATTTTTAAGTAGCAATGAGTGGGACAGAGGAAGATTTTGGAGAAGACAGCCTTATAAAGAGAGATGCATAGATCTTTTTTTTGCAGAGCCCAGAACCAAAACAAAATCCACCTTTTTGTGTTAAATACTTGTAACTGATTATAGTTTTATATTTTGGCCCTAAGGAAGACTGAAGATAAAGGTTGAAACGTTGATAATGTCGCCAACGTGACGGGTTTTTATGTCCTACATTCGCTATTCACCTCATATTTGTAATACTTTTAAGTAAAATATCTCATATGTGGGCGTAAAAATAAAATTTTTTGCTGCCCCTGAATTTGGCCACCTAAATTTTGCACCCCTTTGCCTATAGGTAGGAGCACCCCTGCACATATATAATGCCTAAAAGTACCAGTCATTGCCTCTAAATCTTTCCAGAATTTAAGAAAAAAATGTCCTTCCGTTGGTTAACTAAGTAAAAATGAACTAATAAGTATTTTTCAGAGAAAAACTATTTGTCTTGACCTGGTTAATCTTGACTTGAATTCAAGGCAAGTCAAGTAGCTTGAAAATCAAGTCAACCGTGAATCCCTTCTTCTGTGCCAATTTTAATGAAATTCCCTAGAATAGATTGACTTAATTTGAGTAATGTGAAAATCATATTGTCAGTATGAAAAGTGTAAATATCTCTGTTTATCATTATGTAATTCCTTTTGTTCGAAAAAATATGAAAAAAAGAAAGGGACTGTTTATATGCAATCGGATCGAACCATCTATATTCGTATTGAATTACACAATAACCACCATATGGTTCATTTTTACCGTATTAGCTTTGTGTAGAAATTTCACATTTAAACCATATATTCCACGTACAATTAATTCGAGAAGATAACAATTAATGTCATTGAGTACTATGGTTGCCAAGCGTTTGATTAATGATTTTTCAGCATATATATTATTGTTCCATCTTACCATATTTAGCGTTTGATACCAAAGAATGTGAGCGAAGCATTTTCAGCAAGTTTATTGTTAACGGTGGCTCACCACTCAATACAACACGTAACATCGCCCATGGCCAAGTTGCAGGCGGACCTGAAGGTCCTCAGGCATTTGCACAATCAAGGAAGATTTATGTTTCTGATACCGTGGACGTCAAAAAATAAAACTTGGATGCAAGTTCTTGGAATTATCTTGGGACTTGTCTTGTTACCTATTGCCTACAAACTTTTGACGTTAAGGTTTTATTTCTATGCGCCTCTGCCTATCACTTGCTTAGTAATGGATGTCATCAATTTTCTCGCTAGGTAAGATTATGAACAGGCATAAACTTGACCTTGATTGATTATACAAAAATAAAATGTACAGATCAGTGAGGTGTACTCATTTGTTTGAATACCAAAATATCATGGCACATGGAGTTTAAGAGCCTAATAAGTGCAAATATTGCTCTGCTCCAACTGCCATTAGATCCAGGGATACAGGTTCCAATAATTTATCGTCAATTAACTACACACTTTTATTTACTGTTAACTATTACAACACGAATAAAACACAACTACTCTCTACTAACAATTCGTACTGTTCGCTTGTCCGCTTATTTCGCTTATTTACTACACTGCATTATCTATTCCATCGATTTCGCGCGGCTCGCTGGTTTATATACCCGGCCTGGACACACTCTGTACTTTCCAGAACGAAGGCGACTGTTCCCGGTTCTCGTTTAGTCTAGACGGGTTCGGCCCACCAAAACGTTGCCGCTTCGGCCCGAATCTGTGTGGACCGGCGGTCGAGCGTAACAATATGTTTTTGTCTAATTAGTGTCCTTCCTTAAATTGAATTATTATGAAAATACAAATGGCTGGTGAATTTTTTTCAGCTACGTTTTCCTGTCGTTCTTCTGTATCAGACAGAACTACTACAAGAACAATTTACTGAAAATTGAGACGCTGATATTACAAACAGAAGTTTTCTTTAACAATACCAAACTGTTAATTTGCGAGCGTCCATTTCTTCGTAATTTCTTACTCTTGAACATATTATTTTTCTTTGCTCATGGCGCTCAGTTGTACTTGTGGTACATGCACAACCAGCTTCGTTTGGCATTGTCTTACATATTATTTCGGTAAGTAGTTAGTTTAATCAAAAATTGTCGTTTTTTGAACGATTTTTTGTAGGGTGCTGCATTACTGGAGCTCGTTTACTACAACATTGATTTTTCAGTGGTTCAAGTTCCTCATTAGAAGATACGACCATGTTGATAGGTACTTGAAGCGTCTTTTTTCAGCTAAGATTATCGTGGTTCACCACGTACGCGCTCAGTTACAATTAATTGCACAAACATACTCAAATCTTGAAGAAATCACATATGAACTGAACGTTCTCTTCTCGTTTCACTTAATTTTCATAATAGTCACTAGCATACTTATAACTCTCCATGGGTTAACTTTTGCTGTAGTTATATTTTCTTCTTTTACATCCACTGCCCTGGCGCTGGCTTACGTCTTCATGTTTTTCGTGAGTACCCAAAGGTACCAGATGCTTTGATGTCACGTTCGTAAATTTTATTTTAGGCGAATATATTGGCACTGGTTTTAGCATACGAGTACCTCCGAAGCAAAAGTCAAAATAACATTAAGACATGTTTAATGCTCCAAGAAGAATTGGCTCAAGGTCAGCTGAGAAGAGAAATTGGTTGCTTGATAAAGATCATGAAGAAATTTCAACCCAGAGTATCAGTTATTGGTTTATTTGAAATTGATTTCCAATTGGTATTTATCTATGTCTCTGTTGTACTCACCTATTTGATTATCGTATTGCAATTTAATTTAACATTTGGGTAACCTATGACTTATTATAAGATTGGACATGGTAGAATTTAATGATGCATAGTAGTTTTAAGATATAGCACTTATTTATGTCTCTGGTGATGTAATCATCTTCGTTTTTAGTAAAGACACATACAAATTCGGGTTGTATGTGACAAGTTTTACCTTGACATTTGTTGCTCAGAAAGTGCCCTAAGTAAAAAAAAACTATTAACGCCATGAATGTTAAAAGAATTAATCGATTATTGGGTTCAGCAGGGACACACGCCTGACACCCACGCAGGTTCTTGAAGGTGATTCGCTAAAAGCCAAGAACGGCTAAGACGTAAAACATCCTGTAAGTTGCTAGACGTAATAAAACAATATCCTGTGGCTTGTGTTCTTTGGAAGAAATAAAAATTGTCGTTTATTGCTTTTGTTTTAGTTTTTATTTTTAATTTTTATTTTGTTTTTTAAAGATTCTCCTCAAGATTTTATTTACTTAAAGTTTTTTTCTATGATCTATCATTAACCTATGGAAATGTGGGAACAAGTATATGGTGGCTGAAGATGTAGGAAAGTTTTCTTCAAAATCAGAGCAGATCATCATAGTGACTTCTGAAAATGATCGTGGGCGGTCTAGCATCATGGTAGCACGAACTTTGACCAACACAAAGAAGGCTGCACTAGTTCGAGTGGCAAAATACTGGAGAAAAAAAAAACCCAAGCTCAAAGAAGGAAGAGTTTTTGCCTTGCAATGGGTATGCAAGTATTTCGGAGCAGAAACATCAACTATGGACACTGCAACCGAGCTTCTCCGGAAATTGTTGATACATTTGTCAAAAGAGCAACTTGAATCGGATATTAAATTTTTATGGTTAAATCCGATCTTTTCACCATCAACAACAACGAGACTCAACTCAAAGTGATTTAGTTATCCATCAAATCCACACGGGAGATGCGGAGCCAAGCCAATACGCCAACTTCTATGAAGGGTTAAACAGGAGGAAATCAATAATTTACTGCATGAAATGCTAAAAGAGGGCGTGATAGAAGAAACTTGGTGGTCGAAACGCCAGGAGAAATTCCACTGTACGATAAATAATTTTGGGGTGGTAAAAGGGGGCCTTATACCAAAGAAACCTTATTGGTAAGTATGTCTATGCAGAGCATGATGAGTTACCCGTATTCCAAATTTGAAGTGATTATCTCCAAAACTATGAGCTATGAGAAAAAAAGAAATGCAATTTCAAAGTTAATAACCTGTGGATATGAACCGAACCTTTTTTCGTCTAGAATTATTGCACGCTAATTTTTTAATACCTTGTAAAATTTGTTTTCAATAAAAATTCGTTGGCATGCTCTCCCACAGTTTTCTTTTATTTGTCAATATTTCCCTCGTATTCCCTCGTATATCTCTTATTTACTTACTTGACTGCCGTTTTAATATTTATTATTAGTTTTATGTTTTTTCTCCTAACTTTTTTGTTTTCTACGCCTCTTAAAGAAGTTTTCTCTTTAACATCCTATAACATTTTTCCTGCTGCCATTTGTCACTTAGAATTCCCCCTAATTTTGTTATCAAATATATTTCTCTGTGCCTTGACCGTGACAAGGTTATTCTATTTTTACTTCCTAGTTTGTTGCCTTTTATTCCTTGTCCTTACCTCATGATTTGCTCGTTGTATTCTTCGGTCTTGTTCTTTTTACACTTTTTACAAGACCAACCTTTTTCAACTCTATAAGCATTTCTTAGAGCGGTTCGAAATTGTTTAAAAAAAGTAAGGCAAAAGCGAAGTTTCGGTGAATAATAAATTTGTAAGAAAGCCTAAGAACCAAGAAATTAAACAGAAAACAAACAGCGGTTGAACTACTTTCGTTGGTCCTTACGTCCTGGTCCGTCGAAATACTTTAGATTGTATTTCGTTAAAGCCTTCAGAATCTTATAAAACAAGAATTGTCTTATAAAACAAATTGCACTTAAAAGAAACAAAGATTTTTGGGAATTGGATGATATGGTACTAAAAAGCAAAATTAATTCTAGAAGAAGTGGAATTAAAAAATGGTAAAGAGGTGAGATGAAGAAAGTAGCGAAAACTGAAATAAAAATGTTGAATAAGTAATATGATAGAAAGGTGAGTAAAAGCACGGAAGAAAACAAAAACTGGGACAAGGAAAGATGTTATTTTTTTTGCAGGTTCTTTCTTTTTTTTCAGAGATTTTTTTTTTCACTTTATTGTCCTACTTCTTTTTGTCTTTCCTGCTATTTCTTGAAATTTTCTGCAGCCACTCACTTTGTTATTGGGTTCTTTTGAAAGTTTGTGTGTGTGTTTGTCCATATGTCTTTGTTGTTTTTCTCCTTTTTTTTTGTCTATATGTTTCAAATCAATGAAAAGTCCAATTTAGAACGAGAAAGATTTCTCTAAGAAAAAAAGTTGTAACGTAACAAGACAAAGAATAGAAACATGCCAACGAACGGTCCTATTTTTGGTCAAAACCATATAAAAAACTTCAAAATTAATTATTAAAACATTACAAATAAATATGTTCACTTGTTGGAAAAGTTCAATTTTAGATCTATAAAGAAAGATTTTTTAAAGGAGTTGAAATGTAACACGACAAAGAATAGAAACATGTCAACGAAACATGGCAAAGAATAATACAAAATGGAAAATAGAAAAACGATGAGCAAGAAAAACTTGAAAAAAAAAAGAAAAAGACGACAAGGAAGAAAAGACGGTAATCGTTACAGTAGAAGAGGAAGGCAAACAATCCCCAACAACAGTAAATTTTGTTGTGATATTTTTTTTTGGCTACTTAGAGGAGGAAGAAATACATAAATGGTCGGAATTTCTTATTCAGAAACAGCAAATAAAAGAGATAAATAATAAGAAGAAAATGAGCACCTAAAAAGAAAGTTGAAAAAACACTAAATAGAAAAGAGATAAAAAGGAAAAAACTGAATTTGTTACCATTGAGAAAAAAAAGCCTCAAACAACGATTACAGTAAAACATGGTCCCAAGACATTTGAATGTGCTTCTGAGGAAGTCGCTGAACAAATTCAAGAGACGTTATTATTGAAGAACGCGTTCCTACTAAAGCAATTAAAAAACGCATTAAAAAGAAGAAAAAAAGAAGTCAGAGAAGATCGAGCACAAGTTCTTAGTATAGGCGTTGAAAGGAGCCACTTACTATAATTCTTGTTGAAGGAAAAAAAAAAGGAAGAAGGCAAAGAACCTCGACGTGTTGTTACTTTGTTCGTACAAGTTTTGGTCTTCTAGCGATGATTGTTTTTGAAAATATTTTTTTTTGGCTTGAAATAAAATGTTTTCAACTTTTTCTTCTTCTTTGTCCATGACCATGACACATGACACTAAAAAAGCAAATCTATTTCTAGAACAAGTTGAACTAAAAAATGCTAAAGAGACGAGGAAAGAAGGGAGGGACAACTAAACTACATAAACATATACAAATAAAAACATAGAAGAAATAAAGGTAAGATAAAATGATAATAGCACAAAAAAAAAGTTACAGGCATTACAGGAATGGTGAAAAAAACTGTCAAAAGAAAAAAACTGATTTGAAAAGTGTTGCAGAAAACAAATTGCAGAAAAAAAAACAAAGATGTTTGGGAATAAAAAAAAAATAAAGGATTATACGATACTAAAAAGCACAATTAATTCTAGAACAAATTGAACTAAAAAATGGTAAGAGGCGAGATGAAGAAGGTGCCGAAAACTGAAATAACACAAATAAAAAACATACGCAAACAAAAACGTTGAATAAGTAATATGATCGGAATGTTAGGAAAAGCAGGGAAGAAAACAAAAACTGGCACAAGGCAAGATATTAACAAAAGTAGAGGTTTCAATACGAGAGCTCAAGAAAAATCTAAAAGTTGACAAAAAATTAGAACAAAAATAATTGCGAGAAGGAAAATAAAATTTAAATATTTATTGAAGAAAAGTTCTTTAAAGGGTGAAGAAAACAAAAAAGTTAGGGGAAAAGAAAATAAAATAATAATAAATGCTATAACAGCTATCAAGAAAAATTCTAAGAGAAAGCTGGAAAGGCAAAGAAACGAGTACAATAAAGAGAAAGAACAAAGCTCTGGAGATTCTTTCTTCACTGAAGTTTTTCTTTTATTTTATTATCTTCTTTTTTTCGTCTTTTCGGCTATTTCTTTTTCAATTGTTTTTTTTTGATATTTTTCTTTTTTTGTTTTTCTTCATATTTATTTTTTTTGGTTACTTACACTGTCGATTTTGTCGCGAAATATCCTGCCATGCTTGTAACCTTTCCTTATCTTTTTGCTTTCAAATATTCCAACTTCCGTTCGAATTGTATGCAACTTGTATTTTTCTCATAAATTTATGTTCTTCTACTTTTTCCTTAATATTTTTTTACTTTTGAACATTTGTATCACATACGGGGTATGTAATAATAAATGATTACTTCAATTGCTAGAGGTAAATCTTGTCACACCTTATTTCGTTTCATTTTTGACTTACAGTCAGAGTCAGTTGTAGATGTTATTTCGTTTTTCTTGCTGTACACTGTGCTTTTGCTTCTATACGGAGTTCATAACTTTCTTGCTTTTTGTTTCGATTTTTGGTATTTCAAGATTGTTTTTTTTTTGCAGATTATTTCTTCACCGAACTTTTCTTTTTCACTTCATTGTCTTCCTTCCTTTTGCATTTTCGGCTATTTCTTAAAATTTTCTACATCCACTCACTTTGTAATTGGGTTCTTTTGAGACTGTTTTTCTACATATTTCTTTTGTTAAATTACTTTGTCAAGTTTTGGTCTTCTAGGGATGATTGTTTTTGAAAATAATTTTTTTGCCTTAAGAGTGGTGAGAGAGTGTTCTCAACTTTTTCTTCTTCTTTGTCTCCAACTTTTTTTCTCCCAACCAGTGTTTAATTTTTTTTGGTCTTTCGAATTGTTTTCTTACAGATTTATTGTTTACGGAAACTGCTTTTTTTGTTTTTAGTTAGTAGCTGTTTTTAGTTTTAGTACAGTAGCTAGAATTTGTTGCTTTCTTGCTACTGTTTTAACTTTGATTTAATTTTTCAGAATCGTTTTGACTATCCTTTATGAAATCATCGTCACTTATTTTTTATAACTGGACAGCTTTGGCGCTGATGACGGCATGACGTCCAAAGCCGATCTCTATTAAACTGTAGTTTACAGGGTGGCCCAAAATCAATGTTATCAGCGTATTACGTGCAAAAATATGACAAAAAGCTGATATAAACCAGGACACTTTTTGCAATTTTTTTTAGTACCTACCAACTTTTTCCACTATCATGTTCTTCCTTTATTTTTTTATTGCCAAATATCCTTGTTTTTTTTTTCTTTAAAGTGTGATTTGTTTTTCGCAATTGATATCGGATTTTTTTCTTCATTTGCCAGTTTTTTTACCAAATATCCTCTCATGCTTGTAAGCTTTCTTCTTTTTGTTGTGTTTTCAATATTCCAACTTTCGTTCGAATTGTATGCAACTTGTATTTTTCTACTTTTTTCTTGATATTGTTAATTTTTAAATATTTTTATCACTTACAGGATGTCAAACAAATGATGACTTTAATTTCAAGGGATCCTTGTCACACCTTATTTTGCTTCGTTTTCGACTTAAATTCAAAGGTGTTTCGCTGTAGATTTCGTTCTCTTGCTGTTTGTGTGCTTTTGTTTCTATGCGCAGTTCCAAACTTTCTTTCTTTTGGTATTTCGAGATTCCAGATTTTTTCTTCACCGAACTTTTTTCTTTCACTTCATGCCTTCTTTCCATTTGTATGTCCGGCTATTTCTTTAAGTGTTCTGCAGGCATTCACTTTGTATTTATGTTCTTTTGAGACTGTTTTTCACCATACTTCTTTTGCTAGATTACACTGTCAATTTTTGACCTTCCAGAGTTGGTTATTTCGCAGATTGATTCTGAAAGGATTTTTTTCCTATAGCTTTTAGACTTGGTGAGAGAGTGAAAGAAAATATTCTCCTCACCTTTTCTTCCTTTTAGGTTTTCTTTTTCTAGCATCTAGTTTTTTCCTCCCGCTTCTGGTTCCTACTGCTGTTTAGTTTTTTTTGTTTCTTGGAATTGTTTTCTTACAAATTTATTATTCACCAAAATTTTGCTTCTTTGCTTTTCGCTCTAAAATTTGTTAATTTCTTCCTACTGTTTTAACATGAATTTTGACTATTCTTCTGATGACGGCCTGAAAGCCAAAAACCGATCTCCCTTAAAGGATCTTATTAAATCGTGCTCGACATATACGTGGTGTCCCAATATTAATGCAACCAATTTTGTCAGCGCATTCTCCGTGCAAGAAAAGTTCATATAAACACATGTCCCGTTACTAAAATACAGGGTGTTGAATTTTTCAAAATCTGTTTTTATTTTTTCTCATAGCGCGTTTAATTTTTGAGATATTTAGTTCTAGTTTCGAATATATGACACACATTATGATCTACCTAGATCGACTTATAAAAAAGTTTTTATAGTTTACAGGGTCATTCTGGGATCTCTGTTTTCACCAGAATTTTTCTTAAAGTGCAACACTGACTATTTATTGCTTAAAATTTATAATCTTGGTATTGCCTTCGTAATTTAAAATGTTTTCGAGTTATGTGCAAAACTACGAATAAAAACACATAATTTTGGGTTACAAAATGAATCCATTTATTATTCACGATTGATAAAGTTTCCAAAACTAACTTGCATATTTTTTAAGGAAATACTTGATTAATAATTTCCGTATAAAGAAAACAAAAAAAAATCCTTAAAATTAAATAAATTTGGAAAATCTTATATCCTCTATTTTAGTAGAAGGTCGGACTTATATTCATACGAATTTTGTCATATTTTTGATCGTAAAATGAGCTCTTAAAATTTGTTGCACTGTACAAAGCCTTTTTTCTCCCCACAACCACTTTAAATGGGACCCAATGGGACTCTTTAAATCTAAAACTAGATTTACATAATTTCTTAATAATTATGACTTCTTTATATACAATTCCTGATTCATTTGCTATAATCTTATCCTTGAAAGGCGTATTGCAAAGTTCAATCAATAGTTATTAGCTAAAGCTGATTCATACGTTATGAACTCTAGGAATTGATTTAGATAAAACTTGTGGCACCAGAACAATGTCTTAATCGATGTAAGTACCTACACTGAATGTTAATACGTTGCCAAATGGCTTGTTAGAAAATGAACTAGGCGTAATTTAAACAACGACAAAATCATTAAAATGTGTACGTTATTACTTGGCATTTTAAAACCTATTTGGATTGTAATTAACAATATAAATTAAAAGATACAAAATTCCTGGCGATAAAGTTTACCCACATATGCAAAATATAAGCCCACGTACTGAAATCCACTTTGGTTCAAATATTCTTTGTTGAATGTTGCAATAGGAATGTTGTTTTTTTTTTAACATGTGTGTTATGAACATAATTTTTGTGTTTAATTAATTTTCTTTTAATTATTCTGTTCTGATGTTTTTGAATATTCTTAAAATGGTACCTACTAAACGAATTACATATACTTATATTTTTTAGTGTTGTTGTTGTGATGGAAAAGCGTTAAAAATAATTTCTTGATGATTCAAGCAAAATTTATTCCTATTTCAACTTCAAACATTGAATCAATTATTTGCCAAGTACCATGTTAGCGAAATGAAAGATATCTTCAAATGAATATTATTTATTATGCATTCCTTGTTCAGAGCGAGGGCTTGGCAAATTCCAATCAATTTATTATTTACAGGATGGATATTGGATTAGTCCATTTGACGTATGTATTAACTGGTTCTATATCTTCATTAGCTACAAAGACATGTTAAGCGAATTCCACACTCTCGCATATTTTTTTCCAATTTACAATATTTTCGCTAAGTAGGGTAAACTGGTAGATAAAAGGGAAAGTTCATCGACACTTCGGTACATACCTTAACCTAACATTGGTTCAATGGATCTTGCAGCTCAGCTGAAAGCTTCATCTTCATTCTTCATCTATTAGTAAGTACCATCTTGTCGAAACCACCTAAATAACTAACAAATACACAAAATCGCTGGCCACAATATGCTGGAATCTCTTGCGAGACCTGCCACCGTACCGAATAGTTTGCTTTGTTAACATTGAGTTGCGACTTCTTTTCTTGTCTTGTAGTACTACTCTTACTTGGTCGCGGTACGACTTCGATAGGTAGTGTGCGGTGCTGAAGACCAATAACGGGTAAGAATTTACAGGAGCGGACTTTTAAATTTCTTAGACATTTGAATATGGGTGGTACTCGTGATGGTTTTAGTAACTCAGGCAGTGGTTTATATTTGCAGATTTTGAAGTTGAGGCTGCTGCTAATCTAAAATCTGAACTATTATGGTAGTACTTTTAGATTTTTTTGTAGCTTTACAGAAATTATTTGATAAAAAAGATTAATTCTCAATTTTTATAATAGCCGGTCAAAGACGTATGCTGGAATATTCAGCTAAGTTGACGTCTTTTTTTGTTCTTCTTGGGTAGTTTTATTCTTCATAGGTTTCAAGAGTAGCTGCTGCCATACTTCTGAATTTATCAATTTTATGCCTCATCTACAAAGAACTTTTTTGGAACTGGAAATGTTTATGGAAAGGAAAGGAGGTCTTCTTGAAGTATATCCCTCTTAAGGCTCTGATAAATACTTCTTCAGAGTGTCTATATTTTCTGTGTTTATCTCTAGATTTTGGATCCTCTTGTTTTGCTTCCAGCCTTTTATAGGCACCTCACCTAACTATATTCGGTCACCTAACTCACAAAGAAATACGATGCTTTCTTGACAGTTCATACTGGACTAAACAATTGCCTAACTTGCTGTCTTCTTGTCTAAATATTTTTTTGCACATTCGCGAAATTATAACTGGGAGTTCAGTTTGGAGAAATTTCACTAGATTTGTTGATTTTTTCCCTCACTTTCGTAATTTGTTGACAAATTTGAAGAAACAAGCCAATTCTTGTTATTTTTAAACATATTCATATTTTCTTTGAGTTTTTTTCCCATTTCTTTTACACCCACCGTAGTTCTTGGTAACTTACCCTGCTCAAGAGCAGTAACAATATCAGTTTTTTCTTCTTTTTTTTATGGCAAAAATTTTCACGTTTTTAATCTTTGGAATGCCTTAAAAATGGAATGTCACAAAAATTCAAATTCTATCTTCCATTTGTCAACTTTTTGACATAATTAGGGTTAATCTTTCCAATCATAGTGAGATCTAAAATATTCTTTCCAGATTCAAGTAGACAAGACTTACTGTTACGATTACCACCTTTTCTTCCTTGTCGCTTTTTTCTTTTTTTTTTCAAGTTTTTCTTTGCTCTTTGGTTTTTTTGGTTGTCATTTTGTATTATTCTTTGCCATGTTTCGTTGAAATGTTTCTATTCTTTGTCGTGTTACGTTTCAACTTTTTTTTCTTTAAAAAATCTTTCGTTATCGATCTAAATTGGACATTTGATTAAGTTTTAATTCTTTTGAGATAATTTTCAACCAAAATTGAACTTTTCCAACAAGTGAACATATTTATTTGTAATGAGACAATTTTGGCTAAACTTGCTTGAGGCTTTTTACTTTATTCTCAATAGTAACAATTTCAGTTTTTTCCTTTTTATCTATTTTCTATTTAGTTTTTGAAAACTTTCTTTTTAGGTGCCTCTTATTATTTATCTCTTCTATTTGCTGTGACAGTTCCTGAATAAGAAATTCTGACCATTTGTGTATTTCTTTCTCCTCTAAGTAGCCAACAGAAATACCACAACAAAATTTACTGTTGTTTGGGGTTGTTTGCCTTTTTCTTCTACTGTTACGATTACTGTCTTTTTTTCCTTGTCGCCTTTTTCTTTTTTTTCAAGTTTTTCTTGCTCATTGTTTTTTATTTTTTGATGTGTTACGTTTCAGCTTTTTTTTCTTTAAGAACTCCTTCTTTGTCGATTGGACTTTTGATTGAGTTTTCATTCTTTACAGATAATTTTCAACCAAAATTGAACTTTTCTAACAAGTGAACATATTTATTTGTAATGAGACAATTGTGGCTAAAAACTGTGTTTTTAACCATTAATGATTTCTAATTTTGAAGTTTTTTATACGGTTTTGTTCTGAAATAGGATCTTTACTTTGTCCTGTTTTTCCAAATTTCTTAAAGTTTGCACACGATTTTGTCTTAAAGTTTTGGATCCTCTTATTTTGCTTCCAATATGGGCATCGTTCGCCTTTTATAGTCACCTCACATAACTATTTGGTGATTTTTTTCCTCACTTTGGTGATTTGGTGACAACTTTGAAGAAACAAACCCATTCTTGTTACTTTTAAAAATATTCATATTTTCTTTGGGTTCTTTTTCAATTTCTTTAACACTCACAGTAGTTGTTGGTAACTTATCCTGCCCCACAGCAGTAAGAATTTCAGTTTGTTCTTCTTTTTTTTATGCCAAAAAAATTCACGTTTTTTCTATCTTTGGAATGCCTTAAAAATGGAATGAAATTGGAATTTCTTTCACACTGACTATGGTTTGAGCGTGTTTACCTTCTTCCTCTACGTTCACAATTTCGGTTGTCTCCTTTTTGTCACCCGTCCTCTTTTTAATAATTTCTCTACTCTTCACAACCCGCTTCTTAGGTACTTCGTGTTCAAATTCTGTTATTTCTTCAACATCCTCGGGTAATTCTAGAATTTGATATTTCGATTCTTCAATTTTTTCTTCATCAAGAATTGTCCATGCCCCCTTTACTGTAAGAACTAGTGCTCGATCTTCTCCGACATTTTTTTTCTTCTTTTTAATACGTTTTTTTAATTACTTTAGTTGAAACGCGTTCTTCAATAATAGCGTCTTTTGTATTTGCTCAGTGACTTCCTCAAAAGCACATTCAAATGTCTTGTGAACATGTTTTAATGTAATCGCTGTTTGAGGCTTTCTACTTTTTTTCTCAATAGTAACCTCCTCCTTTTTATCTCTTTTCTATTTAGTTTTTTGACAACTTTCTTTTTAGGTAAAAATGAGCACCTAAAGAGAAAGTTGTCAAAAAACTAAATAGAAGATTATTTATCTCTTCTATTTGTTGTGACAGTTCCTGAATAAGAAATTCTGACCATTTGTGTATTTCTTTCTCCTCTAAGTAGCCAACAGAATACCACAACAAAATTTACTGTTGTTTGGGGTTGTTTGCCTTTTTCTTCTACTGTTACGATTACCGTCTTTTCTTCCTTGTCGCCTTTTTCTTTTTTTTTCAAGTTTTTCTTACTCATTGTTTTTTTATTTTTCATTTTGTATTATTCTTTGTCAAGTTTCGTTGGCATGTTTCCATTCTTTGTCGTGTTACTTTTCAGCTTTTTTTTCTAGCTGAGTACCTTGATGACGACAGTCTACAATAAGCGACTGTGACCCCCTGGTGAATTGCTCTTATGTATTATGTGTGGAGTTTGTTCTTTGATTGACGTGATTACACTGCTGTACCTATACTTTTGATAATTTGTTTTATACTATTTGATAACTTTCATTTTAAACTGTTGAAAAGTGTTCCTTTACTCTTTAAGCTTTGTCAAAGAGCTGTTTCACTTGTGACAATAAAGTATATTGATTGATTGATTGCACTGAGACAATCATTTTGGTCAAAGAGTGTTTTATAAACAATTAATTAAGGATTTTTCAAATTTGTCACACGGTTTTGGCCCGAAATAAAACGTTTCGAAACAGCCAAAATTCAATTTTTATTAAAAGAATTCGAGTACCAAAAGGGGCCTCTTTCAGAAAAGTTTAAAACTCTTTTGGCCGAAATTTAAATTTGTACTTCTACCTACCTCTTTTCTACTTATTTTTTTAAAATTTTCTACGTTTTTTTACCTCTCTTAATTTTTATAGTTTCTAAATTGTGCTTTTGCAGTTTTTATATATTTATTCCTTTCTTTTCTTTGTTAACATTTTTATTCTTTTATATTTTGTTTTCATCGACCTAAATTGGACTTCCTACATTTTAGTTTTGGGTGTCTCTAATCCCCATTTTTTTATTGTGAAAAACATACGTAATAAAAATGTTTTTTTGCGGAACTTGTTGGTAATTAATTTTTGAACGTACCTTTAATGCGGTTAATATTCTTGCTATGAAATTGAGTCTGTAGGCTCTGCATCAAAGACCCGTGATTTTCTATTCTGGGATATAGTATGTTCGGAGATATAATTTAGAACTAGATCAGAGGCTGTAGAGCTGAAATACAAATCAAACAGCAATGCTCCACCTGGTTCCAAGAATGGGGGTGTACCATTGGTCTTAGTAACCACAAAAGACAAAAACACCGTTTTTGCTGTAGGAACTGGAAAATATATTTAATTTCATAAAATATGTAATAACCTTATGAACGGTAAATAATAAATAGTTTATGTACGGTAAGTAGAGCGTAAGTATATATGAATATAGTATATAATATACAGAACCAGAATCGGAACACATATGTATATAACTTCGTATTAATAGCGTGAGCATTTATTTGGAAAACTAATCGGATAAGTTAAGTTTATATGTACAAGGCAATATTTTCAAAATGTTTATCTAGTATAAAAATAACACATTTAATTTGCATTTAATATTAATACTGACAAACCATGTTTATTTATACTAAAATTAGCACGCCTATAATTATACTTGCTCTTATGTACAGTTACAAAAATAGAAAAAAACTGATCAAGAATCGGACATTAACGGAACATTAGTCTTGGCTTTTTTTGTCTAAAATTGACGGCATTTCCTTCAGCTCCTTTAGGAATAAGCTTTCGCTATTGTCCTTAGTCTTGACAGATATTTCTTAATCTATTCTATAGTACAAGATATCCTGAACAATCCAAAAAATTACGGTAATGATAAGTTGCAACTTAAGGAACAAAATTTGATCTGAGACAAGATAACAACAGTTATTAGTGCAATCAGTGTCAATTAGTGTTTAAGTTTAAACGAGGGTACATTCTGTACAAATGGACAAAAAACTATGTAAATCTTTTTCGCAATAAGCTATAAATTGAACTGAACGCAGCATACGCACCACAGTTGATTAAATTATAGTCGAAGTGTGTGGTACCTACGTGAAGTAATTAAGTACTGAACTTTAGTGGTTTTTGCTGTTGCTGGTACCTTAATACCAGCCCCAACTAGAAGAAAACTATTTTGACTGACTATTTATTGCTCTTGGTATATAACAATCTGAAATTGTGCGTTGAATACGTGTTTATTGTACATGGGCTTTAACTATGGTAAAATAACAAAGTAACAACCCTCTGTTTAACTTTTTTTTGTACTTCGGCGGAATGGAACCTGATTAAGTAATAAAAATAATTTAAGCACCGGGTATTTTAGGATTTTAGAATAAAATTTGCTGAATGTAGGCCCCACTATTGGGTCCTAGAAAACATATAACTAAAAACGTGTTTACATGCAAAAATCACACCTCAGGAAGAGATATTACACTCTAATTTACCTAAATTTACTAAACTTACTGACAGTGTTTTTTACCGCTGCAAAATGAAACTGAAGTATAAAAATATTCATTTTACGTTTTGGCGCAGCCATGTGTAAATGTCTTTCTTATTTTTATTTAACCAGTTGATATTTAATTGAATTATCTCTAAACTTTGCTCTAGAGATCGCGTTGCTGATTCCACATTCATTCCATTAAAGTACGTTGTAACCTGAAATAAAATAATACGTCTCTTATAATCCCATTACAACGTCATTGTCGTGCTAGTCTCGGTCAAATCATCGTTATTGACTTGGAAGTCAATTTTTGAGTCTTAATAATTGTGGCGAATGAAAACGCAGCTCATTGGCTTAGTTTGGTCAAACGGTCAATTTTGCGTCAATCAAATTTGAAACTTTAATTTCGAACAAAACTCTATTTTTTTAGCAGTTTCATATTTGCCACTTTGCCAAGACAGATGGCCGAGATTCAGACCTAACCTGAAATAACCATAGACCGGTTTCGCTGTTATTTCTAGTTGTCATTATGGTATACCATCATTTTAAACATTAGCACAAAAAATGGAGTTCGATAACGTTTGATTCTCGTTCTTGTTAAGGCAGCTGCATGTAAGTGTCAATGGCGCCATCTATCGACGGCTGCTGCTTCCACAGAGAACATGCAAAACTATGTTTGCAATGAACCAAACGGTTTTTTACCTTATTTATCACATCAACCAGACTGTTGGGCGAGGTTCCAACCTAGATCGTATTACTGCACTCCATAAACCAAATAATATTCTCTGGCAGGCAGAGGAACAATAAACCGGTTTCACTGTTATTTCAGCTCGTCAATACGTCAAACCTTACAGAAAATGTAATGACAAGTATGGAGGAAACCTGGTTCATTAAATAGACTTTTTTTTTAAAGACATCCAAAAAACATTCTAAAAGAACCTAAAAATCGAATACCGAAGGGTCTATCTCCCAAACTAGGTATTGAATCTACAGGACTTTCTTTTGGTGAGAGGTGAAGAGGACGTCAAAAAGAACAAAAAACCCGTTGGACGCACTGCAATCGAAAAAAAAGATGGAATAACTCCCCCCCCCCCTCCCTTTTTTTGCTCAATTTCCAATAGTCCTGTAAGTGAACTTATTTTCCAAAGAGTATTTCGAAAGTACCCAAACTCGACCACCTATTTCCCAAATTATTGAATTTACAGCACTTTATTGGCTAGCAGGTGAAAGAGGACATTAAGAAGAACAAAGAACAGTTGAATTGACTTTAATCGGTCCGCTGGTCCTAAAGTTACAGGCGGTCAAATTTGAAAATTGAGAAAAAAGAGAAAATCATTTGAAATTGACCAAAGAAGAGGGGGAGGGGAGTTTCTTTTGTCAAAAAATAATATTGTTTTTTGGTGTTTTTGATCGGAATGACGCGATTTCATTCCCTTATAAAAGTCCGATGAGTACATTTTCCGGAACAAGCAGGTTTTTTACTTTTACAGTATTGCAACGTTTCAACCTTTGTTAAGGCCTCCCTCAGAGATTTCTCAGTGAAACTTTTCACAACTTCTTAGACAACTTATAGGTAAAATAATACACTAAGGCAGCACAAAAAGAGACCACCCACGAAACGAACAAATTAAAATAACTAAAAGTCCTTAAAAACCCGAAATTACTAAAAAAATAACTTTTTGAAAATTTCAATAAAGCCGGTATTTTACTAAGCTCCTAACGCCTTATGCTTGAGAAGTTGTTATTTTTTTGTTATTTTCGGTTAAGAAACTGCTTCTTTTACTTTCTTAATATCTTCTTTAATTTTCATCACATTTCTTAATTATTTTTCATTGTTCTTTCTCTGTGTTCCTGTATGTTCCGTTTACTTAGACTTGACATTTTCTCGTTTAAGTTGCTTACCTACTGCCTCGAAGAGATCCTTTTTAACTTTTCTTGTTTTCTTAATTTTCGACCCTGCTTAGGCTTTAAGTTTTTGGTTTTATTCGCTCTATTACCTAAGTTTATTTTTTCTCTTGTTTCTCGTAACTGAAACTTTCCTCTTTTATAACTTTTCTTTTTTCTGTCCTCGCCCGTTATTCCGAAAGGCGTAATAATTACAAAAAAAGTGTATTCTGTGATATTGTCAATTTCTTTCATTTTTTTTAGTAAAGTTTCATTATTTTCTTAAAACATTTTTGTCAGTTGCCGTTATTTTCTTTCTTTACTGAACATTTTATTCACCAATTATTCAAAGTGTTTCTGCGTTCTTGCCATTTTCGTGGTTCTTTAAACTCTTTTCTGTTATCGTAACAGTTTATCCTTTAAAGCCAATTTTTAGTTCAACCTTTGAACTCTCATTTAAGTTTAATTTTTGGTGATATTCTCAACTCTAGTTCCTGATAATTTTTTTCAGAAGTTTTTTTATGATCTTTTTAGATTTGTGTTCAGGGGCTGTTCAAACTGAACTTTTTGTTACTTATTTTATGCACTCTCTGCTACTTTTTTTTTGTACACCATTTTAACACTTAAACATATTTAACATCCATTCTTTTTCTTCTTGTGAAGCTATTTAAAGATAACTAAAGTACGTTTTTGGAGCATTCGTTACGTTGACAAAAACTTACGTTTTGTTATTAGCGTTTCACCAACCAAACTACAGTGTGTTTCAAAAAGATGCTGACAAACTTTAGGGGCTATAGATGACGCCAAGTCATCCAACTTTTGCCTCAGGGTATCAAAGAAATATTTTTTATAAGTTTTTAGATTATATATCAGGAACAAATTTACATAGATAATTGAAATTTTGTACACGTTTTACCCTTGCTTGGATGTACATTATCAGTGTTAAAAAGAGCAAATTTTTAGTACCAGTGCCGTAGATTTTGAAGTCGCCTGAAATTGTTTTGCCTCTAACAAAAAACAAACAATGCAATTTGGAAGCATATTGTGGAAAGCAAATATTCTCTACACGAAAAAGGTACTCTTAATCAAAAGCGCTATTGTGCTTTGAAAAACATGGGTAAAACAGCAAAAATTATTATTTCATATGTACTGGTGAAGGTAGCAGGATTAGGGCAAATAATACACCTCTTCTTTATCGGAAAATGACCAAGGTTTCGACTATTTATTTAGTCTTCCTCAGGGCTATCTTCCACTAGAGAGGTCAGTTTGAAATGTTTTCAACATGGTTAAAACTGTAAACTTTATTCGATTATTGGGTGACCCTGGTATCTTCGGCTAGACACCAGTACTAGGTCACCCAATAATCGAATGAAGTTTACAGTTTTAACCATGTTGAAAACATTTCAAACTGACTATCCTCTCTAGTGGAAGATAGATCTGAGGAAAATTAAATAAATAGTCGAAACGTTGGCCATTTTCCGATAAAGAAGAGGTGTATTATTTTATCCTAATCCTGCTACCTTCACCAGTACATACAACTCAAGGACGCTAATCACAATCATTATTTCTTATAATTTTTATTTATTATCGCATAGGCATTTCTTATGAATACTACTGTTTAAAATTAGTTTTTACCTGCATGACTGGTACTGACGTTTTAATTGAAAACGTTAATAACAATTTAATGTCAAAAATATTTCTTTGAAACCCTGTATCTCAAAAACGGTACTTTTCCAGATAGAGGTTTCTAAGCAAAAGTTGGATGACTTGACGTTTCCTATAACCCTCCAAAATTTGTTAGCACCTCAGACTAAATATAATAAATAGACTCAACATTTCAATCATAAAATGCCTTTGTAAACACGGTCAGTTATTATACGTAAACAATAATGAGTGTGATAAAGAAGGATAGACTAGCGTGATAGCTATAAGGCAACACCGCATCATTCGCAGGTTTTCATGTTTACTTACTTGTTTACTTACAAGTTTTTTACACACTTGGCATTGTCGAACCATTATAGTGCCTTGGAACAACCACAAAAACCACTACACTATGAATAAAGTTTAATAAACGCTCTAAATTTAATAAAAAAAACGCAGGTACACATTCTGATAACGCCGCTGCAACGCTGTGCAGTATGATTTATCGTATTGAACTGGTACTGGAACTGTGTCTCTCTCTGTCACACAAGAGTATCAGCGGTAGTTGAAGCAACACAGATAGCGAGGCCGATCTTCACGGATTAGCTTGTAATGTTTAATTACTCACAATTTCATTCTATTACTCGTTTGTGACGTATTTACGATTTTCGTAAAATTGGAATTCGGGGTTTCCAGAGTGAGCAAAATTAATATCTAAATAACCACATTAACATTGTTATTTCTATTATTAATTCGAAACTGTGTTAGAATTACTCTTACATTTTCTAGGAAAAGGTCTTCTAATATTTTTTCCTTATAAATATGTAAACTATATTGATTTAGTAGGCTGCTTGTTGAAGATTTGACAACTAAGCCGACACAGGGGTCCAACTTAATTACTTGTACAATCAGCCAGGCGTACGATTGGTTTGACAATGTTTGGCCAGCCTCAATAGCAAATAATTGGGTCTATTTATTATATTTAGTCTGAGGTTAGCACCTTTCTGAAACACCCTGTATATTCTCTGTCAAGCAAAGACACCATAGGCCGGTTTCGCTGTTATTTCAGCTCGTCGTTATGGTACATCTCAAGTCTCACGGAACATGTATGGTGACAATTATAATAGAAAACTGTTTGGGTCATTGTACGTGATTTTGTAAGCCATTTATGTCGAAGCACCAGCCATCGTTGGATGGCGCCACATACATTTCTAGGCAGCTACCTCAACAGAAAGAGAACCAAGCACAGTCGAACACCACCTTTTGTCAGGTTTGATGTATAAAATACTGGCGAGCTGAAATAACAGTGAAACCGGTCTATGCATGATTCCTCTGCCAGACAGAGAATGTAGTTTGACTACTCTGCCAAAATGTTGCCATCAGATGGTAAATTTCAAAATCTCGCACGTGGAAGCACCAGCTCTTGTTAGATGGCGACAGAGACACTTACAGACAGCTGCCTCAACAAGAACCAGAACCAAATGCTATTTAACTTAATTTTCTGGTAGGTTTTTTGGTGTGAGACACCAAAGGCGCCGCACTCAGGAGCTTAATTGAGTAGATGGCGTTACAGATACTTACATGCCTTAACAAAAATCAGAATCAAACGCTATTGAACTCCATTTTTTGTCAGGTTTGATGTATATCGTACTGACGAGTTGAAATAAGAGTGAAACCGGTCCATGTATAATTCCTCTGTCTGACAGAGAACATAGTTTGGTTACTCTGCCAAAATGTCGCCACTAGATGGTGCATTTCAAAATCTCTGCCGGCGAAGTGACCAAATAGTAGAAAACTGATTTCCTTACTTTAAAAACCTCCTTTCTTTACTTACCTTTCTTCTGTATTATTTTCATCCTCGATTTGCCTACTTTTTCGGGGACAAAAATATAATTATTTGATACTTACTTCGTAATAATCATAAGGAGTAGACAAATACGCCGTGACAGCTGATATGAGACCTCCCATCAAGGATGTCGAATTGCCGAACAGGGTATACATAGTGGACCAGTAAGCTTTCAAATGCCGCCATGCCAGCAATTTCCCCTCAGGGTTGGCGGCCACCACTGCTAACACTACTTTTACATCCTCAGGCCGTATCGTGTTCTTGTCAAGGGTTTCTATGAGATACCTAAAAGAAATGGTTAATGTATAGAAAACTTAATGCAAGGTCACACCTTTGCAACAGCCAAGGGTCTCCTCGTGGTTGTCCAAGGGCTTTGAGCAGCATTCTCCTTTCGTTCAAGTCTTGAGTGCTGTTGTAAGCGTTCCAACAAAACTGCCATTCCGCCATTCCTCCGAATTTCACTCCTGCCGCATATATCATTTCCCTCAAGTTATAATCAATAGATCGATTGTTTAACATCCATTGTTGAAATAGTGATTTGGCTTCGTTGATGGTTTCGTTGAGTTCGCAGAGGACTGCCGCTGATAGTACTTTTGATCGCAATAGCCTAAATAAAGAATATCAAAGCCATTCTGCAGCTTGTTACACCTGAGATGCAGCTTACTGTTTTACATGATCGTTAGATTGTTGCCATCCCACAGACTTCGCAATTGGACGCAAAAGATTCCTCATAAAATTCAGGAATAATTTATATGGCAGTGATTCTGACATCGTTCTGGCCCAATTTTGGAAGTGCTCCAATGCCGTCGCCCATGGCACATACTCTGTTTCTTTTATTAGGTATGTTGCTAATTCTAATGGTATTGTGGCATTTAAGATTCCAGCCCTGAAATAATTCAATTCATGAAACTGAAAGAGATGAGTTCCAATACAAAACTTACCTGCATAAAGTAAAAGCATCGTCAATCAGATTAGCTCGATCAGTCGCACTAAATAACATGTGGTTCTTCTTCAAAATTTCAATTAACGAAAGCCACATGCCTTCATCGTACATTACCCTGTAGAACCCTGATTGATTTGTATTTGCTTTTATCCACTTCAAGTTGGGGTCTACCTCAAACCTCACTAAAAGCTCAAATTTGCTTCTTTGTTTCACTGTATTTAACCCACTTACCATCAGTCAGGTTCATCCAAATATTATTAACAGCTTCTGAGTCGTTGCTGGTCATATAAGTCAAAGGAACATACCACTTGTTGTCGAACTTAGATGGAGGGTAGGTTGTTTCGTTCCCAGTTTTTACAGAAAGGAGAAACCTTCTTTGAGAAGCTATAATCTCGTTGCCTTCTCTGGTCAGGGTAATCAAGGGAAAACCTGCTTGATGTGTCCACGTTTCCATGATGGTCTAAAAGTTTTTGTATTTATAATACTTTTTTATTATTATTTAATCTCTTACTTTAAAATCGAAGCTTTGATTGGTGCTTCTGCTGAAGGTATTCCACAAATCTTTTGTTTCTGCAGTGGTATACTTATAAGTGTAAAGATATTCGTTAAGGCCATTTTGTAAAGTCTCTTCTTGTAAAAAATCGCTAAACATGCGTATAATGGCTGTTGCCTATAAGTACATAATGGTCAAGACAAGAAGTTTTATTATAACACTAAAATACCTTGCTATATGAAATAGTATCAAAAATATGGGAAATTTCATAAGGGTCTAATATAGCCACATTCACAGGATGACTACTAACTAATGCATCTAATGCCATGGCCGGCTGAGTTTTATCTATAATAAATTGATCCATCATTTTCCATTCTGGATGATAGTTGTTTACACCTAAGTATTGGAAATACGTCGTGAAACCCTCGTAGAGCCAAACGTCTGTCCACCACTTCATGGTCACCAAGTTTCCAAACCACTATAAAACATGTTTCCTGAGCAGAATCTTTCCATAGTATGTCACCACCAAACTTACCTGGTGCACTATTTCATGTGCAATGGTGACGGTAATCCATTGATCGGTTGATGTGGAAAGAGCGGGATCACGAGTTGAGGCCGTTTCGCGGTACGCTATTAAACCCCAGTTTTCCATGGCTTCTTGTGCAAAATTTGGGATAGATACTAAGTCTAAAAAAAATGCCAAATATTAGCTATAACAAGGGGGACGAATATTAGGGTAGCTCTGGACATGGAAGACCAGCTTTATATATTTAATATTAACATTTTTAAACCATGCTTTGAACAATATTATTGAGCAGGTTTAATCAAAGCAGAGATGCTTAACGATCCCGAAGTGGAAAAGATAGTAACATGTTTTGAAAGGTCTAATTCTGAAAGGACCACTTTCGGAAACAGGCGCCCTGTCTGAGCTGCTGTTATGTAGATGAGGATCAAGCTCAGTTAGTAGTACCAAAGTCCGACATTTCTCTTGGTTGCTGTGCTTAAAGCACTCTGCAGCGAATGGCCAGTAGATCAGCCAACGTTTTTATAGAAAATAAAAACTAGGTTTGATAAATTGGTCATAAATGTTCGACTATTGCGCAACATTCCTATTGGTAAAGATGGAAACGGTGAAGGTAAGATCAACAATCAGGAAACGAAGACGGCTAAGCCGCCCTCCAACTTTTATTGCGTCGATAGCTCGGTTATGAATGTATTACGTTGATACATTAAAACTGAGCTATCGACGCAATAAAAGTTGAAATTGTATCTGAGCTTCAATAATCATGTCTATGCACATGTTTTTCACTGTAACATTGACAAGTGGGATTTTCCATCTACTCGTAGTAGTAATCAGAACTGAATGCAACATAAATCGAAATGGGCAAGTCCCAGAAGATGTTTCAGCTGTTGGTAACACATGAAAGAGGATAATGGTGGATCGTCCTGAAGTAATGAAGAGTTCCTTGATGGAAAAAAATAGGAAACATCTCAAAGTGGAAGAAAATAAAGGAAACTATTTAAAGAAATTTGGACGATAGGTTTGAAGTAATGCAAAAAACTAATCAAAAAAACGGGTAAAAGAAATGCGTGACGACCCAGAAGGCCAGTTAAAAAGGAAATTCATCAAATAAATGGAAAAAATTAAGACTTTTAAGACCCACGCAGACGAGAAGCTTTTTGAAACGCAAACTCTTAGAAACCTGAAGATTCAGTATGCTTCAAAGTGTGATGGTTTTGTATCAAAGATGGTAACTCCTCGTCACCTAATGACCCAAATTCTGTTATTGGTAAACACCACACGTCGGTTCTAACATCTTATCATAGAAATGAAACCGATACACCATTTCCTGCTCGACATCTTAAGAACTGAGCACGCCTTTCCGAAACTTCAATCACCTCTAATGGATGAGGAGCAACGCAATTCATCCGCACAGTATGCTCTATCAGTTGAATCATTGGAGAACTTTGCCAGCCAACCTCATATGTTTCATCCAGAGTGCATCCACCATCCAACCACTTCTGGTCACCCGGACTGGACGCACCAGTGTAAAACCAAGATGTCAGTGCTCGCCTATAGTCTACTCTTACTAATTCCGTTCTTCAGTAGTAAAGTGGAAGAATAGTGATTTACAACATCGGAACATCATCGGTCAATGTGAACAGAAATTTATCTACAGTGAAGAAGCAGTCTCGTGATAAATAAAAAATACGGTAGTAGTATCACTAGCATGACATATCAATCCAAAGGGATGGAACACAACTCAACAAACCTAAAACGAGTGGAGGAAAACATCTCTAGGAAATGATATAAAAGAACTTAAGAACATAGTGGCAGTAGAAAATAATTCTTAAGAAATAAGGAGGAAGAAGATGTAGATAGTGAAGCGAGTCCTACAGTTGACAGAATGAAAATACAAAAACCACCGAAAGACTTTTGAAAGAATGCATAGAGAGATGCAAAAGAAGACCATAGAAGCAAACATAGTGAAACATAAGGAAAGAGGTATGAAATAGAATTATAGAAGAAGTACAAACAGAGGACAGTAGATTAACTTCTCAATGAAAATGGCGAGCTGTTAACGAGAGTTTGAAGAAATATCAAATCATCAAAGTGAAAGCTCAAGGACAAGATAGGATGCTGGAGGAATTTCTGAAGCTGCTAGATGAAGAATTCCTGATAATGGAGTGACCAATGTCAGAGTTAAGATGATGCGGAAAGAAGTGCTTAAACTAAGATCAATCAGTCTAATAAGCTGATCCTGATCTATTCCTGACGGTTGACTCGTCTTACCAAATGCTACAGTTCTTTTCTTGTTTATCAAAATCATTTTGGAATGTCTCTACGCTGTTGGGAGAGATCAAGGACATAACTAACCGGATATATTCCAAATAGGAACAAAACTCAAGGGAAAACCTGTTCAACGAACCAGGCAGGTGGTAGTTTCTTGTTGGGCGCCCACATTTTCTGGTGACCGTAACAGGACTAAGTTATTTCTAATTCTGAACTTTTAGGTGCTTTACTCATTAACTTATTGGAATCCGTGGAGTTGAGCAAGAAGAACTCAACAGGAGCTACAAAAAGTGTCACAGATGTGCACAGCATGTGCACCTCAAAAGATGCTTATAAGTTATTTTCACAGAGAAGACACATTGCTGGGTGATAAGCTTTTCAACTTGATGTTGGAAGAAATTACTGAAGACGATTTAGTAAAAGAAGATGATGGCTGTGACGCCAGCAGCTGTTTTGAAAGAGAGATACATTCGTTGGTGCATACTGGAATGTCAGCAAATGACAGAAGTAAGAGCAAAATTGTTTTACCTGCTATTGTTTTTAACATCTCTAGCAGAAATATTAAATACTTGGGGCTCAGTATCAAAAAATTCACAATGATTTAGACCGACAAACATGATAGTTTGAAACGTTTTAAACCTCAAAGTTGGACTTGAGGCAAAGAAAGAAGACAAAAAATGCGTGATATCGATGTTTGAAAGTCGGCCATCAGTCGGCCATAGTTGCAAAGTACCTGCAAGGAGCACTGTCTATACTAAACCACATGTGTATCTCACTTGCCTGGAAAAATGTCTGATAGAAAATCTTCCGGAAGACAGGAAGTGTTAAAAAGTCAAATTAGAATTAGATTAGAAGTAATGGGACTTAATCGAGTATGAAAAGTGGACATTGATGGACACAAAAGTAACGAGCAATTGATAAAAGTAGCAAAAACTTTTTTCCCGGAAACTCTCCTTGTGGATCAAAGGACGGTATGAAACCAGATTACCTTAGGTGATTATTTGCCAGACTACGTCTAGATGGAACCATGAGGATACTGAAGAATGTTGGGTACTGCTAAGTTATTAAATAGCTGATCTTGCCCAATGCAAAACTAAAGAGCAGTTGGCAAGGGAAGCTATTTTTTTCCTGGATACACGTCATGTGGATGAAGATGGACGGCAAGAAACCAAATTGCCTTAGGTGAAGGGCCATCGAGCTTTGCCTAATGATTATTTTGCTACAAGACTACGTCTAGATCGAACACTGAAGAAATTGAAGAATGTTGGTTATTGCCAAGTGACTGAACTGCCCAACACAAAACTAACGGAAGTTGACAAAAAAAAACAAAAAAACTTTTCCTGGATACGCTTCATGTGGATGAAGAATGGCAAGAAACCAGATTGGCTTAGGTGGAGGGCCATCCAGCTTTGCCTAATGATTATTTTGCTACCAGACTACGTCTACATTGAACACTGAAGAAATTGAAGAATGTTGGTTATTGCCAAGTTACTGAACTGCCGAACACAAAACTAACGGAAGTTGTCAAAAGAAGCAAAAAATCTTTTCCTGGATACGCTTCATGTGGATGAAGAAGGACGGCATGAAACCAGATTGCCTTAGGTGGAGGGCCATCCAGCTTTGCCTAATGATTATTTTGCTACAAGACTACGTCTAGATCGAACACTGAAGAAATTGAAGAATGTTGGTTATTGCAAGTGACTGAACTGCCGAACACAAAACTAACGGAAGTTGACAAAAAAAACAAAAAAACTTTTCCTGGATACGCTTCATGTGGATGAAGAATGGCAAGAAACCAGATTGGCTTAGGTGGAGGGCCATCCAGCTTTGCCTAATGATTATTTTGCTACCAGACTACGTCTACATTGAACACTGAAGAAATTGAAGAATGTTGGTTATTGCCAAGTTACTGAACTGCCGAACACAAAACTAACGGAAGTTGTCAAAAGCAGCAAAAAATCTTTTCCTGGATACGCTTCATGTGGATGAAGAAGGATGGCATGAAACCAGATTGCCTTAGGTGGAGGGCCATCCAGCTTTGCCTAATGATAATTTTGCTACCAGACTACGTCTAGATCGAACACTGAAGAATGTTGGTTACTGCTAAGTTGCTGAACTGCCAAACACAAAACTAACGGAACTTGACAAAAGAAGCAAAAAACATTTTCCTGGGTACGCTTCATGTGGATGAAGAAGGGCGGCAAGAAACCAGATTGCCTTAGGTGGAGGACCATCCAGCTTTGCCTAATGATTATTTTGCTTCCAGACTACGTCTAGATCGAACACTAAAGCAATTGAAGAATGTTGGTTACTGCCATGTTACTGAACTGCCGAACACAAAATAAACGGAAGTTGACAAAAGAAGCAAAAAATCTTTTCCTGGATATGCTTCATGTGGATGAAGGAGGACGGCAAGAAACCAGATTGGCTTAGGTGGAGGGCCATCCAGCTTTTCCTAATGATTATTTTGCTACCAGACTACGTCTACATTGAACACTGAAGAAATTGAAGAATGTTGGTTATTGCCAAGTTACTGAATTGCCGAACACAAAACTAACGGAAGTTGTCAAAAGAAGCAAAAAATCTTTTCCTGGATACGCTTCATGTGGATGAAGAAGGACGGCAAGAAATAAGATTGTCTTAGGTGGAAGGCCATCCAGCTTTGCCCAATGATTATTTTACTACCAGACTACATCTAGATCGAACACTGAAGAATTTGAAGAATGTTGGTCACTACCAAGTTACTGAACTGCCGAACACAAAACTAACGGAAGTTGACAAAAAAAGCAAAAAATCTGTTCCTGGATACGTTTCATGTGGATGAAGAAGGACGCAAGAAACCGGACTGCCTTAGATGGCAGGCCATCCAGCTTTGCCTAATGATTATTTTTCTATCAGACTACGTCTAGATGGAACACTAAAGAAATTGAAGAATGTTGGTTACTGCCATGTTACTGAACTGCCGAACACAAAACAAACGGAAGTTGACAAAAGAAGCAAAAAATCTTTTCCTGGATACGTTTCATGTTCATGTGGATGAAGAAGGACGCAAGAAACCGGACTGCCTTAGGTGGAAGGCCATCCAGCTTTGCCTAATGATTATTTTGCTATCAGACTACGTCTAGATCGAACACTAAAGAAATTGAAGAATGTTGGTTACTGCTATGTTACTGAACTGCCAAACACAAAACAAACGGAAGTTGACAAAAGAAGCAAAAAAACTTTTCCTGGATACGCTTCATGTGGATGAAGAAGGGCAAGAAACCAAATTGGCTTAGGTGGAGACCATCCAGCTTTTCCTAATGATTATTTTGCTACCAGACTACGTCTAGATTGAACACTGAAGAAATTGAAGAATGTTGGTTATTGCCAAGTTACTGAACTGCCGAACACAAAACTAACGGAAGTTGTTAAAAGAAGCAAAAAATCTTTTCCTGGATACGCTTTATGCGGATGAAGAAGGACGGCAAGAAACCAGTTTACTTTAGGTATGAAGCACTGAAGCACTGAAGAATAGTGAATGAAAAATGGTGATTTAATTACGCAATATGAAAGGGTGTTTTTGTAGGGTTAGCTGAGGGTTTATAGAGGTAGAATAGAAGGCAAGAAGTTGTGATATTTTGTGACACGTTACTTAGCTAGTTATTAGAGCAAACAGTTCTAAGATTTTTTATGCTTCTTCCAGAAAGAAGATCACTTTGAATCAATGTTTGGAAAACATGACATTTATAGGTTTAGCAACAACTACACAATATCACCTCTGCAATGCCCAAACTGGGTGTACAAGACCAAATAAAAGACTGTGTGTAAACTTGAAACGCGAAAACTATGTTGATAATTGTATTGTAACTTGAAAAGTACGGAAGTACGGAACTAGACCCATCACCAAAAGGTTAATGCTGTACGAATTTGTGTTCCATTGGGATTCAGGTTGTCCAGCTGATTTGATTCGTAAATTCCTAAATTATTACTTGAGATAACATAGTGGTGGGACATTGAAACAGATCCAAATGGTTGGAGAAAATACTCCATCTTGTTGACACTAAGATTCCAAAGTGGGGGAAAATTATTTTAATAAAGCTGAAGATTTCAGTTCACATTCTTTGTACGATGTCTTTGTGAACTTATTAGCAACAAGGAGTTAAAGTTTTCCGGAATAACGTGATTCATTTCATCGATTACAGTTGAATACAACTGTCACAGCTACCAACCTACAGCATTGCACATACAATGAAGAGATCATGAGGGATGGGACCCCAACTCACTATGACCTACCTGTACTGCATACTATTCTTTCGAATCACCAAAAACCTGCGTCTGATTTAATAAATATTTAATAAAAGAACCTTAATCACTTTCTGCTGCCAATCGATACAATTCCTGCAATACTGTTGATTTAATTTGCATAAAATGGGAACAATGCGATAGAAAATCAGAAAACATCTTTAAAAATCTGTATCCACGTAACAGTCACAGTAAAACGATAACACACTACGTACTCCATTTTACCGCTATGTCCATCCTAATAAATTTACGTTTACGCACCACAATTTACGTTGACTTTTACTTCCATTTTTAATGGATCTTGTTGAATGGATAATCCATTGTAAAGCCTCAACCGCGGTTGTTTTCAAGGTTCGTTTTATTTAGAAATTTAAATCGCCTGGAGCTGCGCCATCCGGAATGAGTTTTCGATTTTAATCTCATTGATAAGTTTTTAAAGCATGCAAATTCAATTGGAAGAGGATTTTCAGCAAATAAATATTCAATATTTTATTCAAATTTAGCGGCATCTGACCCTGCGTTTACGAGGTTGGTTTTTTCCATTTGCCAGCTTAGAGAAGTGGTGTTATAAAACAAATCCATGCTTGTAGAGAAAGTTCCCTAACATTACTCGAACAATAAAAAATACTAGAGAATACGTAACACCCAATTTTCGATTCGGACCGGCCGGCTCCGGCTCGTAACCACTTGCCTTAACAATACTTTCTATTTTTCTTGCTCTTATGATAACCTAAGTGTGAAAGAATCAATCATTTGACAAGTTTTATGCTTAGATACACTTGCTGAATAATAAGAAAAGGCATATAAAACCAACTGACCTAGTTTAGGCAGCGGATATGGTATTCCAAAAAATCCCTCAAAATAATTCAGAAGATATATGGCAGTGTTTAGGACAAACTTCGCTTTATCCTTAAAGGGCGGGGCTGAATAAACTGAGACCGAAACTCCCTTCTCAGTTAAATTGCCTACAGTCTTAAAGTCGCATACTACAAATGCTACCAAGTATGTGCTCATCTCGGCAGTTTCTTGAAAATCATCCCGCAACTAAAAACTTGTTGATCACAGTTACATACCTAGAAAGATGCTAATAACTTACCAAGCCCGTTCCCATGTAAAAACCTAAATCCTCGGTATTAACTACGGGAGTATTGAAAAGAGCTATATGAAAACGATCTCTAAAAATAGTTAAACCAAATTTGGCCTTAAAATGGGGTTCATCGAAACATGGGAATGCTGATCTTGCGAAAGTGGGCTCGAAGTGCGTTGCTGCCAGATACCTAAAAATATTAATTAAAAAAAGAAAGCATATAGATCTTATCACAAACTAATTAAAATCTTCTACCCCAAATAGAAGACTTTCAAGTATACTCTCGAGCTCTGTCAACGATATAATTTACAACCCCTCAACCTCTATCGATTGAATGAAGTTTTTTTCGATGCACGGGGGTAGAAATTGGGAAAACCTTGTTAGCTTGTCCCCTTCGGGAAATTGCCTTTTAACAAGTTTTGAGCGGAAAGAACGAAATAGGCAATCAAGAGGTGTGCTTTCTAATTATCAGTCCATGGCGTCGAAAGAAAACTCGAGGGGCGATAAAATCATATCGCCCCGGCGTATAACTTACCTCTTTTCTCCATCTGGTCCAATATAATTTGTCAAATAAAATCCCTCCTGCTGTTCCTTGTTCAGTCTAGTATTGTACCTTATTTTTATGGTATAATTGTGCTTCTTTTTAAACTTCTCTTTGATTTCTATGTACAACTGCTGTCCTCTAATGTATTCTAACATTCTCACAACTGTTAAGTTGTGGCCTCTCCTGTCTTGGATTATCTTATCCATTATCGTCATATTTCGACTGTGCAGAATAATAAAATTAGTCTCTTTGTCGCAATGGAATTCAATGGATACTTGTCCTAAAATAATATCCATATATCTCAAATAGTTACCTAGGAAATATATTATATACCTCTAATTTCTAAGGTGGTAATATTTGGATGGATCGTTAGATTATATCTAGAAGGTCTCAAGGTGGTAGGAAGACGAACATTGTTCCAAGGGAAGATTTGACCATTTGTAGCCCTGGGAATTTGAGTTCTTGTCAAGTTATACTCTTCATCCACATAATTTGGAGGTTTTTCACCAGCACACGTGCAGTCTATAAATAAAGCTTTTTACAAAATTACATCAATATTTGTGTTTGGAAAAAAAGTTGGACTATACTAAAGCTTTATGAGTGGGCTTTAGAGCTGTTTGTTTGTAACATTTGAACTTTGGTACTACAAGTAAAAGTAAGAAATATATTTTTGCGAGTAATATATGAAGCCCATCATTGTTGGACGTAATGGCAAACGACGAATATGCACGACAATGGAAATAATAGGGCACACAAGGCACAATGGAAAGTCTTTGTTGGGAGTTTTGCTGTGTGACAGGTAAAAACCATAAATTGATAATGCGCAGAAAACTGTAGCAAATGATGGAAACAGTGTAACAAAGACCTGGAAGGAGGTTACTCTGAAATGTTCAGGCATAATTCAGATTTTAATTTTTAACTACTTCACACCCAAAAAACTTTCTATCAATCGATCCAAAAACTTGTCGGTTTGCCCCCTGCTTTGGAGATTTTTATAAATACAGTTGCTTCAAGATTGAGGGAATTCTGCTTAATTGAGGAAACTCTTTTAAATATAATTTATTCGTTCATGTTCTTTTGTATATTTTATAGGTGGGAGACTGCTCGCTAAACAACTAACTGCCCAATGGGTGGTCGGTGGAGCATTTTGCAGTAGGTTGGTTTAATGACGGCTGCGAGACTGAAAAAAAAACGTCCGAACTCGATTTACTGAATTGTTAGGCCAGGCCGTCGATCTGGATAGAATTCGGGAAAGGTACTACTGGGTGAATTACCGAGATGACGTCCAAGAGTGGTGCAGAAATTGTGATACCTGCTGCTCCGTAAAAGGACCCCAAAGAAAGATTAGGGGGCAAATGAAGCAATACAATATTGGCGCCTCATTTGAAAGAATTGCGATCGACGTGGCAGGTCCTTTTCCAGAAACGGACGATGGCAACAAATACATTTTAGTTGCCATGGATTATTTCAGTAAATGGCCTGAAGATTATGCACTACCAAATCAGGAAACTAACACCGCGTCAAGGGTCTTGGATGACGAATTCTTCAGTAGATTCGGCATACCATTAGAGCTTCATTCCGACCAGGGACCGAATTTTGAATCGCAACTTTTCAAGAAGATCATGGAGCTTCTGGGAATCCGCAAAACAAGGATAACTCCACTCCATCCACAATCAGATGGCATGGTCGAGCGTTTCAATCGAACCGTGGAATAATACCTCTGCAAAATGGTAGCGGACCACCAGAAAGATTGGGACAAATTTCTGCCTCTTATAATGATGACTTACAGAGGTGCAGTGCATAACATGACAGGACATACCCCTGCTAAGGTTATATTTGGTAAAGAACTTCGTTTTCCGGTAGATTTGGTGTACGGATCACCAGAAGAACTGGTGCAAGATGTCCAGAACTATGCTAATGAACTTCGAGAAAGATTAAAGGAAATCCATCGAAACGTGAAGACAAAGATTAAGATTGCCAGCGATTGGATGAAAGCCTATATCACCTAAGGGCCAATGCTGCAGGATTTAAAGCAAGTGATTTGGTGTGGATGTATAATCCACAGAGGAAGAAAGGAAAGTCTCCCAAGTTGTCTCCAAGTTGGGAGGGTCCATATACAGTCATTAAACGGATCATCGACGTGGTATACAGGATCCAACGTACCCCTAGAGCAAAGATGAAAGTGGTTCATCTTGAATGGTTAAAGACTTACAGTCCTGGAGATTTCTCTGCTCAGGACGATCAGAACTATGAGGGGGGCAATGTTACGCCCGACCGTCGGTCCACAGAGATTCGGGCCGAAGTTGCAACCGCGACCCAGGGAACCCCCTCTAGAGTAAACGAGAACCGGAAATAGTCGCCTCGGTTCTAGAAAGTACGAGAGTGTGTTCAGGCCGGGTATATAAACCAATATGCTGAACTAAGCTGAACTTAATTCATATTGCGGTGTTCGATCCAAACATGCTCTGCTCTTCCGCGTCCCCTCTAATCATATGAATTGCATGTTCTTGAGCTTGTACGTGTAAAGGGCGCTTCGTTTCTTCTCAATACCAACCAAATGGTGGTACTAATAAGTGGACCAACAGCTCTGCAGCGGTTTACAGAAGTAGGAACTTCACACAGTGTCGATCATTATACTTTTGTTGGGGTCGTGAGAAAACGGAACGGAATCCAAAGTTTGTCTTAATTCATTTAATTATTGGGTTTGCAAGATAAGTACGAGGTTCATTTTATATAAGAAAAAAAAGATTAAAAAAAAAAGAAGTACTTCCTATCCGTTGTGAAATGAGTCCCATGATCCATAATTTGTTTTTAATTTATTTGACTTGACAGTTGGACCATAAGGGACAAGAATGAAGATACTTCAAGCGAAAAATACTTTAATAAATAGGAAACAAAAAAGAGAAAAGTAGGAGAAAGAAAAACAGTGGGATACGAATTGGACGCTAGAAAAATGGCTTTTTAAATATGAGAGACAAATTGACTGCAGCAAAAAACTTTTCTTATTATAAAGAGGAGGGGAAAAATAAAACAAGAAGCAAGACCAGAAGGAGAAAAAACAAAGTGAAAAATTGCACTACAAACCAATTTAGCCATTAAAAAAAATATGCTTTATAGCACACCGGGATTCTCAGATTTATCGTCTTGACTTAAAAGCAAAATGCAATGAAATGTAAAGAAGAAACACGACAAGGAGGAAGAGAAAAGCGAAAAAGTGAACTACAAACTAGAAAAAATTATGTTCTGTAGCGCCGATATGCTACTCTCAGATTTTTCGTCTTGACTTAAAAGCAAGTTCCGATGAAATGTAGTTTGCACTTGATATATTTTCATTTGGGCTCTGTAGCGCAACTATGAATCCCAGAATCTCAAAAACATCTCCAAACCTCAAAAACTTAGTGGCAATAGAGAATAATTAAATGAAAAAGAAGCTAAAAGATGTAGATAATGAAGCCAGTCATTCATTATGGATAGATACGAAAGGTCAAAGATACTAAAGAGAACACTAGAAAAACTTGTTAACAAAAATGGCTAATAGTGAATAGAAATGGAGTCCAAGCATGCTTGGACAATTAAGAGAGAATTTAATGATAGAGGTGATCCATCAGCCATATTATAGGAGGTGATATTCTGTAATGCTGAAAGACTGGCTTTACATTCAAAGGGAAAGCTCGAAGACCAGATAGGATGTTAGAGTAGTTTTTCAATCTCCTAGATGACGAATAGTATCGTCAAGACATCATTAGTGTCAGAGTTGGTGTCAGGCTGCGCAAATTGATCGGTGTAATAAGCCCCTTAATGAAAAAAATGATTTCTCAAGGTTAATTAGTCTATCTCCACTTCAGCAGCTGTTTCAGCTCTTGTCTTGTACAGATGTTTATCCATGTCGTCGTCGAATGTCTCCATGTTGGCGGGGGGATTTCTTGTAATTCATCTTCCTCTTTATCAGTTTAACTAGTTTTCTCTTAGTGTCTTTTGGTCTTCCGTTCACCGTTCATCGAATTCAAAAATCATATATTTTTTTGTTCCTTATAATAAAATTTCTTTCATTTTTGTTTCAACATATTCCTGACATTAAAAGAGAACTCAACTGAAGCAGGAGAGGATCCCACCATCCCAAGATCCTTGGGGGTCTCTTGCCACAAAGAAACTCTACAGCAATAGCGGTCTCTACATCCAACCTCCGGTCTAATCGGGCAACTGGCTGATGGCAGCAACTGGCACCTGGCAGCAGTCCAGACCTCTTTTCAACCCGAAAAAGAGCCCAAAGTTGGATTGATGAGAATCAGTTGAAAGTCATTAAAAAATCTGCAGCCCTCTCCAGATACCTCGCCCTTGTTTCCTTCGAAAAACGTATTTATTTCTTCTCTACAACTTAATAATAATCAAAACGCAGGTTTTAGTCAGGTTTGAGGATTGATGCCACCACAGAACTGAGTTGCCTGGATCACCAGGGACAAATAGTGATGAAGGCCGGGTTTGCTAGGGGTTCTACCGGGGTTTACCAGGAGTAAATAGTGACATATGCAGAGTTTGGTTATTTGGAGAGTCTTAGAATTTCTAGTTAGACTTTGCTTCTGGTCTTTGAACAGTGACCCGTCTACTGGAGACACAGTCACCGGTGTTGCAATCATTCGCGTATTCTTTACTCTGCAATCCTTTATTATGAGAAAAAAGCACGCACAATGACCTGACCCGTTTTCTCCTTTCATTTTTGTTTCAACACATTCCTGACATTAAAAGAGAACTCAACTGAAGCAGGAGAGGATCCCACCATCCCAAGATCCTTGGCGGTCTTTCTCGTGAAATACGCACAGGGGAAAACTACCCAAGAAGTCACCAAGCCACAAAGAAACCCTATAACAAGGGCGGTCTTTACATCCAACCTCCGGCCTAATCGGGCAACTGGCTCCATGAATCTAAAGGAGTTCTAGGACTCATTGCCTATAACCTATCGAAATGCTCTAATGTCACCTGACAGCGGTCCAGGCCTATTTTCAACCCGAAAAAGAGCGTTAGACCAAAGTTAGATTGATGAGAATCAGTTGAAAGTCATCAAAAAACCTGCAGCCCTCTCCAGATAGTCCGCCCTCTTCCTGACCACCAAATACGAATTTGTTTCCTTCCAAGAACGTATTTATTTCTTCTCTACAAGTTAATAATAATCAAAATGCAGGTTTTAGTTAGGTTCGCCAGGCTAGTTTGAGGATTGACGCAACCACAGAGAGTTGCCTGGATCACCAGGGATAAATAGTGATGGAGGCCGGGTTTGATAGCTTTGGAACTTGGAGTTTCTGGTTAAACTTGGGTTCTGGTCTCCCAACTGTGCCGCGTCTACTAGAGATACAGTCACCAATGTGATATCAAGCTGAGAGATAAACTCTAGTTATAGAAGATAAGAAAGCACCCAAAATAGTGAGCCCCATTTCTCTGATAGACATAGCTCTGTCCCGTCAATTGGAGAAACTTACCAGTAAGGAGATCATGCTATGAAATATTTACGCGGAACTACTTTAAACATTGACACTCCTACGGGATTGATTTGCCTGGATTACCAGGGATAACTGGTGAGGATTGACTTCTGGTCTCCCAACTGTGGCCGATCTACTAAAGATACAGTCACCAACGTTGATATCAAGCTGAGAGATATCAACTCTAGTTGCACAAGATGAGAAAGCACCCAAAATAGTGAGCCCCTTTTCTCCGATAGAGTTGGCTCTGTCTCGTCTATTGGAGAAACATACCAGCAAGGAGGCTTACTCAGCCATAATAACACCGCCCATGGTAGTCAGGTTTGCCAAGGGGTTCACCAGGAGTAAATAGTGACATATGTAGGGTTTGGTTATTAGAATTTTTAATTAGACTTTGCTTCTGGTCTTTGAACAGTGACCCGTCTACTGGAGACAGTTTGACGGCGTTGCGATCAATCGCGTATTCTTTACTCTGCAATTCTTTATTATGAGAAAAAAGCACCCACAATGGCCTGACCCGGTTTCTGATGAACTAGTCCATCGTGCTGTGAATTAGTTAGCCGATCATAATAATAATAAATGTATTACTAATTTTTTTTTATTATGTTTTGTTCCTGGTGGATGGACTCAGCTAAGTCCATCAGAAAGCCTGGTCTAGTCAAATTGGGTGCCTTTTTATCCTAATGAACAATCACAGACTAGAGAAGACACAACTTGGTAGGATAACGCTGGTGACTGAGTCTCTCAGTCTTAAAAACAAGGCCAAGTCCAATTAGAAAGTCCAAGACCCAAACAACCAAATCTGGCAACCCAGGCAGCTCAGTTCTGTGTGGGATAATAACTATCCAAAATAGCTCGGGTAACCTGAGTACCACCTGAAGTCTCACTATTATTATAACTGACTAACTAATTCACAGCACGATCGACTTGTTCGTAATTTTATCTACTATACCAGTCTAATTTATCTAAACTGCTGGCCAATTGCTTTGCTACACTCGGTTTTTAAGCTACAATTCTCAAGTATTGCACCCCTTCCCATCCGGTGGAATAATCGTAAAAATGAGTCACATGATCCATAATTTGTTTTTATTTCATTTGACTTGACAGTTGGACCATAAGGGAAAAGAACGAAGATACTTTAAGCGAAAAACACTTTAAAAAATAGAGAACAAAAAAGAGAAAAGTAGGAGAAAGAAAAACAAATCTGGGGCTAGAAAAATGCCTTTTCAAATATTGGATTTTGAAGTCAACCAAGAACCCTTATGTTTACATAGTTTGAGAATTGGGTACTGTAGGAAAAAAGGTTATCCTATTATAAAGAGAACACTTGAGGAAAAATAAAACCAGAAAAAAGACCAGAAGGAGAAAGAGAAATGAACTACAAACAAATTTAGCCACTAGAAAATATTATGCTTTGTAGCACAACGGGATTCTGAGATTTTACAAGTTACTGCAAAATAGCCAATTCAAACATTATATAAAGCGCAATATCGCCCAGCTGATATAGTTCTCAGCGACTCCACAGTTGTTCCAAGCATCGGCTGCTTTCCTTGAAATTTCAGATGTCAAATTGGGAATTTGGTGTGTTTTTTTTTTTTTAATTTTATATCTATGTATTAATATCTATTTTGCTATATTATATTATCTTCTGGGGTAATTAATGGGTTAAGTGAGGAATCTGCGATTCGACTTCGCCCTTTGCAGTTCGTTTTTTGCTGGGTTTATTGTTTTTTTTTTAGATTTACGTATGTAAGATTGAATTGCAATAAAGTCATTATTATTATTATTATTATTATTATTTTTTCATCTTGACTGAAAATGAAAATCCTGTGAAATGTAGATATGTAATAAAAAACCAGAAATAAAAAGAGTACGAGAAAGAAAAACAGTGGGATACGAAGATGCAACTCCAAAAATGAATTTTAGAAGATTGGACCCTGTAGTCAGTCAAAAATTCTTATGCAATCTAAAGTGTTTTCCGAGCTTTGAAGCCGTGGACCGATGGAATTTTTTCCTGACGTTTCGTCTACAGCTGTGGCAGACATCAAAGGCGATGAGACATTGGGCGAAGTGATCTCCCGTGCTTCCCGACGGTAAGCTCGGTGGTATTTATTCCCTCGCCGTCGCGCTGCGGTGCTCTGCTACTGCTGACTTTTGTGTTTGTCCCAGCCTGCAATTCTTCTTGAGTTCCGTAATCCTCGTGTTGACAATGCGATTTGTGATGCCAATGTATATCGAGCCACAACTGCAAGGAACTCGGTTATCTCCGGGTGCCGATAAGGGATCTTTGCGTTCTTTGGCCGATCTCAAGCTCTGTAGTATTGTACGAGTGGGATTAAAGACAGTTTTAACATTGTGCTTTTCTAGTAGCCTGCCGTTACTTTGTGGATGTATGGTAGGCTAGTCCATCCGCGTGTTTCTTCATCTTCTCCCGTTGTTCCTTCTTGGTGCTCTACACTCCTTGGACAGATGGCCCTCTCAAACTCGTGCTTGTTGTATCCATTCCAACTAAAGGCTTTTTCCAAGTGCTTAATTTCCCGTCCCAATTCAGCCGCCTTACAAATTCTCTTGGCTCTCACAAACAGAATCTTTATGACTCTCCTTTTCTGCCTGGTATGATGATTTGATTCGTTATTGGGGTGTCGGTTAGTGTGTGTTAGTTTTCTATAAATGGTGAGCCCAAGCGTCCCATTCGGCCTCCTTGATACCAAAACAGCCAAAAAACCGTAGGCGTCCTTCCTTTTCTATCTCGATAGTAAATTGAATTTTTGGGTTGATAGAGTTGAGGTGTAAGAGGAAGTGTTTGCCCTCGCCAATGCTCCAAAGGTGTCGTCCACGTATCGGAAACAGCTATTTGGCCTCTTATTTGGCGTTTTGGCCTCAAAAATTTCCAAAAAATAGTTGGCTATTTCTGGACTGAAGGGGCTGCCCATAGCTACACCATCTTGGTGAAAAAATCGAGGGTTACAAAGCATTTAGCCAGTAGTTTAGTTTATCTATTAGTCAGGCCAATTTGAGTGCTTTCTCCTCATAATAAAGAATTGTAAAAAAGAGATTACTCAGCTTGATGGTAATGCCAGTAAACGTGACACAGTTTAAAGACCAGAAACCAAGTCTAATCAGAGTGTTCAAGACTCAGTACTAGCAAATTCATCATATGTCACCATGGCGATCTAGGCAACTCAATTCCATGGGGCCAAGTAGTCAGGGAACTTGACTACCATTTGACTTGAATACCATACCATTAAATTATAAGGATATTTTCGACAATTTTGCAAGGCAGAATCTACCGTAGAACAAAGGAACAAAAAAAAACACCTTTACCTTTAAGGTAAAAATAACCTTTGATATGCAGCAAAAATTCCAGCTGTTGAAAACTACTTTTATCTAATGAGTTATAAAATCTCCAGTTAATAAGTGTTAGATAGACTAATAAAAATAATTATTGACAGCTTATGATGTCGAATAAGTTACACTTTTATGCTATAGGCGTCATTTCCATAATTTTGTTCGCACTTGTGGGGTTAAGTGCAAACTTGAAACTACTATGATAGGCAGTGAAGAAAAGAATTAAAAACACTATTTATCTTATACAAAATCCCCCCTACATAATCATAAGACATTATCTTTCCTTTGATAGCACGCGACCTGCTAATGTAGCCGCCACTAGTGAGACCAACACGTGAATAGATTAATTCATCTGATAAGATTCACAAAGAAACTTTAGATTAGCAATGACACCAAATATATATCTTGGAAAGCTTTAATAATTTTCTTATTATGGTCGTTTGAATATTATATCTAGCTATAAAACCCACTCGTATTTTTTGCAATAGATATGATTCATTAGTCACCGAAATTAAAATTTGATAACAAAAGCTCAGAATTTTTAGCCAAAAATACAATACGATATTTACAAGAAAAAAGTACTCACCACTTTGTGGTCCAGTGAATGCGATGATAACAGCAATGGTAAATAGAAGTGCAAAAACAATTGTAGCAATGCAGAGAGCCCTATTATGACTGCAGGTAGCCACCCCATTGTTTTCGTACAGGGTCTTCTTATGGGGTTGGCTGGTGGGGCTTTCGTGTCCTGTAACACCGCCTGTGTCACAGGGATTATTTATAAGAGGAGATGATTGACAGATGGGGTGGGTGATTTGAGCATGATTTGTACCTGTAAGAAACGCAACATCGTCAACATCCTGATCGCTCATCACTATTTGCTCCCGACGACAAGCCACTGCTTCGCGACTCAGGTTTACCGGCTACACTGTTATCTCTTTTCGCACGAGCGGTCACTTTGGATTCATTAAATTCTAACAGGATTAGGACTGGCCCTCTAACTTATTGATTCTACATTCTACTATTCTTAATGATTGGGGATCGATCACTACAACTTTGGTCGGATGGCCTAATTAATTTTGATATTTTCAATTGTACTATACGTATTGAGTGCTGTCACTATTTAGGGACGTTTTTTGATCTGATATTCTGATGGGGTTGGCGATGAAACTGTAGCCTTTTTCGGCGCGGTTAAGGGGTCCTGCGCCCTTTGGCGTCGAATGCGCACGCCCATTTTCCCCGTGAAAACGGGCCTTCCTGTTTAGAAAACAGCGGGGTTGGGAATTTTCCCTAAGCGTTTCCCGGTTGCCACATTCCACCGCTAATTCAAAAGAGCAGAAATGTTTTCCATAACTTATTAGGGCACGACACTCACGTCACCTACTCAACTCAAGTCGTGCATGGTCTAAATTAAAGGCTTTGTCATTACTATGATCATTTTCGTAAAATATTACCTTCAGTGGCAGCAATAATTAATTACTTAAGAAATTTATTAATCAATACAACACAAAATTAGTCTTGATTTATCACAGTACTTTTGGCCTAATTGATAAACTATAAAACTCGTATTAACGGGTACCTACAAGTGGTATAATATTGAACCGCTATATAAAAATAGAAAAGCTGTTAATGAAGATATTGCATGACGCCCTTTAAGGGCAGCTGGAATATGTTATTAGGTAACTTGGGGTTGCATGTGAAAGGCTTGCACCCTTTCGATTTTATTTTTAACATAAGGTGGGCTAATCACCTATTATTAATTAAAGGCAAACACGGACGCTTCCCCCACTCAAAAAAAAACGTTAAGTTCATTGGCATTGGGTGGAGTTCCTTTGAAAATAAACGTTCATTTTATAGATAGGCGAAGAAAAAATACCGAAACCAATTTAGTCGGGTTGAGCATCAAGTAGATTCTATGGCTAAGTCGTAAATTAGCGCAAAATTTTTGTATCCGTTAAAGAACCTAATGTAAATATAAATTCTGATCAATATTACGTAACTTACACGTCGCATCCACGTCACTTTTAATCACTCTCGTCAGGCAACCAAAAAGTGTAAATATAACGTCGTAACTGCAACATCAAGTGACGTTAGATATAAGTCGTTGGTGGAAATGCAAAACAATTTATGGACACAAGAGAAAAACATGAAATTAAGCACCAATTTTTGCAATAAAATATTTTCTCTTAAATATGCATCCTTAGCGTGTTCTCAGATAGCTGAAATTAAATCAAGGAAGGAAACGGGAAACCACCTTGATCATGTTTTCCCAGGAAATCACTACGGCGAGAAACATAAACAGAGCGGCCACTAGTCCCGGTCAGTCCTTAAATGAGCAGGGGGTGCTAAGAAAAGTTGCGCATCTGTAGATGGAACGTGAGAACCCTGTTTCAAGCTGGGAAGCTCGATAATTTGGTTCAAGAGATGAAGACAAAGAGCATACATAATGGGTATAAGTGAACACCGTTGGCCAGGCTGCGGATCATGTGAACATGAGCAGGGTACACTATACTACTCAGGTATTGGCGACAACGACCAAAATAATCGAAGAGGCGTTGGTATCTTTGCTTCATCAAAATACACAAAATATGTTATGAATTTTGTGCCAATAACCAACCGGATATGCTTACTACAAATGGTTTGCGAACCATTCAATATCAATCTTATTCAGGTTTATGGTCCAATTGCTGAGAAGGGGTATGATATGAAAGTGGAAAATTTGTATGAGCTAATTGATTCCCCAATGAAGGCGTTAAAGAGCGATAGTGTTGGGAGATTTCAATGCCAAAATTAGTCAAGTACAACGCACCGATATAGTTGGTAGTTTTGGGCTTGGTAGCTCCAACGAGAGAGGTGACAGACTCTACGAGTTTTGTCAGAACTCAGGGATGATAATTGCTAACACGATTTACCCAAACGAAGACTTTATACTTGGCAAGCCCCACGCAGTGATCTAAATAACTCTACACCAATTAAAAATCAGATCGACTACCTACTGATTAATAGATGTTTTACAAATATAATAAAAAATGCCAAAATTTACACTGCGGCTGACATTGGCTCGGACCATAATCCTTTTGTGGCTGAACTGTCGTTAAACTTAAAAGCTAAAAAGCAAGCACACCCAGCTAGAGCAGTAGATGCCACGAAACTAAATAATCCTGAAGTCAGACATATTGTTGCCGAAGAAATGAATAACAGGTCAACAAGTCTACAAGAAAACCAGCCCCAAGATATAGAGACTCTTTGGAATAACATCAAGAATATCATTGTGGACACGTGTAAATTACATGTCCGCGAGATATTTAAACCCAAAAACAAGTGGATGAATGATCACATTCTAACTCTCATGGAGCAGCGACGACTGGCGTAGAACAAACCTGACAAATTAGACAAAAAAATACAAAAGGTTATAAGATGGGAGAGCAAAGAAGCCAAGCAGGGATGGATGGAAAGGGATTGTGCAGAAATGCCTCTGCAGGAAGACCTCTGCTCCAAACATGATACTTTTAATATGCACAGGAAAGTAAAGGAAGTAGCTGGAGTCCACAGGAAGAGAACGACTATGTCACTTACAAATGATCGTAACCAATTAATTTTGGAGGAACAAGAACTAAAAAACACATGGACCAGTTATGAGGTAATGAGGGCATGGGACCAACTATTCTAAAGCTCATTATAGAGGAAAATATTGGCTTGATAGTTAAACTGTTTAATAGTAACTATGAGACAGGTGAAATTCCATCTCACTGGTTATCATCAATCTTTATTGCTCTACCTAAAAAACAGTCCAATATCGCTTAATCAGCCTCATGTCCCACATGCTCAAGGCATTCCTATGGATCATTCCGGAACGCGTGAAGCACTTTTCGGAATGAACCTTCTCCAAAAATGCCGTGAACAGCGACACGATGTTTTCGCATGCTTTATCGATTACGAAAAAGCCTTTGACCGCATACAGCACGATAAACTTTTTGATATGCTACAGGGGGTTGTAATAGATAATAGAGCATAATTAAAAATCTATACTGGAGTCAAAAGGCACAGGTAAAAATAGGCAATATTAAAACAGACCATATTTTAATACAACGTGGAGTAAGACCCCACCTACATATTTCCAGCCCTTACTTTTCAACCTATACTCTGATCGAATATTTAAGGAAGCATTGGAAGGAATATCACACCTCGGCATCAAAATAAATGGAAGGCCAATAACAACAATTAGATATGCTGATGATACAGTGATTCTGGCAACACAATCTAGGGACTACAGTTGCTTATAAACACAGACGTGGGAGAGACACAAGGTTTAAAAATCAATATAGGAAAGAACAAATTTATGATATTCAGCAGGCAACCCCACAATGGTACTACCCTAGAACCTAATTGGAAAAATACCTTGGTAGTATTATTACAGAGGATCTAAACACGGGCTGCGAGATAAAGTGCCGAATAGAAATGGCACGGGCAACTTTTAATAATATGAGAGCCCTTCTTTGGAATAAAAACCTGAGTCTGAAGTTAAGACAACGCATGGTTTAATGGTATGTGTGGTCGGTATTGCTGTACGGAGTGACTCTGAAGGTGAAGACGATGAACCAACTGAAAGCATTCGAAATGTAGTTACACAGAAGAATGCTTCGTATTTCCTGGACACAACATCTTACAAACAAGAATGTACTACGAAGAGCAAACATCGAAAGGCAACTCTTGAATGCCGAAAGACATCATATCTTGGGCATATTTTGAGAGGTGATAAATATCGTCTATTACATCTCATACTAAAGGCACCATGGAGTTGGAAGAAAGCAACAGTCATGGCTTAGAAATATTCGGGACTGGACCGGCATAAGAAGGACTGGTGAACTTTTTCGCTTGGCGGAGGACCGTACAGTTTTTGCCATGGTGATCGCCAACGTTAGGAAGACCGGACAAGGCACACGAAAGAGGAAGAACGAAGTTGGCAAAATATGGATAATTCCAAAGATAATTCAGACCATATATATTGTAATCTATTGAAAGTGAAAGTGAGTGGAATTATGGCATGTAGAAGACATATGAAAGAAGAAGAATAGCGTTGATGTTGTTTTCAAAGAACTAGGAGAATTGAAAGAAGCAAGATTCTCAAAAAATATGAAAATATGCAGAGAGTCGTATTAGAATCAACAGGTGATTCCGTCTTCGAGAAACAAAAAAAAAACAGAGAAGGGACACTCAAAAGATTAAGATCTTTATATAGATTTATAATGAGCATCATTGCACATGATCTCATTTGCAGGTTGAACTTCACTAGAGTGATCAGCTGATTACGACTGTGACGTGCTGGCGATAAAGGAACCTCAAAACTATATAGGGTGAAGACTTTGTGATGCTGGTAAACTTGCTCACTATGAGGAAGAGGACAAAAACAAACTTGATGAGCTCCAGAGGTAACAACCCAAGTAGCCCTACAAGCTATAATTTGGCTGACATTTTGTAATCCTTTGCTAAAATCGGATAAAAAAGCTGCCAAAAAAGCCGATCTATTACGAAATTATTACGGCACCGTGACATTTCATTTCGTCACTATTCTGACTAATATTTCTCCCAGATATTGACGAGTTTTTTTACGAAAATTTATCTGCTAAAAAGTAGCTTTTAGGACTAAGAGTTTTACTACTTTTTGATCGTAAAGCTAATTTCTAATTTTAAAAACTACAAATCTGCCATTTATTGCTTGCGTGCCTATTTAAAATGCCAACATGATAGGCCTTAAAGGCCCTTTTCACAGTCCCTTGATCCACCCATCCCTACTCTTCCTAGGCCTTCATTCCCCCCACGAGTCGACCCGTCCCTCTACTGAAGGAGAGTATCCCGTCCCATCTCAGAGTCGGAAGCTCCTCTCGATGGAGGAAGGCGGCTCCCAGTGTCCTGTGGAGCAGTCGCGCCCACCTATAGCACACTCCTAGAAAGTGATATGACGACTCTTCCACTGCTCTACAGTGGATGCACTCACCGTGGAGTGAACTGACCACCATTCCTAGGCGGTGCATGTGTCTGTTTAGTGTGCAGTGGTCACTGAGGATTTCTATAAAGTCTCTCAGGCACTTCTCCCAAGTAGCCACGAGGCCTTGGATCTATCCAGATCAGGGTAGATTTCCTTGTTCTATCTACATATTCCTGACTGTGTCCAGTTTGTCCTTGTACTCTCCCATGCCCATTCATTTCGAGTGTGAAGGACGTAGCTTACTTTTAGACATGTCTCCGGTCCAGTAAAGCACGTCTGGGAACCACGCTTGGCAGATTCATCGGCGCGCTATGTCCCTATGTCCCAATCCCTCTATGTCCAGGAACCCATCCCAGAACTTTTTTTTGTTTCTGCCAGTGACTCTAGAGCATCCCTGCAGTCCTGAACGAGCTTTAAACTCGTCCTGTTTCTGCATATGGCTCGCAGGGCCGTCGGAGTAGATGAAGATGTTCTGTTCTGCTCCTTGCTCTACTTCTGGTCGAGTATCGCAAACGCATTCGCCTGAAAAACCATTGTGTGGCTTCCCAAGAGAAAGCTCCCGCCCTCTTCAAGGCCTGCTTTATATATTCCGGCTCCTGACGACTGTGAATCAACCATTCTTGATCCGTCTGTATACCATACGTGATTATTCTCAGAAAGTTGCTGAAACAGCTCAGTTGGGATGTTCATCCCAAATGGCTGTTTTAGTATCAGCCGATCGCAATGGCGCCCTTCCTGCGACAAGACAATTGGGATGTCCCGCTGGATGAGACCGGCTATCTGCGTGTGACCGCTTCAAATAACGGTTTCCTCCCACTGGTCGCAACAATCCATCCTCCTGTAGGAAGTCATCGCCTCCCTCTTCATTCAGATTGGAAGCTCCGCCAGACCCAGTAAGGCATTGAGAGCTGCTCCCGGTGTTGTTCTGAACGCGCCCGTTATGGCTAGGCAGACTGTTCTTTGTAGTCTGGTCAACCTCAACGCATAGCAGGGCCTGTCCACCGCTGGCCACCAGACCACGGACCCATAGGATATCCTCGTTCTGATTACCGTAGTGTAGAGCCAGTGTAGGAAGGGGCTTTAGACCCCATCTCTAACACACTACGTTGCGCAATTGCCATACCAGTGTTGTGGTCTTATTGCATGTATTTCCTACGTGACTTTTCCAGGTCAGCCCGCTGTCGATGATCATCCCCAGGTACTCAGCCTCAGCTTTAGCAGCAGAGATTCCTCGTACAGCGTGGGTGACCGGAATCCTGCAGTTTTCCTTCTTTTGGTGTAGAGCACAAGCTCTCTCTTGCCAGGATTGACTGACAGTCCCGTCTCGGTACACCATTGTTCTATTATTCTGAATCCTCCTGGTATCATGACCAGTCCGTCATCCACATACGCCTGCCCACTGAACCCCTCGGCCTGTAGTCTCTCCAAAAGACCGTCCATTAAGAGAGACCATAGTCGAGGTGATAAGCAGCTGCCTTGAACAGTCACCCTCGACCTTGATTTCCCTCCCGTGATCTTCCAGAAAAGCCGACACCCTACCCTTGCGGAGCGCTGATCCCACCCAGCTTACCAACTATGTTGGAGTCCCCTCGCAGATGTTGTTTGTTCTTACTTTCTTGAATGCTCCCTCAATATCGAAAAAAACTTCTCTATTTTATGCATTACAGAGTGGAAAGTTGTGTCAGTCGAATTTTTATGTTTTTGGAAAATTCTTCGAATTTGTTGTTAGTGGCAAAATTAATTTTTGGACGAAAATAAGTGAAATTTTACTAAAGACGTCCCAAATTGAAAATTTAATGTTTTTCGAGGAAGTCAGGGCAAAAGATCGTTAAAATTGAGTCAAAGCGTGTAAAAATAAAATTTGAAGTTTTTTGAAAAACTCAGGATACGTACTAATAGAAGCAAATTGCTGAAAAGTGAGTTAAAGCGTCTAAAAATGCATATTTGAAATTTTTTGAAAAATATAATTAGATCTAAAATTAATGAAAATTACCAACATCGTCTAAGAATGGAAATTTTTATGTTTTTGGAGAACTTCTTCAAATTTGTTGTTGGTGGTTATTGAATTTTCCTTAGGTATATTTAATGAACAAAAAACAAACGAGAGAAACCTTCTCTTATAACTGCTTATTCAGTAAAATGTGTCAACACACGTAGATAGTTTGTATACAAATGCAAACCATTTTTTTCTGTTTCCAAGGCAAAGCGATAGGATTTCTTTTTAACAATCTAGCTAGTGTGAGTAATATACAGTCAAGCGTTCAATAAGCAACACGCTGCATTTTTATTTGAGATTCCCCATATTCCAACAGTGGTAAAATTAATTTTTAGACGAAAATAAATAAAATTTTACCAAAGACGTCCCGAACTGAAAATTTAGTGTTCTTCGAGGAAGTCAGCCCAAAAAATCGTTAAAATTGAGCCAAAGATTGCTAAAAAAGAGTTAAAGCGACTAAAAATGCAAATTTGAATTTTTTTTTAATTAATAAAAATTACTAACATTGTCTAAGAATGGAAACTTTTTATGTTTTTGAGAAATTCTGCTTTAGGACTACATATCAGGCAAAATTTATTGAAATCTTCTAATTTGTTGTTTTTGATAAAATTTATTAAAGGCGTCCGAAAGTCCGGGTTAGTCGACTTCCTTTTACTGTAGGCATGTTGATCTTTGCTTATGGGTTGTCTTGCCAAAATTACCTCTGATAATTGTCCTAAGTAATGGACGAAATCTTAAGTCCCTTAAGATAAACGCCAAGGTAAAATTTAATTATTTTGCAAACTATATTTTGGACTATTAATAAAAAATAATTGATCAATTAAATTTTTCTGTTTTTTTTCTGGTTTTGATGCGACCATGTACAAAATAATTCAACAATTGTGGCTAAATTAAAACCTGCAATTCACCTTTACATTTTGGCCTGCAAATGCTACTTTATGACCAAATCTTGGGAATGAGCTTTTACGGCTAACATTTTGACCAATCTCTTACGTAAATAGCCAAATAGAAATAAATAAATTTGCTAGTTTTTACAACTTTACGACTCAGTTTTTGCCATTAATGCTGTTTGGTCATTTAGTGCTAATTGGGAAGCTTGGAATTGCTAATAATTTTTGGTAAACTTCAGTGTGTGATGACTGTGATGAATATTGCAGATGACTTTTCGGCAATATATTGTTGTATTATGTTCAGGCTTAGATTAGTTGGTACAAAAATTACTTTACTATACGATATTATTCTCTGGGAGTACTTCTGTTTCTAAATCTAGTTATTTCGACCCTTCAAAACCTAACGCCTCCAGCGGGAAAAAAGGGGGGTGTAAGACAATTTTCTACGCCACATTAGGGGTGCAATTACGGATCGTGAAAGATTACAGTCCAATGACGTCAAAATTACAGCCTTAAGTCGCAAAGTAATGGCGTCAGGTTTTCCACTCAACAATCTTCTCACATGAATATATTCTTCTGACTTTTACTTATAGTGTAATAATTTTGTTCAATTTACTATGACAAAGAATTCATTATAATTGTCCGATTAATATAATTTGTTTCGAAATAGATCTAAAAAAGAATGAAAGAAATACGTTAGTTCGAATGTTGCGAATAGAAAGGCAAGTTTGTAGGCAATACTAAATCTTTCAAAATGTAAAAAACTTGATGAGAAGTGAAAGAGGACATTAAGAAGAGCAAAAGATAGTTAGATACATTCCGATTGTTCTCAAGTTACAGGCCGTCAAAATTGAGAGTTGAGAAAAAAGACGTAATACCACCCCTTTGGTATATAAGATAACAAAATGTAGGAGGTGAAAGAAGACAGCAAAAAAACCTGTTGGATTAATTCGAATCGGTCCAATGGTTCTCAAGTTACAGGGGGTCTAAAGAAAAAATAATGTTTTTTTGTTTTTGTTTTTGATCGAAATGGGATGTTTGCAATCCCGTAAGACACACCCTCGTAGACTGAAAAACGGACAACGTTTCGACGTTTAATTCACGTCTTCTTTAGGATTTTTTTTATGTCATGAAGCAAGAATATTTGCCGGTTATTGAGTGCTGCCGCTCAGATTGGCTCACTCCTTCACAATGTCTAGCGTGTTTTCCGCATAAGCATCACGAATTTGCCGAAAAAAAATTTAACATGCTTATGGTGGTTTGCAGGTTTACCACATAACGAAACACTTTTGACGACTGAAAAACGGCCAACGTTTCAACGTTTATTTCAGGTCTTCTTCGAGGCTGTTTTGTTTGGTATTGAAGAATGAATGTTCGCTGGTTGTTGAGTGCTGCCAATTTTTTGTTCAGAATGGTACAATCCTTCGGAACTTTGAATCTTTTTTCAAATTTAATCCGCGGTTTGTTCCCGTATGTAACTCAAACTTCACAACTACCTTACAACACGCATGCCGATAGTAGGGTGTTCGTAACAAGTGTTGGTTTCCATAACTTGGTACCAGGACTGACAAACACGTCGCACCAATCTTCACAAAACTATTGATAAAACCAAGAAGTCCATCAGCCACCTATTTCGCCCACGAGAGTATTTTATGCAATTACTGATGAAGAAGCTAAAAAAGCATCAAAACGTTTGAATTATAAAAGAAGTTTGGGAAAGAAACGCCGAAACGTTGGCCTTTATTCAAACGACAAGGGAATTTTATTTGTCCTAAACCTGCAAAACCATTACATCTGTAAATTGAGAGGACGCAATACATTATCATCATGTTCTCCAAAACAAGACAATCCAAATGGGTAATAGCTGACGAAGGAAGAAGCGTACAAAAGGTCAAAAGAGCGCTTGAAAAGCCCAAGTCATCGAGGTACTTCTAAATAGACCCCAGGGGGTGGCCATCACCTGCTCAGTATTGAGCAATTTTCCAGATTGCTACAGAAGGGACTAAGGGGTTGAAATTTCTGAAACAGTTTCTGAGTAAAAGACAATGGTCCTCCCTGACTCTTTTATCTGAGTCCATCTTATAGTCGCAATTAGTTGCGCAACTACGATTCTCAGACCGTAGTTGCGAATGACTGAACGAAACAAAATCGAAAGTTTTGGAAGATTGGAGTAGTTGAGATTGGAGAACTTTCTCCCATTTTAGAGAACTTTTCTTTGGTTCTTAAAAAATCTTGGTCCTGTTAAAAAGTTTCCGCTTTGGAAAAGTTATTTTTCTTCATTTTGTTGATTAAAATAAATTTTTCGATTTTAAACCATGATAAAGAGACATGGACAAAGCATCGTTCTTTACAGTCACCACCATTTTTTAACAATGGGTCACATAAAAATGGCGGCGAAATCGGCACGAACTGACCGTCAACCTGATGTTTAGGCCGAATGATTGAACGAAACGAAATCGAAAGTTTTGAAAGATTTTTGGAAACTTTTCGCTAGTTTTTCGCTTTCTGAAAATTTCCGGTTTGCCCTACCCCAATTACTATTGCCATTCCAATTATTTTCTAACATTTACATTCTCCCATTTTGGAAAAAATATTCTTTGGTTGTTAAAAAACTTTGGTCCTGTTGGAAAATTTCCGCTTTGAAAAACTTGTTTTCTTTCACTCTGTTGTTTATAATACATATTTCCATTTTAAACCAATGATATAAAGAGATATGGACAAAGCATCGTTCTTTACAGTCACCACCATTTTTTAACAATGGGTCACATAAAAATGGCGGCGAAATCGGCACGAACTGACCGTCAACCTGATGTCTTAGGCCGAATGATTGAACGAAACGAAATAGAAAGTTTTGAAAGATTTTTGGAAACTTCTCGGTACTTTTCGCTTTCTCAAAATTTCCGGTTTTGCCCTACCCCAATTACTTTTGCCATTCCACTTATTTTCTAAAATTTACATTCTCCCATTTTGGAAAAAAATTCTTTGGTTGTTAAAAAACTTTGGTCCTGTTGGAAAATTTCCGCTTTGATAAACTTGTTTTCTTTCACTCTGTTGATTACAATACATATTTCCATTTTAAACCAATGATATAAAGAGATATGGACAAAGCATCGTTCTTTACAGTCACCACCATTTTTTAACAATGGGTCACGTAAAAATGGCGGCGAAATCGGCACGAACTAACCGTCACGTCTTAGGTCGAATGATTGAACGAAACAAAATCGAAAGTTTTGAAAGATTTTTGGAAACTTTTCGGTACTTTTCGCTTTCTCAAAATTTCCGGTTTTGCCCTACCCCAATTACTTTTGCCATTCCACTTATTTTCTAACATTTACATTCTCCCATTTTGGAAAAAATATTCTTTGGTTGTTAAAAAACTTTGGTCCTGTTGGAAAATTTCCGCTTTGGAAAACTTGTTTTCTTTCACTCTGTTGATTACAATACATATTTCCATTTTAAACCAATGATATAAAGAGATATGGACAAAGCATCGTTCTTTACAGTCACCACCATTTTTTAAAAATGGGTCACATAAAAATGGCGGCGAAATCGGCACGAACTGACCGTCACGTCTTAGGTCGAATGATTGAACGAAACAAAATCGAAAGTTTTGAAAGATTTTTGGAAACTTTTCGGTACTTTTCGCTTTCTCAAAAATTTCCGGTTTTGCCCTACTCCAATTACTTTTGCCATTCCACTTATTTTCTAACATTTACATTCTCCCATTTTGGAAAAAATATTCTTTGGTTGTTCAAAAACTTTGGTCCTGTTGGAAAATTTCCGCTTTGAAAAACTTGTTTTCTTTCACTCTGTTGATTACAATACATATTTCCATTTTAAACCAATGATATAAAGAGATATGGACAAAGCATCGTTCTTTACAGTCACCACCATTTTTTAACAATGGGTCACATAAAAATGGCGGCGAAATCAGCACGAAATGACCGTCACGTCTTAGGTCGAATGATTGAACGAAACAAAATCGAAAGTTTTGAAAGATTTTTGGAAACTTTTCGGTACTTTTCGCTTTCTCAAAATTTCCGGTTTTGCCCTACCCCAATTGCTTTTGCCATTCCACTTATTTTCTAACATTTACATTCTCCCATTTTGGAAAAATATTCTTTGGTTGTTAAAAAACTCTGGTCCTGTTGGAAAATTTCCGCTTTGAAAAACTTGTTTTATTTCACTCTGTTGATTACAATACATATTTCCATTTTAAACCAATGATATAAAGAGATATGGACAAAGCATCGTTCTTTACAGTCACCACCATTTTTTAACAATGGGTCACATAAAAATGGCGGCGAAATCAGCACGAACTGACCGTCACGTCTTAGGTCGAATGATTGAACGAAACAAAATCGAAAGTTTTGAAAGATTATTGGAAACTTTTCGGTACTTTTCGCTTTCTGAAAATTTCCGGTTTTGCCCTACCCCAATTACTTTTGCCATTCCACTTATTTTCTAACATTTACATTCTCCCATTTTGGAAAAAATATTCTTTGGTTGTTAAAAAACTTTGGTCCTGTTGGAAAATTTCCGCTTTGAAAAACTTGTTTTATTTCACTCTGTTGATTACAATACATATTTCCATTTTAAACCAATGATATAAAGAGATATGGACAAAGCATCGTTCTTTACAGTCACCACCATTTTTTAACAATGGGTCACATAAAAAGGGCGGCGAAATCAGCACGAACTGACCGTCACGTCTTAGGTCGAATGATTGAACGAAACAAAATCGAAAGTTTTGAAAGATTATTGGAAACTTTTCGGTACTTTTCGCTTTCTGAAAATTTCCGGTTTTGCCCTACCCCAATTACTTTTGCCATTCCACTTATTTTCTAACATTTACATTCTCCCATTTTGGAAAAAATATTCTTTGGTTGTTAAAAAACTTTGGTCCTGTTGGAAAATTTCCGCTTTGAAAAACTTGTTTTATTTCACTCTGTTGATTACAATACATATTTCCATTTTAAACCAATGATATAAAGAGATATGGACAAAGCATCGTTCTTTACAGTCACCACCATTTTTTAAAAATGGGTCACATAAAAATGGCGGCGAAATCGGCACGAACTGACCGTCACGTCTTAGGTCGAATGATTGAACGAAACAAAATCGAAAGTTTTGAAAGATTATTGGAAACTTTTCGGTACTTTTCGCTTTCTCAAAATTTCCGGTTTTGCCCTACCCCAATTACTTTTGCCATTCCACTTATTTTCTAACATTTAGATTCTCCCATTTTGGAAAAAATATTCTTTGGTTGTTAAAAAACTTTGGACCTGTTGGAAAATTTCCGCTTTGAAAAACTTGTTTTCTTTCACTCTGTTGATTACAATACATATTTCCATTTTAAACCAATGATATAAAGAGATATGGACAAAGCATCGTTCTTTACAGTCACCACCATTTTTTAACAATGGGTCACATAAAAATGGCGGCGAAATCAGCACGAACTGACCGTCACGTCTTAGGTCGAATGATTGAACGAAACAAAATCGAAAGTTTTGAAAGATTTTTGGAAACTTTTCGGTACTTTTCGCTTTCTCAAAAATTTCCGGTTTTGCCCTACCCCAATTACTTTTGCCATTCCACTTATTTTCTAACATTTACATTCTCCCATTTTGGAAAAAATATTCTTTGGTTGTTCAAAAACTTTGGTCCTGTTGGAAAATTTCCGCTTTGAAAAACTTGTTTTCTTTCACTCTGTTGATTACAATACATATTTCCATTTTAAACCAATGATATAAAGAGATATGGACAAAGCATCGTTCTTTACAGTCACCACCATTTTTTAACAATGGGTCACATAAAAATGGCGGCGAAATCAGCACGAAATGACCGTCACGTCTTAGGTCGAATGATTGAACGAAACAAAATCGAAAGTTTTGAAAGATTATTGGAAACTTTTCGGTACTTTTCGCTTTCTCAAAATTTCCGGTTTTGCCCTACCCCAATTACTTTTGCCATTCCACTTATTTTCTAACATTTACATTCTCCCATTTTGGAAAAAAATTCTTTGGTTGTTAAAAAACTTTGGTCCTGTTGGAAAATTTCCGCTTTGAAAAACTTGTTTTATTTCACTCTGTTGATTACAATACATATTTCCATTTTAAACGAATGATATAAAGAGATATGGAGAGAGTTAATGTTTTGCAATTATCTCCACTTTTTAGCAATGAGTCACACAAAAATAGCGGTAAAATTGGCATGAACTGACACTCACCAGATGCTTTAAGTCTCATCACTGAACGAAACGAGAACAAAACTTTCGAAAAGTTCTGAGATGTCTATCTCACAGGTTCAATGAAACAAACTAAATAGAATGTAGTTTTAAGGACTGTGTATGGTCACGGGATGCTTGAGGAGCACAATATGTGTATTGCTCACGAAAACCAAAGGGATGACATTGGCTTTGAGGAGAAGACCCTTGTTTGGTTACTAACTTCGTTTTGGTTGGTTACTAGGTTCTAACAAAAATCTGCATTAGCACTGCAGCTATAGAAGAAGCGATGGTTCCTTGTTCCATTTTAACATCGAAATACAAATAAGAGCTTTGTTGTTGACAAACTCTCAAATTTAAAATAACTTTTTAAAAACAGCAAAGATCGAACTGGCGGAACAAAATTTGCAGGATACATGTTTCACACGCTTTCCCTATGTAACCAGGACAAGCAGTTAACCATTCAAGAGAGATGTCAAGATGACAAGTCATGACAATATACATAGATGTCAATACAGCTAATCTGCTTATGGTAACCAAATTCATAGATATCAGATGCAAAGAGTGTCACCCAAAAAGTTTGATAAGGTGTGACTCAGTAATTAGTTTGGCTGTAACAAAAGAAGAGAAAGAAGAAGAAGGAAAACTTTTTTTTTTTACCCACAGAAATGTTGTGGTATGGAATATTGAGTAAAAAGGAATCCATACCATTGGATTTCCTTAGCGACATGAGGTGGAAATGCTCACGTGGTGCTTTTGACTTAGATTGACTTACTTATTAAATATATCAAACCAGCAGCCGTTATTGCAATTTGAAGCGTAGGGGTGAGCGAGGCACTCCACTTGATTGACTAAATTCTTGTGTTCAAATCTTTCTGGAAAACTACAAATTTTATTAAAAAAAAATCCGATCTTTGAATACCTTAACTCAGAAAGTTAAACATCTTTCACAAATAAACTTGTATTAGAATATAAGAAAATAAATAGCTCTATAGTCGATCTATCCCATATTTTGGCGCCAGTCCAATTCCTGAAGAGATACGTTCTAAATGTAAAATACCTATTGAATATAATCTTGCTTTCGTCAGCTTTCATAAAGTGATACCTACTTAAGTACATAAAGTAGTGGGTAAATAGGGGAGCCTGGAGTAATCACCGAAAACAAAAACCAGTTGTTATTAATAAAAAAAATGCTAAACCGCCCTTCCCCTTTTACCCCATAATTCTAAGTAACGGAAGCGGATTATCTACTATTGCTATCTTACTTGGTATTGGGTATAGCTAGTAATTTCTACCTATAAGTCTACTTTGTCTAAAAAAAATTAAAGTTGGATTTGACCCACCTTGCGATCGAATATTGCCATTTTGCGTTTGTTTAAATTTCCCCAATGGTTCAAGCCGGATGATGTCTCTAGATGAAGGGCCCGTGTTTGACTGCATTCCGTTTCAAAATACTCGTTGATGGGATGATTAACGAACCATAAAAACTTAATTTGACTAGCAACTATTGAAGGATATCTAATAACTATTGGCTCTTATCCTGTCACATGAGTATTTTATGAGTCTACAGTAAAACTACGAATCTGCAAAACCATGGTTCAAAATTAGACATGCTAGGCTCTACCTGTTGATAAAACTCGAGCTACACTTTGGCACACGTTCACTAGGCAAAGACATTCGCATTCGGCATATTTTTACGCACAATGCGGCCGCCAAACGCACATTTCAATCAACTTGCGCTAAAACCGGGTTTTCACACCTTAGGGAACATGGGCACTGGGAGCAACCACTGCCTGTGGTAATGAAACTTAGATGTAACATATCGATTTTCTATTTAGTCGGCAAACAGTCTACCCTTAACATTCACTCCCTATCTATGAAGCGCTCGCCGGTGCCGGTTCCCCATAATTTTCGTTTATAGATCTGTATATATGGTTTTTCTCACGTGATGCATTTATTGATCTATTCTTCGGGCACATGCGTAGACGAAACGGCACATTGGCACTATTGCAAAATTGTTCTCTTTAAAGGTAAAAAAGTGACGCTCGATAGGTAGGCAACAACTTCTTGACCAATCGAAACTGGTCCTTTGTTCAGATTTATTGCATAAGTACCATTCTTTATACAGGGTGACCGTTTTTCGATTTTAATAATCGGTTATTTACTAGCGCTACGAAGAAGGTTAAATTAGGGCAAATTTGCGCATTTAGAAGTCTATAAAAATTACGTTTTCGAATTTCAAAAATTCCCACTGGTTTCGGATATATTCGTAAAAAATTGAAATTTTGAAAAAGAGCTTTTATTTTTTTCTTAATTTAAAGAAATAATTAAAAATATTTGAGACTTTTCATAGCCACTTTTTGCTCTCTTCGACATGGTATTGTCAAATTTAAAATGTTTTTCAGTTCAGCAAGTCTACTATCAGAGTTGCGTGTCACAGTCTACTGCCACAGTTGCTTGTCACAGTCTACTATCAGAAGGAAGACATGAGAATGGAGACCATTTGTGTAAGTCAACGTATCATTTGACTTGCTTGGCAGTTCCTCATTTCCGGGCCAGGTTGAAGGTCCAGGTGTCCAACCCTCAAACGTCGATAACAGCCCTTTCTTCAAGCCAATATTTATCTTTTTTTTTTAATATTCCAACTTTGAGCTTTAATTTAATTTTTAGTTCGAGCTTTAATTCTCTAGCTGGTCCCACTCCATTATATAATGATCGACTATTGTATGTATAGTTCAAAAATACTTCAGGAGCAGTCAATTTCTTTTACTAAGTCGTCATCAGTACTATCTTCTAACATACAGCTCCATTCAACAGCTTTAGTTTATCTGCTTTTTCTGAAAATAATTTATAAGCAATCCGAACATCTTATATTGTCAAGAGTAGGTGATCACCAATTTGTCGATCAACCCATCTGCATACTAGTTTCGGGGTCTTACCCTCATGAGTACTGCTTTGGCTGGTCGACAAATTTTAGACCGTGAGTTCGCGGCTTAAAGCCAAAAACCCACGGAAGCGCGATGAGATGTTGTACAGAGCAGAAGCAGGCGATTACATTACCAGCGTATTACATCTAATACTGCATGGCAGGTAGCTCTCAGTTTCATTGGTGACCACCTACTCTTTACACTTCGTTCTGGTGACTCTTGGGGGGCACCTGCCTCTAGCGCTTTGGTTGCCGACAGGGAGGATCCAACCCTTATAACGACTGTCCGATCTGTGAGGTAACGGGCAAAGAGACAGATTATCTACGTTCCCCACCCGGAGCTCTAAACGCTTTCCTTTACCCACCATTAACGAGCCCACCACCAAAGAAACCCACCCCCGGCGGTTTCCCCCATAGACAAGCAGGGCAAGTACTCAGCGGGGAAAGAGGACTTCCAATCTTTATTTAAAACGAAATAACAATCCAAAACGATAACGTAACCAAAGTAATCATCCGAACATCAATAATAAACTTTCTAAAAGAAAAAACAATTAAAAGTAAATACAAGCTATGAAATTAAAAACGAACCAAACAAAGTCTGGCGGAAGCTAAAAACAATTGATATACAATGAAAATAATTTACATAATGTTTCACTGTCTCATTCTTTTTACAATAAAATACTCTCAGTTAACAAAATTGGTATCCCCTATTGTTAGGACAAACAACCCTTGTTTATCATTGGTTTTTTTTGTGGGTTTGTACAATTTCAATCCAGTTTTTTTTTCAACTTTGTGTAACTTTTTAGATTTTTCTTGTGGTCATAATAATAAAAACGTACAAAACCTCATAAAAAAATTGATAAACAAGAGTGGTTTGTCCTAACAAAAATTTCCACAGAGGACTTCGAGAGGTCCTTGGACTGCCTAATTACATGAACTTTATTATGCAAAATTCGGATTGGCTTGACTACAATCAGATGATTTTTAACCAATCCGATTGAATCTCTTGTCATTAGTCTAAAATACCTACGTGGTTTGGGTTATTAAATCTCAGGGAGACGTAAAAGTTATTGTCTAATATTATAGTTCTAGGTTGTTGTCGAATCAAATATGAATGCATCTTCTCATTCCATTCGGTGTTATGCATATTGAAGAGTCAAAAATTGACTGTCAAGTAAGGATCGACATTAATGTTTCATTCCATGCAGTAATTAGCAAGAATTTCTATTCCGAGTAATATAGTTATATATCCGAGTAATATAGTTATATTACTCGGATATACCATAAATCTGTACAGTTGTGTGTCTCCAATGGATGTCCTAAATTTATAGTTCATCGGATTATCAACAAGACATAAACAAAGGATGTCCAGAATGTGTCCTAAATGTGTCCATGGACATTCGGAACTAATTTGGACTAAAACTGGATATCCATTGGACATGTATGTGCTGTTTGGGTATAAGTCTCAGCCAGACCTTGAGAAGGAAACCGGAATCAGTAGAGCAAGAGTCCCGCGATAGCGAACATGAATGAGCAATCAAACGTTGGTATATATATAAATCCTAAACTACAACAGTGCGGCTACTCGACGGCAGTGTCGTCTGTTGCCAGTTCAGCAAATTGGTAAATCATCCACAACACGTGCATGTCATCCCTGCCCTCCCTTCTCATCTGTTCCTGTTCCCAGTTTCCTCCACTCGCAGTAAAGATTTCCCTCGCTCTTTCCCTATTCGGCAAAGTACACCGTTCCCTTATATGTTGTAGTGTCCCAATTTCCCCTCCTGAACCTAACCAGATACGCCCCCAAAGGTTTTCGTGCACTGTCACCAATTGAGTAGCGTTAAAGCCTAGATCGATTCTATCAAACCCTACCTCCCCGCAAACCGCAAATAAGTCTCTCCCGTTTGTTCCCGCTTCTCATTGTCCTTGCCATCCTGCCGTCTCGGCTAGTTTCCTAGTTTCTTTATTTATTCTCCTATTCCATAGCTTTGCTCCTTCGACACCAATCTCGGTGGGTTCTACCGCCTTCGCCCTGTCATGCGCCCTCCTCATTCCCTCCGTTTCACTCCCCTCCCACGCAAACCTCCCTAATCCCCGTGATTTCACTCTCCATTGTGTCAGTATCGTCGTTTATGTTCCCTCCTCCCTCGGTTTCTCCTGCCATAAGCTTAAACGTACTAAACCAACTGTAGCTCGTCCTCCCCCCCACCGCTACTCACTGCACCCACCCAAACCTTCCCATCTCATTCATTATCATTCATACAGAATCTCTCATGCATCCATGCCGGATACAGTCCTTCATTCTCTTTCACTCTGCATCTATTAATATAAATAATAAATAAAATCAGACATTCCATGATACGGAAACCCTCATGCATGCTTGTCGCCGCGGGGCAATCCCGCGCATTACCCCAAGGCTCTTCGTTGCAACCGTTCTATATGCTCTAGAGATAATCAGCAAAAATGGCCTCTGAGTCCGTTCAGTCGCCTTCGGTCCCTAGTGTCACGACCCCTCTTACCCCAGACCTCTGCCGCGTAGAGCAGTGACGGCTGTACCACCGAAGATATTCGATACGAAGATCGACGATACTCTTATCTAGACAACTTCTTCTTGTACAAAACCCTATAACCTTTCCAACCAGATTATTCGGTTGAGCAGGCCATGGCAGCGGCGACCCTGACATGGGGGCTCCAAGTTAGCTCTTTATCCAAGGTTACCCCAAGGTCTTGACACGGCACTTCGATGCTATCGATCACAAGTTGATCCCGGATGGCATCGCGACGTCTACCTATCAGGATTGCCTGGCACTTGGTTGGATTGATCTTAATCCTCCGACGTACCAGCCACTCCTGGAAATCGTCTAAAGGTAGCTGCAGATTCCGTCGCAAGACATCTTTTCCGGTGTTGGGATAAAAGAGCCGTGTCGTCGGCATAGAGCGCGAGCGTAGTCCTTGATGTTCTAGGAATATCGCTCGTGTACAGCGTGTACAGGTGCCTCTAGCGCTCTGGGCGCCGATAGAGAGGATCCGACCCTTACAACGACTGTCTGATGTGTGAGGTACCTGTCGATAAGTCGGCAAACGTTTGCCGACTTACCTAAGTCACTCAGCTTGTAGATCAGATCCTCGTGCCAGACCCTATCGAACGCACGCTTTACATCCAGCAGGACTAACCCAGAAGTCTGTCTGGAGTTCCTGCCTTCTGCAAAGTTCTCAACTGTCTTCAGGACCTGCAATTCTGCCGAAGGCAGCCCTCGAAATCCGTATTGTTCGACGGGCACGACATTTAGGCGTGTACAGTCGTCTTGGAGTCTCCTGAGGATAATACGAGACAGGGACAGGTTGCACCCTTCCTAGTCAGGTTTTTCAGCACCTTGTTGGAGATGCCGTCCCGTCCCGGAACCTTACGTTCCACAAGGGTCTTCAGTATGTCCCTGACTTTCCCGGGGATGACCGGGTCAATCGGCCCCTGCTCACCCCTGCGGTCTTCGCCCCTCAGGTGCCGGACGGTTCTTTCAACCGCCAGGATGTGACGTTCATCATCGTCAGGGTGATCATTTAGCCTACACTCTCTTTCGAGTGTTTGGCAAATGCTTCCGTCTTGTCCTCATCGCTGTACACCATACCGTTTATGCAGTGCAGCGGCGAGGACAGACGAGCCCGGCTCAAGTTCGCTCAGCTTGCGCTCCTTCGCGCAGGGCAGTTTTCAATCGCTGGCTGGCCTGTGCCTGATTTGAAATGATTTTGTACGGAGATGTAGACGGAGTCTTTGTTCAACTCATTAATCACGCAAATTATTAATTCAACTAAAGCCCCGACTTGGCACCAAGAGAATTTCTTATATCCTTTTATAATATATTCACCAATTATATAGGAATTGTTAAATAAAACCCACCTTTACTTTGAACTATTTATTAGTTATTAAAAAACACATAATGCACATTTGATTAAATTAATATCAGTAACATGAGATTCCTAGCTATTTACACTCGACTAGAAAATGTTTGCCCTCATCAAATTAAAACGGTGCAAATTATTCTATATACATGTGTAAAAATATTCCTCCGCAATAGTTAAAAGGATAGTTTCAGCTAATATTGCATGAGAGCTTCATTGAACAAGATTAGTGTTCATTTCTATTTGCTATTAGTGAATATTCTCAAAAATTAAACCACACATTTATATGAACACTAATCCTGTTTTTTTTTCAGATAAAAATTAGTAATGTGTAAATATTTTGTTATTTTCTAAACCGCTAATCGATTCAAAAAATAAAAGTACGTAGTTCCTTGAGAGTGAATACATTTATGAAACACATTCGCTCTCTGTTGCAATAATGTAAGGTACAGCTACAAAATCTCGCTCGTTACAAGCTACAAGTACAAAATCATTTCAAATTCAACTAAAAGTTAATTTCATGCACAAATCTCGTATAAATAACTACTTTGCCACTTCTAAGCTTGAAGTTGACAAAAGTTGGATATATGTATATGACTAGGGCGGCCCACAAGCCGCTAAAATTAACTAAGCGACGACCAGTAACGTTTTACAGTTTAGTTATTGCTAATTCGACATTTATTTCAAGTGAAAAGGACATTTTCGAGTATTTCCAGTTGTAGCTTTTAAGTGCTGACCGGCAGCACTTTTAGCGTCTGTTTTATTGATTACCAGACAATCACAATGAATTTATGGGTTTACTATAACGCACTGGCAAGAAAGCTCTTGGCTTAGCGGGCAAATAACTCCATATGTTATGTTAATACCTTTTAAGTGGGCAATAGGATATACATAAGTAACTATAAGCTTGGGTCGTCTTGTACAATTTGGTACGCAGGTCAGTGGCTCATAAGTTCGGAGAAAAAAGTGAAACTCTCTTTAAAAAAAAACGGGGAAAAAGTAACAACACAATGCAGGTTTTATTACTTTCGAGGAAGAAAACCATACTCATTTCGTTTCACACAAAAATGATAGAACAGCTGATTTTCACCAAAGCTGATTGGTTGAAATTCATCTGGTCTGTCATTTTTGTTAACCAGAAGCGGTGGAAACGAAAATGACATATTGTTGGTAGCACATTTAGGGGCCATTTTTCGTTTCATGTGTATTAACAAATTAGTATCAGTTTCGTCTGAAGACTTCCCTGTTTAAGTGTGGTCCTACATTTCAGAACACCTTGTATATATAAAAAAAAACTAAAGTTAATGATAACGGAGTAAAGTTGAAATGTCATTTTGCTCAACTTAAGAACAAAAAACGGCTTGTTATATCACCTGGAACGAAACCAAGAGCTGCAGCGTAACAGCGTTTTCGGGTAAGAACTCTAGAAGGCTCTGAGAGTATTCTTATCCTTTGTTTTCTCAATAAGAATGTAAGGATGGGAATACACTGAGAGATCTAGAGGCGGCCGCTCGAAAACGCTGTTAGATTTGAACACAAGAAGCGCCATGTCGGAAATTACATACAAAAACAAGACGAGGGTAGAAACGACAAACCCTGGACAAAGTGGGCACGTGCACTATCCAACTTGCACTAATCTTTATATACGGTGCCCCAAAATAGTTGGGAACTCCTGAAACTGGAGATACTAAGGACCAAAATAGATCGATTGAACCATAGCTATAGAGTTTTCGGTTGGCCGCTCTGAGAGTATTTCCATCCTTTGTTTTCTCAATAAGCATATAAGGATGGAAATACTCTTAGGAGCAGTCTCGAGCGGTCATCCGAAAACGCTTTTAGTTACCTTCAGAATCCACCTTGCATTACTAGACACAAAGATGTCGCGTAGAATAGCATACGGCGTAGAATAACCACACATACTCCTCATTGCCCTTATTTTACGTTGCTGACTGACGCAAACACGCAAAATCTTGTACTTTGAAATTTCTGCACATGCCATAAATTGCGCGCTTTGTTTGATGAATGGCGTTGCCAGCTTGGGCATTTGCCAGCTCGACACGATAAGAGTTACAATACTTTTCCTTAGACACACAACAATAAAAAGTATATTTTCCGGGGCACACCCGCGACTCTTGAATCTGGAGCTCCTTCACAGCTGCAGTATAAACGTCGCTGTCAGGCCTTGAAGCGAAACTTGCAGGTCTGTACCACATACTTCCATAACATACAGACCATTGCCTATCTTTTACATTGCTTGGACTGCAAAAGGAGGGGATGGAAACACAATACCTCGTATATTGCAATTTTTGCACATGCCGAAAAATGAGCGCCGCCCACTTAGTGGTCCACGTGCAGTTAGATTCACGTACTCTCCATGAATCACGAACTATGCCGAAAGCACTTGGTTTGTGATTCGTAACATCCAATGTTGCCGATACTTTCACGAGTTACTCCGATTACTCGACGTAAATGCGTGTGACGGAATAATATTCGATACGGAGATCTGTGATTCTAACTAAGTACGTTTCGAGATTTGGCAACAACCCACGCACACGCGCATAGTGAATCGAATCCCTGGTCGCCGTAGGAATCTTCTCCAACTAGCGCAGTCTCCAAACTCTTGTCTCGATGGCTTGCGTCGTTGCCCAGGCGATGCGTCGCCCTTCGACCGTCAAACGAAAAGTAATTGCGCGCTTTAAGCTTGTGAGCAATATTGGCGGTTGATGTTTGAGGCCAAAGTACTTCTTGACACCCAATGTTGCCGATACTGTGACGAGGTCTTGACCCAAATATATGCGAGGGAAAAATATTCGATATAACTACTTAATTACTGTGTAAATTCGAGATTTGACAACAACCTACGCACATGCGCATAATGCATCGAGTACAAGCTCCCCACTTTTTGACATGGTCAGCAAGGAATAGTCAGTATGTTATAGAAGTACGTGAGAATAACCTCTGTTGCCAAAATGTATGACATTCTTTTTTTACTCATTTCTGTCTACATTAGGATCTCTGATAAGTTTGTCTCCCTTGCAGCAGCTTTTCCTCTTGTAGCGCGGTGTTAAGCGAGTTCTTTATAACGAAAAAAAATAGGTTAAAAGAATGTATTATATTTTGGTAACAATTTTTAGCGCCATGTTGGATAATTAGAGGTCTCTAGTTACCTTAGATCAGAAGTTAATAGTTTTAAAAATACAGGGTGTCACAAGTATAACTGTTTTATATGAGAACATACTTTTAATGAGTAAAACTTTATTGTTGCTTGACGATGGACCTTTAATACGTACGGTTGACAAATTTGTATACAGGGTGGAACAAAAAAGTTCGCAGCTCTTCTAGATCAGCTTAATTGAAGATTTCTTTCTCACTCTAAGAAAACCCTGTATACCTACAAAATTTCATGAAAATATCCAACTGTCTCTCTCAATTAAAAAAATAATAAACTAAAACTATACTTTTGACATCCTTTATCTCGGAAACTATTAACTTTTGGACTAAAGTAGATGTGGTGTAATCATTATATTTTGGTCGCTACTATTTCTAGTTGCAATTTTCTAAGGACACCGTGTATAATAAATTCTTAAGAGAATATTCACCGAATATTCTAGAAATGATCCCAAATAATTTATACGTGCTGGGAGTTCTATAAAAATCTAAGCCCTGAAAGTGAAGCCGAAACAGCTGACGATGCGTATTTAATCGAAAAAGATTAACTGCGCATGCGCGATAATAGGAAAACATCACATTTAAAGCGTCGCCCATCTGCGAAATTTATATTTTTTTTAAATGAATATATTTCATTTAATTATTTTATATAAAAAAGAATATATTTTTCATTTCATGACTTTAATAGGTATATAAACGTCACAAGCCACACTTTTTGAATAAATCGTTGAGAATCTAGACCTATAGAGTTTTTTTAGATATTGACGATTATCAGAGAAACAAAGCCAGAAAGATCCAGAAGCAAAACCTTTGAAAAACAGAAACAATTTGTGGCAGACTATAAATTTCTATAGTCTACTGAAGAAAAAGAACGTAAGCCCTGAAAGTAAAGCCGAAACAGCCGATGATCGATCTGAGTATTTACTCGAAAAAGATTAACTGCGCATGCGCGAGAATAGCAAAACGTTACATTTAAAACGTCACCGATTTTTTAACTAGTACGTGGTGCGCAGTAAACATACGCAGTTAAATCTTTTCGACAGTCTGCGAGATTTATCATCACTGTTTTCATTCATTGTGAGGGACTGACGGAATATAAACATCACAAGCCACACTTTTCGGCGTTTATCAGAGAAACAAAGCCAGAAAGATCCAGAAGCAAAATCTTTGAAAAACAGAAACAATTTGTGGCAGACTATAAATTTCTATAGTCTACCAAAGAAAAAGAACGTAAGGCCTGAAATTGAAGCCTAAACAGCCGACGATCGAACTGAGTAGTTACTCGAAAAGGATTAACTGCGCATGCGCGAGAATGTCAAAACGTCTCACTAGCACGTGATGCGCAGTAAAATCTTTTCGACCATCTACGAGATGTTCGTAGCCACGTGGGGAGTTACATTTTCGATCTATTGTGAGAGATTGTCACGTCACACGCCACATTTTTTGTACAAATCGTTGAGCATTCAGGCCTACAGAGTTTTTTTTAGAAATTCAAGTGTATCAAGGAAATAAAACAGAAAGATCCAGGAGCAAGATATTTGAAAAACCAGAAACAATTTGTGGCACACATCATAAAATACAAACCACCACCATTTGGCACTTTTCAACAAAATGACAAAACCATAAATAAAACCTGCAGAGCCCGCTGAAGATTATTAAATTAGCAACAATTATACTAATTTCTCTTTCAGCATTAAAACATCCTTCGGAAAGAAACGCGCAAAACCTAAATCATGTTGTATACCAAATTGTTGCAACAAGACCTCCTCGAAGTTTAGAAAGATATAACAAACTGCACGGGATTATTTCATACTTCCGTAGATTTAGGAGTCAGATTATTGCCGCTCGCGTGGCGTTTGTTGAACAAACCGCCCAAAAAACCTTGATGGTGCTGCGCCCCCGGTTTCTGCTGCTTGCCGGCCAACTTCTCCGCCCTGGAACAGCTGCTGGCCGATGTCGATTGAAAGGAAACGGACATGCCGCTATCGAGCGATCCCACGCTGCCGCGTCTCTGCGCCTTATCTCCTGCAACTGCAAAATAACCGATACGGTGAACGGGTGAACTCAAAAAATACGATCACACTCGCGCCGACAAAACTTACATTGTTCGTGTATATCCAACAAGGAATTGCTAAGCGCGGACCGTTTTATTTGCGTCTCATGCGTAACATCCTCGCTACAGCCTTCCGTTTGTCCTAACGTCGGGTTTTGTGAGCACGGACACTGATGGCATGGATAAACCTCTACATCTGCAACACCACTATCTCTATTTTCGGTTCCTAGAACACATGCGTTGTGTAAATGAAGGGTTCAGAAGCAAAATGACACATTGAGTTAAGCAGAAGCGGTTACACAACACTGACAGCTAATACGACGATAAGCAGCTAAATCTAAAGTCCTAAAACCCAACATAGTTAAAATTATTTATAAATTTTTGCTTCTAACTCCTTCAGGGTTTTTTTCAATTATCGTGCTGCAAAAAATCGAAGAAAAAATACCATGCAGATATTGAAGTGATGATACAAGATACTTTTTATTATTTAAAATACAAGGTTCTGCGATTAATTTTCTTTAGCGTCGATGTATGATGTGCAGACGGGTTGATTTTGGGCACAACTCCGACCGAAAATGATCAATAAAGTGCTCAACATACTAACAGCACCGACACTTTTTTGTAGTAATTTTTTAATTGCCGTTCCTCCAGGTTGTCGTCATCCGATTTAAACAACTTGCACATCTCTAGCAAGTCCTGTCTCTTGTAGAAACGGCGGTTTTGGGCGTTATACAGAGCAGCAAAAAATGTTAAAATGTCCCTCTTTGCAACTTTGATAACAGCAATTTTTTTAGTTTCTTTTTTCAGAAGTGGTGTATTTTTAAACAACACTGTCTTGATCATCTATCTACCATTTTTAAGTTGTAATTTAGACGTTGTAGTTAGGAACTGAGTGGACCGTTTTTGGTAGAATTTTTATAAAGGCATCATAAAAAAAAACATGGGTTTTACGAATTTTACATTTTGTAGAAAGTTCGCCAGACTGACAAGAACGACTGAACGCTGGGTATAGAAGGATCTCTCCCAAACTGACAGTTCACCATTTCATTTTTTTTACTTTCAACGATAATATAAAAGGAGAGTGATTAGTACGGAATTGATGGGATATGGTAGAAATTGAAATTCAGTACAAGGGGGGAAGGGGTGGGACGACCAGAGGCGTGCCAAATATGCGAGTTTTCGTTGCGCTGCGTCTCTTGAAAATTTGCAGATTTGTAAAGGTGGTCTTGACGGGTACTAGACCCCAGTAGATGGACGAGGGGCAGGTTGAGGGTGGTACCGCGGAAAAGGGCATCTTCGGGTCCATTTCATCTCCTTAAGTTGAACCAGTAGGTTTACGGATTGCTGAGTGAAAAACATTAGGGGGTATTTGTTAACAATTTCGGAAAGTTGACGATGACAAGGTTTGTTTTTATTTTCTTTTGTAGACCTAGTGGTGAGGAAAAAAAACGCGATACTCATCATTGGTATGGCTGTTATACTGAGAGGTTGTTATACTTAGAGGAAAAAAATCTAAAATAATTCATAGGAATATTAGAAACGTGTATTAATAAATGTATTTAGTTTATTGACGGCTTTAGTCAATAAAAACTAGAAGCGACTTAATTTACGATTATGGTTTCCCACCTTAGTAGCAAATTCAATTCTACACTTTTTTTTATTCTTGTCAATTTTTCGAAAAACTCCATGTTTATCGGAAAACTTGCGATATTACGATAGGAGTCAATAGTAAAAAATAGTAGATTATGTCACTAGGAGTAAAAGTGGGTCTTTTCGTGCTGAGCCCAGAGATTGACGGCCGAAGCGAAGCTGAGGCCTGCAACTGGGCGAAGCACAAAAAGACCTTTTACTCCGAGTAACATATACTATTTTTTTTTCAAGCATGCAAGAAATAAGAAATCTATTTCAAAGTGGTTCAGTTTTGCAATTTTCTCTCATCCTCTTTAAGCGGTCTAGGTACTTACCTAATTGTGAATATTATTTGTAAAATACATAAAATATGTTAGAATGGTGGTTTTCAATGTTCAATGGTTTTAATGTATTAATTAATAACCAATGATTATGGTAAACTAAGAATTTGTAGCATTATTTTCAATACTAAATTAATAAATGTCACATTGACAGATAAATATGATGACGCGCATGACATTTAACAGACGAATTCAGAATTCGAGAACCTATGCGATTTCGACTAATAACGGTTTCAGATGGTGCTCTTGAGTGCTCTGAGAGTATTTCTGTCCTTTGTTTTTTCAACAAGAATGTAAAGATGGCAATACACTCAGATCGGTATATTTGGTGTCATCTATTATTAAAATAATTTTGGTGAATGAAAATCGTTTATATATGCGCCACCATGACACTAGCGGTGACTTTTGACTTTACTTTTACTGCCTAGGACTTTTTTGCTACTTTTTTGGTCTCAGGATTTGAAAGCCCACTTTAGGTGTGCGTATGGAGAAAACAAATGACGTACTTTTAGTCCGCTTGAAAAAAAAAATCTTTAGATATCCTCTACACGTACTTGTTCTATGTCCATTGAATTGTAAATCGCCCTGTATAACATATATCACACACACTACGTTTTCTTACAGTAAAATGCATTGGCATAAAACGCATAAAACAACCAAGCGAATCGACGCACTGCACTGCCATTTACGCTAGTCGCAGCTGAAATTGTTTTTGTCAACAAATTGCATTTTCAAATTTGTTATGTTGTAAAAAAGTCTTAAATAAGTCCGGTGTTATACGGTGTCAGTTTGCTTGGAGGAGGGGCTCTGAATTGAGTAGGGGCCTTTCAATATTCCTTGTAAAACACACTCAGGCCGGGAAGTCCTCAACCCCCCACACGGCGCGTCCCAATGGCTGATAGGGAACGTTCCTGCAGATATGTAGAACAGGTGTGAATAAGGCTCTGCTAAATAAACACCCACGGATCAACTCAGGACATGACAAGGCAGAAGCTATGTCATTACTAGATCAGAGCGACAGAGATATGATCTCTGGAGCGGTCTGATACTGGACAGTCACAGGCGGCAACCAAAGTATGGTTTAACCGACTGTGATACTGCGGTGCGAAAAACTGCCGCACTAGATAGGTTATATCTTTCCCAAGATAATCACATGGCACAGAATGCAATAGTAATGGCCATCAGTCTGGGGCACCCCTTCGCTGGGGAGACGGTGCGAAGAATCTCACAAAATATGTGGAAACAAGGTCAGGCTAGCAACATGGAATGTGCGCAGCTTGTTTCAGGCAAGAAAGATGGACAACCTTACCCAAGAAATGAAGAGATTAAATATCAACATACTAGGTCTAAGTGAGGTTCGGTGGCCAAACTCTGGAGCATGTGCAACTGAGAACGGAACTCTGTACTACTCAGGGTGCTCGGATGGAAAAGACCTCTCACCAAACTCCTGTCTTCCTTTGGCGTGGTTTTGACTTTAACTGCAGGAGCTTCTCTCCGACCACATTTACATATAGATTCTGTTCCTGTCAATAACCCTCATCGCACTCTACTTTGCGGTATTTAACAGACTAGCGATTTTTTGAAACGAGTATTTTTGGCAACTTATTCTTATAATGTTTGCCGTTTCACGTTCCCTAAGTTTAGTGGTACCAAAGGTACAATAAAGAATGAATTGAAAAAAACTGCTCTTATCAAAGTTGCAAAGGGTGCACTTTAACATTTTTGTACCACTCTTTCTGGCGCCCTGTACAGCGAATTAGAAATTAACTGTTTAAAAATAGCCACTCGTTCACCGATCCCACAAGAGACAGGCTTTCGAGAGATGTGCAAGTCGTTTATATAGGATAACCCAACCCGGAGCTACAGCCATTAAAAAATTACTAAAAAAAGTGTCGTTGCGGTTAGCAAGTTGAGCACTTTAGTTGTGTTTAATAATAAAATGAAGGAGGAGATCAATTCTTGACAAAAAAATAGTCACATCAAAACAATGTCGTCGGCGATAGGGAAGGCCGACGTTTCGACGATATGAAAGATGCTTAAAAGAACTGTTAAGTCTCACAGTTTAACAGTGCTTTTCAGCCTCGAGAAAGACTATATAATATATAAATATATAAAATCTTTATCTGGAGATCCTCCGCGTGCTTTACATCACATCGTCATATTATGTACTACGACCACAGTATAAAGAATAATACATTATACCAGTATCGTCAGTTCGTGTCGGCACTTTTGATATTGCCAAAACTAAAGCGTGCCGCGCCCGGCAATTTTCTCGAGTAGTTACGAGGGGACAAACACATGCGATGCACTGCCAAAGCATTGCCAAAACCGGTTTGGTGGTGCACCGGCTGGCGGCCGGGCGGACGGGGCAAGGGGAAGGGACTTTCAATTTTTCGACCGACTGATGCTACTGATATAATGTATTATTCCTTATACTGTGCTACGACGCTATCGACTTACTACCATAAATGTGAAAAAAAAACTATTTTTCCGAGGCTGACATCCAAAAACACTCACATAAGCGCAAATAAGCATCTCACCCAATACAAAAATACAGGCACAACCAACACAACACAACACAAAACTTACCAGATCGGTTCCCCCTGTTGGATTTCTGCCTCTCCAGTTCGGCTTCGATGCGCAGGTTTTCCATTTCGTCCATTTCGCTGACCGCTTCCTTCAGGTCTTCCGCAAATTTGCATCTATCGTGTTCGTTTCTGGCGTTAAAGGTAACTAACACCTTTTGATCGACCCTCTGACTAAGCTTAATACCAAATGGGTAGTCTGCGAAATCGAATAAATACGTTGGCCCGAAAATTTGGCAATAGGGGTAACTATTTTTTCCTAATTCTGCATCCGTAGTTCGGTAATGTCTTGGTCGCTCAGGAGAAAAAAGTTCTGAATGTTCATTACTTCTAGGAAGTGGGGGAGAGTGACATGTGAAGGGCGCTAATCACTGTCTGGTGTACGAGATAAAATAAATATTTTTTGACGGTGTTTACTAAGTATGTGAACCCATTGTTTGCTTAAGCAGATATTTTTTTTTTAATTAATAAATATTGTTAAGTTTTACGCAAGGAAAATAGATTTAATTCTCTAGAATTAATTCTTGTCGCGACATGGCATGCCTGGTTGAGCATATTATAGAAAATTCTGGACATCAACAATAGAGCGAATAAATCATGTCCAGGGAAAATCTCCGGTGTTCTCAGGCAATGCTGCTTCGTGGGACGCAGTGTAAATAAGCATTTCCAACATTACGATTTTTTACACGCCATGAAATGCAACGGATTGACGCCCACAGTTAAAAATTAATAAATAGGTGGTAATGAAAACATTAAGGTCAGACTGATTATAGTACTTGTTATAAAAAGCGACCAGGACATTTCCTTCAAACAAAAAATTTACCAAATGTCTAGCTTTCCAACAATCTTTGTAAATAAAAGTAAACAAGGGACTTACGTGGAACTTCAAAAAGTGTTACCACCATTCCACACAACGGGTAACTATTTCTAAACGTATAAGTAACTGATGACTTCTTTTTGCTCAGAATCTTGGTTATAACTAGAAGATCGTTAAACAAAAAGACTTCTCTTTGGTGGACACCCGGCCGCTCCTTCTTGTTCACATCGGGAATTTCGTATAGCCGGCAATAGCAAACCAAACGGCGGTGGGGCAGCGCCATGTTCGGCTTTTTCCCCACGATCGTTGCCTGGACCTTCATCACTTGGGTCACGTGATCGGAACCCGGCTTAAACTCGTTCGCTTTAACCCTCTCGTAAATCCCGTTCAGTATATCACTATCAATATCACCACAGTCGTCGATACCTCGTAAGTTTTTGATAAAGTCTTCGACTTTCATTCGCCTTTCTGGCTTTATGTTGGGAGTGTGCAAATCGGTGTTTAACATTATTATTGCAAAAGCCAAGACAAAAATCTAAAAAGAATAAAATACTTCTTGAAAATCATTAATAACTAAACGTATACAAAAAGAAGTTTGTTGCTACTTTTAATTTGCTCTGTTTTAATTTGCTCTGGTAAAATAAAATAAATCAATTGATTCAACACTTACGGAATCAGGTGATCGCAACCTGGCCACAATATCGACATTGCATTGGCAGTATCTTTGGGAAAACACCTCCATTAAGCGTTCAATTTTTTGCGCCTCGCCGGGCATACGGAAATGTTGCTGGAATTTCCGCAACGCTACATCGACCTGCATTCCGGATAAGTCGAGTTCCGCGGCGAAACATTCCAAAACTGCCATGCAAAATGGGCTCTGCAAATTTCCTAAGTACTCTCCGATCATTTGTTTGCTCAAGCCTTTGCGGGATATCAAGAACCGCGCAACGCCTGCAAGACACTCTTTCAATCACTGCTTCAAAGCTACAAGCCTACTCACTTACCTTGAGGGGAATTTTCGAGAAATCCTCTTCTAATCAAGTACGCCACCCCTTTCTCAGGTTTCTTATTAAATAAATTAAGCCCTACTCGGTACTGTCTTTTTCTAATAGTCTCCGATATTTTATAACTTTGAGGTCCTTGCGCGTCCGCGGCTCTCTCTACTAATGTATAAGTGGAAGAGCTTGCGTTGGACACGTTACCCAAGCTGGATTCCAACGCTGGTTCCGCATAATCCGATCCATGATTGGTTTTCCTTTTCCATATTGGAGAACCGGAAAACTCGCACTGGATTCTGTCGGTTGATATACTACTATCGCTACCTAAAATTCAATTTGTATAACAGCTGGCCATTTGGTTTATAAAAGGGCAAGTGGCGATCGACACCAGGTGGTCACTTTTTCAGACAATAAAATTACACATTAGCAATAGCAGATAGAATGTTATTTAAGACATGTTTCCATCTGCTAGAGAATAAGTTTTAATATCAGATCTGTTTCACGCGTGTTAAAAGCCGGCTCAATAACAGATAATAATTATGCAAAAACGTATTTTATGTTACTCTTGTTTCAGCGTTACGTATATACCGCACGGTTCGTGGATTAAGAATTCTTCGTCGATCAAGAAGAACGCTAAATATTTTAGAATCTTCTCTACACAATATTAGTTTAGAAATAATTCAGGAATAATCTGTTGGAATCCCGGAATATTCATTTGTGAATATTCCTCGCTGGAATATTCCTATCTAATACTAAAACAACCAATAAATCCCTAGAGAGATAAATTCGTAAATTTACAAAAGATGAGGCCTCTTGTAATAACATGTTTACACTCTTTACGAAATAACAAGTATATAGGTATTTGTATTGAAATAAAACAAGTAACAAAATCCTCTACCTCCACCGTACCTAATTATTCCTTTTTTTAACAAAAATGTTAAAAGCAGACTAACCCATGAATAATTAATGTCAAATCGTAAAAAGTGAAACAGGAGGATTATTCCTTTGGAATATTTATACATTAGTCAATCTTCCAAAGGAAATATCCATACAATAATCAAAGGATATATTTTCCTGTGTGGGAAATTAGCTGCAGGGTATACAGACAAAATCTGTGAAATAAGAGCAAAAGTCAATATGTTATTAAGCGTTTCACTTGTATAGATAAGTTAATTAGTTTGTTACAAAAATGTAAAAGACGTTTTTTTGAACAAACTCTGACATCTGCTATCTAGCCACAGCAAGTTTTTACTTGTCTTAAACCATCTTTTTCATCAAGCTTGGAGTCTTCTTTGGTAAACTTCTTGCAAGTAGGAAGAGGCTAACCATTCCCGAGATATATTGGTTCTTTATTTTTAAAGATAGCCATAGCAGGTTGAAACTCCCCCAATTGCACGGGGACGTTACAATAACGTCAGGTTAAGGTCGCGTTGTTCAGTTTCAACCAGTGACTAAAGGCGCTTTTTTGGTTACGTTATTCCGCTACGTCTACGACGTCACCAGGTTGACGTCAGTTTCACGTCACTAAGTCGACATCACTGGGCTCTCACTGAAGATCGTCATTTTGACGTCATAGTGACGTCTCATTTTAACTAATTTCAACACGTCATTGTGCTACTGAGATCCTCTTCATCTAGATTTTTCTATATAAGATAATTCTCAAGTCGGAATGTTGGTATTTCTAATTATTCTCGTAAGTAAGATTATGCCAAAGTTGAAGTTTGTGATCTGTCTAATCATTTTCGAAATGTTGTTTATTCTCGAAATATGTTTGTTCTTTATTTTTAAAGATAGCCATAGCAGGTTTAAATGTCCCCAGTTGCAATGGGCGTTACAATGACGTCAGTTTCACGTCTCTCAGTCGACATCACTGGGCTCTCACTTAAGACCATCATTTTGACGTCACTGTGACGTATCAATTTAGGTGATGTCAACGTTATCTCCGCTGTAATCTCTAACCATAAGAGAAATTTGATTTCGTTGCTTTTAAAGATAGGAAGTTTGAACTCGTCTCCAAACAACTTGAACTAGAAAATGTCATAGCAAGTATAGACTCGTTTTTGAGTTACTTTCTCTAAATGATATGCATAAGGGGAAGTTTCTGATATCTCTAATCATACCCGTGTATTTGTGAAAATAGCCACAGAACTAATCCTCAGCAAGATTTTCTCAAATAAGAGAACGCTTAAGAATGTTGACATCTCTAATCATTTTCCTATCTTCTTTATTGTTGAAGATAACCATAGCAAGTTTACACTCCTCTTCAGCTAACTTTCTCAAAATAAAATGCTCGAACTGTTCGCTAAAAAGTCGAATTTTTTTATCGTTCTTGAGATATGTGACTTCTTCATTTTTAAAGATAGAAATCTCATAATCATTTGGCGGATGACAATTTCAGATTTCTGTACTTTAAAATGAATTGAAAGTTAAGACAAGTGCTGTGGCATAATTTTCAACCACGAATCACAGAAATTGGGTTTACCCTCATCTTAGACCGTCTCCCCAAGTCCCAATTACAGTTCTATGATCATTAAACATGTTGAAGGTTTATTTCTTTTAAAAAACTGGGAGATAAAATTCAAATTCAATTCAATTCAAATATATTTGAAAGTTCTGTGGAAGTTTTCTTTTTAAAGTTTTCTCTCTTAGCATCAGTTTTGCAGAATTCCTGGGCTTCTATCAAAAGCTTAATAAGAAAAAAAAACATATTAACGAATATTTAATAAAGTTACTTTAAAACGTTCAAAGCTCTATGCTAAAATCGATTTCAACAGTTGCGCCTTTGTAAACTATTAATGTGATCGCGTACTTGGAAGATCCATTTTAGTTTCGCAGGTGTGAGCTGATGGTTTGATGGTTATTTTAATGCTTATTGCTTACAGTGAATGGAACCCAATTAGCCTTAGCATAAACACACGATTTTTGCTTTTTTACTAAACGTTAAAGCGTGCGAATGTTTGCTTTATGATTTTTTCTAAAATGTGTTTTGACCCCAAAAGGTTGACGGCCGGCGCAAGTTAGTTTCTGACTTACGTGACAAACGAGACAATAGCGAACCATCAATGTATAAAGCGAACTAATAAATAGAAGAATAAAATAGTGCATACTTGTAAAAGAAGTTGTGAAGTTAAGTAGGTAGTTGTGTTTTGATCAGTGAATTTTTATCGTACTCATAGAAGAACATAGTTAATTTACACATTCGGTCCTTCTCTATGATACTATAAAAACTACGTCCCATTGGCGCTCACCGTTTTAGAGATATCGTCAAACACACAAGAAAAGTTTTTTTTCACTATTTTGACAAAAAATCAATTTTTGCCAAGAAATAATTCTTGATATCCTTGAAAAAAGCAAAACTTTCTTCAGAGTCTTCGAGAATAAGAAAGTTTCACTCGGTGATGATATGAGTGTTAAAAGTGCGTTTTCAAGGCACGCATGTAAAAGTAATTTACATGAGTGCCTTAAAAGCAGTTTTAACACGAATACCATACAATATATGTTTCTACAAACGTGGTAAATAACAAAAGTACAGAAAGAAATTATATTTTTTTAAATGGGAAGCAGATAGTTTCAAATTTCATTGTATATGAGAGTATCCAAGTTGACACTAGTCAATAAAACCTGATAACCATTGTTGTTTGTGAGTTGTTTAAGGGAAACTTCATAATATTTTTGATTGTCAGTTCGAGATTAAGAAATGCAAGAATATTCAGCTGGCTTAGAACCATTTAATGACATAAATGAAGCTGCTACTCGAGCCACGCTCGATTTGCTGCCGAGGAAGTCAAGAATTCAGTATGAAGTTGCTTACAGTAAGTTTGTGAAGTGGTGTGAGGAGAAAGGAGTTTAAGGGAAGTATACCGAAAATGTATTCCTGGCATATTTTGAGGAAAAGTCGAAGGTATGGAAAACTTCATCTCCGTGGTCGCATTACTCAATAATCAAGGCTAAGCTACGTCTAAAAGGCAACATAGATATCACGAAGCATTTCAAACTCATCGCGTACTTAAAGCGCCAAGGAGAAGGTTACCAACTCAAAAAAATCAAAGATATTGACTAGGGACTAAATTGATCAGTTTTTTGAAGAATGCACCAGATAATAAATATGTTCTGATGAAGGTAGTTATGATTTTAGGAATACTTGGTGCTTGCCGACGAGAGAAACTTTTGTATCAATTGACTCTCGACAGCATTGAGGATTTGGGTTAAAATATCAGAAACCAAAACTAATGTTCCACGAAGTACATGGCTCTTCGTCCAGCAAATGTCGGACATCGGCGAGTTTTCGTAAAATACGTGGAAAACAAGTGTACGAGAAATCATGTAGCCATTAATACGATTGGAAAAATAGCTGCTGCTGCAGCAAAATACCTGAAACTTCCAAATTGAACCCTCTATAGAGGACATTGTTTTCGCCGTTCTTCTGCGAGCTTGCTTGCTGATGCTGGAGCATATTTGACCACAATAAGCGCCATGGAGGATGGAAATCATCTACCGTTGCTGAGGGATTCATCTTAGATTCTTTGGAAACTAAGAATTCGACTGCCCGAAAACTTCTTGCAGTGAAAACAACAACAGCAGATATGATTGGAACGTCAACCAGAAATGAGGTGGTTTCTGTTCCTTTCCCGTCATCTTTGAGTTCCTGCACAACGGGCTCTGGTAGAATTATAGAAAAAATTAATTTTACAAATTGTTGAAATTGTACTCTCAATGTTAATATTAATAAATAAAAAGTTTTGACAATTCTTTCAATTTTTCGAATTTCATTTTAAAGCACTAGTGCCACTTAAAGCTACTTTAAAGCACTAGTGCTTTAAAGTCGCGTTTAAAGCACTAGTGCTTTAAAACATCATTAACATCATTTTTAAGGCTGGTTTAGGATGTAAAAAATGCCATTTTTAACACGTTTGTAGACAAAAACATTTAATGATAATTCAATTGATGATTTCAAAAACCCTGTACAAAATAACGAAAAAAAAATTCTACAATAAAACGAGGTTTACAATTTTTGGCTGGCCTCTATGTCACTTTCCGGCCTTTAAAAAATGTACAATAATATATATACAGAGTGGCTCGAGAGAAATATTCTGAATCACTCATTATTATTTGGATTTAAATCTTCAATAATGATTAAAAAATGTATATTGAAAACAATTTTTGACCAGGCTATGTATATCAATTTCCGGTTCAAAAAATTTGTTCAGTACGTTTAATGACTAATATAATACAGAATTAATTCATAAATTTACTTTAGTTCACTTATTTCTATTCAAATCATAACCAGATTATCCATAGTTTAGTTTGTATCGTATTATCGTGGTTTCCTTTGAAAATAGGTAGATACCGTTGACTGAACTATGACAAATATTCTTCTCACCTCAGACACCTTTTATCCAAAATAATATTGATTCCACTGCTAATACACTGGAATAACGATCACCACTGCCCAATTTCAGCAAAAAAAAACAAAGTAAAAACCCTTACCTGAACTTTGAACACTGGACAATGAACCGTTTTCCGCAGTCTTCATTAATCCGTTAGTCTTATGTCTACCTTGTTCAATAGAACGGGAAGTAATGCTGGAAGTTCTCTTTGGTACCTCTGGTGGAACTTTTCTACTACTGCTACTGCTTAAGCTGCTCCGCGTCCGGACATACCCGTTCGAAGATGTCGTCGGCGTGCTACAGGAACTTGGACTACCCGTGACGTGCGATGTGATAGACTCAGACTTTAGATCAGCTGGGGTATAATAGTGTTGAAGGGAAGAAGAGGAAGAATAGTTCTCCCAGCACCCGGAGGGGGTGCCAGACTGGCTCCTAGGAATGGGCATACTATCGATATGACGCCTCTCCCGTAATGACATTGATCTAACGGGAGGAATACGGATATTATTATAGTCCTGTCCTTCATAGCTTGTACGCATATACTCGGAGCATGGTTGATCTGTAGATTCTGAATGGCATTTGTTCTCTTCGTTAGGCGGGGGTAACCTACGACTGATGCGCTTCTCTGCTTTGGCCATTGCAGTAATAGCTGCAAACTTCTTAAGTAGCGTATATCGCCTAAAAGCCCTTTGTATGGTGAGGGCTGCATTTCGTGCTTTGACGCCCCCGTATTTCCGTTCCAAAACCTCTATTTGTTTGTCGAGAATATCTTGCGATAATTCATACCTGAAACATAACAGCATGCTTACTTCTCGGCGGTTTTGGGAAAACTATTTAGAATGAAGCAGGGTTGGCAGAAAAAAAATATCTATGCATAATATTTGAATATTATTACAGCCATCCTACGTGTGCTTTGACCCACCAATTATTTCGAATAAAAGTGAAAATCCCCACACAATCTTAGCGACTTAAACCACATTTTAAGACTTTATAAACCAAAGTAAATTACGACAAATATCTTCATTGGCTACATTGTTCCTGCAACGTGACTCTACATAATCCGCATTACCAACGATTATACATACTTTCACTTCAGTATATGCAGGCAAAGAATTACAGTAAGCAATTATTTATCAAGCGTAAAATAACCGTATTAAAAAATAAATACCCTTAAAAACTGAATGTTAATTACGATATATTTAATTAGCAAGTGAAACCAAATTTAATTAGTAAAGAGGCATAATTAATTCATGAGAAATATGTAAACAAGAGGTTGAATAAGAAATATATAACAGACAAAACAGATTTAATGTTTACCAATTGTTCATTGTGATTTGCATATGGCAATGATACTAATCAATTTATACAAAATGACACTTACGTGGTTTGAACTCGCGACCTCTTCAATACATCTCCATTCCTCAATGATCCCTTTTTGTGCAAAGGCTGAACCACAGATACGTATCCTGGATTGTTTGGGGATGACCTGCAGTAGACAGGACTGGCTGCCGGGGTTGCGTAATTTTGGTTCTGGACAAAATTCGGAGCCTGGATGTACGTTTGTTCTTGCATATGATCCGAAGAACCGAGAGAGTTCCCCACTTGGGACCTTTCCATTTTCGGAGGAAAGCTGAAACAACAGCAACACTTAGACCACGACCAACTAAACATTTCTATTAATTTTGGTTTATAGCGAATATAAAGTGCTGATGGCACGTTATTAGCCGAACAATAACAACACTATACTGTTAGAAAGATAAATGCTAGTTAGCTAAACCGACTTTGAATGACATTACTAATAAAATACCCTCAAGAATTCTATTAGGTTGTGGTAGTTATCAGTTCCAAAACAATTGTTAGAATTTAAAAGTCCATAAAATTTTATGCAACAGTTATGTGTTTATATATGGTTATTTTATTATTATATCAACTATGAATTATTACATTTTATTAACACATCATTATTACAAGATCCAAGAAGTTTTTAAAAGACGGGCTGCTTGGCTGAAACTTCTTGGCTGAGTTACACATTAGCAAGTACTCAAGTCAATTTTCAGTACGCAAATTCATTGTCGAATGAAGAAAATTATCACCTCTCTTGCGAACTGCTGCAATTCGCGAACATGCTACTGAACCCGGATATTTAGCAACTCGATACCATTACTTAACCTTAGTAATTATTTAACGCTTCCAAGAATCACTTCCGTCCCAATTTCGGAAAATATAAATTTCGATGTTACAAAAAAAGGAAAAATACTGCACAAGCAATTTTAGTCAAATTAGATAAAGACAACATCATCTGTGACCTATAGGCAACATTCAAATACAAGGCGCCACATTTTATTAAAATTTGTTCATCCAAAAACATTTTATGTACCGGTTTGCTCTAATTTGCATGTTAACTATATATTTCACAACGCAGGATGGAGTCATGCCCCATAAAAGCTATTCAAAGTAGTTTCAAAAACTATTACACCATTTTTTAATTAGAATGATAAGTTGTGATTTTTTAAAGTGTTAAAGACAAAGCAAAACTAAGACTAATTTTTTTTTGACTTCGTCAAGTCAAAGTTCTGCAATTTATTCTTCTTGTTTCAGTTGAGTTTGTTGTAGGTTTGCTCGCACAAATATGTCGTTTTGTGTTGGTGCCAAGCTGAATACAATTTATACATTTTCATATTTGTTGGTTGTTTTTATAAACGTTTACTAATATCTAAAGTTATTAGCTAAATTTTTATAAACTCACCATTAATGTTTGCTAAATTGTTGGTATTAGAGTTAGCACAAAAAAGCAAAAACAAATTTTTACCATGACTAGAGCATTTTACGATAATATCTCGAAGTTTGTATTTTACAGGATGTGTTTTCTTTTGTTCATGTCACTTTTAATTTTTACCCATAGTCCTGATGAAATTTAATGCTTAATTAGTCGAAACGTTGACGAAGAGGTAGTTGTATATTTTGCTGCCTTGTCCCAATTCCGTCGATTTCCCCTACATCGTGATTTGATTCTGGGACACAATTTTCATTCAGTTGATAAAAAAGGTAGAATTTTCGAAAAACTGTTTTGCGCCTTCGGCAATATCTCAAAAACCGTAAGAGTTGTTATAATGTAGTTTTTACCGTACAATAGAGCAAAACCTGCTGTAACTTGGCACCAAACGAAAGAATCCTGTAATGATCAAAACCTATATACAGGGTGGTCGGTAATTAATGTATCATAGAGTACCCAAACAAATGATTTAGCCAAACATGCGTTAGAAAAATGTTGTAAAAAAATAGCAAAGCCAAAAAAAATAAGTTCAATAATGATGATCCGTATATGTTATAAAACAGGTACATTTGGCAAAAAAATGGAATTTTTTGAAAACTGTTATGCGTCTTTGGTGGTATCTCAAAAACTGTAATCGCTATTGGGGTGTGATCTAGTAGATGTAGTCATCTGTTTTGTGCCTTTGGCGATATATCAAAAATAAAAATTTGAAAATTAAAAAAAAAGTGTATAGAAAAATGTATGCAACTGTCTAACAAGCAAATGGGTAATAATGACCAACCTGGTGACCAACCCTATATATTTAATGTATAAAACAGAGAAAATAGCCAAAAAACTACATTTTTTGAAAAAAAAACAGTATTGTGTCCTTGATGAGTACCGTAAGTACTATTGGAAAGTGGTTTTTACCGTTCGATAGAGGGTTTTTTTCACATCTGTAAAGAAAAAACATAGCTGGTCATGACGCCTACAATGCACTATTTTCAGTCACCAAGCGGATACGTATGTTTGTAGTAGAGTAGTCGAATTTTAATTAAATCTGTTCACAGTTTGATAAGCATTATTAAAGTAAGCACGTGGTATAAATAATTTTATCCACGACCATACTATAATAATCGCATTATTCTTGTGCATTCTCAAGATTAATGCTAATCTTTATTCACTTGTGAATAATAATGAACATTATTATATGTTCATTGTATGTTATATGTTCATCATGTAACGAAACATGTCTTAGCCAACTCAAAAAGTAAACTGCCCTAAACATGAAATCGGTAGTTACCACTCGTTCATTCAAATAATTATCCTTCTATTAGGCTCTATTGAGACAAATTTAGGTTTACAGTGTCTCTTTTTCACTAAAAAAATGTACTTTTCACTGAAAAATATTAAAAATAGGCTATAAAATGAAGTAATTTATTGTCCACCCTCGTAGCATTGAAATGAACATGCACGGGCGACTACACCGTCATCTATCTGACGCATCAAACGCCGCGCCGTCGATTAGCGAAACCAGTGGTGGTCGTGGTTTTAAAATTGTGAGTTATCTTTGTGGCACCTATAACTTATCATATTTAAGATACGGAATCTTGTTTTTGATCGTGGATAAAGTATAGCATTCAACTCGCATTTAATGAGCGTTATTCTCTCGAGCAACTTGTGCCACTCGCTTTACTCGTGGGCTCAAACGTTCTCCTCGAGAATAACGACTCTCATTAAATGCTGTTGTATAATATACTATTTTAAGACCTACAATGGGTAACTTTCCCACACAAGAGAACGTCTGGTAAAGCCATTGTGAGAGCTTTTGATAAACTAGTGAGAACACACTAGTTTATCAAAACAGAACAGTGTTCTTTTATATGTGTTATAGCCCTGAAGAAGACGTGAATTATACGTCGAAACGTAGGCCGTTTTTCGAGTTACAAGGGTGTTTCATTGTCCTAAACCTGCTAACCACCATAACTATAAGTGCATAAGGATGCGAATCATCATCACCAAGTTACAATAGTCCACTATTCAAGGTACATTTAGTATTTAAACAAGAGTTTAACAAGTTTGAAGACTTCTATTTATTAATAATGCTTGATGATAACTCAGAATTTTATATTTGATTTTGATTTTATGTTTATCCTGTACAAGCACCATCCGAGTTTGTTATATTGGTATCTTTTATTTAACAAAACAGAAAGGTTGTGACAGTTGAAAAGCAATTAATAAATAAAGACCTTTATGTTTCGTTTATACCGACTACTGAACGTCGCTGGATCATGTCACTTAAACGTATGATGATGACGTCATTTGTGTTTGTTCATAGCCACGTGCTGGTGATCTCATCTGACTGACACCTCTAAAATCTAATATCATAATGACGCCACTTTCTGCTAAGATATTTTTCTGAGAAATAACAAAAATTTGACAAATTTTTTAGAAATTTATGTGACTTTATAACTCAACAGGGTCATTAAAGCCTCAAAAAAAATCCTAAAACAAGAATAACCGTCTTGCTTGAACCAAATATATCTTAAATCGACGTGCCTATCCTGGGTGGTTTTTAATCCTTCCGGTATCTGTAATTATAGTTTTTGGGCTCTGATGATGGCTTGTGAAGGATGATGAAACCGGTGTGCAAGTAAAATTGCACGTCCATCTTTTCCCCACTTGCCTGTCTGTACCATGCACGCGGTAGTAATTAGATATGTTTTCCTAAGGCAATGTGCTACTTGCATTATAAAAACAGTCGTGGAAAATACCCTTGGGGTGGTATCTATTACTCATCATTGATGGGAGAAATCCACTATTCAGATTTTCAATTTCCTACCTTTCGTGCATAACGCCCCAAGAGCAACCCATTTCTGAGCCCCCCAGCCCCCCCCACTAGACCAAGTGGTCGTGAAGTGTAGCGGGTTTGAGACAGGGTAAAGTAAAAGTCCTTTATTCTTTCAAATTCTCCGACGTTTCGACCACATCCCAAGGCTCAAGGGCTTCCTGACAAAGTTTAGATTGTTGTTCTTCATCACGCAGTGATAATTTCTGTCTATATAACCCATCCACTTATTATTGTCGTTGGAAATTTGACTTTTGACATTTTTATCCTATCTTCTCAACATGTGCTAAGATGGGTATTGTTGCGAACTCGGGGTTCGATAATTCCAGTGTAACGATTTAATACGAAAACACTATTTATTTATTCCACAAATACACTCGACTACTAAATAACTCGCTACTTTAACACTTTATAGCCTTCTATTATCACTTCGTAACTTTAGCTTACTTATAGCTCGCTTAAAATAAGACTATCCCACTCGGGCGCTCTATGCGCCTTTTATATACAATCCTAAAATTACAGAAAAACCTAGAAAGTTCTTTATAAGAATTCTTGAATAATCTCATATAAAAAAAACGGTTGTAAACAACTGCCTTCTAGATTAAGCCAGACGAGCAATAAATCACTCGTGTCAGCCATGACGCAGCGCGGATAGGTCGCGAAGCTCCACCAACCAACACGCTCCCATGCGTTGCCCCGCCTCCCATGCGGCGTTGCTGCGATCGTAACATTGCCCTCCTCCTAAGTCTGTTCGTCCCGAACAGATAGAGTTCCATGGTATCGTGCTAATCGATCCAAATGAACGACCTTCATCTTTGACCTAGGGGTCCGTTGGATCCTATACACCACATCATTAATCTTCTTTATAATTGTATAAGGTCCTTCCCAATTTTGGCTAAGTTTGGGCGACTTCCCCACCTTTCGCCTCGGATTGTATAGCCACACCAAATCACCATCCTGGAAGCCGCGGGAGTTAGCTAGTAAGTCATATCTTGCTTTGGCTCGATCACTGGATATCCGCAGTTTATTCCTGACTTGCTCATGAACATTGTTCAGCCTCTCCTTAAGCTCCTCCACAAAATTCTCAGAGCTGAGCGACTCTTTTTCTGGTGTTCCATACATCAAATCCGCAGGAAGCCTCATTTCCCTCCCGAACATCACTTTCGCCGGAGTATAACCAGTGGCTTCATGCGTAGAGCCTCGATATGCCATCAACATGAGAGGTAGATGTTGGTCCCAATCACGCTGATGATCTGCCACCATTTTAGACAGGTAATGTTCCATGGTCCGATTAAATCTCTCTACCATCCCATCCGACTGTGGATGCAAAGGAGTTGTCCTGGTCTTGCGAATTCCGAGAAGTTCCATGACCTTCTGGAAAACAGCCGATTCAAAATTTCGGCCCTGATCAGAATGAAGTTCGAGAGGAACTCCAAACCTGCAGAACATTTCATTTACTAGCACCGTTGCCACAGTCGTTGCTTCTTGATTAGGCAGGGCGTATGCTTCAGGCCATTTAGTAAAGTAGTCCATGGCGACCAAGATGTATTTATTTCCCGACTCAGTCTGAGGAAACGGTCCCGCGACATCAATTGCTACCCTCTCGAATGGAGCACCTACAGTGTACTGCACCATTCGGCCGCGTGATCTTGTTCGAGGTCCTTTTGTGGCACAACAAACTTCGCACTTGCGGCACCAAGACTCGACGTCTTCATGATAATTCACCCAGTAGAACCGCTCTTTAATTTTGGCCAAGGTTTTATTGACCCCAAAATGACCTCCACTGGTTCCGTCGTGCATTTCCTTTAGTACATCTGATTTCCTGCTATCAGGAACAACCAATTGACTGACTACGGACTTGCCATCCGGACTCTCCCACGCTCTCTTCAGTAGTCCATTTTCTATTTTAAGAGAGTGCCACTGAGCCCATAGCGCCTTCAGGTTTGGACTTTTACCAGCAACTTCTTGCCACTCTGGTCTCTTGTCGTCAGTCTTTGCCAAGAGTATGGGTCCAATATCTGGATCATTCATTTGTTCGTCTCGAAGCGCTTGTGCGGTCCAGCCATCGTTTATTTCTACCGACGTTCTTCTTACAGAAGCAAATCCCTCACGCTGCTCTGTTCTTTGACAATGCCGACAATCTTCTTTACACGGCCGTCTAGACAATGCATCGGCATTTCCTTGAGACCTCCCTGGTCGATGTTCAATTTGGAAATCGTACTGCTGCAGGCGCTCTATCCATCTGGCTATTTGGCCTTCAGAGTTTTTCATCTGTAATAACCATTTCAATGCTCCGTGGTCAGTCCTAATCAGGAACCTTTTTCCATATAAGTAGCGATGGTAATGTTCGACTGCTTTAACGATGGCCAACAGCTCCTTTCTAGTGACGCAATAGTTTCTTTCTGGCTTACTTAAAGTCTTACTGTAGTACTCAATGACCTTCTCTTGCCCATTTTGTCTTTGAGAGAGTACTGCACCTAGACCACAGTTACTTGCATCCGTGTCCAAAATAAAGTGTCCGTCTTTTATAGGGTAAGCCAAGATTGGACTAGAACAGAGGGCAGCTTTAAGCCTTGCAAACGCCTGACTGCAATCGTGGTTCCACAAGAAAGGTGTTTTCTTTTCCGTTAATTTATGCAGCGGTTTTGCGATGTCGGCAAATCCCTCTACAAATCCCCTATAGTAAGTACATAGTCCCAAAAAGCTCCTTACTTCGTGTTTGTCTCGGGGAACTGGCCAATCCTTAATGGCAGATATTTTACTTTGGCTAGTTTGAATGCCTTGTTCTGAGATAGTATGCCCCAAGTACTCGACTTGCTTTTGGAACAGGCTGCATTTCTTGTAGTTTAACTTCAGGTGAGCATTCCGTAACTTGTTGAAGATTTCTCTTAAATTCTTCAAATGCTCGTCGAAATCACGTCCCATGACAATTATGTCATCTAAGTATACCAGGCAAGTTTTCCAAGTCAGCCCCCTCAAGACAAGTTCCATTAGTCGCTCGAAAGTTGATGGAGCATTGCACAATCCAAAAGGCATAACAGTGAACTGGTATAGTCCAGAACCAGTAGAAAATGCAGTCTTTTCTTTGTCTTTGGGAGCAATCTTTACTTGCCAGTACCCACTTTTTAAATCTAGAGTGGAAAACCACTTTGATCCCGATAAAGTTGCTAAGGTGTCATCTATACGTGGCAATGGGTAGCTGTCTTTCTTGGTCGCATCATTAAGTTTCCTGTAGTCAACACAGAACCGCGTTGAACCATCTTTCTTCTTAACAAGAACCACAGGCGACGACCATGGACTAGATGATTCTTCTATGACGCCCTCCTTTAACATTTCATTCAGCAAACTGTTAACTTCCTGTTGTTTAGCCAGAGGGACCCTTCGTGGATGTTGTCGTATCGGCTGGGCATCTCCTGTGTTGATCTTATGGACAACTAAATCAGTTTGACTGTCGTTGCTCTTGAAGTTGAACATATCAGATTCATCCATAGCAAATTTTATGGCAGACTGAAGTTGTTCATTTGACAGGTGACTCCAATGTCGTTTGAAAGCATCAATAACTTCTGGCGAAGCTTGGTTAGAAGATTCAATTTTGGATGTCTCCGCTTCGACACAATTGCATACCCATTGTACAGGCTCATAATTGGCAAGAACTGTTCCTTCTTTGAGCTTGATGGTCTTTTCTCCAATATTGGCAACTCGTACTAGCATAGTCTTCTTCGTGTCGGTCAAAGTTCGGGCTACCATGATTTCAGTCGTCAAATCCAGGTTAGGTTCTATAAGTCCTATGGACCACCCAGGATCATTTTCAGAAGTCACTGTGATAATTTGTTCTGAATTTGGAGGAATTTTCACATCTTCTACCACCAGTAGACGGACACTAGTTTCCACATTTCCATTGGTTAATGCAAACTCCTCATCTCCAAATGTGAGAATATTCCGTTTGTGATCATAGGAGAATCCATGTTTCCTGATGAGATCCATTCCCAAAATAAACTCGTCTTTGATCCTGGCAACCAACACTTTATGCCGAACTTCAAGTCTTTCTCCAATAATGATGGTGACATCGGCTTCTCCGTCTATAGGGCAAGATTCTCCAGTGACTGATTTTAACATAATAGGGTTGGGCAATGGTTGTATGGTATACCCGAAAAGTTTATCTGGCCTTACAATGGTCACATCTGCTCCTGTATCGATGGTAATGTGGATCTGCTGTCCTTTAATGCGTCCCGCCACTGTGAGACTTTTGCCACCCAAATTATTGACTTTAAAGATCCTGGGGGTCTTAGCGGCCCCGGTCAATTGCCCCCTTGCATTGACCGGAATTAGTTTTCCTGGGACCTAGGGCGGTCTTGGTCGCCGCTTGGTCTTCTAAACGACGGCGACGGACTTCTTGCCCTATTACGGCAGTTACTCTTGATGTGACCCAGTCTGCCGCAGTTAAAACATTTTATGCCCCGATTGTCTGTTGATCGAGGAGTTCTTTCTAACAGGGCTTGCATACTGACTGCCATATCTTTCATCGCTTTATGTAAACTGGCCATGGATTCAGCCATAGACGTATTCTCCTCTTCACCGCAAGTTGCCATTCGTACGCGTGGCGATGAATTAGATGACACTCGTGACGCCTCGAATTCCAGGGCCCGAACTAGTGCCTCGCTGATATCCTTGGGCCTTACAAGACGTAAGTGGTATCTCATGTCACTATCGCGAACTCCCTCAATGAACCTTTCGGCGGCAAATTGCATTTGAAAAGATTCAGGGGCCGATGGATATGCCAGGTGAATGAGTCTGTCTATGTCCGCCTCAAATTCTTGTAAGGATTCACCTGACTTTTGCTGTCTCATCCTCAGCTGGGCCTGGAACACGGTTTCTTTGTGCTCATTTCCAAATCGTAGTTGCAGAGTGTGTACTAAAGCCGCATAATTACTTTGATCCGCTGCCGACAGAGATTGGAGTAACTCAGCCGCTTTTCCACGAAGTGCTACGACTAATGATGTAGCTTTCTGGGGCTCGGACCAGCCATTAGCTTTTGCAGCTGCTTCAAATTGGGTTTTATAAATTTCCCACGCCGTAGTACCGTCATAATCGGGAGGCTTAATTTTAGCGTTGGCTGTGCTAAAACTCTCTGTAGACACGGTGTCGTCCTCAAGTTGTTCCCGGAATTTCTTTTCTAGTTCGAGAACCCTCTGGTTGACAGCTTCGAGTCCTTCGTTAACGCCGTTAATGGATTCGTTAACGCTGTTAACGGATTCGTTAACTGATTGCATTATTCTTTCTTCCAATTGTTGCTCCCTAGCTGCGAGATGGGTCACTATTTGTTCTTTGAACCGTGTCTGTTCTTCCTTTTGTTCTAGATAACGTCGCTCCTGCACTTGATCACGTTTTTCCTGCTCTTCCTTCTGTTCTAGATAACGTTTTTCCTGCTCTTCTTTTTGTTCTAGATAACGTTTTTCCTGCTCTTCTTTTTGTTCCTTATAACGTTTTTCTTGCTCTTCTTTTAACGTTTTTCCTGTTCTTGATAACGCCGCTCCTGTACTTGATCACGTTTTTCCTGTTCTTCCCTCTGTTGTTGCATAAGGGACAGCAGGGCGGCAAGTTGATCCTCCATGGCTTGATGCTGGTTTCTGGTCACTGGCATAAACACGTAATGTCCGGCAATGAAGCACTCACTTACAGTTCAGCAATATTAGTTCTCAAATTCCCACTGGAATCGCACTTCTGACACCAATTGTTGCGAACTCGGGGTTCGATAATTCCAGTGTAACGATTTAATACGAAAACACTATTTATTTATTCCACAAATACACTCGACTACTAAATAACTCGCTACTTTAACACTTTATAGCCTTCTATTATCACTTCGTAACTTTAGCTTACTTATAGCTCGCTTAAAATAAGACTATCCCACTCGGGCGCTCTATGCGCCTTTTATATACAATCCTAAAATTACAGAAAAACCTAGAAAGTTCTTTATAAGAATTCTTGAATAATCTCATATAAAAAAAACGGTTGTAAACAACTGCCTTCTAGATTAAGCCAGACGAGCAATAAATCACTCGTGTCAGCCATGACGCAGCGCGGATAGGTCGCGAAGCTCCACCAACCAACACGCTCCCATGCGTTGCCCCGCCTCCCATGCGGCGTTGCTGCGATCGTAACAGTATAAAAAATTGAAGGTTTCAAAGGTAACTAGATGATAAAAATAAGTGAGTAGGTAAGTCTTTTTCAGTCTGCAAGTATACCAATTTCCTTATTTACCTTCTAAACTGCAAAAATACTGCTTGGAAATATCCATGCGGGTTTGAAATTTCAGTTTTGAGAAGACTCCGGATAATGTATTTGTATTGCGTTGTATTTGTTATTATTTTTACCTCAAATAATTAATTGTAACAGAAAGGGTTTCACAACATAGTGAAAATATTAAATTTGTCTACAAATAATAAATTAAGAAGAACTGAAATTTAACAGTGGGTCTGATTCCAGGACACGGATTACTCAGAAAACACCTAGACCAGATAAAAAGAGAAGAAAATCCAAAATGCAGGTTGTATGATGAAGAGGGAGTCAGTGCGTTTTTGGTTTGCATGTAATGGATTAAAGAGATGTATAGCCATGGCGGATTTCCTGGCATGGAGCATACTCATGGGACCTAATAATAGGCAAAGTAAAACAAAGGAACTAACTTGAACCAGAGAGAAAGCAAATGATTATTTTAATCTGGGAGGGTAGCAACTGAGGAAGACCGTGGGTCTGATGCCAGGACACGGCTTACTCAGAAAACACCTCCACCAGGTAAAAAGAAAAGAAAATCCCGAATGCAGGTTGTATGGTGAACAGGGAGTCAGTGTGTCTTTCGTTTGCATATAATGGATTAAGGAGATATACAGCCATGACGGATTTACTGGCATGGGGCAAACCCATTGGAGATAATAAAAAAAAAGTAAAACGAAGGAACTAACTTGAACCAGAGAGAAGGCAAAATGAATAATTGAATCTGGGAAGGTAGCAACTGAGGAAGACCGTGGGTCTGATCCCAGGACACGGCTTACTAAGAAAACACCTACACCCGATAAAAGTGAAGAAAATCCAGAATGCAGGTTGTATAATGAAGAAGGAGTCAGTGCGTCTTTGGTTTGCATGTAATGGATTAAGGCGATATACAGCCATGGCGGATTTCCTGACATGGGGCAAACCTCTGGGAGATAATAATAGAAAAAATAAAACAAAGGAACTAGCTGGAACCAGAGAGAAGGCAAATGAATAATTAAATCTGGGAGGATAGCAACTGAGGTAAACCGTGGATCTGATCCCAGGACAGGGATTACTCAGAAAACACCTACACCAGATAAAAAGAGAAGAAAATCCAGAATGCAGGTTGTGTGGTGAAGAGGGAGTTAGTGCGTCCTTGGTTTGCATGTAATGGATTAAGGAGATATACAGCCATGGCGAATTTCCTGGCATGGGGCAAACCTCTGGGAGATAATAATAGAAAAAGTAAAACAAAGGAACTTACTTCAACCAGAGAGAAGGCATAATAAATAATTGAATCTGGCAGGGTAGCAACTAAGGAAGACCGTGGGTCTGATACCAGTACACGGTTTACTCAGAAAACACTTACACCAGATAAAAAGAGAAGAAAATCCAGAATGCAGGTTGTGTGGTGAAGAGGGAGTTAGTGCGTCCTTGGTTTGCATGTAATGGATTAAGGAGATATAGAAAAGATGCCAATCAGGACGATTCTTTGATAAGACAGGACTGATAAGTTCAAACGAGTACAATAAATAATAAATGATAGTTTCAGTGTTACCAGAAAATGGATTGCAGGAGCAAAAGGAAAAGTTTTGTTTTCTTCATTGAGAATGTGCCATTGAAATGTTGTCATCCAAGGACAAAAAGAGACATTACTCCCATACTACATACAATATTTGCTTATCACAGGATTTCTTTCAATCCAAGGGGAATTTTTTCTAATAGAAACATGGTTTGACCAGGGAGAGCTGCTTGTTACCTATTTTTGTTGAGTTATGCAATGATTTTTTGGAGTCCAATTTCATACTGAGCAACAACAATAACAATAAACAATTCTGGAATGTTCCTGAAATCTCTCTGCACTAGCCCGATAAAAAGTATTTTGCGGTTCACAAAAAAAAAACTCCCTGAATTCCCACATTGTCAAATCCAAAGATAAATTTACCCAAAGCGTTTAGTGGTCAGGAATAAATTCCATTGGACCACGGCTTCAAAGCCCGGTATGTAACTATCTCATCCTTTTAAAATTATAGACTCATACCTTCCACCTTCAGTCCCAAAAATTATTCACCTTACTACAGACTTTTTTTTATGACAGGTTCGATTTCACAGAGCGTCAACAAGGAAATGAGATAACAAATTTAACACGAACTTCATCTTTGGATCAAGTTTTAAATTGTGGTGCCTGTCTCGTGTGGTTTTTGTTTTTTTTTAGCTTGTGTGCTCTTGATTTCGTAACTATATGTTTGAGGCTCAATGACACGATACTCTGGTCTTAGTTTGAATGCTTTTTCTTAGCACTTTGAACAGTAGCCATAGTTACTTTTCACAGCAGATTATGGTCTGAAATCCATTTAGTATTTTAAGTTTTAGGGCATTGTCCATCGTCCATTTGCTCATCATGCCTCCCAGCAACTATGTATTTATTCCCACCCCGGTGCCGTAATCAGATACTGATACCGAATCGCTTCAAAAATTGCACCCTCAGGTTTGAATGAGTCTTCCCCATAAATGACCAAATATAAATTTGTCTGCACCCAAAAGCAAAATACATGGACAATTTGTCCAAGACATACTGAATGTTCTTCAGTAATAAGTTTACGTTATAGCATTTTAAATTTAAGAAAATTTCTGTTTTTAAAACAATGATTGTAATATGACCAAGATCCGTATACATGTGTTTCAACGTGATTTCTATCCTCTTTTAACCGACCCCCAAGTCACGACTTTACCAATCCCATACCTAAGTTTATAAAAGAGGGAGGGTGCATCCCCTATAACGCTTGAAAGTAATGATTCACTTCCTCCTTTTGCCTATAAAAATATATCCCTGCCATAAAAACGTCTGTATTATTAAAACCATATCCAACCTTGAGCGCAAGTGCAAAAAATACAGACAATTAGCAGATGTTTATGCCCACATAAAACTACAACGCACACTATGTGTATAAAATTTCCCTAAATTGGACAAGCCACCTGCCTATGCAATAACCACGAAGTATTACATGTTCCAATCAACTTTGCCACCTTGAATATGAGCGGTACTGCCTCGCAATCGCAGGATTTCCTAATAGGCAAAAGAAGAACGATATATAAAACCAATCGACCCTGTAAATTCTATGATATAACATCGGATATAAGCCATTCATAAAAATAGCGAAACTTTTAAGGAGCGATATTGGCAAGATTTCAAAATGTAAACTTTACATCTGCAGCACCATTAATTCTATGGAAATTTACTTCTAAATTTGTACTGCTGTCATGCAAATAATTACGTAAGCTGTTAGAGGATATTTAAACCGAACATTTACTTTTCACGTGACTTTGCCACATATTATTATTTATTAACAACATGGTATGCACCTCTCACTCGTTCAAATGCATCTGAAATTATTTATTTATTTGATAAATCAATTCATGCCAATTTATGTAAATTACAGTGAACATGTGAATTACTACACTTTTGAGATACTTATTATATGAGATAAAAAACTGATTTTATAAATTACTTTCATAAAATCTAACAGTAGCAAGCAATTATCATCAATTTTAGATGACCTTTGTTTATTTCGCTCACCTTGAACATTGCCTTGAATCATTTAAATATAACATTTGTCTGTTAATTTTTATTAGAATCTTGTAACTAAGCCATTCAACATTAAATAACAAGACAACTTTTTACATTTTTTTTATCTCTTAATATTAATAAAAAATTAAAAACCACTTACGGAATTCCCACCACAAATCCCGAAATGCAAATAATCATTCTGCCACCACTTGCTTACACGCCAAAAGACAATAGAACACAACTTGGAAACATAACAGCGCACTCTAAATACCAGACTGATCCCTAAGGAAGCAGCTGTTAAACTGAGGACCCAGAACCCAAAATCAAGATGGTAAAATGGTACTAAATCACAGGTAGTGAGTGAAAAGAAAACGACGGCATACAGATAAGGTAGAGCAGCTGTTCCATTTGACAGGCACGAAAATTGTATACACTGGCCTTGCTCGGGTATACCGAAAACCATCAGGTGTGCATCTTTCAATAATGGGGCTCTTTTATATTGGGTGAACTACATCTCAAAAGGTAGAAAATAATAAAACAGGGAGGAGAATTGAAGTGGATATACTCCGTAATATATCATTATACTTAATAAAATTATAATTAATAGGCTTATATAAATAAATAACTACCCAGGAAATAATAGTTTAAACACACAGGCATCAAAGTCTATAAAACTATTTAATTGGCAGCTTATTCTAACGAGTGTTGCACTTATTTCTGGTGCCACAGTGTTTATAAATATATAAGGAAGTAAATTAAATATAAGGGGAAGTAAACCCTGATCAGACACTCGAAAAGAAGAAAAACAGAAGCTGTTTCATCCTGTAAATAAATTCAGATATTTTATTAACATCTGAAGGCCCCACACTTCTGCCACATGCCGACGAGATGTTGGGAACCACCTGCCTTCGTTTCCCTTCGCCCCTCGAGTGATTTTGGCCCATACGAGACCGGGATTACTTGACGCCGGTCAGAAGACATACAGGCCAAACAAATCACGTGCACTTATATCAGAATTATTATATGTACAGTTTCTGTATTAATTAGATACAGTATACTAGGTGACATTGCGTATTTCAGAAAAGGATTTTCTCGTGCCTAACAACCTACTTCAAAGATGACCTTCTTACTACAGTTACAATATTGCATTTTGAGCTCTGAATTGGATAATGCAGAGAATTAATTGCCCTCGCAATTATTATGCTATTTAACCTATAAGTCTAAAATATATTATCGGAATAAAGGCACTTAACTATACTCTTTTGCTTAGCGAAGTAAATAGAACCAATTAAGGATGTTATTTATCAACCAATTAACTACCAGGAATTATAAAAGTGAGCCTCATTAATTGGCTAAAGTTTCCTGCTGAATCGCATCGAAATAATTGTTTATATACCCATATGCCAGTATTTACCAGGGTTGGAAAATAATAAACATACATAACATATCATTTTCACTGTTATCTTTAACAGCAAATGACAGGAAATTTAAATAAATACTGTCATCTTGTAGTCCATTGGATTGAAAGATCTTTCCATGTTTTACAAGATCATATACCTTTTTTTGTACTTATATATTGGCTTCCCAAAAATTGTCCAAAGATGTTTATAACGGATTTAGCAATCTTTATTAGGGTACAAATAGCAACGTCATTGCGACAACTGCGTACTAAAGCAAATGTGGACCCAGAATTATTAGACCTTAAGGTCAGACGTTAGGTACTTTGTTACGAATATACCAATATGATAATGAAAATCGCCTTGTATAAGGGCTTTTATAGATAACTGAATAATACCGCGTGGCTCGTTTTACATGGAATGCACTGCTTATTATAAAAGATCATGCTGTAGGCTTGGAGATGGGTTGAGATATACTTTGGGCAGCAATAACCTCTCGGCTTGGAGAATATGGAGGATGCGAGCTATGGGAGCAACCACCAGAAAATCAGCAAAGGGGAGGGGGGGGGGCTCTCTTCCAGTTTAAAGTTGTTGTTCAATACCAGAATATTGAACAAAAACTTAAAAATTTTGCTTGCAAGTCCAATTTCGTCAGACCATTTCGGAGCGAAAAAGAGCTGTGAGAGCTCAGTCAAACTGGGTCAGCTGTGGTTCCCCGGGGATGATAATGAGGAACGAAAAGATATGGGGGATTGAGAAGAAGCAGAGTGGTGGAGAATGTTCTCAAAGGGGAGGATCAAAATCTACCAAGGGAACTGAAAGTCCAGAGGAGGGTTGTGACTGGTGATGCACTTTGGGAAGCAGTGGTTGCGACATGGACCAGTAAAGCCACCTGTGGTTCCCCGAGGATGAAATAAAAAATGGACGCTCATGATGAAGATGAAGAATGGTGGAGAATACTCTCAGAGTAGGGATCAAAATATACCAAGGGAACCAAAAGTCCAGAGATGGGTTGAGATATACTTTGGGCAGCAATAACCTCCCGGCTTGGAGAATATGGAGGATGCGGGCTATGGGAGCAACCACCAGAAAATCAGGAAAGGGGGGGGGCTCTCTTCCCCCAAAACTTTAAAAACTTGCTTGTAGGTCCTATCCAAGTTCGTCGGACCATTTCGGAGCGAAAAAGTAGTTTCTATATCATGGATATTTAGTTTAAAAATTCTTCACTATTTGAGAGTCTAGGACCTTGATTGAGGAGCCACATATGTAGTACCTGTCTGAATTCTTTAAAATTTTTTGGTGTAACTGTGTAGTACCTACAGGGTGTAAAATTAAAAAAAATACACCCAAATTTGCAGAAACCACCGAAAACATTAAAACTTTTCTGATTCGCCAGATATAAGAGCTTGAATAAAACTCGTTTTTATTTCTCTCATGAAGTTCAATTATGGTTATACAGTGGATGAAAAATGTCAAAAAAAATTATGTAATTTTTTTTTACCTTTTCTCATAACTTTTTCTTTTATACCAAAAGTGACAGCTTGAGATTAAATCCGTCAAATGTTTTCAAAAATATGTCCTATTTACACGAAAAAAGAATTCAAAACTTTGAAGTTTTATCTAATTTTTTCTATTCAACATTGCAGAATTGGAGGTAAAATTTATCACAAATGGAACCTAACCTGAACTGACCTGAATGTTGTTAATTTTTGAAAAGCTCTTCCTGTCCCAGGTGAACAAAGAAACATATGCTTCTGAGCGTGCTTAATTCCTTTTCATGGGGATTTAAGGGCGGCGCGTTGCATACCACCGATCAGGCGCCGCCTTGCGCAGGACATTATGCAATGCAGCTGTGAGAGCTCAGTGAAACGGCTCGAATCGTCCATTCGTTTTGAAGAAATTTCAGTTTTTGTCTTTAGTTAATTAAATTTCAAAACCCTTTATATTTTAAGGACTATTTTGTTTGCATGTTCATTTCACAACTAAGCAAAATATGAATTTAAATGTAAAAGTTTGATAAATGTTAGTGTTAACTTAAGGAAGAGGTGTGTATACAACAATTTTAATGATAAGTAAAGTTTCATACATTGTTCTATACTGCGTTAAGCAGACCCAGGATATCCTATGGGTCCGTGGTCTGGTGGCCTGCGGTGGACAGGGCCTGTTATGCGTTGAGATGGGCCAGACTGCAAATAACCTGATCGCTGCCTCATCCAGCGGGAGATCCCAATTGTCCTGTCGCAGAACGGGAGCCCTTGCAAGCGGCTGAGACTAAAACAGCCATTTGGGATTAATATCCCAACAAGAAAAGAATTCAAAGAAGAGCTGCTTCTGCAACCTTCTGAGAATAATCAGGTATGCCATACAGACGGATCAAGAATGGCTGATTTACAGTCGTCGGGAGCCGGAATATAGAAAGCAGGCCATGAAGAGGGCGAGACCTTTCCCTTGGGAAGCTACATGACGGTTTTCCAGGCGGAGATGTTTGCAATACTCGAAGTGGTCATACGACCAGAAGTCAAACAAGGAGCAGAAACTTCAGAACATCTTTATCTACTCCCACAGTCAGGCGGCCCTGCGAGGATCTGCAGGAAGAGGACGAATTCAAAGCTCGTTCAGGACTGCAGGGATGCTTAAGAGTTACTAGCAGAAACAAAAAGGCCAAGCGTGATTTCCAGACGTGCTTTACTGGACCGGAGCCATGTCTAGGAGTAAGCAATAGGTAAGTCTCTCACACTTTAAATGAGTGGGCAAGGGTGAGTACAAGGACAAAGTCAGGAATATATAGACAGACCAAGGAAATCTACCCTAACCCAGTCAGATTCAAGGTCTCGTGGCTACTTGGATAAGTCGGCAGTGCCTGGGAGACCTTATAGGAATCCTCACTGGTCACTGTAGACGAAACAGTCCACCTCCTAGGAATGGTGGACAGTCCACACTGCACCCACTATGGAGCAGGGGAAGAGTAGTCATACCATTTTCTGGGAGTGTGCTATAGGTAGGCGCGACTGCGCCACAGGACACTGGGAGCCGCCTTCCTCCATTGAGAGGAGCTTCCGACTCTGAGATTGAACGGGATACTCTTTTTCATTTGAGGAACGGGTCGACTCGTGGAGGGAATGAGGGCCCAGGCGTAGAAGAGATGGATGGATCGGGGAACTGTGAGGGGCCTAGTCGCAAGGTTTCGGCCCGCCCCAATGTCTACTACTACTACTACTAATTCATACATTGTTGCATTATTGAGCTCAAAATGTTAAAACAAGCCTGCTGAATAACTTTTGTATAACTAATGGACCCAAAGAATTCAGGTCAATGCTACTCTACTAACAGTACTTTTTTTAGTACAATACTTGTTTGAGAATATTTAAAACATATTTTGACTTTTTAAATACATTTTGTTCCCTCTAATTGGTCAGTTGCATTATTGTTAAATGCAGCTTTGTACTCGAGTCAATTTCTATTTACATTAAATAAGATCATATGGATGTTGCTGGAATTATAAGCACAAAAAAAAAACACTTTAGTACAGCAGCTTGCAACTTTTTGGAAATGTGGGACACGTTTCTGTAGATCAATTTTCCAACTTTTAAATTATTTCAGGGTAGTTCTTGCAGAGATAAAAAAACTTCAAATATGTTTCTTTTGTTTCACTTTTTATCACAAATTGAACTCTTGAAGACAACAACATGAAATTGGAGCAGCAAACCTATTTGTAAGTCAAAACTTTCGAGGATTTTTCTTGCTGAAAACCTCTTTTTCTGCTTAAAACAAATGAAGAAAATGCAGGAAATAATTAAAATAAGAAACCAACAAAATTCAGTTTGTAGCAAGGAAAATATCAAGCTTAATAATATGCAAATTTATCTTGATTCAGTCTCTTAGATGTTTTAAAAAAACTCGCATGACGCAAAACAAACTGCATTAAAACCTGAATGATCTGCTTGACTAAAGCTAGCATTAAAAATATCAATATCGTGATGCACAATGGATGATCGTACACAAAGCATGACGTAAAATGCATCAGTGATGAATATTACATCACCCTAATCAGCATTAGATTTAGCATAAGCAGAACAGAACAATTAAAAATATACATGGCTACACATGTACCATTGCAAACATGCATGCATGCACAGAAGTACCCAATGGTCTCTACATGTGACCAGGTACGTACACTATGCGAACTTAGTTTAACCTAAAGTGGAATAACTGTTATAATGATAATTGTAATGAATGTATGTAGGGCAACATGGAATGCTAATTTAGAGTCAATGAGTTGGGTGAATGACAGTACCTACAGCTTTCTAAATAAATATACCACACATAAAAAGAAATGTGATATTTTGGGTGAAACCGCCCGCAACTCGCTAATTTCATGATAAAACACAGTAAGTGTGTTGATAAAACGGGTATTGATGCCGACTATCGAATTTCAATTATTCTTCGAAATCAGACGTCCCACACGGGTAGTCATGGTACCAATAATTAGATTATCACGTATTGTTAGAGTATTTTGAAGGTTGTGATTATGTTTAATCCAAACAGTGATTACTAATAAAGCAAAGAAAAGCACGAAGCGGTATTATTATTCTTTTTTGCTTTCAGGTCTCACACTAGAGAACGCTAATTTTTACTGTCCACTTCCTGACTGGTGCAACTTTGTTAAAGGTGTTTTTAAAAACTTAAAAAAACAAGTGAAGTCATAAAAGATAAAACGATTCATGGAATTTATTAAACGGAACAAGCCCTGAAATGTATATAAAAAATGCGAAAAATTATTGTCACGTTCTCTTCTAGAGTAAACACACATGCAGGTTATTAAGCATGACCCGATTTAAATGTCAGAGGCATTTTAAAACTTAACACCTGACCCACTTTTGGCAGCAGGTCAACGAAGATAAATGTACTACAACAATTATGGGACCCAGGTTCAAAACATGACGCATAATAAATAAAAAAAATTGTTTCGATTCTTCAATTGACCAATTGAAGATTATTAGTAGCTCGGTAAACATAATTGTTCAAATTTAAGACTTACCACCAAATTTTCCACCCAATTAAAAAAAGTAGAGTCAATAATTATTAAGATTTGCAAAGGATGTAAATTTAAGTCTTCCATTTAAAAAAAAAATTGATGTGTTGTAAGTACAAGTGGCATTGAAGAAGATCGATGCAGATCGAAACGTCGGCATTTTACAAGTGTAATTAAGTTTGAGTAAATGATGTTAAAGTATGAGTACAGATATCGTCCGAACACATTACTCGATACACTCGATAAAACACTCTAAAATACTCAATAAAAATTCAGTTTTTCTGACAATTCCTACTAAATTTAGACAACAAGCAAAAACTTTCCAATAACTAAAAAAAATAAATGTTTTTGAGGATTATCACATGTTAACAGTTTAAATAAAAATAAAGTAGAAGTTAAATATTTAAACAACGTCAAAACTACTCATTGATACGACCTTTAAAAAAAAATACGTTCAAAATTTTGTTTTTCCAAAAAGCTAAACTCGTCCTGTATATCATTTTGTTTGTTGTGGCAAAATTGACAACGAATAGCAAAAGACACTATAATTTAAAATGATTTTGAGGCAAATTGGTACCAACCAAACACTCTGGATTCCAATCCCAGTAAACAATCGAACGTTGTTTCAACGTAGAATCATCGTTAGATCCGTTGATTTATAGTTGTCACGTTGATTTTAACATGTTGATTTCAGGTTGATATAACCGATAGTGCACAATCATGATTTTCGACGTTAAATCAACGTTGCTAAAACGAGTTTTGGATGTGTTTTGATATTGGTTGAATTTATTCTGTTGATTAAACGTTTAAAATAGGCGACAGTAATTGAACCGCCACGAATGCGCGATTGCAAAATGTCTTTTAAAATTTATCATCATTTGTTCGGTTGATTTATAGTTGTCTCTTTGATTTTAAGCTGTTGCTGATTTTTGCTTGATTTATCGAAAATAAGCAACCATGTTTTTCGACGTTAAATCAACGTTGTTAAAACGTGTGTTGAATATGTTTAGATATTGGTAGAATTGCCGTAAACGGCGGACGACCCACATTCCTAGAACGATCCCCGGTGTTGAATGAGATGTTATTGTCGGCCATGACACGACGTTCGTTGTCCGTTTTGTTTGTTTACCGGTTTTTAAGGATGAAAAATTTCAAATCGCTTGAAAAGTGAGTACTCATGGGTTGAGATTTTACAGATTTTCAAGATTAGAGACAAGATGGCCGGAATCTCAATACCACCATTGATTTTGATGAGTGAGGCAATACTATTTTGCAGGCCAATTAATTTAAGTAGATATGGTTAAATTAAGCTGGATTAAATTACATGGACCCCATACCAATAACACCAAACAAATACCCCATACAAATAACAAAATTACATGCACCTCATACAATAACAAAGAAGGCAACAGAGAAGTTGCCGAAACGTTAACTAGGTGAATTCGTTCGAGCCCTTTCCAGGGTAAATTGTTTTAAGAATAATTTTACTGTGAATTGTGTGAAATTCCTTTTCCAACAATGAACGAATCGTCCAAAAAAATGTATGAGGTAGACATTACCCAAAAGTAAATACTAAAAAATTTAATTCTTGTTTAAAATTATTCTTAGTTTACTAGGAATAATTTTAAACGTTAAATTATTCCTAGTTTACTAGGAATATTTACCCGGTCAAGCCCCCAGTCAAGTCACCAGATATGACTTAGATTGCATGGTTTGTAACAATGCAATCTACTTTTTGTATATGCTTTTTAATTAAACATTAACGCTCTGTATATTTTTAACATAGCATTTTTGGTTTACAGTTTTTGTCTTAGGCAGGGTTTACCCAACTTCTTTATTCTAAATTCCTTATTTCTAATTCTTATTTGCTAATTCTTAATTTTTGTTTCTAATGCTTAACCTTAAAAGTTCAGATATTTTAGGGTTTTTTTCGTTGAATCAACGTTCAACTGTTGACTGGGATTGTTTTTAAGGATTTACTTGAATTGCATCGAAAGTTACAACCAGCTTTTAATCAAATGTGCCAATATTTAAACAAACAAAAATTTTTTTTTGGTTTAAAATTTTTTGGAAAAAAATGTATTTCAAAAAAATAATTTTTTTTTAATCAACCAACAATCAAATGAAAATAAAGCCAACCGTTCAGTCTTTCTTTAATGACACTACGTTTTTTACGAAAAAATTACTCAATAAAGTAGGTTTTACCGTTTTTTCTTTTAGGTGGTAGACAATGATGTATCAATGAGGGTTTCTGGGGAGGTTCCTGAAGGATTCCCTTTTAGTGAGTGTAACCTTTCCACATTAAGTGTTCTCTAATATTTTTTAGTATATTATATTTTAAGCGAAACATCTTCCATTGTCTTTATTGAGTTTTTTCACACGACGTTTCGAGCAGTGGAATCTCTGCTCGTTTTCAAGCGAAACTGAGCATTAAGCTCGAGGCTACTTGCTTATGTACTAACACAGCTAACCACGCCCACCATTCCTATTGGCCGGATCGTCGCCACAGTCGCGCTTCAATCTACAAGCACTTGTCCGCCGTATCAACGGATGCCATATCGAAGAGACGTCGCAACTTGGTTTACTAAAGACGCCCTCATTGCTTCCGATGAAGACTGCTTCTTTCAACTTTCGTTTCTTCGAGTGCTGTTCCCTATGCACAATTTTTGTCTTCTGACTACTTCATATTATAGTGTTCGGACCAAGAATGCCCTGCAATTCCCGATTTTGATATTTCTCCTTTTATCGTATGAGTTCTGTGTTCCTGAATTCTTACATGCAAAGGACGCTTGGTTTCTCCCATGTATGACATGCCACACTCACACGGGTTCTGATATATACAATCTTTTTGCTGATTTGAATTTTCCGGTTTGGTTTTAGAAAGTACGCTTCTTAGTATTTTCAGTTTTGAAAACCGTTCGTATGTTGTACTGTTTCGCGATGCGTCGAAGTTTCTCTAAAGTCTCTCGAGAACTATTAAAAATAAACAGGGAAGTTAGGAATTTAGCGCAGAACTGTAATAAGTACAAAGCGGTAAGCGAAATGGAGAAAGGGGAAAAACAAATATTAAAACAAACCATTGATTCACTACAACTAAACAGTGAGAACCGGGAATGGATGAGACAAGTGATGACGGTCCTAATGAAAGAGAATAGAGAAACAAAGGCGGAAATGGAGCAAATGAAAAGGGAATACAAACTGGCATTAGATGAAATCAGAAATGTATCAAAACTTAAGGATGACGTCACGGCGGTCATCAAGGAAATGGAGGGCAAACTAGGAAACGGCACAACGCAACCGCTTTACCAACGGCAACAGACAGCAGAATCCCAAACAAGCGAAGTACCAAGGAAGAAGACATACGCAGGTCTAGCAAAAGTAAACAGAAGAGCAGAGAGAACGGAACAACTGGAAAGAGAGCAATGGCGGACCCCTGAAAAAAGGAACAAGCGCAAGGAAGTAACGGATGTGATCATAAAACCGAACAAGGAAGGTGGAAAAATAGACCTAAACCAGATAAAGACAGACATAAAGAAAGCGGGAGTTAAAACAGTGAAACGGTTACGGTACAGTGATCATTGAAGCTGGAAATAACGAGGACAAAGAAGAGAACTAGGACCAAAATTGAGACTCTGTGGTATCAGAAGAGGGATCAGTGGTAATGACATAATTAGGGAAATCTGAGAATAAAATCGAGAAGAACTTGGCTCACTGAGCGAAAAATATGGAGAATCTACGATTATTTTCAGAAGAACATGTTTAAATGATAGGAAGGAGAACGTGGTGATCGAAATGGAAAGCGAGGTTTTTAAGGTGCTCGTCAAGAGAATTTTGACTTATCTATGGCGTACATAGACGAGCATTTTGATGTAACTAGATGCTACAAATATTGCAGATTTGGCCACTTGATGGCCAGATGGGCGGAAAAGGACTGCTGCTACAAATGCAGATGTGCACACGACGGGAATAATTGTCCAGGGGCAAAGAACTGGATGGATGTGCAATAAAAGAGAGCGGGATTTGTGTCATTGGAGGAGACTTTAATGACAAAAATCGAAGCTGAGGTGGAAGATTGGTCGACAGACGAGGGGAAAAGATCCTAGATTGGGCAAGTACCAATGGTCTCAAAATAGAAAACGATGCTAGGCAGCCTGCAACTTTTAGCACGGTAAACAGGGAAAGTTGGGTGGACTTGATGAAGACAAAATGGACGGTGTAAGTCTTGACGGACCACAGACCAATCACATACACAATTGAAATGAGACAGATGAATAACAAGGAGGAATGGACCTACAATTTTGAGGGAACAAATTGGGAACTCTTCAAGCGGGACGCGGGAAGGTACACTTTGGGCACTATAGAAACACCAGAAGATTTAGAGAGAGAGGCAGAGCGGATCCAGAGACACTTAAAGCGAGTCGTTAGCAGGAGGGTGGGTAAATGCAGGAAGCGAAACTGTTCGAGGGGGGGGGGGGGGAAGATTATTGGTATGAGGAATTACAACATATGAAGGTATTAGTTAAAAGAGCAAGAAGGGAATATCAGAGAAAGACAGACGAGACAGCTAGACGATTTAAAACTAATATATGTAGGAGACAAAGACTGGAATATAAGAAACAAATACAGGACAAAAAGAAACCTAGGCAGGAAGAGGAGATGCAGACACTGATGGAATCACAGCCTTGGGACAAGGTGTGGCAGTGAATGAACGCACGCAGGATAAGAGAAGGGGTAAGTCGTGTCACTGACGGGCAAGGAAAGGACCAGGACGGAGACCAAGCAGATGAGTACTTGATAGATAAGTATCATCCGGATCTAACGGACAGACAACGGGAAGATCGTCGGAATTACATATACAACAGACAATCGACAAACGTGGACGATTACTACAAAGCTAAAGTTACAAGAGAAGAAGTTGCAGGAGTAATTAAAGGTCTTAAAAATAGAAAGGCGGAATCGGATGATAGGATCCCGAATGAATTGTATGAAGTATGTGTGGGAAGTCATGGGAGAAACTCTGGTAAGATTATATGCGTGATGTTGGGAGTTGGGGGTTTTCCCAAGGATATGGAAGGTTGCGAGAGTGAGATGGCTTCCAAAAAAACGGTGGAGGCGTGAGACCCATATGTTTCACACCGACACTGGACAAATTGATAAACGAGAGGGTGAGAACTACATTACAGGCCTACTGCACAACCTGGGTAAAGCAAAAAGACGGGGACTGCACGCACTTGTGGTAGGTTCGGACATGACCAACGCGTTTAACATGGCGACCATGGTGGACATAGATAGATGGATGAGCAAATGGAGAATGCCTGACAAGATGAGGAATATGTGTCGTAGTTTTATGTGTGGGAGAATGGTGGTGAGCGGAAATGTGAAGAAGGCCGTAGAAAGAGGGTGCCCACAAGGCTCTAGCCTGGGACCCTCACTATGGCTAGTATGTATGCAAGGGTGGTTTGAACGTATGAAAGGATTGGATAAAGGGCTGACTTGGGTCCCCCATGTCAGGGTCGGTGAGCGTGCACCAGAGAAGACTACCGGTAGCAGACCGGGGATTTATAGGCAACCGGGCCCGGAATCCCCAAGCACAAACGGTTTTTTTTTTAGTGGGTAAGAATCCTACACTACTGGACATCAGAGCGGGGCTGTCCGGTGTCTTGCCGAGAAGATTTTTCGACCAGGGGTCGCGCCCCCTCAAAAAAAAAGTAATGTTGTTTCACTTGAAAACGAGCAGAGATTCTACTGCTCGAAACGTCGTGTAAAAAACTCAACAAAAACAATGGAAGTCCAAGATGTTTCGCTTAATAGTACATCATTGTCTACCACGTTTAAACAAATATTACATTTTCTGTATCGTGACTTAGCGGGCGAGCGATAGCGTCCTCAGAAGTTCTGAGGACGTAAAAGGACGCTATCGTCCTCAGAACTTCTTAGTAATAAAGTTTCCAGAAACTAAAAAAAATGCCGACGTTTTTAAGTTTTATTAAGGTCTTTCTCAAGACTACTAGTGCGTAAATTTTGTCTTAAAACTTGCAATTGAAAGCCAGCAGCAGTGAGAATTCTCAATCTATAGGTAACGTGCTCTTTTCCGCTAAGACACGGTGAAAAGGTGAAATCGAAAAAAACCACGACGAGTCTGACACAGTCATGTTTTATGGTTTGTTTATGCTGTTTATTAATTTTATTTCAATGTTCTCTAAAACTCGATTGACTAACTTTGAACCTTTGCAGTAAAATTTTTTTTTTAATATTTTTTCAGCAAAATCTTAAATATAGCTATCAACAAGCCTTAGTAACGAATGATTCAATGTGTAAATTTCTCATTGACATGATGTAATTTCTTCGATTAGGATTTCTACTGTCATCGCATTATAGAAAATAAGCTTTTTATTAGACTGATTGGTGCGATCATTTTAAAGGATTAGAGCTTTTTATTGCAGTGCTGATATTAAATTGGATTAATCTATGGTGTATCACCTCTATATTTAGACTCAAATCAATGTCTAATTTAATTAAGTTTTTCTATTGATAATTTTACTAAGAGTAAATATCAATAAAAGATAACATTATAAAATTATATGCACACTCATAAGAAAAAAAAACGAATTTCAGTTAATATAGGCAACAATAAACATCTGCAACTTGCATGTGAGAATAATTTGTTTTGATACAGACAAACAACCCGAAATCAAAATATACATTCCTATGGGAACCCACTTGAGAAATTCGCTCTGGTATGCCAGTTAAACAACCCATAGCAAATGATCTTTAAATCAATTAAACATCATCTAATTATTAAATTGCCTATAAAACCAATAATAACATTAGTTAAACTGTTCAGCATGCCTTAAGAAACAGTTATTTATTAATGTTTACTAATAACAGAAAACTAAATTTTTATGAAAGGATGCGCTTTATATTCTCTTCTGCCTTGCTAAGCATTTCGCTCTACTAATCTCGTAAATAATGTAATAAGTAAGAAATTACATGTACGATACATTTATAAACCTGCAACGGTTAGCTACAATGGTAATTTGAAATAAAATCGAAGTTGGAGGTTAGGTTTGGTAGCCATATGAGGACTACACAGGCGACAATAATTGAAAGCCCAATCTCTAATTGCTTATTGTATGTTAAAACACTGCTTGCTTCGATTAGCGATTACTCATAATACAAGAAAAGGATGAGGAAATGTATTCAATAAAAATCATTGTTTTTAAACTTTCCACGTGGGTGCTTGATGTCCAAATATAAAGGTGGCACGCCACTAATAGTAACTTGTTATGTAAAGGTGAATACACTAGTCCCGTTAAAATCTAGTGGTCAAAATAGAACTCTCGATAAAATAATCAATATTCATGGATTCTAAATATATCAACACCATTTGGATTACGCGAGTTAATTGATTGAAGTAGTATATTGCAGGTAAAGTGCATAAACACAATGAATGTAGGCCAGCAGATCTGTTTAAACAAAACACCCATTAGGAACAGACATATCTTAGTGAGTTGCTGCCAAATTAAAAAAAACTTATCAAGCTATAGAAAAACTAGCCTTTAATAAACGTAGCGAATAGGCATTGCTCCATAGAATTCTAAGGTTTATTGTTCCAACGTCACTGCACACATAGTTCAGATTTGTTTTCAGATACCAACTAAAAGCATTAATTCCTTTCATTTTATTAAAAACAGAAGCAAAATTAAATTAAATTTTCACAATTAACTGTTATACATCTCAAGTTATCTATAACAATATCAGTTATAAACCAAAAGCTACGAGCAACACCCTCATGGTACGGAATTGTGTATATGTATGCTTCTAATTCGTTAAAAAAATGTATTTAAATTAAAATTTAGTATACATATTGTTGCAAACTCGGAGGTCGAATAATTCCAAAGCAACTGCTTTGACTTAAAACACTATACTTAATGACTTCATAAATACACACTTATTAGGAACTAATAGTCCCTTAATAAGTCACTATTTACTACTACATTTTATTTTATGATTTTCTATCATGATTTTTTAGATTTTAATTAAAAACTCAATTATATTAAGTGATTTAAAATTATTTCGGTGTAGGACTAAAGACTATGAGGGTTTTCAATTTTTCTATCATCAATTTCGTAATTCTCTCCCCTTAGGTCATTTTCAAAAAAAAATTGGGAAAATTTTTTTACTGTTTTTGATCGGAATGTCACGCTGGCGATCCCCTAAGAATGTAACAAACTCAATTCGAATTAACCTCTTAAGATGTTTCTTTAAAAGTGGTCCAAAAACGCCATTCTAAAAGTGGCTAAAAATCGATTTCCGAAGGGGTTTATCTCCAAAAATATTGCACCTACGGAACTTCCAATGGCGGGAGGTGAAAGAAGACATCAAGGAGAAGAAAAAATGGTTGGATTCACTCCAATCGGTCAAGGCGTTTTCAAGTTACAGGCGGTCAAAGTTGAGAATTGAGAAAAAAGTCGTAATACTCCCCCCTTTGGACATTTTCAAAATAAATTTGTGAAAATTTTTTTGCTGTTTTTGATCGGAATGTCACGCTGGGGATCCCCTAAGAATGTAACAAACTCAATTCGAATGAAATTAACCTCTAGAGGTTTTTTTAAAAGTAGTCCAAAAACGCCATTCTAAAAGTGGCTAAAAATCGACTTCCGAAGGGGTGTATCTCCAAAAATATTGCACCTACGTCCAATGGTGGGAGCTGAAAGAAGACATCAAGGAGAAGAAAAAACAGTTGGATTCACTCCAATCGGTCAAGGCGTTTTCAAGTTACAGGCGGTCAAAGTGGAGAATTGAGAAAAAAGTCGTAATACTCCCCCTTTTGGACATTTTCAAAAACATTGAAAACATTTTTTTTGCTGGTTTTGATCGGAATGTCACGCTGGCGATCCCCTAAGAATGTAACAAACTCAATTCGAATGAAATTAACCTCTAAAGAGGTTTTTTAAAAGTGGTCAAAAAACGCCATTCTAAAAGTGGCTAAAAATCGACTTCCGAAGGGGTGTATCTCCAAAAATATTGCACCTACGGAACTTCCAATGGTGGGAGCTGAAAGAAGACATCAAGGAGAAGAAAAAACAGTTGGATTCACTCCAATCGGTCAAGGCGTTTTCAAGTTACAGGCGGTCAAATTTGAGAATTGAGAAAAAAGTCGTAATACTCCCCCCCCTTTGGACATTTTCAAAAACATTGAAAACATTTTTTTTGCTGGTTTTGATCGGAATGTCACGCTGGCGATCCCCTAAGAATGTAACAAACTCAATTCGAATGAAATTAACCTCTAAAGAGGTTTTTTAAAAGTGGTCAAAAAACGCCATTCTAAAAGTGGCTAAAAATCGACTTCCGAAGGGGTCTATCTCCAAAAATATTGCACCCACGGAACTTCCAATGGTGGAAGGTGCAGCACTTTATGCAGACAATTTAAAATAGAAAAAAAAATTATTTCTTGACTTGAAATATTCATATAAATGAAAAAATTAAACTTTAAAATATTCAAGGCAAACCTCTGTAATCATACATAATAATAAATTTGTAACACACTTCATTGCCAGAAACAAAGAGAAATTTATTTTGGGGAATACTTAAGACTCACGCTTCGTCTACATCTGCGGTGGATTGTATCAGTGTTTTTTCGTTTATTGTAAAGCTGCAGTGCGATTAATTCCGTCGTATTTTCTTAATTGTTGTTTAATTAAAAAAATAAAACAAAAAAATCTTTTTTTTTCTTTAATTTTTTGCGAGATGAAAGATCAAGCAAATCAACAATAAAAGAAAAAAGTAAGGATTTTTTTCTCTCATTTTTTAGTTAGTTACGGTTATACGACCGTATTCTAACGGTCTATTCTAACTATTTTGCAGTTATCCGGAACTTTAGGTCCAAGTTTTTACTAACCTTTGGTTCAATTAAGGTTAAAGATTATGCTCAAAAAAGTTAAAATTCGTTGCCTTTTGTCCAGTTTCGTGTAAGTTTATTCTTTTTCAAACATTCACCTTGTCAGACTGTGAATGCTTTCAAGGCCGGTCAAAATACAATCTAAAGTGTTTTTGGGCCTTTGAAGCCGTGGTCTAATGGAATTTCTTCCTGACATTTCGTCTACAGCTGCGGCAGACATTACCAAACGCGATTAGGCAATGGGCGAAGTGATCTCCCGAGCTTCCCGACGTTGACTGATTCGACTGTTGTAAGCTCCGTGGTATTTATTCCCCCGCCGTCGCGCTGCTGTGGAGGGACTGGGGTGGGGGTAGTGGTGGCGCGGGGTTTCGGCGCACTTGAAGTATGTCGTAGAACTTTTTGATGTTGTTGAATCCTGATGCCTCTAATAATTTTCATCGTAATCCAAGTGATTACAATTTTTCCACATTTCTTGATCATATTTTTAGCTTTATTTTTTCTGTCATTTTGGTAATTTCTTGATTATTCTCTGATTTTCCATTCTCTAGCAGATTTACCTTCTGTGTTTTTTTTCAGATTAATAAACAAGTTTCTAGAAGTATTTTGTTGTCGAAAATGAATGTTTGATACACTGCTGCTGCATCGGTGAGTGTGTGTCGGTTTTCTATACACGATATTTGCGCCAGTTTTCCATTAAACATCTAAAGAAGGTTGGCGTCCTTCCTTTTCCATCTCCATTGTGATTTTTGGATTTATGGATTCGACATTCGATTTCGGCAAAATCGGATTCAACAAATAGAAGTTTTGAAGTTCACCCTCGCCATGACTCCAAATAAAAAAAGGTGTCGTCCACATATCAAAACCATCACTTTGCCCTCTTTCTTACCCTCGATAATTTTTATAAAACCATTAATGGACTAGAGGGGCTGCCCCTAGCTACACCATCAGTTTATACATAAGAGATCTTGCTTTGATTGGAAATATGTAGTAGACAGTGTTGTAATAACTTAGCAATGTCTTGTGGAAAAAGAATGTTCCATTGATTATTTGAAGAAATCCCAGAGAAGTCATTCATACATTAGGCTATTAATACAATTGTTGATCGCTTGACACCATATGATACGTAAAAAAACGTACTCAAAAGTTGACCCATATACATGGCCGATTGTGAAATATCCAAAAATAATTATAATCATGTAAATGAAAAAAAAATTCGGTTTTATGTTTGTGCGTCAAACGCAAATAATATAAATAATTGATAATTGCTAATTTTATGTTAATTGCAGATCTAATTTTATGGCCCACAAAAATGTTGTTGATTACCCTTTTTACAAGTTGCACGGAAAGTTTCGAGGGTCTCTTTAAGTACAAAAACAATTTTTTCTAGAACAAATCACAACGAGAAAACTTCGATTCATTTCATACGCATAACAATAATATTTTTCCCAGCTCCACATTTACGAGTGTTTCTCAATACGCGCGACGTCTCTAAACAGATTGGAAGATATTTTTATACACAATTTATGTCCATCCATATTTATAGCCTTTTTATCGTAAAAGCTACGCATTTACAAACAGCAAATATCGGTTGTCACTCTAAACATATATTGACATTGAATCACAAAAACGTCTACTTTCCGGGGATATTCCAAAACAGGATATAATAAACCTAAACCGTTGTCAGTGGAAAAACACGACTTCCCTAAAAAACGTACCTACATCAGCTTTTTGTACTGAAAATGGTAATAAATGAAAGTGGTTATGAACGTCTAAAACTTGTCTCCTTCCTGTACGTGACTTAGAAAGTACTAAATGTCGTTGAAGCGACTAGATTGTATGTAATACTGCAATGGAAATAGAAAGGTAATTACCATTTAATTACGAGATGCTGCTATTCCATTATGTACTCAATATTGGATCTAAAAACAGATTATTTAGTACAGCCCAAAAATGGTTTATACTTATATTGAAAAGTGAAATTTTAATTTATTTACCTCGCCTTTCATAGAGTATAGCTGTTGAATACTTATGAATGCATGAAAAAAAATTGCACAAGTATTTACGTATGTCATTAGAATATCTTTAAAGAATTTTACGAGTGTTAGTCAGCTGTAAGAAAGAGTTAATTATTAAAATTTTGAATATATATTATGATATTTTACTTAAAACTCGTTTTTTCTTTAAAAAAAAAAAAAAAATGTCTGTAAAATTTGTTTTTTCTAGGAATTTCAAAATCTTGTACTCAATTTTCGTGCACCTAATTATTATTTTATTTACCATAATTTGAATTCACATCATGCGATTGATCCACCTTTGATTTAGTTTTCGTGTCTTTTCATTTATTTTGCTCAATCAAGATAAAAAAAATCTAGTTTAAAAAATTGGAGTATAAAGAGTGTGGGAATCGAAGTTAAAAAAAATCCAGGAACTTATTCATTGTTTATTTTCCTTCTTTTTACGGTTTCTTTATCATTTAAAATTTACAAAAAAAGTCTTTAAAAATGTCATACATTTTCGGACTAAACTTTTTTTTTTAATTCTATTTTTATTTATTTTTGTTTTAATATTTCCTACCTGTCCTTTTTTAATGTTGACATTCTTACAACCTTTTTTTATAATTTCTAGTCATTTCCGCCAATCTTGTAGCTCCTGCTCCTAGATTATTCAAGTTCCGATTTGATTCAAAGATACTTTTTTTGGTACGTAAAACAGACTTTTGTTAGTTCCTCATTTTTGAGTATAATTACTGTAATTTTTCAATTATTTCGTGCTACCTTTTGTACCCGTACCTTCAAACATGTTTTACAGAATTCTTTATTCAGTTATCGCTTTTTAAGTCTCGCGCATTAACTTTGCCTATATATTCCTAATTTTTGTACACCACTTTTTTCCTTTTACATTGTTTACTTATTCCAATGTTGTGGATTTCCAACCTAAGCCTCGTGCCGTTAACTTCGTGTAAACTGCACGAACTATACATGCAATTTTCTTACCTACTAATCATTGTTGTTACTCTTTTTCAAATTTTCTTTCAATTGTTTTTTTTGCTGTTTTATTTTCTTTTTTTTTAGTTTCAAACCGTTCTCAGTTTTTCTGGATTTTTTTTTTATTCCAATTAGATAGCGCCCTTAAAGAGCTTGTTTTGGGCCAGAATGCTTATTTTTTTTTCTGATGACCAGAGAGTACTGAAAACATATACTTAAAAAAAATTGAAAGAAACTGTTTTAAAAAATTGTACATTAATCCAAAATAGAAAAGCCAATTGGGCAAACACATCTTGAGTAGCTTAAAAAAGCATATGAAGTCAATTTCGGACAATTTTAAGTGCCAAAATTCCTACTTTTTACAATTTAAGATGCAGAGAGCACTCAAACTTAACAAACTTTTAACCTTTTTTTAAAAATTGACAGGAAATGCTGTGAAGGTCCTTACATTGACTGACTGACTGAACTTACATTTCTGAGAAATACAATTTAAGTGGTTCAGAAAGAATTTGAAAAATCAGAGGAATATAGCAAGAAACTGCTATAAAATTTGACATTGAACTTAGAAATACCAATTGAGCGGCATTTCTGAGATACACGCCTTATGTAGCTTAAAAAAGCATTTAAAAAAATGGTTTTGGACAATTCGTAACTGCCGTAATCCTTATTTTTACATTTTAAGACTCAGAGGGCACTGAAAAACTAACACCTATGAAAAAATACATCTCAAGTGACTTGATTTTTCCTATTTATCACTCAGAAAAAAAACAGAAAACTCAACTTTTTTTTATTGACGGAAACTGTTGTAAAACATTTTACAATGACATTAAAAGGGTTAATTTATCTGCATTTCTGAGAAATACATTTAATTTGATTCAGTAAGCATTTGAAAAATCAGCAATAGACGATTTGTAAAGTGTTTGTGCCAAATTCCTTGTTTTTCACATTTTATGACTCAGGAAGCACTAAAAAACCCGTGTTGTTGGAAAAAATTTGAAGGAAACAGCTGTAAGAGTCCTTACAATGGCAGTACAAGAGCCAATTGGTCGATGTTTCAGGAAATAAATTTTAAGCGACTCAGAAAGCACCTGGAAAAAAATTTTGGACAGCTTGAAAAAGGTTCGTGCCAGAATCATTATTTTTCACATCTTGCGGCTCAGAGTGTACTTACTGAAAAACTTAAGTTTTCGAAAAAAAATTGAAAAGTGCTGTAACATTGGCATTACAAAAGGAAAAATTGTCTGCAATTCAAACACTCAAAAACTCTCATTTTCTTTAAGTGCATTTGAAAAATCAGCTTTGGGCAATTCGTGACAGGTTTGTGCCAGAATGCTTATTTTTTCTTACCTTATAACCAGAGAGCACTGAAAACCGACGCTTTAAAAAAATTGAAATAAACTGCTATAAAAATTTTACATTGATTTTAGAAATACCAATTGGGCGACATTAAAGCAAAAATCCTACCTACTAATCATCATTTTTGTTACTCTTTTTTTAATTTTCTTTCATTTATTTTTTTACTACTTTTATATTTTTTTTTTAGTTCACACCTATGAAAAACTGAATCTTAAGTAACTTGATTTTTCACATTTGTCACTCCGAAAACACCGAAAACCTCAACTTTTTCGGACAATTCGTCATGTTCGTCATTAGTTTGGATAAGTGCCAGAATCCTTATATAAAAACTCACACCTATGGAACTACATAAAAACTCACACCTATGGAACTACATAATAAACATTTTAAGTGACTCACATGACTTGATTTTTCACATTTATCACTCAGACAAAAAAAGACCTCAACTTTTTTTTAGTTGACGGAAACTGCTGTGAAAGTCCTTAAAATGACATTACAAAAGCTAATTTATCTGCATTTGATTCAGTAAGCATTTGAAAAATCAGCAATAGACGATTTGTAAAATGTTTGTGCCAAAATCCTTGTTTTTCACATTTTATGACTCAGGAAGCACTGAGAAACTCGTGCTGTTTGAAAAATTTTTAGAAAACTGCTGTAAGAGTTTGGCAGTGCAAAAGCCAACTTCTCGACATTTCTGTATTTTTCACTTTAACTTTTTTTTCTTCTTTTTTTAAATTGGTTGTCTGCACGTTGCCAATGTAGCATGTCAGTGAATAGAAAAAATGTATACTTCATGCAAATATTTATTGGGGGACCGTTTCGACTCTCAGGCCATCATCAGCGCCAAAAATGTGCAGACAACCGCAAACGATGAGACCCTTATTTTAAAAGTACAAAAGCAAATTTATCGATGCAATTATTCTTAATTTAAAAAAAGTGATCTTTACCTGACAACGGTAACATGTTTCCTGAATGGCGGCAACGTGTGACAAACGTCTGACACTGTCACAAGCCTGCTAACATGTTGTCTTCTGGTGGTACAAACTACACGTATGCGTTCTTGACGAAAACCTGACCTCCGGACACGCACCACTGTCCTATCACAGACATTATTCAAAGAACTAATGGTAGTTTCGTTTTTCGAAGGGCTCAAGTGTCTAGTTCGCGCATCTCTTTGCAAGTAGTTGTTGTTCGTGTAGACACTGTCACGATAGGGCAAACTGGATGGTGTCGCCAAATGACTACGCATCATTCTATGTTGATTTTAGGCCATTCCGAAGGTCTGCAAAATCTGTAGAATACGTTTGAAATACGAAGTTTTGCCTGCAGCTTAAAATCCCATATGCCAAATTTTCTATTGTGTGCACGAAAAAGGCAAAAAATACTGTTTGTCGAAACGATAGAGCACACTATAGATAATCTCAAACTAAATTATACTTGTGGCTTACGAAATACGGACACTTGCCGCTACTTGTATGCGACATGTGATGGATACTATCGAGGTTAATGTGTTTATAAAACTTGTGTGGTTTATTTTATTAATCATGGCTACCGGCCATGGTTCAGGCCAAATAACATTACGACAATGCATAAAAAAAACGTTATTATGAGCCTAAAATGGACTTAATTTTGCGCTATTGGCAACACTATGTAGACCTGTGCAATATGTTATTAATTTGTTTATTATTACGTAAAGAATAAAATGTGGCAATGTGCCATAGTAGATTTAGGGTGGCTAATTAAAAAAAAAGTGCCACATAGAAGAAGCAACATGTTAAGTTTTATTTGGTACCTATTCACGAAAACTTATGTGAGTTGGCATATGCCTTTTGGAGCAAACAACAGTTAAAATTCATTATTAAAACTAAAGCATTTCCGTGGCTAAAAGTCCATGACTCTGCGTACTTCACTAGAATAATAAATAGAAAAGACGTTACTATAAAGCTTTAAAGAAAATTTTCAATTAAAAACTAGCAAATGAGAAAATACTATGCTATTTGTGTTAATTCTAATTTTCAACGGGCACCGTAACAACAGTTATTTTACTTTCGTTTTCGCTATTGTATGCACATATATTTAGACAGTCCCAAATAAAACCCACTGTTAAAGTGCACATTAGTACAGTTAACTGAAAAATTATTGGTTGTTTTCAGGTTACCCAAACAACGTTTATGTTGCTAAAATGTGTGGAAACTCATGTCTTGTTTTAAGAAATCCAATATCAGCTTATCGGTGAGTTACCGCGAGAATAACCTACAAAAGGTATTTATAGAATTTGCGCTGGATTATTATTAGAACGCACCCAATTTGGCATATGGCATCTTAAACAAGAAGTGCATTTGCATGTCGGTACCATAAAAATTGTAATTGGATCAAAAAAGGCGGCCCTACTTCCTCTCAGCACGACTTATTTCCAAAGTACTGTCTACTTAACGACGTTATTAAATCCAACATACTTTATCTATTAATATATTAAAATAATATCTCCAACACAGAAATCACTTGCGAACAACGAACATTCGCGTGTTTAACTTAAATCCTTGGATTACATCATAGATTATAGTCTTAACTCGATATTCTAATAGAAAGAGCTCGCGCACCTATCTCGCCTTCGACGGAACACTATACTGAAGCCTATACCATGGACTGTAAACGGAGCCAGGCGTAGGAGAAGGATGACGAGTGCGATTCATTTGTTAAACGGGAAAATAACAATATCGGTTGCAGCGTGGGTGCAGGGTTCAGTATAACAATTAACTGTAACCCGCAAGAGCTCACTATCACACATATTACAAACAACTGCAAAACAAGCGACACAATAAAATAATATGAAACTTCGTATCTTTTTATTTTTAAGTTAGTACACTAGGAAATTTGTTATAATATTAACGTTTATAAACAAGGAAGTTTTCACGAAGAGCCTATATATATAAAGTTTCTGTTAAAAATTAGAAATGCGCATGCTCAAAAACCGGTACACCCTTATCTATGAGACGTGCGCAACACATAACGGTTGTTGGCGTAAATGGGGGTAATAACTTTGGGTCAACCCAAACAGATAATTAGTAAGTTTTTTTAAGTAAATGTTTACTACTTTAAAAAAATACGTAAAAAAATATAAGAAACTCGAATGAAATATAGAATTCTGATTTATCATCAAGATCAAAACCTGTCATAATCAAATTAACAGGTTTTCTTTTTGAGGTCATACTGGTATTGGTGCTGTAAGAAAAGTTTTAGAATCCTACCTTAAGGAAAGCCATGTTTCAAGAGAGGGATGAAAGCGCGTATGTCAATAAATGGGCATATGCCCGTGAAGGGCACTTGCGCAGTACTCACAATGGCTTTCTCAGACGTTCTCTTAGATAGAAAAGTTCCCGATTGTAGGTCTTAAATAATTATTTATACCACATGCTTACTTTAGTAATGTTTAACAAATTGTGAACCGATTTAATTAGAATTTAACCACTCACAAACATATGAGACAGTTGGTGAATGACAAAAAAAATCATTGAGAGCGTCATGCGCATGCAAATAAGTCTTTTAAGCCAACTTTTGACACTATATCGAAAATATTGCATTGTAGGCGTCATCATGACCTGCTGACAAGTTTTTCCTTCTTTTAATTGGGAAAGGTTTTATCAGTAGGTAGTAAAAATTACTGTTTCTTCTCTACAGTACCCCGTCCCAATAGTGCTTACCTTTCTCGAGATATCGCCATAATGACGCAAAACGTTTTCTCAAAAATTCTAGTTTTTTTATTTGTTTGTCTTTTTCTGTTATATACAAAATACATATACGGTTGGTCATGATTTCTCACTAGTTTATTAGAAAGTTGCATATGGTTTTCTCTATCGAGACAGTTGTTTAAAAAATTCCAAATGTATGTTTTTGAAATATCGCCAAAGACGCAAAACAGTCGAAAAATTGGATTTTTTTGCCAAAGTTTCTGTTTTGTACATTTACACGTACATAATTACTACATGCACTAGATAGTTGGCAAGTTGCAACCCCTTTCTCCTGTATCGTACCATAAAAACCACACCCAAGTAGCGATTATCGGTTTTGCAATACCACGAAAGACGCATAACAGTTTTTTAAAAATTCTATTTTTTTGCCAAATTTTTAAAATATACGGTTTATCATAAATGAACTCACTAGACTAGTGGCAAGTTACATCTGATTCTCCTCTATCACGGAACCACCCCCAGTGGCGCCTACCGTTTGGTTGCGTTATCTGCATTTACTCTATGACTCATTCATTAAGGACCACCCTGTATATAAGTTTCATCACGACTGGGCAGTTTTATTTGGTGGCAAGTTGCATCAGGTTCTCCTCTATCGTACGGTAAAAACCGAATTTCAATGGCGCTTACGGTTTTTAAAATATCGCCAAAGGCGCAAAACAGTATTTTTATTTTCCTGTTTTAAACATATACGGTTCACCATTACTGGATTCTTTAAGTTGATGGCAAGTTGCATCAGGTTCTACTCTATCGTACGGTAAAAACCACATCCCAATGACGCTTACCGCTTTTGAGATATTGCCAAACTCGTAAAAAATCCAAGCCCCTTTTTTTAATTTTCCTGTTTTATACATATACGATTAATCATTACTGGGCTCTTGAATTTAGTGGTAAGTTACATCAGGTTCTCCTCTATCGTACGGTAAAAACCGAATTTCAATGACGCTTCCGGTTTTTGAAATATCGCAAAAGGCGCAAAACAGTTTTTTTTTTATTTTTTTTTTAAACATATACGTTTCATCATTACTGGATTATTTAATTTGGTGTCAAGTTACATCAGGTTCTCCTCTATCCTACGGTGAGTCACATTCCAATGACGCATACCGTTTTTCAATTATCGCCCAAGGGGCAAAACAGTTATATCGAAAAATTGACGTTTTTTTTTAATTTCTTATACATATACGGTTTATCATTACTGGACTATTTAATTTGGTGGCAAGTTACATTAGGAGTTCTCCTCTATCGTACGGTAAAACTCACTTTCCAATGACGCTTAACCTTTTTGAGATATCGCCAAAGGCGCAAAACAGTGTTTTTCGAAAAATTCAAGTTTTTTTTTACTTTTCCTATCATACATACAGGGTGATTCAAGAGTACTTTGACAAACTTCAGGAGGCGATTGCTGGCATTATTTTAAGAAAAAAAGTTCTAATAAACGAGGATCCTTAAGTGCATCGTTACGAAGATACAGGGTTTTGAAATAACACGTTCCATCTTGTTGAGGTAACGATTCTAAGACGTGCATTAAAACGATTTTTATTATTTTACTTGAAAATGACGCATCTAACGAAGAAAACTTAAGAGAGCTTTTTTGTTTAGAATTGAACATAGAATAAAAGGGTAGAATTTATTTTTTACTAGACCAGTGAGGTACTTTCCTTCAAAAAGATGAAGCGTCATTGCGGTACGCGCGCCACGGGTGGAACAAAAAAAAATCGTTTAGCAGAAACATGGCTACTCACTAGCTATTGACATGTGTAAAATTTTATTAAAATCTTTCAAGCGGTTTAGGAGATATTATTATTTTTTTTAATAAAACTTTTACACCCTGTATCTTCGTAATGATGCTCTTAAGGACCGTCGTTTATTAGAACTTTTCTTCTTAAAATAATGCCAGCAATAACCTCTCGAAATTTGTCAAAGTACTTTTGAATCACCCTGTATACGGTTCATCATCAGTGAACTTTTTCATTCGGTGGCAAGTTACATCAGGTTCTCCTCTATCGTACGGTATAAGTCACATTCCAATGACGCTTACCGTTTCTCAATTATCGCCCAAGGGACAAAACTGTTATATCGAAAAATTGAAGATTTTTTGAAATTTCTTATACATATACGGTTTATCATTACTGGACTCTTTAATTTGGTGGCAAGTTACATCAGGTTCTCCTCTATCGTACGGTATAAGTCACATTCCAATGACGCTTACTGTTTTTGAGATATCGCCAAAGGCGCAAAACATTTTTTTTCGAAAAATTCAGGTTTTTTTTAAATTTCCTGTTTTATACCTATACGGTTAATAATTACTGAGCTCTTTAATTTGGTGGAAAGTTACATCAGGTTTTCCATTATCGTACGGTGAGCGACATTCCAATGAAGCTTACCGTTTTTCAATTATTCGCAACTTATCGCCCAAGGGGCAAAACAGTTATATCAAAAAATTGAAGTTTTTTTGAAATTTCTTATACAAATACGGTTTATCATTACTGGGCTCTTAATTTGGTGGCAAGTTACATTAGGTTCTCCTCTATCTTACGGTAAAAGTTACATTCCAATGACGATTAACGTTTTTGAGATATCGCCAAAGGCGCAAAACAGTTTTTTTTTCGAAAAACTCAAGTATTTTTTTTTTGCTTTTCCTATCATACATATACGGTTCATCATCAGTTAACTTTTTAATTTGGGGACAAGTTATATCAGGTTCTCCTCTATCGTACGGTAACAGTCACTTTCCAATGACGCTTAACGTTTCTGAGATATTGCCAAAGGCGCAAAACAGTTTTTTTCAAAAAATTCAAGTATTTTTTACTTTTCCTATCATATATACACGGTTCATCATGAGTGAACTTTTTATTTTGGAGGCAAGTTACTTTAGATTCTCCTCTATCGTAGGGTAAAAGTCACTTTCCAATGACGCTTAACGTTTTTGAGATATCGCCAAAGGCGCAAAACGTTTTTTTCGAAAAATTCAAGTTTTTTTTTTACTTTTCCTATCTTACATATACGGTTCATCATGAGTAAACTTTTTATTTTGGTGGCAAGTTACATCAGGTTCTCCTCTATCGTAAGGTATAAGTCACATTCCAATGACGCTTACTGTTTTTGCGATATCGCCAAAGGCGCAAAACAGTTATAATCAAAAATTCAAGTTTTTAAAAAAATGTAGAGATTTACGGTTTATCATTACTGGACTCTTTAATTTGGTGGCACGTTACATCACGTTCTCCTTTTTTAACGTATGGTAAAAACCATATTCCAATAACGCTTACCGTTTTTGAGATATCGCCAGAGGCGCAAACCAGTTATATTCAAAAATTCTTTTTAAAAATTATACATATACGGTTTAATTTGGTGGCAAGTAACATCAGGCTCTAATCTATCGTAAGGTAAAAACCACATTCTAATAGCGCTTAACGTTTTTGAGATATCTCCTCACATGCAAAACAGTTTTTCAACAAATTTTAGTTTCTTTTAAATTTTCTTGTTTTAGGCTAAGTATACGGTTTTTATCATTGTACTCTACATTTCGTGCAAGTTACATCCGATCCTCTCCTAGCGGGAGGTACAGATCACGTCCCAATAATGTTTACCGTTTTTGAGATATGGCCAAAGGTTCAAAACTGTTTTTTTGTGAAAAATTCAAATTTTTTTTGAAACTTTTCTGTAACACATATACGGTTCATCATTACTGGACTCTTTAATTCGGTATTAAATCATAGTTGTTTTTTGCCTTCATTTCTACGAAGTTTTACTGCTTCATACATATAGTCACTAGACTCACTGCATTAGTGACAACTTATAGCCGGTTCTTCTATATCGTACGGTAAAAATCATCCCAATGCCTATTAACTTTTTGCAAAAAAAGTTGGTCCTACACTCCCTCGATGGTGGCAAGTTACATCCTATTAGTTGTTTTTTGTTTTTACCTTGCAGGTATGTTACTGTTCAACTCCAATATGTTTTCAATTTCAATTTGTAATTTAATTTTTTATTCTTCGAATTTTCTGCTCCCTTTTGTAATTATGTATTTTTTTGTTTTTAATTCTGTAAACTTTCAATTGTGTTTTATTGAATTTTCCATTATGTATATTCGAGGATATTTTAACTTATTGATTTAATTAGATTTTTACTAATTTAATGCAAAACGTACTGCTGTTCAATAGTACGGTAAATAGGTAATCATCACATAATGAAATTAATCAATAGCACGGTTATTAGTAGTATTACATCTGTGCTATTCACAGTCTTGGACAGACATAATAACAAGGGGGCGCGTGTCTACTTTTTTTTAAATAAAACGATTTTTGATTGCCTACTTACAGCTTTGTTCCAGGCGCAAATCTACTATGCCTATAATTACTTCTCTGTATATAATCTGGTATTAAATCTATGATTTGCAATTTTTTCGCCTTGTTGTAAATGTAGGTCCAGTTACCATTAGCTCAACAAAGTAAGGTGAAACATTATATTATTGTTACGTTTAAAGCAAACACTTGCAAGATACCAAAGGTTATCAAAAAGCCTTCATTCAATATGAGGACTGATTACTCATACGTTATTGTAAGCAAGAAGAACGTATTCCGTGACTGCATCTAAACCTTCTAAGAAGTACAACTATTATTCTCTTTTGTCTATTGTATATGGGTATTCTCGGAGTTACATAATCACAATCATATTATTCAGATAGTTGTACTACGCCTCTGCCAACTACTTTTATTGGATGCCGTATTGGCTGTATTCAATTTATGCATGGTTTCTAAATAAGGGAAAGTGAGCGGATATCCTGAGGCTACGACGTAACAATTTACCGGTTGTTCAAGCTTTGTTTTATTTTCGTTAACCGCTTGATGCAGCCTTGACAATGATTACACCAGATGTACCTGATTTATTTTGATCCTTACTAGGTTTGCTAATCTAGGTAAGGTCAATTTCGGTAAAACGTGACTCAGAGGAACAACAAAAACGCAAGGCAGTTAATTGTTCTCCTTAGTCCTAAGTAGGTATTCCCGAGGATGTTCTCAGCGGGGCTTCTTTGGCCACTAAACTAGTTCTAGTAAGTTAAAACAAAATCAGTTCAAATCGCCTTTTAAAACTACTCTAGAAAATGGGCTGACCTTAGTCCCGCATATTACATGGACTCTGATTTAAAAGGCCCAACCTATAACCTAAAGGTTATTTTTATCCTGGTATATATTTCACTGCCATTTACAGCAGGGCCGGACCCTTTTGGGCTTGTAGGTCAAGTATGTATGTCTATTGATCATGATGGTAAGGAGGCATTACGTCATGCGACATACAGATTACAGTTAGTACAATAATAATTGATTAAAAAAGTCTTTTGTGTTATTATAAATAGACTTATTTCCTCAACAACTTTCTGTGGCGTAGAAAACCAATGCATGAATTTTGTTTCTTAGAGTGTCTGTAGTTCTTGATACAATAAGAAAATAAATGGGTTTTGATCTGGTTACGTAATTACTTAATCTAATATGTAAGATAAACAAATCGTAAAAAAAACGTCATGAAGAACGAAAAAGAAACCTTAAACATGCTAGAAATAAAACAGACCCATGTTATGTGTTAGCTTTTACAAATAAAAACATTTAAAGTTTTCAATATTATTTTATGTGATTTCTTTCTTAGCACCCTTGTATTTTGACATTTGAACAAAAAATAATTAAGAACTAACAACCACACCAAGTCAGCTTTTTTATACACCAACTCGTTAAATAATCCTGGTACACATAATACACAATAACTCTCCTTCGCCATAATATCAAGAACATACAGGTTTTTCTTCAGTTTTTCTAAATAATGTAATAAAAAAAAACCTATTAGTATTTCAGAAACCTTCAAATGTACATTGCCGAGTACATTACCCATTCTCTAAAACGTGAGAAGCAATCTTTGATAAGCGGATTTCGTCAAGATACATTACCTATTGTCTACACAATAAATCGGCATTTCTCTGTCTCATAAATGTGTATGATTGTGCATTGTTCTAACGTTTTTTTGTATCAGTAGGTGAACTCATTTAATGATATGCTCTGTTAGAAATTGATGAAATCACCAAAAATGCATCAATGGTGTTTGCAATAGTTTCTTGACGCCATTAGTAAACTGCCAATGTTCGAATAACAATAAATACTTGCAACGGTCTTGATCATGCATTTCTTGATTGTGAAATAATTCCGAAGAATTACCGAGACTATTTTAATATTTAATCGATTCGTTTAGAAAGTGGTAAAGTTCGTGATGTAATGCCCAATAACCTCACCCACATCATCAAATGTGCACTTCCTACTAATATGCATGCCTAATATACAGGATGTCCGTGTACACAGAGTTGTCTGAGATCAAAATAAGACCATTGAACCATATAGTGTGTTTCCGGATATGTGTGACAGTGTGTCCTCAATTCTTGAAAAGTTATAAATGCCTTGAAAATTGTCAAAAAACCTCTTTGTGCCCCTATCTAGAGTAAAATTCCTTTAATGTAAGACACAAGACAAAAAGTAATTTTATCAACTAAGCTTCTATACCAAATTACTGAATTCTTGGGCGGCCATCACTTTGATCCCTACCAGCACTGAAATACTTTGTTTGTTCCATTTACTTATTTGTCATCACACATCAAATTTGAAATCTGACTTTGATATTTCATCGTTTCGTCTCAACATTTGCTGAAAGGAAAAAATAAGATTTCAAAGGTAAAAATAATAAGTGAATGAGATATATGTATTTCTGGTAACCAGTTCACCAATCTAATCAATTGTTTTTTAATAGTAGGTACTTAACCAAATCGATTTCACAAAGATACTCATATTTTATGATTAATAAGTTATCAAATTGTGTAATAGTAACAGCCACATACAGTCAAATAAGACAATTTGTAGGGCTTGATAAGCTCAAATGGATAAGTGCTAAACTAAACACTAATATCTTAAGTATCAAAAATGCCACAAGATTTACAACCCCAATATTGAAAAAGTTCAGCATTTCTATTGAAGTGCTCTTAATCTTATCAATTCAATACTTGCTGTTCTATTTAATCACTGGATAGATTCATGGTGAATGAACTGAAACTTTAAAACTAACGATACAAAAGAGCGCATTTAACACTTGACGATGCACACAAGGAAATAAAAACCGTTTCCTTTGTATATTCTTTCTGAATGCTCTGATACTTAAAGTTTAAATTATCCAACAATGAATTGCTATTGCTTGACAAAGTACTCTAGAAATCTGCAAAGTTAAAACTATGGAGAATGTAAATTGATTGAAATTCCTTACTGAATATTATAAGTATAGACATTCATATAGATAACTTGATTTAATGTTTTTAGCTATAACTCTGGGTGGTCCTTCTTATCTAAATTATTTATTTTAAAATACCATTAGATATAATAACAATCTGCTACAGACCAGGACAGAGGTCGAGTTCAAATTTGAAGTTGAAAATTGAAAAATGTTTTCTGCATTGACTTGCTCGCACACTCACCCAGTAAACATTGCAAATTACATTTTTACATTAATTTTCCAGTCCATTTAAAAAAAAACCCTTCTCTGCCTTAAAAAGAAAAGTTTACTACATTGAAAAATTGAACCTTTACTGTCAGATCAGGGAATCAAAAGATTATGAGATATTTTGTTGGCAGCATGTAATACAAACTCCAGGTGTTTAAAGAACTGCTTCAAAGTGGAGCCATGCGGTCAAAAATTGGCAGAACTCCACGTGAATGAGAATGTTGACAACCTAACTCAACGTTCAATCAAACGTAATGAAAGAATGAAAGGTATTTTCTTACCGGACCTGATGAGGTCTTTTGAAGGTTTTTATTTTCAACAAAAATGCTATACCATGGCAATTTACCAATAATTGTAATACAAACTGTTCCTCAATAAGTTCGATAGAACACATACATAATATAAGTAATGAAAAAATACTTTTAACCTGTTGTTTTATACCTGATTTCTAATGCACATCAAAGGATCCGCAGGTTCAAGACGAATACCTTTTTTGTGAATTGCAGAAAATTATGTTCAATTTGAACAATTGTTCCCTACCACATATCTTACAAAAAATTACCTGCAGTAATTCAAATAATAAAGTAGAAAGTGAAATCTTAATATTAGACTTAGTAGTCGATCTTAGAATAGATCGTCTTTTATTTACCATTTAACAACTAGGCCAATTATGTGCATGATTGGAAATCACATTATGCTCACTTGAATTGGTACAAAACACTTCAAAGAGCTCAAAGAGCTTAAATGAATGTTGAAAATATTTAACAGGGCGATGCGAGGGGAGCGGCATATATGCGGAGCAATACTAATTTGTTTGTAAAAAAAACGAAATTACGTAGGTACATATGCAAGAGACCATAAGAACCTTTATAAAAACAAAGAAAAAGTGTTAAATTGCAAGTTCTGACTAAATTTAACAAAGTTTAAATAATTTTTGACACAGGCTTTTTGCAAACAACTTTCTAGTCCCCTACCTACTATTTTAGTCTCGATTTTAGTACATTCTAATGTAAATACTAAAATGATACCTAGCACCAAAAATAATCAAAACTGTAAGGAGTCTCAAACCTCTATCAAAAAGATGACTTTTTAATCCACTTTAAAACCCTCTGGCCCAATAACTAAGCATTTTTGAATACAATAATGATGCCCTATTTTTGCTTAGTTTGTGACCTTTTGTCAACGATTAGAATAGCTATAATAGGAGAAGTGCGGACCTGTGACAGCTGTCACATACGTAAAGGTTGTAAAATTGAAAACTAAATTACACCATAGAAATTGAATATAAAAAGGAATGTTTTATATATTTTTTACCAAATGGAAACTTTAGACTTTGTTGTAATAAGACTAGTAATTAAATATTGTCACAAAAAAAAGGCTTTTCACTGGGAAAAACTATCATAATCACCAGACACTTCAGGACAACTCTTGATTTCTTTGAGAAGACAGGACTAATGAGAAACGAGCAGGATGGTACAAGAAGTGTCAGCTTCAGTGCTACCCGAGGTGCTACCAGAAAAAGAACCACAAAGCTACAAAAAAAAAATATTGCTTGAAATCAAAATTAAGGATAAATCCCAAGTTTAAATCATACATAATATTCTTTTGCCAAAAAAAAAGTTGAAAAGTGATAGTTGGTTAATCTGAGACCTATAAACGCTTAACCGATGATTATAAGGAACAATGGCTTTATATTTATATGTCCCACAGAAAGGAAACTTTAGTCTATCAAAAACTAGGTTAACCAAGGTTGATTTTTCTAAACTTAAATTTTGCCAGTTATTGACCAAGCAGGGCTGAAGCCCAAAAAATAAAATTATAATTATTTTTTTAGTTTTTACAAGTCCTTTTACCTACCGCAGACACCCTACACATACCTAAGTAAAAAAAAAGGAAATAAAAAATGTAACTATGATAACCCCCATGAGATCCTGAGAAAATGTTTAAAAATGTAAAATTGGGAAATAAAAAAACACTGAGTTGGGAACTGGGTGGTTGATAGGCAAATAATACTATATTTGCTACCGAGTATGGAATGCATGTGTCACAAACTAGCAAACGGTTAGTAGGCCGAGCTGAAGGAGAGGCTTATGGTTTCACAAAAGAGTGAAATATTATTCCATACAATTTTAGACTATACTTTCTCTAACACTACCTACTTTATACAATGCCCCCTTTTTTAAGTTTTTACCAAATCACCAAACAGCATTATAAATCACCAGATTTGGTAAAATTCCACAGACCTGTCAACCCTGCTCATTAGGCTATGAGCAGTCATTTGACAGTTAAAGATTATGTTCATCTATCATTATGGATTAATATTCTGTACCAAATGATAAAATGAGTTCTTCCGCAATCAAAGTTAATCCCTTTGTGGGCACATTCTAATGTAGTGTTAGAGAAACTAATTTTCCAGCATTTTCCGTTATTAGATTTATTGTAGGTTTTATTACAAGTTTAGTACAATGGTACTTCATTCCACTTGCTTTGTTGCACAGAGAATTAATGATTCTCCTGAAAATATTTTATACAAATGACTTAATCGAGTACTTAACATAATAAAAAATTAAATTAAAACCAAGTCATCAAAAAAGAAAAAAACCTGAAAACTGCTTTGACCAAAGGCTCAGCAATAAATGTTTTTTAGAAACCTCTTTATGAAAGTCTCTAAGCATTTCTGGTTGGAATGGTTATCTTTTATGGGGAGGACATCAGATAAAAACCTGTCAGACATGCAAAATGTAGGGATTCTCACATTCTAGTAACTCCTAATTAGTTAGGGGTACATATGAAAACCAATATGTTTACCATTTACCTTTAAGGTAAAATGGTGTAAAAATTAGGTTAAGTATATTGAAATTTACTATGTAAATAAGTCGCAAAATCAACAACTTGATTTATGCCAGGATTTGATAACACATATTTTGCAAAACTAATTCAGGTGACTTATGACCTACTATTACAGGCCATAGGGCTATAATACTCTTCAACATAACCACAACCAAAAAATAAATCGATTTATGAATGTTCTTATTTATTACATCATGTTTTATTTGCTAAGTAAGTTACCAAAAAAACTAGTCCCAGTATCAAACAACCAAATGCAGAACCTTGACTGGGACAGATATTGTGGCAACTAGTTAGTGAATTTAAATTGGAATTGGAACCTTGATTATGACAACTAGTGAATATTAAAAATGTGACTAGAAAGTTGAATTTGAACATTGAACAAGCAGATAACAAGACACTTACCTCTCATCTTGCAGTCTTTTTAGCTCTACCATTTCCAACTCAAACCTGAGGTTACTATTCTCACACAGGAGAAGGTCTCGTTCACTTGCGACCCCATCGAGTTCACGTTTCAACCGAATAATTTGTTCACTTTGTTCACGAATTATGGCATCTCTTTGGGCCAAAAGGGCATTTATATCGATATCGGTTCCAGCCATTATACAGATACATACATAACATGCAGCCCTCCTACTGTTGTTTATCGTTTAGTGGTAGACATGTGTAACGAGGAGGAATTCGGAGTTTAATATTACGAACATGACTGGCTAAATTACATGGTGATGCGGTGTGGAAATTAGATATCAAACTACACGTAATTAATAAGCTATTGTCACCAAAACACCAAAACAAATTATTGGCAACCTACATTTAGCCCGCCATTATTGTTTAAGTCAGATTTGAACAACGTTGCCACATGTACGGATAAATATTTCTTAATATGCTTTTGTCTAAATGTTTTTAGACAAATCCAATATTTGTATTATAAAGAAGCTCTGTGTGTAAATACAACAGTCAAGCATCAGTTAATAGCTTAATACAGCTTTTACACAAGGTACATTACGTAGTAAATCTTATTTTATATCTCTATTTCAATCAACGTTTGCGTCGTTAATGGGCGAATTTAACATTGATCACTGCTTAAATATGAAATCTATTATTATTAACGATAAATTGGAGGGCAAAGTAAGGTGTGCTTTATTCACTTAAAGCATTTGCTAAGGGTTTCTATTAAATCTAAAAATGGTCAGATCCTACAACAATTGAAGAATAATACTAGATCCGGCAATGCGGCATTAGATCATACATTTCTGCCATTTCCATGACGTCATCTGCGTCATCCCTTTAATACAGAATTTCTTGCATAATTCCATAGATGGCGCTCATCAACTACGATTATACAGGGTCGTATGGATCTGGCCGCGCGCCAAATTCAAATATTCTACCAAGCATCAATTTAATATCACAGACTATAATTAATTAGCGATCTATTTTGTTTTGATAATACATGAAAAAAGAGTTTATGGAGTGTGCCAGATTTGGTGTTACTTGGACTGCTTTTATTACTTTCGATCAGAGGCAGATAAATTTTGCATTTTACTAACCAATTAAATCTTAAGTATACATAAGTGCTTGGTACCGCGGCGTAAATTGTAAAAAGGTACGAGTCTAAACTACATTTGTCCACGGCTTTACAATAATATGGTCGTCATTTGTCAGGTTGTAAGCACATAATATGATGTGTGACATACTAACCTTTGGAATGAAACCGCGTGAATAATGTACATTATTCACGTCAGGTAAAAAACTCTATAAAAATGATAAAATGCAAAATCATATGCCTTTTCGTATATGCCTGGCATATATCGAGAATATGAATGTGCCTTCCGTGCTATGTGGGACAGGTTCCACCCGTTTTTTTCCTTTCGAGTAGCAAGCAAATTTTTTTTGAGCAGTCCCCCTCTGTAACCCGACAAGAGAATGAAAACCATTTTGCTACAGCTTAAAGCGGTCCCACTTAGCAATTTTACATTCTTATCATTTGACAAGAATATGCCTTCGAGGAGATGGAATGTGATATTCAGGTGCAAAATTATCATTTGGAACTTGAATATCACATGAGAAGAACGTGTCCCTCCTTTTCAGGTTCTCAGAACGTGTCAATTATGTTCCGTGGCATATACACACATTATTTTGTGAAATGATAAACATGCACCATTTATGTTCCTTTGGGACATTCCTAGCACCTGACAAGAATAAGCCTTACAGGAGAAGAACATGTGATATTCATGTCAAATATTATCATACTTAAAATTCACTTCTATTATCACTATTATTTTTTACTTATTGGTAATTTAATAAAGGGGATATAATTGTGTTACTTAATTGACTAAGTTCCTTTAAAGAACGTTCTTATCATATTATTCATTAGAACTTCTTTTCAGTAACCTCCTTGTCGTGTGATATTCTCATACCGAAAAGTACGTGATATGTGGGGTCATGACAAGAACGTACTTTTTTGCACATTCTTCCAGAGAACATCACATTCATGTTACCTTCATATTACTTTAAGATTGTTCTTTTTGGGTAGGTTGAGGGAATGTGATTAGGAACGTGAATATTCTTTTAATGTTATGTGGGTCAGTAAAATTTATACATTTTTAAAGTTTAACTTGTCACCAGTTTCGATTGGTTTGACCTAACAACACGAAATTTGCCAAATGATACCTCAAAACTCGACCCCTCTTCATTTAAAATTTCAAGGTCAATGCTTACCACCTCTTGGGAGTTCAGGTTATGGGGTTGAAACTGCTCCAAAATATGTCCTCCCATAAAAATTAAAAGTGTACCTATATATTTCTATGTATATATTTAATACGAAGAAAAAACAGCCAAAAGTCCAAAAGCTTACTTATTTTGTGATTTAGAGCAAGAAGCTAAATATAACATTTTTAGAGTACGCTCTATCGCACAATTTAAAATTGTAGACAAATATATAAATTGCGCGGACTACCCGCGCCACCACTACCCCCACCCCAGTTCCTCCACTGCAGCGCGACGGCGGGGGAATAAATACCACGGATTTGTTCGAAAAACGCCAAAATTGCATTTTTTAACGTTTTTCGTACAATTTCACTTATTTTGGACCAAAATGTAACTTTACCAAAAACAGCAAATTAGAAGAGTTAATCAGTTTTGACTGATTTTGTCATAATTAGTAAAAAACTTTACCGAAAATAACAAATTAGAATATTAATTAAATTTTGCCTAATTTTGACATAAAATTGAAATTTCCATTTTTTGTGGTTTTAAGTCTTTTCTAAATGATTTTTGGCATTAATTCCTAACTGACTTTTTCGAAAAACTCCAAAATTGCATTTTTAAACGTTTATATTCTGGACCAAAATGTAACTTTACCAAAACAGCAAATTAGAAGAGTAATCAGTTTTGACTGATTTTGTCATAAAACTGAATTTTTTCAAAACTATGAAGACTTGCATTTTTACAAGCTTTGAGACATTTTTAACCCATTTTTGCCATATTATTAGCCTATCTTGTTTCCAAAAACTCCAAATTTGTATTTTTTTGTAGTTTTAAGTCGTTTCTAACTGATTTTGTGGCCTTAATTTAATAAAAATTGAAGACTTATTGCATTTTTTAGACGCTTTGAGTCATTTTTAAACAATGTTTGTCCTATTCTTAATTTATTCTGTTTTCAATTAAAAACTCCAAATTTCCATTTTTTGTAGTTTTAAGTCTTTTCTAACTGATTTTTGGCATTAATTCCTACCTGACTTTTTCGAAAAACTCCAAAATTGCATTTTTAAATGTTTTTCCTACAATTTCACTTATTTTGGATCAAAATGCAACTTTACCAAAAACAGCAAATTAGAAGAGTTAATCAGTTTTGACTGATTTTGTGATAAAATCGATTTTTTCAAAAACATGAAGACTTGCAATTTTAGACTCTTCGAGTCATTTTTAATCCATTTTTGCCCTCTTCTTTATCTATTTTGTTTTCAAGAACTCCAAATATGCATTTTTTTAAGTTTTAAGTAGTTTTTAACTGATTTTGTGGCCTTAATTCCTACCTGACTGTTTTGAAAAACACGAAACTTGCATTTTGAAAGGTTTTTAGTAAAATTTTACTTATTTTGGAACAAAAAGGTAACTTTACCAAAAACAACAAATTGGAAGTTTTATTCAGTTTTGCCTGATTTTGGCATAAAATTGAAATTCCTCAAAAACATGAAGACTTGCATTTTTAGACGCTTTGAGTCATTTTTAACCAATTTTTGCCCTATTCCTAATCTATTATGTTTTAAAAAAATCCAAATTTCCATTTTTGTAGTTTTAAGTCTTTTCCAAATGATTTTTTTCGAAAAACTCCAAAATTGCATTTTCAAACGTCTTTATTTTGGACCAAAATGTAACTTTACCAAAAACAGCAAATTAGAAGAGTAATCAGTTTTGAATAATTTTGTCATAAAATTGAATTTTTTCAAAACCATGAAGACTTGCATTTTTAGAAGCTTTGAGACATTTTTAACCCATTTCTGCCCTATTATTAATCTATTTTGTTTCCAAAAACTCCAAATTTGAATTTTTTTGTAGTTTTAAGTCGTTTCTAACTGATTTTGTGGCCCTGCCTGACTTTTTCGAAAAACACCAAGCTTGCATTTTGAAAGGTTTTTAGTAAAATTTCACTTATTTTGGAACAAAAATGTAGCTTTACCGAAAATAACAAATTAGAAGATTTATTCAGTTTTGCCTGATTTTGGCATAAAATTGAAATTCTTCGAAAACATGAAGACTTGCATTTTTAGACGATTTGAGTAATTTGTAATAAATTTTTGCCCTATTTATAATGAATTCTATTTTGTTTTCAAAAACTTCAAATTTGCATTTTTTTTAGTTTTAAGTCATTCTTAACTGATTTTTAGTTTTAATTCTTAATTGACTTTTTTGAAAAACACCAAACTTGCATTTTTAAACGTTTTTAATACAATTTCACTTATTTTCGACCAAAAATGTAACTTTACCAAAAATAACAAATTAGAAGATTTATTCACTTTTGCCAGATTATGTCAAAAAATTTAATTTCTCCAGAAACATGAAAACTTGCATTTTTAGACGCTTTGAGTCATTTTTAACCAATTTTTGCCCTAAACTTAATCTATTTTGTTTCCAAAAACTCCAAATTTGCATTTTTTGTAGTTTTAAGTCTTTTCTAACTTATTTTTGGCATGAATTCATACCTGACTCCTTTGAAAAACACCAAACTTGCATTTTTACACGTTTTTAATACAATTTCACTTATTTTGAACCAAAAATATAACTTTACCATAAATAACAAATTAGAAGATTTACTCAGTTTTGCCTGATTTTGTCATAAATTTGAAATTCTTCAAAAACATGGCGAGTTGCATTTTTAGACGCTTTGAGTCATTTTTATGCAATTTTTGCCCTATTCTTAATCTATTTTGTTTTCAAAAACTTCAAATTTCTAATTTTTGGAGTTTTAAGTCGTTTCTAACTGAGTTTTGGCCTTAATTCCTACCTGACTTTTTCGAAAAACATAACAAACTTGCATTTTGAAAGGTTTTTAGTAAAATTTAACTTGTTTTTGGACAAAAAATGTAACTTTACCAAAAATAAATTAGAAGAGTAATCAGTTTTGACTGATTTTGTCATAATATTGAATTTTTTCAAAACCATGAAGACTTGCATTTTTAGAAGCTTTGAGACATTTTTAACCCATTATTAATCTATTTTGTTCCCAAAACTCCAAATTTGTATTTTTGTTGTTGTTTCAAGTCGTTTCTAACTGATTTTGTGGCCTTAATTACTACCTGACTTTTTCGAAATACACCAAACTTGCATTTTGAAAGGTTTTTACTCAAATTTCACTTATTTTGGAACAAAAATGTAACTTTATCAAAAATAACAAATTATAAGATTAATTCAGTTTTGCCTGATTTTGGCATAAAATTGAAATTCTTCAAAAACATGAAAACTTGCCTTTTAGACGCTTTGAGTCACTTTTAATCAATTTTTGCTCTATTATCTTAATCTATTTTGTTTTCAAAAACTCCAAATTTACATTTTTTGTAGTTTTAAGTCGTTTCTAAGTGGTTTTTGGCCCTAATTCCTACGTGACTTTTTCGAAAAAACACCAAACTTGCATTTTGCGTTTTCAGTCAAATTTCACTTATTTTGGATCAAAAACGTGACTTTACCATTAACAGCAAATTAGAAGAGTTTAATCAGTTTTTCGTGATTTTGTCACAAAATTGAGTTTTTTTAGAAACATGAAGACTTGCATTTTTAGACGCTTTGAGTCATTTTTTAACCAGCTTTTGTACTAATCCTAATCTACTGTGTTTTCAAAAACACAAAATTTGCATTTTTTGTACTCTACAGAACATCAAATATATTTGTTTAGGTACTTTGGTGTAAAATCAACCATTTTTTAGCTGTTCAAAAAACATAAAATATTAATTACTTACCTCCATACAGATTTTTATTCAATTAATTTAGTAATCAATATTGATGGTTTGCCTCTAAACAAAAGCTTTGGTAGTAGGTTTTGGCCACTTTTGGGATTGGTGGATTGGTGTGTCAGCAGTTAAAGAACCGAATTTCATTTAATGAAATTTCTGTAGATTTTAATGTTTAAATTATGTTTAGGTAAAAGAGGTGATTTTCGAACAAAGTCCTAAATTTTTAAAATTAAATATTCAACGTGTTACTTCATTCATGCCCTAAATGTTCAATAGAAAGCAACTTTAACCTAAATATGTATTTTCTTGTTTGCAATAATGTAGCAAAACGTACTGATTATTCGTTTGCAGCAAGAACTCAACCTGAACATCATCAAAAGAAACATTTTTTTCAAACATTCAAATATCCTTTGATCCACCCAAATCAAAGTGTATACCATTAATATAGAAAAACTAGAAGTGAATGTCCAGTTCCGTATTTTTATGGACATCCACTGGATGTCCAATGAATTTTCAGTCTTGCCATTGGATGTACCTATATCAATTGGATGTACAATGAACATCAGTAGTATTTTTTGAACATCCAATGGATGTAGGTACCTACATAATGGAAGTCCATTGGATGTTGGATTGGGAGACAAATGTACATCCAATGGATATCGGGTGGTTGTCCAGTGGATATCATTGAGGACATCCATCTCCAGAACTGTATTTCCATTGAATATCAATTTGTTATTGGGATGATATAAAATATGTTTGTGGATATAATGGCGAAGGAAATGTATGGTCTTTGCCTCGGTTCTATATGAGCTACAAACTTTCGTTGTGGTGACATAACTGTAGAATGTCACGCATACTTCTGATGAAAATTAATTAAATTTTGTATTGTAGGGTTGTGACATTTTTGAAAAAATTGTTGCAACCCGACAATATTTGGAAAAAGGAACAAGAACTTAAAACCCCTGAGGGCGCGTTAGGTTATACTTATTAGGTCTTTATTTATATATTGTTTTTCTATAATTTATGAAACCTCATGGTGGGTAAGTACCTATTTAAGCTTAGATAAATAACTCGTCAACACATTCGTCATAATAAATAATAAGAACTGCGCAGCTTCATAAACTAGATTAACTGGGCATAAAGCAAAGCTTGATATATATGACGAAGAACCATAAAGCATATGTTTAATGCGCAACATGCGCGGAGAGACGCTCTATTCTAAATCTTAAGTGCGTCTCTTACTGGACAAATTCACGGTCTGGAGGTTTGGTAACAAATCCGGACCATCTATTATTAATTTCGGGACGCTGATGATAACTCATGGGAATTGATCACGTGGCTTTCGCAACGTGGCAACCTAGCTGCAGAGGCTTCGATGGAGGATCGCGACGCCTTGCGCCGCTGCTGTATAGGACCGTCGCGACGCTGCCAGTCGGCAGCCCGGCAACATGCCCGTCGTCAGCCTGCACACATCAAAACGTGCACCAGCGTCCGGACAACCCCAGCAGCAGCCGCGTCGGTAGAGTGGCATCATCGTTCCGATATAAATAACATTAGGATTCGCTATACCGTCGCGGTCTTCAATTAGTGCAAAGTGACAGTGGCATGCTGAGAACCACTCGCACGTGCAAGAGTAAGGGTCGTCCCGAGTCCGCGCCTCACCCCTGTAATGGAACCCGCTGCGCGGCCACCGTGACCCGTGCGTGAGTGTGATTCTGAGGAATGTTCATCCCCGACACGTTGCGCAGCTGCATGGTGGAGCCCGATGTGTCGTCGTACCTGCAGACGCCGTCCTCGGGACAGGTGCCTACTCGCTGCTACCCTCCCTCTTCCCCCGCGCCCGCCGTCATGCGTGGTGATATGTAATTAACATGATTAACATGAGTGTTATTCTGTTTTGTATTTTATGTTTGCTGTCTGACCTGAAGGACGTCAAACCAGTCCTAATTTGATCGAGAGCGAAATTTTGTTCTTCGTCGCATTGTCCGTTGCTTCAATGAGCATGTCGTCACAGAGCATGACTTACTCAAATATGTATTACATGCGTGTCCTTTTCTAACGTAGTGCTAGCTTTATACAGTTTGACGTGCAGCTAGGTTAACATAACAAAGATGTTCGTTGTGCACTCCTTTTATACTTTTTTCACTTTTTTTTATTAATTACGCTTTAGCTATTACTTTTTTATTTTTTTTTCTATCTTAACTTCTGGGAATTTAGGCTAAAAGAATTAGTAACGCACAAAGCATATAAACTTATGCACACATATTTAAATGAGAAAATTATGTCGATAAATTAGTAATTACATAACAACTAAGTATAGCAAATCACACAATTTTCAAAAAAAATAATCCCATAACAACACAAAACAATAAATGTGTATCAAGTTGCTATAGTTTCCAACACTTATTTCTTATGGCCTTTTTCAGGTCTTTTATTAGAATGCAAAATGTACTTCCAACTTACATTTTATCAACATATATATAGGTACATAAGACTAAAAATTTATCCATATGATTTTCGACCTTTAGTGACGTAGGTATGTACACACTTTATTTTTAGCTACTTAAATTGAGAGTCTCACAGCAGTTTTAAACTTTTATACAAACGCTTAAAGTGACAGAAAAGATGAGGAGTAATAAGCCACTTTTTGTTTCGTATAACAGACGTATTTAGGGTATAAAAAGACTCTTGACTGAAATGCTCAATTTTTGCGAGTTTATGAGTCATTGGTATAGACATAACTCTCAACTTATTAGAAATTGCTAACGTTTTGACCTCTACAGATAGTGATCCTTGCCTGCCCAAAAAAACACACCTCATTTGACATATGAGGTTTTATAAACGTCATCTATTTGACTCTGAAATGCCAAAGGAAAAAGATAAAATGCCAAAGGCCCAAAGGGGGTAAAAATAATTTACTATTACAAAAATTACACCCAATTACCGTTATTTTTTAAAATAGTACAGAAATTACCAAAATTACATGTAATGTTAAAAAAACTTCATATAAAATTATAAAAATTACTTCAAAAATTAAAAAAAATATTATTCCATCCAGCAGAGCTGAAGAACTCTTATTCCTCAGATGGCAGTATGGTAAACATTAAGTTCTTGAAAAAATATTTAGGCACATTTATCTGGCCTAAACTGCTATTAGGATGATGTCAAAGTTGAATACGTTTTAAGTGGACCTCTGTAATTAATAGAAATGCATCCTTTACAAAATACATCAAAACAAAAGACCAAATACAAAAAAGGTCACCAGTGTTACCAAAAACACCAAAAAAATTCTTCAGCCTAACTTGCTTTTATTTTATTGCCTTAATAGGGAGTATTTAGTTAGTAAGTCGGTAACCATACAACGAGTTTTCAAGTCACTTTGCAGTTTTAGTTACTTTCAGTTCAAAGTTTTGAAAACTTTTGAAGCCTTTAAATAAAATAAGTTAAACCAACTTTAACCACCAGTGCTCTCATTTTACAAAAGTGACTTATATACGCCGATGTTACACCCTATCAATTTCTAAATAAATACAAGTTACCTTAAGGTCACTTGTGTTACCAAAAACACCAGAAATTTTCTTTCTTCTTCTTCAGTCTAATTCTTTTTGACAGTTATTACGTATACGTATTAATTAAAAATTAATAAAATCATTGCTAGTAAGAAATGCAAAATGCAACGAAACTTTTTGCTTGTGCGAGCTTTGACCGATTTCTAAGTCTGCTATGAAGAAGACAAAAAAGTAACCTAATTCAACTGCCTCTTACTTCTCAGTGTAGTTTCTGGGGTTCGAAGCCGTGGTCCAAAGGAATTTCTTCTTGACGTTTCGTGTACAACTGCGGCGGATTTTATCAAAGGCAATGCAATGCGAAATTCTTGCGTCTCGACGTTGTCATAAGTCATCTATTGCTTCATTGATTTTGCTGAAATCCGCCGCAGTTGTGGAGGAAACGTCGGGAAGAATTTCCATTAGACCACGGGTTTAAAACCCAGAAAAAATTTTAAGATGTATTTTGACCTACCATGAAAGTCTTCACATTCTGATTACTTTCAAGTTTCTCGAGAAAACTACGCAAGGAACCACTTCTTACATCTTACATATATATGCTGATATCACATCCTATCAATTTCTAAATAAAAGTTACCTTAAGGTCACTTGTGTTACCAAAAACACCAGAAATTTTCTTTCTTCTTCTTCAGTCTTAATTCTTGAACACTAGAAAGTTTCTATCTTCAGTCTAAATTGCTTTTATTTTATTGCCTCAATAGGGAGTATTTAGTTAATAAGACAATAACCATATGTGGAGTTTCCAGGTTACTTTAAAGTTTTAGTTACTTTCAAGTCAGTGGTAAACGAGCGATTTTTTTTACTTCATGTTCAAGTTACCACATAAATGCACAAAAAGTTTTACTTTGCTTTTTACCTATTTAAATATTTATATAAGGAGTTTGCAAGTTCCTTTTGAAGTTTTCTTTACCTTATAGTCACCTTATAGTCATTTAAACGTGAGTGCTCTTACAACAATATCCCGCTAGCACGATGACGTCCTACTGACGTGAATTTTCCGTCAGCAGCCACGTTGATGAGATCTGTTAGATAACGTCAGAGTGACGTAGTGATAACCTACATAAGACACAGCTTAGTGATGTAACTCGTGACGTCGCAGCGACGTCACTTACTAACAAGAAGCGTTTGAGTTCTGGTTTTAGAGTTTTGAGACTGCGACGCAAAACGACTCATCACAAATGCGATATTTTTTAGCATTTTTGACAGTTATTACTTGTTCCTCTTAAATAATTAAAAATTAATAAATCATTGCTAGTAAGAAATGCAAAATGCAACAATACTTTTTGCTCGTGCGAGCTTTGACAGATTTCTAAGTCTGCTATGAAGAAGATAAACTAGTAACCTAATTCAACTGCCTTTGACTTCGCAGTGACCTAAATACATTACATAGTGTTTTCCGGGGTTTGAAGCCGTGGATTTTATCAAACGCGATGCAATGCGAAATTCTTGGCGTCACGACGTTGACATAAGTCATCTATTGCTTCATCGACTTTGCTAAAATCCTCCGTAGTTGTGGAAGAAACCCAGAAAACATTTTAGGATATATTTTCACCTACCATGAAAGCCTTCATATTCTAATTACTTTCAAGTTCCTCGAGACAATTACGCAAGGGACTACGTCTTACATCTGACGTTACGTGACGTCGCAAATGCGTTGTTACATTCACGATCCCTTTTGGTCATTAGTGACCTCGACTCTACGTAAAAGTCAATGTCGCTATCAGGGTGTGATTTTGCCGCTTAGCAAGTGAGTTATTTTTAGGTTGCCTTTGTTACCAGATAGTCACATTGTTATTGACCTTGATTCAAAAGCCCTGCAGCATTCTTGCTTTTGCTGCTTTACTGAGAAACATTTTGGTTGAATCAGTTACAACATCAAGAGTTCTTACGTTACTTTGCAGTTTTAGCTACCTAATAAAGTATTTTTTTTAAAGAAATTCCGTAACTTTGTCCTTTGGTGAATTTGAAAACACACCCACTCTTAATATTATTGACTTCATTGTAAGAAATCATAAATTTTACTAGTTTCACAAAAGAGATTTGGTTACTGCAATCACTATATCGGAAATTTTCATGTTGCTTTAAATTTTTTGTTACCTTAAAGTCAGTTAAAGGTAACTGCGCTCACAAAAATGTGCACATCAGTAAGTGCCTCGGTTTTTGCGAGCAGGTTTGCTATGAATTTTTGATAACAAAAAGGCAGTACTTAAGATAAAGTCAGATGGTACTTTGGTTGCTCAATCGTTTGAACAAAACCATCTTGCTGACTCTTAACTTAAACTCAACGTAAATTACGCGTTCACCTCTCGAGTTTAAAAGAGTGGAAAATGGGGTGTTACTTGGCTTATCTAAACAGATAATAAATGAACTCTAAACGTCACTGTGGTCAAGAATATCAGGTTATATTAGACCTAAATATTATTGTCATATGGAGCAGAATCAGAGACCTTATATTAGACTGACACAAACATGGCTTTACACCGCAGATTAGACTCTGTCTCCAAAATGTTTTTAAACAATTCTTTTTCTACCTATCTTTTTCTACATTATGATCTCTGACTTAGGTTGTCTTTCTTGTCGTCCGGTGCCAAGACAAAACTAAAATATGAGAGTGTCTTTATGACGAAACAAATAGATTAAAGGAAGTGTGCGCGTTATATTTTAGTACCAAGTTGTACTTTTGTTTTGGTGTCTAATAATTTAAGGTCTCTGGTTCTACCGTTTGCCTAAGTCCTGATACATACTTAATATTAAAACCTGATTTACTTGAATGTCACTTGTGTCATTGCTTTAATAACATGTGAGTATTTGGTTTCCACAATTACCTATGTCAGAATACCTTAAAGTCAACAAATGTGAGGTAACCTGATTTGTCTTATTCCTTCAGGAAGGTCTCAATAAAGGTTGAAACGTTAGCAACTTCTAAATTGGTTGTCATAATAAGTTAATAATCCAGAGAATTCGTCGTCATTAAAACCGTGCTGTTATCGCTATATAGAGGTACCAGAGACCTTGTAGTTCCTACTAGACTCAAACATGGGCAATTAGTGCGGAGCCTCTGTTATTTTTTCTGTCTTTTCTTCATTACGATCTCTGATAACGTTCTTTCTCTTGTGGCAGTTTTTCTTGTGCTAAGGCAAAGATAAAATATGACAGTTTCTTTTTGACAAAAAAAATAGGCTAAAACGTTGGTAACGAGTTACATCGCCATGTTGGTGTCTAGTAATTAAAGGTCACTGAGAAAGAAGTACCTATTTCAAGAAGTTTCTGATTTCATAGCCCCTGAATTCTAAGCTTTGAATCCGCCGTCCAAGTAAGTTTTCTTCCCGACGTTTCATCCACACCTGCGGTGGATGTTATCGCAAATACATAAAACAATGTGTGAACTAATTTCCCGCAATTCTCAACTATGATTGAAGCGGCAGCTGGTCGCTGGATAGTCTGCCTCCGTTGTACTCTCATTCGTGCAGATTTTATTTGGGAGGGAAGGGGGGGAATTTGGCGCACACTTGACCATCGTGTGAGTCGAATTTCCCCTCATTTACAACGATCAACGATCGCATGAATGAACTCTAACAGATACGACGATCCAGTTGCAACCTCAGTCATAGTCGAGAAGCACTGGAGATCACTACACCTGTTGCCTTATTGCCTTCGAAAAAGTCCACCGCAGGTGCGGATAAAACTTCAGATAGAAATTCCTTTGGACCAAGGAAAATATTGCTAATGTAGATCTAACGTTTCCTTAAGATAATTAATTTTGTTGGAATTTCTTATTGTCGGCTGCTTTAAATGGAGAAGTAACTCAACTCCTCACTAACAATATTTTTTAACCAAAAGAATTTTTTTACAGTTTACGCCTACTTTGTATCAAATATTAGCCTTGTTAAGACCAAGAGAGTAGAGGTAAAGATCAGGAATCCTCATTTTCTTTACATAGATCTTATGCCATTATGGTATTCCTATACAAGTCGGTTCTTGTGACTAAACTGCACTTTGGAATAGAACTCCGAGAGTACTGCTTTTTAGCTTCCCTGTTTTTCTAATCTATTGTATATATTTTACAGATGGAAGCATTGGTAGAACCATTTAGCTTTTGCACTAAATATAGCGTTTGTTGAGCAATAATTTTTGCTTTATGTTTAGGTTTGGGGTAGATTTTTTATTATTTTTTTTTTTGATAAAGCTGCTCCACGCTCTTTCAATTAGTTTAAGGTAGTTTGGTGCAAGAAATAAAATTTCGCCTCTTGATCGATCTATAGGTCCGACCGCTAACCTCGATGTTGACATGTTTGATTGATGTTCATGACTGCTCTGTTTCTGTCTCATCATATGTGCGCTATTAATATTGAGGCGAGGCATATTTGTGTACCTTCTATTGCTGTGTATCTTAATTCAGCATTGTCACTAATACAAATGTTGTTCGTTTGAGCATTTCAAAACCCACTGCACAATTTTAGTTTATTATACTATCGACCACAACCGGCTAAAAATAACTCGAAAACTTTCCGGATATTGTAACTAGTTGATGTTAATACATTTCGCCAATCTGGAGAGTTTACTGTTCCACAACCGTTTTGATTTATAATGGTGGTGTAGAATATGCCAGAAGGTTCCTTATTTTGCTATATAATTTCCTTACAAATGTCACATAAATAATTATTTCTTGACATGTATAAAAAGTTCTCCTAATCAGTCAGTTAGTACCATTGTAACTAGCTGAAGGGGATGGTCCAATTGTCATGACTGTGATCTTGTGTTAGACTTTCAATCAATTTTGACAAAATTTGATTGAAAATTCAGATTCGGAAACGATATTTTCATATTTTCTTTTGTAAGCACAATTTTGACAAAACAGGGATTAAGTATAAATACGGACTTATATTTATGTAAAGTCAGAGCGGAAGAAAAGGTTGAATTATGTATGTTTTGCTGTTATGCACAATTGATTCCGGGACCTTGAGAGTTTGAAAACTATTCGATCTAAAAAATTACACTAATTTTCCTTTCCATCACTCACAATTCGCTCTCATATTGTTTTTCTTAAAGTATTGGTCAGTTTTCGAATGCCACCAAAATCTTAAAAATTTACCAGTTTAGACGTTATTTTTGGGTAAAGTTAGAATTAGGTCAGTTCAGGTCAGGTCACTTCAGATACAGACCCGTTCATGGTTCCTTTTTGTATAAATTAAAATACCTATTTAGTTAGATGGTACTATTGGTTGGCATTTTTTATTATTAGTAAAAAGACATAACCACTTGAAGGTATTTAATGCGGAATATCCTGTACAATGAGATAAAGATCAATAGAGTCATCGTGGTTTTTAGAGGGTACAATCATTATTGATTAGAAAATTGCATTGTTCATGTTGCTACTTTTATATGAAATTAGAAATGGCAAAGTCAAAGTTTATCATACCTACTTTGTTGTTCTCAATTTATGGATTCATTTAAAAATTTGAATAGAAAAGATTTAATGACTTTCTAGGTATTGAAATGCTTTTTTTTGAAAAACAAAATTGTAACTGGGACCTTTATATTATAATTTAATTCTCTGGGCTCCTAAGTGGTGATATACGCCTTTTTGAATAATTCATCTCTACTTTCCATCCAAGCGGTGGCTTGGATATGAACAAAATCTTCAAAAAGACCATTTCAATCAAAACCAAAATTATTAGAAACCTTCAAAACATCTCACTATATTGCCAAAAAGTTAAAAGAAAATTTCCTTCTTCTGTTACATTTTTGGCCGACAAAAAATAGGAATGAAGCAGAAGAAAGAATGTCTGTGCCAGAGAATGTGACTTTGATTTATCTAAAGGTGCAGGATATATTTATCAAAATAGCATCTATAAGGCTACAGAGCAGTATTTGTGCAAAAGATGAAGATTTACATTAAAAATCTGAAAATGCGGCCGCATTTGATGTTTGAATTTCGGAAAAGTCAATTTTGTCGTTATCTTCAATCCTCTTCAAGGAATGCTGTTAAATTTATTTTTCAAATAATTTCTTTAAAAAGAAGAGGTTAGTGGAGAGTGTCACTCGAGCCTCTATTGATACTCGTAGTTTCCCCAAAGTGCAGGAGCATGAAGAATGACAACAAGCAAAGAAATTCACTATTTGCAAATCCTTCCTAATCCAGAGACATGAAATATCGGATCATAAGATTGCTCAGCTATATTTGGACGAAATTGGAAATTTAAAAATAAGACAATATAAATGTTTGCAAAAATGTCATTAAAGATTAAAAATAATAATAAAATGATAAGGGAGAGGTTAAACAGAGATAACTCAAAAATATATCTGAAAACAGCAACAAAGAAACAGAGATAAAAGACTTATAGAATAAAATAAATGTATCTACAACCTCCGTCACAGAAGAAGAACTTAGACCAGACAGGATGGTAAAAAGACAACAATGGATGACAGATTCCATCTTGGAACTTATGGAAGAAAGAAGACAACACGGAAACGGGGATAGTGTAAAATACAAAGAACTACACAGAAAAGTCCTAAAGGAATTAAAGAGGCTGAAGAACGGTGACTACAGGAAAAATGTGTCGAAATCGAATAGAGATATTGCAAGAAAAACACTTTTACCTTGAGAGCGATAGTGAATAGAGTAATTTGGACCAATCTGATAGCCACCATCCACAGAGGATAGGCACATCAAGAAGAAGAAGAATAAAATAACTTATCTTTAGGAAGGAACTCAAGAAGAACCAACGAAGTTTGACATTTAATGGTATTTAAAGGCAACACAATTTCCAGAAAGGAATACTTCAGAAACAAAAGATAGCAGAACTGATAAGTTGACAATAATAGAGACACTTTTTAAGAGACAGATAGAGATAGAGACATTTTAAGCTTCTCTACTTCAAAAAGATTGAGCAAAAAATCAAACCGAAGCGAATAAATATCAAAAAGCTTGGATACCCTGAGGTGCGGATCCAAGCTAGCGAGAACCTGGAGATGCGTCTACAAACAGCCGATAATCGTGACGGAAGTGATGTGGAACCCCTATGGAGTATGCTGAAGCGGCCCTTATAGATACCCAGGAGCTAGACATAGGCTATACGGAGAGCTCTGCCAGGCAGCTATGGAAAGACCAGAGGCGGGGATCGTTACAAAGAACTGAATCAAAGAGCGAGAGTGCCGGAAGGCAAATGAGCGTTGGTTAACAGAAAGGTGCATTGAAATCGAGACACTACAAGATAAGCACGACCTGTTCAATCTCCACAAAAAAACTCAAGGAGCTTACCAACACGCAGCGTAAACAGCAGCAGGGTGTTTTCAGAGATGCCAATAACAGAATATGTGAAGACCCTCTTTAACGATGTTCGACCCAAAACATTTCCTAGAGGTGACGCTGTTAATGAGTCTAGCCCTGGAATCACGAAAGAGGAAGTAATACGCGCTATCAGGCCTCAAAAAAGCGACAAGGCCGTGGGACCTGACCAGGTGCAGATGGGGAGGAACTAGCCCTCCTCATCTATCTTTTTGAATCGATATATCAGACTAGAGGAATACAACTGCTTAGCAGGAATACACAAATTGCCGTATTAGTTTGGAATGATTAAAATTATCAAGGGGCTACCCCTGACATGAAAATAACAAAAAAAAAAGAACCAGCAGTCAGCAGAAGCTGAAAATAGGGCATTTTTTTGCAGATATGTTATGGTAAAATTGATGTATGTAATTGGTATGTGGAAAAGCTAAAAACCTTGAAAGTTATTAAATCAAAACAAAACTTCAGATTTCTGGAATCAAAACTGGTGAGTGTAGTTAGTAAAAAGACGTCTAACATACACCTTTAAAATAAAAATCAGACCTAAAAATCATATGTTCTTCCAATATGCTAGCAGAATGGAACGACTCACATATTAAGAAGCATCTACTAAACCAAAGTATATATGACCTTAACATTGCCATTGATATTGTTTTCGGATTCCTAACTTTCCAGTTCTTTGTTTCTAAATTTTTCTAACCCGAAATTTTGAAAACAGCATCCCATCAGAAGCCTTCGCCTCGTTGCAGAGGGCTCAATGTAATGACGTTAACTGACCTTATTATGTGCAGAAATCGATAGTGAACAGTTTCCGCAACTTACCACAGTAACTTCGTATTTTTCTAGTAATAAAGTTAAAAAGGAACTATTGGAGTATTGATAAACTTTCACTAGTCTTGGTAACATTTTTCTATGCTCTAAGGATGTACTTATGTGATCGGTACGAAATGGAATTAAGAATAGACAATATGAATTTACAAAATATGCCATCGCCTCGCTACATATCACTTTAAATGTATTTAGTGCACCCCCATAATAGATATGTTTGCATTTCCTTCTCATTCGCATTAATTTAACTCAGTACTTTTAGGTTATTTCTTGCTACAACAATAATGAAGCAAAATCAAATCGACTATATGTGACCACTTTGAACCATAATCTTCGCTCTAAGAATATATTTCAGAAACTCCTCTCTACTTTAAAGGTTTCTCTTGAGAACAAAACCGCTTGTTACTTACACTTTCTGGCTAATGTAGATAGTTAACTAACACTAAATGCTCAGAAATTTCGAAAGTTGGAAAACTGGCTCAGCAATAGCGCTTAATGCTCCAGAAGTTTGAAAGTTAGGGAAAACATTCCAAACAATTAGTAAGGTCGTGAATTTGAAGAAAATCAAGTTTTTCTTTTTGACAACATGGGACAACTTAATTATTGTAAGTTCTTGAAGTTCTCAAGCATTTATGATCATTTCATTGATGCATGACGCCAATTAAATAACGAAAAAATTGATTTTTTTAAACTTAAAGCAGAAATGTCCGTTTAGTTTGATGTATAAATGTGATTTATAGACCGCAGAGATTTTATGTGTATTATTCTTCAGGAAACGACGTATGCTGTGAGACCTATATACATACATTTTGACCCATTTGATGAAGGTATTTATAGCTGATTATTTCGTCAGCCCATTTGAAGTTTGCTTGAATAAGACAGATAACTTTATCTGCGGCGAAGGCATGTCATTGTTCTGGCCAGTTTTGCTGTTGTGCTTGACAAATGAGTCAGAGAGTAGGTATTACGATTATTATAATATTTAAACACCAACAATATCAAAGTGTTCAAGTAAAAAATGTACACACTTATTTATTTCTACATTGCTTTTTGATCAGTGTGATAAAAGTACAATTCTAGAAAAGGTTAAAGTTTATTATGTCCAAGAAAAGAAAATAGTGACGAGATCCTTGTCAAATTGATTCTATCTATGTTTTATGAATCTCATTAAGTAAAATGTGACGCATCCAGATATTCTTATTATGGAGTTTTACCGACACTTTAGCTTGAGAGGCTCAGAAGAAGATTCTTGCAGTTAATGTATTATGACTCTCAGGAATGTTCAGAAATTTAGGATTTGGAGTACGCCGAGAGGTCCTTTAGGTAGTCACAGCTTATAAGGTTCTTACTGAAGATATCTGTTTTTTATTGCTTCATCAGAATACCTCTACTACTTGCTGTGACCATTTGCTTTTACCAGACAATGGTACTCGTTAGGAGAGAAGAATTAATACAATTAGTCTTCTCAGAGACTTGGTTAGTTCAGAAAGTTGTGTTGATTGCAATGGATCAAAATATCCATGTACTAAACTTCCAAAATTCCATCTTCACTGATTCAGAATAAAATTGCAAACGTGGTGATATATAGTAGCGTCCTTTCTTATTTACTTGATGAGATAAATTTTGGGTAGCAGGTTGAGGACAAAATAATCTTCTGTTGAAGAACGCCTGCGTTTCGAATATATTGATTCTTCTATGAAGAATCCATTCTATGTATTCATATTCAATGAAGAATCCATGAAGAATGAAGAGGGCCGTTCGTGCAGAAAAGCGACTTGCAAGTACATTGAGTTAAAGAACGTTGGCGTTATTCAACAAAAGATAGAGAGGGTTTTTGTCCTCAATCTGCATTAAATAAAATTCTGTTTTATTTACTGAGAATGTATGTTCATTATTGTTTTCAGAAAATAGTTTCCGAACTTGTTCCTTTCTTCTCGTAATAGAGATTGTGGTATAGGTTGATCCTCAGGTTATCCAGAGTGGTTGAAATGTTTAGAGTGGCGGATCTAGCCTTCTGTGAAGGGGGGGGGGAGGGGGGGAATAGAGCGAATTTTTATTTGAGGCGCCACGCCTACTTTTTGTTAAACTTTGACGAATATTTCCCTCATGCATAAATTTTCCTATAAGAAGAGTGTATTTTTCAAAAAAATTCAGCGGAAATCCCACTTTGTTTAGACAGTGTTAATTTCCGCTATCACTAACTAACCACTTTGACTGAGAAAGTCATTAACAACTTCATTGATTTGCCTGTAATTTGATAACGCCTCGACCGATCGGAGTGAATCCACCTGCTGTTTCCTCTTCTTGATGCCCTCTTTCACCTTCCACCATCAGAATTTCCGTAGGTGCAATATTTTCGGAGATACACCCCTTCTGAGGTCGATTTTTAAGCACTTTTAGAATCGCTTTCGACCATTTAAAAAAATACCTCTTTGGAGTTTAAATTCATTCGAAATGAGTTTGTTACGTTCTTAGGGAATTGCAAGCGTTCCATTCCGATCAAAAAGAACAAAAAAAATTTTTTTTTAACGTTTTTTTCTTCTTCTTGATGTCCTCTTTCACCTCCCACCTAGTTTCATAAGTGCAATATTTTAGATCCCTTCGGAGGTCGATTAAAAAAATCGTCAACATCTTTCAATTGTAGGTGTGCGTTTATCAATCAGTGAAACAAAAATCTCCAAGAAATCTAAAAGGAGTCGAAAAAAGGGGGGAGGGGACATCGCCCCCCCCCCTGCTCCCTCCCTGGATCCGCCACTGAATGTTTAATGAACTCAAAAGCTCTTCAATTAGCCAAGATACCATATTATGAGTTGAGAAAATTATTTTTCACAATGCTTTTTCTATGGTCAGAAATGTTTCAGCTTTTCAGCTTTCTCTTCAAACTCTTATTCCGGTTAACTTTGGCCCTTTCCTGAAATTCACACAGACCTTGTGGCTGCTGAGATAACCTGAACTAACTACTCGACCAAACCTCGCTTCTTTAGATGCTTTCACCTTGACAGGGGGTGTTTATTTGAAAACGTAATCTAGTTGGCTGTGAAATGTCAAAAGAAAAGAAAAAGGATAAAAGGTCATTTACTTTTATTGTTGCATCCTTTTGTGTCAAAAATTAATTGGCTTTGTAGATGACTTTTCCAATGAACAGGGTTTAGCTTAGCAAGATCTCTCTTGGATGCGTTTTTATTGTTGCTCTCAAGATACCATAGTGTTCAGTGTTTTTCCTGGTATTTATTATCTTTTTCTTACAAATGCTTATCTGATTTTCTTAAGCTTGTTGGTAAGAAATCTGACATGTTTTTAGGACTGACTGAACTGTCTTATCCAGAAGTTCCGAAACATTTTCAAAACCAAAGAAAACGTAGGATCTCATGACTTAGGATGATTTTTGAATTATCAAATCTCTGAAGGTCAGGGTAGTTTGTTAAAAACCATTTTTTCATTGTGACTGCACCAAAAGTTAAGCAGTCTAAGCTGGTTAAAACCAAAAATAGTAGAAATTTGTATGATTGATTGTGTCCATAAGAGACAATCTGATTACTGGGCATCCAAAATGAGGTCTCCAACTCTTTTTGTCTATAACTTTATGTTATCTTTTTGTCATCGTGATAATAACTATATCGATGTCATAGAATCTACGTCAACTCAAAGGTTATTGTCAATAAAAATAAATCGTACCGCGCTTCTGGGTCTAAACCTACACCCCAAATTTAGTCATTCCTCATAAGAGTATTAAAACAAATTAGAAAGAATCTTTCGAATTGACGTACTGTTGACATCTAAAAAAAGTGCTAACCAAAGCTCTATATTTACTATCTAAGTTCGTTATCAGGTGATGATGAAAAAATTTAAAAAAAAACGCCAGTTTGAAAGAGGACTTCAGTACTTTAGTAAACCGAGTTCAAACGTCGCTTCGGCCAAGCGATGCTGACTCTTCAGTTTTGTCTTTTCTCCCTTACCCCTCTTTTCATATCTATTTAGACTCGTCTGCTTCTGTTACTCTTCTTTCTTACCCTGTTTTCTTTATTTGTTTATCTTCTATTATATATCTCTACTTTGGATTTTACAATGCTGCTCCTTTTTTTTTATTCGATATCTTTTTTGAGAACAGCATGGAAACCAAAGTATCTCTAGTTGCTTCTTCGCACTAACCTGGTTACTACAACCACAAATTTCTGCAATACATTTCCAATTTTCCAAAAGTCGATAATTTTCAAAACTAGGATTGTTGATTGTATAATAGTTGAATCTTGTTCACATGAAAATTGAATGACGTTTCTCGCTATTGAGGTTTCAATAGCAAGAAGCTATTGAGTTTTCAAAATTCCATGCTTAAACGGAGAAGAATTCTTTTCGGAATTTTTTCGAAATTTCAAAAAATTTTACCATTTCTTTCGGCTTTTTTTAGAAACTCCTAATTTACATTTTTGTGCGCTGTAATTTTTAACTGGTTTTAGCCCTAATCCTAATCTGATATTCTTTGAAAACACAAAATTGTAGCTTTTTACCAATTTTGGTCCTAATTTAAATTTGAATTTCGCCAAATTTGCATATTTGGACGCTTTTAGTAATTTAAAAACCTATTTGGGCCCTTATCCTAACTTGAATTTTTCTAAACAAGACTACAAATTTGTATCTCAAAACGGTATCTTTGAGTCATTTTTCAACGATTTTGGCCTTCATCCAATTCCGAATTTTTCAAAAAATTCCGAAAATATTTTTAGGTGCGCTGAGTCATTTTCACCGATGGTGGCCCTAATTCTAACCTGAGTGTCTCTAAAAAACACAGAACTTGCATTTTTAGGTGATGTTAGTGATTTTCAACCGATTTGGCCTAAATCTAACTAAACTAAACTAAACGTTAATTTTTCCAAAAACTACAAATTTTTCCCGATTTTTTTTCCCATTCCTTATAAGACTTTCTCAAATAACACATTTTTCAAAGTCTTAAGTCAAAATTATCTATTTTGGACCCCAAAATTGTAAATAAGTTGGTAGAAGGATCGATACTAATATAAAGACAAGTTTATTTTGAAAACCCAAGAACAAGCATCAATTTTAAAAATAAGACTAGGACCAAGACCAAGACTACCCCTGAAAAACTGCAATAAAGTAGACCTCTGCTTGCAGAAGAGAGAAGTCAGAATTCAGATATCTTAAGCACAGATAAGTACTCTTTTTGACATCAGTAGGACTTTTCTAGGTCTGTCTAAAAACTATTTCCCTCACGAAGAAGAAGTCTTTTATCCTCTTTAGAACGTCACAAGGTATCAAAAACCTTGTTGGAAGGATCAATGCTAATATCGAGACAAAGTTTATTTTGAAAACCCGAGGACAAGCATCAATTTGAAAGGACAAAACTAAGACCAAAACTGCCCCTGCAAAACTGCAACAGACGAGACTTTTGCACATTTTAATAATTTTATTTTTGTTTTAGAGAAAACAAAGTTTCAGAGAAAAACACTCTTTTGCTATTGTTTATTACTAACTTTTAAATAAATCGATTAAGACGAATCTCCTGTACCTACCGTACTTAAACTTGGGAGCTTGGCACAGTGTCAGACTGAGGAATAATTAATGAGGTACAGGATGTGGCGGCTTAAAATTGACTTTAAAATATTTGTTGTGGTTCCTAATTAGCAGGAATATTTCGGAACCATTTTTTTGTCAAAAAAAAGTTACGTATTTCAAAGTTAGAAATAGTTCCTTATGCGTTACTTGTGCTCAGGCTGACGCTTGTTCTTCAAAGTTAGTGAGCATTTTTTTTTCAAACGTTTAAAATAATAAAATTTAAAGTTCCTTTATTTCGGTTCGTGTGCTTATACCTCAACAAATGAACTCTCCTCTATACTGTACACTGGTGTTACTCGCTGCTAAAAATAGGGCGATATAAATATCCACCTGATTCTATAGGAACTGAAGCGAATAGGTATACACATCTTTGAGATTTAATTTTAAAGTGTGTGCACGGTTATGTTAGATGTATGAAAGGCAAAAATATTGGGAAAGGAAAACAGAATTATTGGTCAAAGTTAAATGAATAAACTCTTCTTCAGAGTCGGCAATACCATTTTTTGAGTAAGCCCCGAGCGCACTGCTCATGTGTGAACAATGTGGGATTTAAAATACACATGTAGGCTCTTAATCTAAAGCTTGGAACTTTTGAGACGCCCTGTATATATTAAAATTAATGCTGTGTTCCTCCAACCTCAATTACTTCTCTCCGAAAATCCAATACACCTCACGCAATTCTAATGCTTACATAAAAATCCTATAGGTCCTAATCAGATCCATACTCCATATTGCTGTATATAATTTTACTATTAACTAACTTATACTCAGTGTAGTCATAGTTCGTCTAACTATTTCACACTTCACTTACTTACTCTAAGTACTACATATTCTATATGTCGAATGCTTTACTAATTAAGTACATTCTCTTGTTCGCTCCGCTCGCGCGCACAGAAACCCTATAACGGCATTTCTTTTCTTTACAGGACGAGTTCCACCCCTTCATTGAAGCACTTCTTCCTTTCGTTAAATCGTTTTCCTACACCTGGTTCAATTTACAAGCGGCCAAACGGAAGTATTACAAGAAGCACGAAAAGAGAATGTCACTGGAAGAAGAGCGGCAATGTAAGGAAGCATTGCAGGTAAGTTTCATCGTAGAGCGCATGCGTTAAGTCGGTGCTGAGTCATTTTTTTACCTACTGCGCAATTAGGATATTACGTAAACACCATATTTATTTGGGCCCATTTTTTTTACCATAAATAGCTTAAGGTGAAGGTCAATTTCTACACTTTAATTGGAAAAAAAAGTGAGTTGAAAGAGTTATAGCAATGAATGACGATGCAGATAGTTCTTCCCTTTTTCTTCTTGGTTATGTTCTTCTATCTGTACCGTGTATATCTTCAGGCTCTTAGGTTAGAACGCTTAGTCTACGCTAGAAAACTTAGTCTTCTTTTACATCAGTAGAGCAGGTCACTCTATATCAGCCACTGATTAGTATCTTCAGTGTTTAGTCGGAAGAAGACAGATAGTAAAACTCAATGAGGCACTAAACAAATAGGTAATAAATGAGCAGTTGTTAACGTAGATCAAAGTATATATTTTCAATCATGTGTAGCGAAATCCATCTAGATCTTAGACAGATAAAATCTTCTTAAAACTAAGACACATCAAAAGAATTTGCCCTATGTGCTTTTATAGAGATCTGGTTAATGAGGAACAAGTGAAAATCCAGAGGTAGATGGGATTTCTAAATCTTAAGAAGAGCCTGAATGCTGAAGAATAGAGACGTGAGCGTTTTAAAGTTGAGCTGAGGTTGCACATGTTTGTAAAGTATTTTACTTTCCACGATTTGATAAAGATCAGTAAAATGGTCAATTTCGTCAGTTCCTATTTGAGTAACATGTTGAGAAATCAGGACTTTTACTCACTAGTTTGTGTCGGGGAGACGATCAAGATAAAAGAAATGTTCTTTCAAAAATCTTTTCTCTTTAAATCATATTTGAAGTACAGATTGTCACATCTACACACAAACCTTTGAATGAGAAGAATAAGTGAAGATTTGGAGATGTAAACCTCTTAAAGTTAGGCTGATTTTACAAGTCTATTTCTTTAAACTAAGACCAATAAAAATTAGTGAGGTGAGACGCAACAATCTTAAGTTGGGTTAAGCATTCAGATGTTTTACTTTAAAAAGGTTTCATAAAGATTAGAAAAAGTGTCAATTTCTTCAGTTACGTAAATCTTTTATAGAAATAAAGTTAGAAAAATAGGTGATGATCTAAAGACATTAACGCCTCAAAGTTGTGTAAGTGTTCTCAAAATTCCCCAAAAATCAATCAAGCGTCTATTTCTTGAGTTTCACTACAGATTTTGAAGAACATGATGTTGAAGTTGTGGATTTTTACATACTTCTAAACTCACTAGTTTGGTGATTACCAAACTAGTGAGTGTGTGAACCAAGGTGAAAATAGTTGTTATATCTACACGAAACTTTCATAGAGAAGTTAGAAGAATAAGTGAAGATCTAGAGACATAAATAGCTTACAGTTACGCTTTTTGTTCAATTTTATAAGTTTTTGATTGTAAATAATTTCACTATGCAAGGTTTTATAAACATTAGAAAATGTCAATTTCTTGCGTGCAAAATATACTGAAGATCATGAGTTCTAAAGTCCACAGTTTGAACTGTGGAGGCCATCAAGATAAATGTCTGCTGCTTCCTAATGGCAAATACCATATCTATATAGAGTTTTTATACATATAAAATTACTAGAATATCTAGAATCGCAAACTTCTTTAATTGCTTTTTTGTAAAGATACGAGGTATTGTAAAGATTTGTAAAAACATCAATTTCTTTACTTTCCACCAGAGATTTTGAAGAAAATATTGAAGAAAAATACTTCTAACTTCAGTTGTTTAAAGAGTGAAGATGTAGGTAAAGTAAATCGCCTTTCAATTAAAACTGTCTAAGTAAATGTTTTAATTTCTTCCGAAGAAGTGAAGATTTAGAGCCAAGATCATCTGAAAGTTAGGATGAGTTTTCACCTGTTTGTAAAGAGATTTATTCTGCGAGGTTTGATAAACATTCCTAAAAGTATCAATTTTCTACAATAGATTGTGAAGAGCATATTGAAGAACATGACTTTATAAATCCACTATTCACACTCAAATATGCTATAGATTTGGATGTACATGTACAGGAACTCACGACTGGCCAATCAGAACTTCAGCTGTATTCTCATCTATTTATACCATAGCATTCTGAAGATGTCTAATCAATCTCCTATACCGTGTTTTATAAAACATATCATCTAGGAATGAAGATCCAGATAGTTAAGTGTTCCTTTAAGTCTACATTATTTGACAAAAAAAAGTTTTAGCTGCTAGCAATAAATAAAAAGTACACCTGAACTTCATGAGTTACTTGTTCTTTGATCTTCCTAGGTCGAAGTTAGAAGACAAGGAAGAATTTTTTGTAAAGATGCAAGGTATTGTAAAGATTTGTGAAAGCATCAATTTCTTTAGTTTCCACCATAGATTATGAAGAAGGTATTGAAGAAAATGACTTCTAACCTCAGTTGTTTGAACTGTGAAGTTGTAGGTAAAATAAATCGCCTTTCAATTAAAACTATCTTCGTAAATGTTTTAATTTCTTCCGCTGAACTGAAGATTTAGAGCCATGATCATCTGAAAGTTAGGATGAGTTTTCACCTGTTTGTAAAGAGATTTATTCTGCGAGGTTTGATAAACATTCCTAAAAGTATCAATTTTCTACGATAGATTGTGAAGAGCATATTGAAGAACATGACTTTATAAATCCACTATTCACACTCAAATATGCTATAGATTTGGATGTACATGTACAGGAACTCACGACTGGCCAATCAGAACTTCAGCTGTATTCTCATCTATTTATACCATAGCATTCTGAAGATGTCTAATCAATCTCCTATACCGTGTTTTATAAAACATATCATCTAGGAATGAAGATCCAGATAGTTAAGTGTTCCTTTAAGTCTACATTATTTGACAAAAAAAGTTTTAGCTGCTAGCAATAAATAAAAAGTACACCTGAACTTCATGAGTTACTTGTTCTTTGATCTTCCTAGGTCGAAGTTAGAAGACAGGGAAGAATTTTTTGTAAAGATGCAACGTATTGTAAAGATTTGTGAAAGCATCAATTTCTTTAGTTTCCACCATAGATTATGAAGAAGATATTGAAGAAAATGACATCTAACCTCAGTTGTTTGAACTGTGAAGTTGTAGGTAAAATAAATCGCCTTTCAATTAAAACTATCTTCGTAAATGTTTTAATTTCTTCCGCTGAACTGAAGATTTAGAGCCATGATCATCTGAAAGTTAGGATGAGTTTTTACCTGTTTGTGAAGAGGTTTATTCTGCAAGGTTTTATAAAAATTCCTAAAAGTATCAATTTTTTACGATAGATTGGGAAGAGCATATTGAAGAACATGACTTAAATCCACTCAAATATGCTATAGGTTTGGATGTACATTGCAGAGGAAGGACTCACGACTGGCCAATCAAAACTTCAGCTATATTCTCTTCTGTTTATACCATATCATCCCAGAAGATTTATCATTTCCAAGATATAGAACAGTTTCTTCAATAACTTACCAGAACTTCCCAAACTGCTTGTGAGTCTGCCAAAAACCAGTTCAATATTTTTCTGCGTGAAGGGCGCAAGAAGATATGGAATGGTAATAGATTTTGACCAAATATCAATGAATGCAGCTAAATCATTTTTTCGAAAAAAAAAGCATTTTCAAAAATAAGAAGAAACACGCAATTACAGTTAAATCAAGTAATCTTCATTTTCTTTAAAGCACTTTTCAACAAGTCGAGATATCTCGATGTTTTATGTGACATTCAGATGTATCTAACAGATGCAAGGGCTCAACCTGCGTTTAAATATTCCGGATTTATAAAATGTCTAATCAATCTCCCATTTCATGTTTTATAAAAAATAACATCTAGGAATGAAAATCCAGATAGTTAAGTGTTCTTTTAAGTCTTCATTTTTGGACAAAAAAAAGTTTTACCTGCCAGCAATAAATAAAAAGTTTATGAGTCACATGTTCCTTGATCTTCCTAGTTCGAAGTTGGAAGACAGGGAAGAAGTCAATTTTAAAACTAGCAAATTGTCGTTTTATAGCTAAATTTACAACAGAGAACTGCTGTTAAGCTGCAGGAACACAAAATAATACAACGAAGGAATGAGAAGAGCAAACCCCAAAAAAAATTGCCTAACATTGCTTTAGAGTCTATTGAACAAAAATTACATCAGATCAGAACCAACAATATAAAAAAAGGCATACTTTGTCTGTCGTTCTACTTGCATCAATCAGAATAAATCTTAGACCGGTTTCGAAGCCTGACCAGCTAAACTAAAACAACCGATGTTTGATCAGAATACGGGGTTCACAACTTAAGGAAAACTTGGACCTAATGTTGTGTGGTTGTACTCTCCTGCTGCAGTGTTGAGAGATGGTGCCTACCTCGAAACTGGTCTACAGATCAAATTTGTTGACTGAAACTAATTTTTGGTATTTTTCAGAACGACAAGGCCAAACTATATGATTTCATATACACAAAACAATTTTTTTTTCTAACAAACTTTGCCTATCGTTCTACTTGCATCAATCAGAATAAATCGTAGACCGGTTTCGAAGCCTGACCAGCTGGACTCAGAGATACCGACTTTGGTTCAGACTATGATTAAGGCCTAATGTTGTGTCCTTGTACTATCCTGCTGCAGTGGTGAGAGGTGATACCGACCTCGAAACCAGTCTGCACCCTGCGAACTTGTTGACTAAAACTAATTTTTGGTATTTTTTTCAGAACGAAAAGGCAGAAGTCAAACAGAAATGGGCCTCTCGACTGCTGGGCAAACTTCGTAAAGATATCACACAGGAGTGTCGCGAGGACTTTGTGCTAAGTATAACGGGAAAACGGCCTGCGGTGTGTGTTCTCTCAAATCCTGACCAAAAGGGCAAAATGCGGAGAATTGACTGTTTAAGGCAAGCAGACAAAGTGTGGCGACTCGATCTTGTTATGGTGATATTATTTAAAGCAATTCCATTGGAAAGTACGGACGGTGAGCGTCTCGAAAAGAACCCAGACTGTGCGCAGCCGGGACTATGTGTGAATCCATATCATATTAATGTGTCAGTGAGAGAGTTGGACCTTTATTTAGCGAATTTTATTAATAGTCATGGTAAGTAGGACTGTTCGTATTATTAGTTACTAGTAATGTTTATGTGGAATCAGAAATGTTGAAAGTCTAAAAGACAAGACTTGTTGAATAGAACTTTCATTACTGGAATTCATTGGAAGTGCTGAAGTTATGTTTCCTCCTTCTTGTAAACATGACAAATATCAAGCAAAGGGTAGAGAGTAATATTTAGTATAAGTCTTCAGCTTATGGACATTCCTGGTTCAAGTTCTTATTCCTTTTCCCACTCCATGGCTATATTTGTACCTTCCCTCTTGACATTCCCAGAGAGGAAGTTTTGCGGCTTAAACTCTTCCATTAGACAGTGGAAGAGTTTAAGCTGCCAAATGGACTCATAAAAACACAGTAACAAGGCATTTGCTACCAATCTCTAACAGATCGATGAGGTGATGATAAAGAAAGTGTTGTTAAAGTTATGTTTCCTCCTTTTTGTAAACATGAAAAATGTCAAGAAAAGAGTAAAGGGTAATATGTGACTTCAATTATGATCATTTTTTGATATCAAGTTCTTATTCTTCTTAAAATTCCTATTCCCACTCCATGGCTATATTGTATCTCTTTCATCTTGGCATTTCCAGACTAAACTCTTCCATTGCCTTACTAAAGGACTTAGTCAAAAACATAGTCACAAGGCTAGCATTTGTCAACAACCGTTCTTCAGCAACAGATAAAAGAAAAAAGCCTTCTGACATCACATCATAATTGTAAAAATATATAAATTTTTATGTTTGTGTTAAAACCTGTTAAATTTCCATGAAACAATACAAAGAACACTATTATTAGTTGTAACACGAGTCGACAATAAAACCAAAACTGCCGTCTAGAACAAAACGACTATAACGACGTTCCCATGCATGCTCCTCCACTCCATAACCAATCATAATGCAAATGTATGCTGAAATTTTAAAGGGAAACATATTTCAGGAATGTGTATGCGCCTTAAGGGAATTGCGGATATCGACGCCACCGTCGCGACGCCAACGATAGTCAAGCTGCTCGGGGTCGGGGTTTCTGTCGACGCATTTATATATGAATGCTGCAGTGTGGTCTGCGAAAACATGCGCTTAGATACTGCAACTTTAATGAGGCCCTATAAATTCCGACAATAAAGAGTTGAGAGAGGGTTTTATGGATAACACATTACTACGTCTCTAATTGATGTTTGTGTAGTTGAACTTTACGAAGTACTGACAAGCAGAGATGTTACAAAGAAAACATTTAATATTGCAATTTTAGCTTTTCGAATAAAGAATGCAGAAAATGATTGCAACTCCACGCATCTCAAAATGTTCTGGTTTAGGAGAACTACTGTGTATCTCGTGAGAATGAAGAATGTTTCCTTTTTGTCCATCGCGTGAATTGCCAATTCCAAATTTGCATTGTGCATCATAGAGCAAAGGCTTCCAGTAGTGGATGTGCCATATTTCGGAGACAAGTTTCAGCAAGGTTTCAGACATTTTCAGAAAAGTGTGCAAAGGTTGAGATTAATGAGCTGGTGGAAAAATGAATTTCAGTTTTGTCAGAGGGTGCTATCCATGTAGAATAAAAAAACTTCGAATTTGTTCAGATGATTCATCCTTTTTCGAAATGTACTGCTTCACAAGTTAGATGCTTTTGAAGCAGTACAGTGCTTTTGAGAGGCTAGTGAGTGGCGATCAGAATAATACTCTAAAGGTTCAAGTCGTATGAGTAATTCCCTTTCCTCAATTTTCTCTTGCAATATTCCAAGCAAACCTGCAAATTTTGTCCCATTCTCTGCCCTCTTACTCCTACTCAGCAAACTCACTGTAAAGTATTAGAAAAGCTCAGAAAATTGATTTCCGGATGTGGGAATGTTTTGGAGTTTGTATAAGCAACGACGGTGGCAGTAGTGGGGGATATAAAGGATTCTACTGAAGTTTCTTCTCAAAGATCTTAAGGTACTTACATTGAAATTTGAAAGTTATAAAATTGTATTTGTAATATTACAAAATTTTCAGCTTTAGCACCACATTCTTTTCGTCCACAAAGTTCTGTTCTAAAGCTCGAATTTTTTGGCTCAAGAGAGGGCTCAAAATTTGTCTTAAAAGGAGGTTGTAAAATTTCAAACACAAGAGTGTCAAATTCAGTGATGAATTTGACACTGAATTCTAAAAAAAATTGATAATTATGTAACCTAAATTCTGAGCCACAGTATTAGAATGACAGAAATATTCCTATTTAGTAACCTTTTGAAAGCTCTTGAACTGATGCTAAAGACATTCGTGATCAGTCACCCTACATTGAGAGATAACGGTTTATTCTTGACCAGTGTCAGATTGTGTGGAAAGAGATGATGAGAAAAAGTAAGAAGAAAAAACGGGGTTTGAGTGTTGTCTACCATTGGTGTCACTGATGGTTTTTGGAAAAATGGAGTTCCATCATGGAGCTTAAAGGTTGCAAATTGAGACAGAAAAGTCAGCAGGGTCACCCACGTTCAGAACAGAGTCATCCTGATCTTCAAACATGGAAACAGTTTTATAGGAAAGAAGTCCGTCGAGAAGGGTGGATCCAAATGTGGACGAAATAACAGAAATAAAATTCCTTTAGACTAGATAGGACCAATATTGTCTGATAACGGAGGGAGGGGGGGGGGGGGGCGGGGGCTAACACTGATCTTGAATTTCCACTCAACCTATCTTATACCCTCATCTTCTCACTTTTTGAAGGTTCAGAGTTGGTAAGAAATGAACAGATTTTGATAATGAATGGATTATTAGAAATGAACCTTGCCTACTCTCGTCCTTCAGGAACCGTGTGAGTTCAATATATCTAAGACTGTTTGAGTCAACTTCTAACGTGAGTGCTAAGCTCAAAATCTAATTTAGTCTGAGAATATGAGTGAAAATCAACTCAGAATCTAATATATTTTGATAATTCATTAAGTTGGGGTGTTCTGAAATTGTACCTATATATTCCTATATTTTTTGGGTTTGACAGGCTCTACACACAATACCAATCTGGTTCTTAGTTACGGATGAATTATATCGTGAAGAACGCGAAAAATTAGTACTTCCAGTCCTCCATTCCTTTTCCAGATACAATCTATAGAGCAAGTGTTTGGTCTCATTATGACGTCTAGTAACGGAATAAGAAGAAAGGGTTCCTCAGACCACTTCTACTGCCCAACAAAGAGGAAAGTAGCCTAAACAATTAAGACTCGAAATTCTTATCTCTCTGGAGAGAAAACAAAAGATATTTGAAAAAGTGAAGATTTCGGAAGCCAAAGACATCTGTTCATGGAAATCAAGCTACACTTACCCAAAAAGCCTACAGAGAGAAAAATTCCTGTACTATTGAAAAGATTTTAAGGCTCAAGAGTTGATTACACCACATACCTTTGCCACCTTCAACAAAAGCCAAAAAATTCACAAGGATATCCCTTTTAGAATCAATCTGACAAAGGAACAGTTGAATATTTTCTCGAAAGGTGATGGAGGGCGAGCAATTTCCGAAAACCATAGCGACGCCTCAGAGACAAACTTCAAAAGAAACACTTGATTGGACGACCTGAAGAAGAAGAAGTAAGAAAAAGTCGATGTTCGACATTGAGGAATCTGTGCAACTCAGAGATAGAGATAGAGGATACCTGAATAGCGTGCAATCCAAAAAATCGATCTGAAACCTGCAAGAAGCCCAGCATGCCCAAAAAGAAAGAAAAGAAGGAAGTTAATAAATTTGAGCCATGTAAACATGAGCCAATTGAACATGTATTTAAAAAACATGATCCTGCCACACCTGAGGATGATGAGGAAGAAACTACTAAGATTCCTAAGAAAAAGGTAGTTTAACTTCAATCAGGAAACGAAAAAAGTGTCATTCAACCAGGTGCTCCCGAAGCCTATTGGGGAAGAAGAATAAAAGAAGTTTCGTTGTAGAAAAACTGAAAACCTAAACCTCCAGAAGAAGGCGAAGCAATTAAACTCAAGCTCCATAGGAAAGTACAAGAAAACAAATTAGAGGTCAAGAAGGATCAGACATCAAAATGGAGATTAAATCTAACAAAGACAATGAAAAAAATAGTCTTGATGGCCAAGAGTACGTTAAAAGAACTGAACACTAAAGAACTGTTTTCGCCTTGTTAATGACTCACTTATGAGGGTAACTTCTTACCCGGTGGCTCATTATTTTTTACTGGACTAGTGTCATACCTCATCATCAGCTGTTTGACGTAGAATTTACAAGGCGGAAAGGAAGTGACCCCGGACCCCAGAAACTTTTTCCCATATTAGTGGATTGTCTACAAGCGCACTTGGTTACTCGTTCATTACTGATCTAGTGTCACAACTCGTTATTAGCTGAAATATGCATCAGATTTTTCATAAACATGGAATTAACAATAAAGAAAATGGCCAGTTCTTGCCTCTAAAGAACTTTTTCTTGAAAATGGCTCACCTACGAGTATACTTACCCAGTTGGACTACTGTCATACCTCAGCCTCATAAATCTGCATCTGTTTGAAATTTATAACAAACAATAACAGAGGCACATTAAAACCACTGTTATTGTTGAATACACAGTCAAAAGTGAGTTACTTCTTACTCAGTTACTCACTTTGACTGGACTATTCTCATACTTCATCATCAGCTGAATTATCCCTCTTATCTTTCTGTTAAGGCAGAAAAAAATTTACCTTTCAAAAGCTTTTTTTTTGGGTGACTCACCTACGAGGTGCCCATTCACATACCTCATCATCATCCGAAGTCTTCAGCTGTTTGACATAGAGTCAACAATAACAGAAAACGGACTAGAACTACTGGCCCCTCATGACCTTTTTATTGGCTAATGGCACTTTCACTAGTATACTAACCAGTTGTTCATTCTTTTTTGGACTTGCTTAATATACCTTGTCATCATCAAAAACCTACAAGTACAGAAGGCGGACAAGAACTTTCCGTAATTTTTTTCTTGTTAATGACTCATCTACGAATGCTTTTATACAGTTACTTCCTATTAAGTTATACCTCATCATCATTTAAATTATTAGCTGGTCGACATAGAATCAACAGTAATAAAAGGTAGACAAGAACTGATGTCTCCTTATCCTTGGCAAACACGCATGTAAGACTGTCTCTACTTACCCAATTGTTTATTCTATCTTATACTTACTTTATTGCACCAGTGTCATACCTCATCACCATCTGAAGTCTTCAATTGGTAGATATAGAATTAACGATAACAAAAGGCGGACAAAAACCACTCTTTTTCTCCTTGTTAATGGCTCTCACCGACGAGTGCACCTACCTACCCAGTTGCTCATTGTTTATGGGACTAGTGTCATACCTCATCACCAACTAAAGTTATTTGGTGGTTGGGATAGAATTAACAGTAACAGAAGAAAAACAATAATTGACCTGTCAAGGACTTCTTTGTCCTTAGTAAAGACGCCTCTACTACTTTCCTAATTGATTATTCTTTATTGGACCAGTGTCACACCTTAGCAGCATCTGAAGTCTTCAGTTGGTAAACATTCAATTAACATTAACAGAATGTGGACAAAAACTGACCTTTCCATAGTTGGTTGACATAGAATTATCAACAACAGAAGGTTGTTATGAACTGTTCTTCACAGTATTTTTTTCTTCTTATTAATGGCTCACCTACGAGTGTACTTAGGTACCCAGTTACACACTTTTGACTTGACGAGTGCTATACTTCACCATCATCGGTTGATTTGAATCAAGCGGAAGACCTTAGTTCTTCCCATTAGCCCAAACTCATTATTTCACTAACTGAAGCAAAAAAAATATATTGATTTTAATTACTATTTTAATTAATTACTACTTTTGTCTTTTTTTGCCATTTGTCTGCCGGTTTTTATACATTTCCCTACCTAAACTTATGTTCTTGTTTCAGAAATCCTCAGTGGTGTGTGTTTTAATAATAACAATAACAAGAAAGAAGACGAGAGGAAAAACAAAGGTAAGAACTAGGATAGATTGTAGCTGTTCATAATGTCAGTGCGAAAAGACCACTTTTCAGAGTGTACCCTCTGGATAGATTTCCATTATCACTTTGTTAATAAAACGTAAAATCTGCTCTCTGGAGATCATTTTTTTACTAAATCAATATTGTTTACAGGTTTCACTCATAATCCCTACAACGGTGTAATATGTAATGATATTATCCTTGCCACAGGGGTGTTTTCGTCCAAGGAGCTGTGGAAACTGTCGAAATGTAATAGTAAATTCAAGTCAATCTAAACAAAAAACGGCCAAATGGGGGGGGGGGGTAACTTTGTACCAGTACAGTCTAACGAGAAACACACACATGCGCGAAACCTGTATCCAATAAAATTTTTAACATGCGCGCATATGACGGTTCTTCAGTGTATAGTGTGTGGTGAAGCAAGATTAGACTGGTTGATGCAAAGTGATTTTATACCCCCAGTTGGTCGTCTAAGAAGTTTAACTAATTGTTGTATTTTGCAGCTTCAATATTGCATGAACTATCTGAGTCCCAGCCCAATATGAACAATGTTAAACTAGAACACCCTGCGTATTACTGCAATAGCTATCCTGAGCAATCTGTTGTACCTGCAGAACGATCATCATCCGTGGATGCTATGGTTGTATCTGGAACTTATTGTAAGTGTCGATTTATGGAATTATAAAAATAATTTAATTTTGTGATGCTTATAGCAATGCCCCAAAACACGACGATAGTATCGTCGAGTTCACAAGCTAGTCCAAACGCCTTATACTATCAGCACAGTCCTGAAGGTCCACATCATCATCAGAACCAAGTTAAATATCCAGAAAATGGGCACGATACGTTATCGGATTTCGTCACGTTTGTCTGTCAGGAAACGGATAGTAATCAAAACGCACAAGTATGTTATACTCAACTGTAATGTATTGATCATGACCACAAGCCTGTTATTTTAGATGCAGTCTAACTTGTCCAGAAGTCCAAAACCGCAGTACTTTTCATCAACCATGCTTCCACCGCCACCCCTTCCGCCTATGGCCCGACCTGTAGCTATAATAAGGTCTACAGGGGAAGTAGCCCTGGGCGGAACAAACTCTCCTCCGCCCAACATAACGCCTCCGTGCAGCGATGCATCACCTCCTGAAGAGGCAAGTGGTTCCTGTCACTGGCTCATATCGACAGCTATAACTGAGGCCTTGTTGCAGGTTCCAGAGCTCAGTTCATCTCCGCCCTTAAGCCCTGGTAGCCACGATAGACGAAAATCACCGACACAACGAAACTCTGTGCCTACCAGCAATCCCTATTCGCCAAGTAGAGACTACGCCTCCTTCAATCATTTTCATGGGCAACCAGGACATGTTGGTAGTTAATACTGATCTAGACAAAAAAAAAGTTAAATTCAATTAAAAGAAAAGTTTTATTGGAGGTGATGTTACAAACTAAAGTTTCATCTATTGCTGCAGCTCTTTAGTGTTCGACATTATCCAGTACTTGCCATATATATTGGACTCGAATACACAAGGACATTCGTCTTAAACGCCTCTTAAAAGCAATAGAGGAGTTTAGTTTCGTCTCCCTATTATCATATTATAATTTTCTATAAAAGTTTTTTGAATTACTAGTTATATGAATTATTACATTAACTCATACTATAATGGGATGTTGTATTTCAGTTGTTCAGTTATCCCACTATGACCGGAATGTCTGGTGTTATCAGCCCTACGAACCTCACTATGTACTCGCCGAACGTGAATACGACTAGAGGTAAGATCATATAAACTGCTCATTAGAAATTTGGGAGATCCTTCAGGGCCAAAAAGTAAATTATGAAAGAAAAAATTTACAAGTGTACCTGACCTATTTACAAGTGTTCGTGAACTCATAAAAAAGGAGAAAAATATTGATACACTAAAACGTTCAGGAATGTCTTCATTAAGATGGTTAGTTCAGGTTAGTCAGGATTAGTTTGACAAATACAGGTTATAAAAAAAGCATAAACGGGAGGCCAAGCAATGAAAATGCTGCAGATGTAGATGGATTAACTAATTGTCAAAATTATACAATTCTTAAAATGTTCAAAACTATGTGAGCATGCATAACTTTCAAAAATAAGTTTTATCGTCATATAATCCAACGAAATGTAAGAAGCAAAATAAAACTAAAAGTATATGATGTATCAGAGAACATCATGATCAGATGACTCACGAAATGTACTACTAGGGCGTAAAATATGTTCGGAAAAATGCTGAAATGTTCTATCATGTTTAGCGTAAAAATGTACAAACATGGACCTACGTCAAGGTGCGTCACCAATTCGGGTAAGTTTTTATTAAAATGTTCGATCATGTTCCAATTAAGATGTACGGGCATGTTCAGGTAAAAATGTACAAACTCCTTGACAAACACTTACCTACATCATAAAATATCCGAGGTCTTAAGGTGGATCACTGAAGTGTTCGGATACATTTTTATTAAAATGTTCATCAATGTGGGTTGGCTCGGCCACCTCCTAATGTAAAGTGTGAAGGGTAACAATTAATTCTGGAGTATTTGAAGCATTTGGTACAAATGACGATCCGTCAACTTGCGTTACTGATATATTCGGCTAAGTTTTCATTAAAATGTTCGATCATGGCCAAATTAAGATGTACGGGCATGTTCAGGTAAAAATGTACAAACATGCACCTACATCATAAAATATCCCGAGGTGTTAAGGTGCATCACTGAAGTGTTCGGTTAAATTTGTATTAAAATGTTCGTCTATGGAACTTAAAAAACGTCTTTGACGGTTGTGGGTTGGCTCGGCCACCTCCTAATGTAAAGTGTGAAGGGTAACAATTAATTCTGGAGTATTTGAAGCATTTGGTACAAATGACGATCCGTCAACTTGCGTTACTGATATATTCGGCTAAGTTTTCATTAAAATGTTCGATCATGGCCAAATTAAGATGTACGGGCATGTTCAGGTAAAAATGTACAAACATGCACCTACATCATAAAATATCCCGAGGTGTTAAGGTGCATCACTGAAGTGTTCGGTTAAATTTGTATTAAAATGTTCGTCTATGGAACTTAAAAAACGTCTTTGACGGTTGTGGGTTGGCTCGGCCACCTCCTAATGTAAAGTGTGAAGGGTAACAATTAATTCTGGAGTATTTGAAGCATTTGGTACAAATGACGATCCGTCAACTTGCGTTACTGATATATTCGGCTAAGTTTTCATTAAAATGTTCGATCATGGCCAAATTAAGATGTACGGGCATGTTCAGGTAAAAATGTACAAACATGCACCTACATCATAAAATATCCCGAGGTGTTAAGGTGCATCACTGAAGTGTTCGGTTAAATTTGTATTAAAATGTTCGTCTATGGAACTTAAAAAACGTCTTTGACGGTTGTGGGTTGGCTCGGCCACCTCCTAATGTAAAGTTTGTAAGGGACAATTAATTCTGGAGTAATTGAAGCATTCGGAACAAATTACGATCATTCAAATGTTCAAAATGGTGTGAGCGGACGATTCACGAAATGTACTACAAGGGCGTAAAAAAATGTTCGGAAAGATTCTGAAATGTTCTAATTAAGATGTAGGGACATGTTAAGCGTAAAAATGTACAAACACATACCTACATCATAAAATATCCGTAGTGTTAAGGTGGTTCACGGAAATGTTCTGGTACATTTTTTATTGAAATATTCGATTATGTAATTTAAAAAATGTCTTTGAGGGTCTTGGGGTTAGCTAATTTAACGACTACCAATGGAAAGTTTGAATGAATTCTGGTGCAACAATGAGTAATAATTAGAGCATTAAAATGTTCAAAAAGCTGTGAGTGGACGACTTACGAAATGTACGACTAGGGCGTAACAAAATGTTCGAAAAGATGTTAAAATGTTCTATCATGTTCCAATTAAGATATACGGGCATGTTCTGCGTAAAAATGTACAAACACGTACCTACATCATAAAATATCCGAGGGGTTAAAGTGGGTCACTGAAATATTCGCGTAAGTTTTCAATAAAATGTTCGATTATCTAAGTAATTTAAAAAAATATTTTTGACCGTCATCGGCCAGCTAAAATAACGGCCACCTCTTAATGGTAAGTTTGAAGCCTGACAATTAATTCTGGTTCAACGATGAGTAATTGGAGCATTCGGGACAAATTACAATAATTAAAATGTTTAAAAATCAAAATGTTCAACTTTTTATTGCCAACCAGTAGATAGTTTTCTTTAAAATGTTGGATAATGTAAAAGCAATCTCTTAATGGCAAGCCTGGCAATTAATTCGGGTTCAACGATAAATATTTACACCGAAAAATTACAGTCATTAAAAATGTGTGAGATAAATGTACGAAGGCGAAATGTTTTATCATGTTCCAATTAAAATGTACAGACATGTTCAGCGACTTCGACCACCACGAAAAAGGGTTCAGTTCAGTTCAAGTCGAACCAACATCAAGCATGCAGAAACATCAAAAATTAAAACTTGTAACTGATGTAAAATCTTGGTTCAGATTTTACAGAAGTGTGAACAAGACTCATCGAGACTGAACATCAAGGGTAACAAGACTCAAATTGATTATGTTGTCTATAAAATCCACACAGGAGATGCTAAGCCAATACGCCAACACTCGCGAAGGGTCCTTCCCAAGTAACAAATGAGGCTAAAATAACCTCTGATCTGCCAAACTAAACCAATTTTGGTCAAGAGTTAGTAATTTTTGCCTTGAAAAATGAACGTATTAGGCATGTGAACTTATAAGTAAAAAAAAATATTATTATTAACAATTATCCAACCGGCTTAATAACTTTGAAGAAAACTTTGCTTGGAAGTAAATTAAGGTAGTCTAAATCCACATGCATTTTACCTAATATTTGAACCTCATAACACTTTTTCCCACAGGTTAAAATAAATGACAACTTTACCATAATTTGACTTCAAGTTGGCCTTTATTGTCGAGGTATATTTTAGGTACACGTTTTAGGTAAAATCTTACCAAACTATTACTGTGACGACAACCTAAAAATAATTTAGCTAGACAGGGCAAAATGTGGTCAAATAAATAACGTATTTGGCCTTATATTTCACCAATTTTTGTTTATATTCAAACTTAGTCAATATTTTAACCAATTTCTTGCCACGAGGTTATTATTAGAATTTTTTTTCTAATTATTAGGACCTAATAGAAAAAAGGGCTTAAGCTGTTCATTTATTAATTTTCTTAGTTACTTTCTTTAACATACATACAGTATATTTTTTGTGGGTCATAATGTCAAAAGTTATAAATAAAAAAGCAAAACCATATCGCCATACTGCACAATACTACAGAGTGGTGAAAAGCATACAACAGCATCAGATTTCTGAAGGAAAAAATTAAAAATGCAATTAGATCCGCCTTCTTTTATTGTAAAGGAATCAGAAGAGAATATCCTGGTTGATTATTCAAAATCAGTTATGAACTTTATTGGATGGCAAAAACCTGGGGACGAGGGCGTGGGGTTTTTCCGTATAACTTTTTTATCATCTTTTCCACATACTACTTGAAGTGGCACAAATGCGCTCAAAAATAAATAAATTAGCATCTGATTCATTATCATTCTCGAATTTTTGTTTGTATTTAGCTTGCTGAGAGCCATCGCAACCCCGTTTACAAATGATATTCAAAGAGATTCTTTCTTCTTCATTAAGCGTCAATAACACTTCTTTCAATAAAATTGATGGTCGCGTAACGGTATTATCAATAAGGCTTTGTAAGCTACTTTCCGCGCAGGTACTCGTGACCCGTAAACATTACTTTGGTGGATAACATTCTCGTTTAGCTTGTAACAGTAGATAATATGGTGGATAGAATGCTTTGTTTGTTTTTCGGATGATCTCGTACTGCTGTCTTGTTAAGTCAGCTTAAACAAACATTATCAATGCTTGTAGAGGTGTCAAAGGAGTAGCAGTAGCCTTATCTCCTTTTCTTCAACTGCTTTTCTAAACTGCTGACCAAACGAAACGTACCAAGCCAATTTTACTACCAAATTTTAAAGTCTATATCTCGAAAACGGCTAGTCGGATTTTCTTGACTAAAAACATATCGGATAGGCCCAGTGCTTGACTAACTTACAAGGGGAATTGGGTTCCACCCGTTGCGCCCAAAAGTTACTACAGGGTCGAGAAAAGTTTATGTTTTTTTAGTAAACTTTCTTCGATGCACAGTTTTTTGAAGGAAAATCTGAGGTGGCTCCTGTGAAGCACAGTTTACAGAGAAATGTGATAGCTAGGGACATGTTCGACCGATTTTCGATATGATACCTGGTTCGACAGAAACATCGTTTTATCCAAAATATCGACATTTTCAATATTTCGGTCTGATATCTTTTCTGAGAAACATTTCTATTCGCTCTCTCAAGATGAGTGCAAGCAGTAGTCTATTGCAACATATCCACGAGTAAGAAACTAACAGAGTGCAAGTCAGCGATATACAGAGGGCAGGAAAATGCAGATTGGTAAAGTAGTGAACTGGCACTGCGTGAGTGATATTCTCAGTGAGGCCATGAAAGGTTTCGAAATTGGGCATCAGAATATCGAAATTGGTGATCTTGACTCGGGTCCTTTTTCTTCTCTTCGCGATATCTTAATTGGCTGAAGAATTATACAGGATAATCGAAAGTCCGAATTTTGGAATTTTACTGGGTGTGGTTCCATTCATAATTTTCAAGAACTTACTTTTCGTTGATTTCAAGTAAATCGGGGGTATTCAGGGTGTTCCACAAGTAGAGATTTGGTGTTTTTTAAGCGATTCTCTTGAACGATGATATGAAGACAATCGGAATGTGAATTTTAGGATAACGAAAATTGGGTTGATAACTCAAAAAATGTTTAAAAATTAAACCGTATTTATATAAAATCACAATCTAAACAAGTTTATATAAAACGTCGGATGACTGATCATGGATGCAATTTATTTTTCCGAAGGGTTGTTTGGATCCTTCTTCGTTTCAGCATTATCATATTTTTAATACGTCTTTATACTTTTTCAATTTATTTTCTTCAACATACGCATTTCCCTTAAAACTTTTTTTGGAGTTGCGCTAGACATTTTTAGTCTAGCAGCCATATTTCAATTATGTTTACATAAAAGGTTAAAAACAAATAGAAACCCTTTAACGCACTAATACAATTCAAGAATTAGATTGTCTACAATTTGTGTATATACCACCCTGAAGAGCGTATAGGGGAATGTTTTTCTCATCATTACATATTACATACTCATCTCTACATTCAAGGCAAGTTTGCCTAAGTTTCAACAATGTATTTTTTATCAACTAGTTATTGCTATTGTGACAGTTGTTTAGGCAATACCAGGGAAACGCCTTGACAGATCACTCACATTGATTCATTTCATAACATTTTGTCCACGTTTTATTTTCAAATAGCCTCGGCTAACAGAGAATGAACGTCTTAATTGTTTGAGATTGAGTTGTAGCTAACATTTATAACGTTAGTACTAGTACAATAATTAGCTTAAAACAAAGAGTGACCGCAACCGGCAAAAATCATTACAGACATGGAGGAGGACCAAGGAAAAAAATTCCTGTAAAAGTCTTTTAGTGGACGATAATGCAAGACCACACAGAGCTCGTATTCGTAATTCCCCTGAAACATTAAACGAACTTTCTTTAGCGATAGAGGAAGAGTGGGAAAACATACCCCAACATTTTATTAGCAACTTAGTCAGCAGTATGCCAAGATGATGCCGAGAAATTTGGAATGTTAACGGAGGACCGACAAAATATTAAATTAAATGTATTCTTTGGTTTTCATTTAATTGTTATGATGTTTTGATTTTTTAGTTAGTTCAGCTTAGTTATTACCTGTGAGTAATAATTATATTAAATTTAGTTGATGTTAGTCAGAAGATATCATCACTCTTGAACGGAAGAAGGATCCATGAAAAACCAGGCGCTATTTGGAGAAAAATTTGCAATCATCACTATTTTTTTCATGAAAATATTTTAACTTTATATAAATACGGCAACACTGCCTAATTTTTAAACTTTTTTTGAGTTATCAACCCAGGATTCGTTATCCTAAAATTCACATTTCGATTGTCTTCATATCATCGTTCACGAGAATCGCTTAACAAACACCAACTCTCTACTTGTGGAACACCTTGTATACCACCGATTTACTTGACATCAGCGAAAAAGTTAGTTATTAAAGTTCTTGAAAATTATGGACGGATTTACAACCAGTAAAACTCCAAAACCCGGTCTTTCGATTATCCTGTATAATTCTCAAGTCAACTAAGATATCGCGAAGGGAAGAAAAAGGTTCCGAGTCAAGATCACCAATATCGATATTCTGATGCCCAATTTCGAAGCCTTTCATGGCCTCACTGATAATATCACTCACGCAGTGCCAGTTCACTACTTTACCAATGGCCGAACCAATCTCTACATTCATCTGCCTTCTGTATATCGCTGACTTGCACTCTGTTAGTTTCTTACTCGTGGATATGTTGTAATAGACTTACTGCTTGCACTTATCATGAGAGAGGGAATAGAAATGTTTCTCAGAAAAAGTCCATATTTTTGATAAAACGATGTTTCTGTCATTCAAAATCGGTCAAACATGTCCCGAGCTATCACATTCCTCTGTATACTCTGCTGCAAAGGAACCACCTGAGATTTTTTTTTCAAAAAATGGTGCATCGAAGAATGTTTACTAAAAAAACATAAACTTTTCTCGACCCTGTAGTAACTTTCGGGCGCAACGGATGGAACTCCCAATTCCCTTTGTAAGTTAGTCAAGGAGTGGGACTATCCGATATTTTTTTAGTAAAGAATATCCGACTAGCCGTTTTCGAGATATAGACTTTAAAATTTGGTAGTAAAATTGGCTTGATACGTTTCGTTTGGCCAGCAGTTTATATTCGAGCGCTCGAGTAGGAAAATTGTTATTTCTTTAAGGATCTTCAACGCATCTCTTTTTCCTTGTAACCTCAAGGCTGTTTGTGCAGCGTGAACAATTACGTCATCTCCTATAGCTGCCCGGATTTCTTCGGTTTTTAGACGCTTGCTTCGTTCACTAGATTCAGCAAAAGACTTCAAGGGCCGCCCCGGTCGATTTAACTTTATAGGAAGTTCAAAAGTTCCGTTCAACCAAGACTCGTTGTTCTTCAAGAAAGCCTCTTCTTTTCTATGGCATTTTGTCCATTTTTCCTTTAACGTCGATTTAAATATAGAAAATTTTTGTTTTAAAGATTTTGTGGCATCATCACAGGTGCCATAGTTCAACAATAAGTTATTTTCTAAATAATTTATTTTTGCTTCAAAATTCGGTAAATTTTGATCTTTCATTATTCCATAAAGGTACCTTCGGGTAACAATTTTCACCCCTGATGTGCTCATAGTTTCTATAACAACGAAAAGCAATGATTATTTAACTAATAAGAAATTTATAATTTTTTTGACAAAAAATCTAGAATCTAGTCAGCTGCAGTCTTCTGCATCCAATTTTTGTAAACTTTATTAATACATGGATCATACCTCACAATAAAAAAAAAATAGATGATCCTATCTAACGCGGAAGTATAACAAATTTGCCTTCAAAATGTAAAATTACATCAAAATGTGACTAAGAAAACACCCTATACTTGACATTATTAAATTATACAAATTCTTCTTTGCGACTAAGCAAAATATGGTAGTAATTAAGAGACATACCGGAGTTATCAAAATCCATCACGTTCATAACAATAACTAGCTCAGAAAATGCAATATTAATTTTAAAAGTTTTGTTTGCTGCAAACTTTATTGTAATGGGAACGAACGCAGCGATTCACGGTCAAGTTCCAACTTGGTGTACCTGTGGAAGGTGGAGGGGGTTGATAAGGATTCTCGGGAGAATCTTCTATCCCTCAATACGCTGTTTGATGTGTTTACCGTTAGTTTATAAAATCCAATTTTGGCCGCATAAATCGTAAATATTGACCTATGTGCGTCGTAGTGATCCAGTCCGATACTTAAACGAGTTGCACTAGAATTATTCAAACCCCGAGTTTGAATTAATATGTTTGTTACGTTAAATGTGCCTATCGATATCTATTTTCAACATTTGTCAAAAGAAAAAGAAATAATATAATAGTTACAATCTAAAGTGTTTTCCGGGCTTTGAAGAGCCGGGGTCCAATGGAATTTCTTCCTGACGTTTCGTCTGCAGCTGTGGCACACATTATCAAAGGCGATGAGGCGAAGTGATCTCCCGTGCTTCCAGACGTTGACTGATTCGACTGTGGAGAGCTCCGTGGTATTTATTCCCCCGCCGTCGCGCTGCAGTGGAGGAACTGGGATGGGGGTAATGGTGGCGCAGGGTCTCGGCGCACTTGAAGTATGTCGTAGAACTCACATCCAATCTACAGCCTTCCTGTTCAAATTGTTGCGTGTTTAAAGATCTCAATTGCGTCTCTCGTTAGTCTCGGATAGAAGCGCTGAGATTGATATAAGATATCCACCTGGTTGAAAAACATGTCGTGACCTCCAGAGAGAACGTGCTCTGTTACTGCTGACGTTTGTGTTTGAAACACAAAAGGAAGAATAATCAGGAAGAAATTCCATTGGACCACGGCTTCAAAGCCCGGAAAACACTTTAGATTGTATTTTGACCGGTCGTAAAAGCCTTCACAGTAATATAATAGTTCTCTACTAAAAAAATGACAAATATCTAAGTCGGGAGACGCAATCAAAGGCTCTTTTGAAACTATCCTATAAAATTTGTCACAGTTTAAGCGCCATTAAAATTATGGTGAACTACTTACTTATTTCAGGCTCGTCTCGAGCGACCAACATGCCCAGATGGAGCACCCCCCTGTTCAACTTGGATCAAGAGGATTTCAACATGATTGCCCATACCGGGAATCCTGAGCAGAACACCATAATCCTGATGGACGAGGGTGGTGCGGCGGGAGCTGAACACTCAGCGCAATGTTGCAATAATACAAATTTAATGTGTGATGCCGATAGGTTTTTCCAAGCCGGTGATACTCTGGACTCTAGTGCCTCATCGGCTACTCGTGATACTGTAGATCAATTATCTCAACCCTCGAAGTCACCTTAGCAATGAACCAAAGAGTTATGAAGCAACTTCAGAATTTATTGCGTTAGCTATAGTAAATTTTTTAAGACGAGGAAGTTCTAGTCTTTTTTTCAGTTGGTCTGAAATTTATTTAGTTTTAAGTTTTTACCTATAATGTCTAGTCACTTCATATCTCTGAGGTTATTTATCCAATATATTTGCCTATAAAGAAAGCTTGTAAATATGTTACAGTGAGACTGATCTATATTAACTGACGCCGATCTCTTATTCATTCAGTTGGGGGTGTACAAAAATGTACCTAGTTTCTAAAGCTACCCTCAAAAATGCGGATATACAGGGTACAAATTAATGAAGTTTTGAATATAGTACGTAGTTGCAATGTAGATGTCTTGCAAGTGAGAAATATTAAAATTGAACTAACCAAAATAAATGTTTACTTATCGATCGATATGAAATAAAATACAATTTATTAAATTCACATTATCACTGTAACATATGAACAAACCAGCACAAGAAATAATTTACTGCTACTTTCCCCATCCTAATATTTTCTATATCATCTCTAGTACTCAATTGATTTCATATTTACAGCATAATATAGAAGCTGCTCAAGTAGTATAGGTAATTTATTAGAATATAGTATATACTATGAAGTCGTATACATTGTAGCCACCGGTGCCAATTAAGGCTGTGCAGGATCTCGAAATCTCCCGAGGGTAGCAGAGTTTGTAAACCGACACAAAATAAGTTCTATTACCCTTCAAATATCGAGCACAGTTATATATCGAGCACGCCGATATTCGGTGAATTTATGAAATTTTATGTCACTAACTTAGTAGTACCTAACCTTGTCGATTATAATTAGAAACCTAGCCAATCATCGTCAAGTAAGAGAGTGACACTAAATGAACTTATAGTAGTTTAATTGCGCCCAAATCTAACCCCTAAAAGTTTTGTTCCGTGGCAGAGATCACTGTTTTAATGCAAATCATACTTTTCATACTAACGTTATACTCGAATTTATTAATTACATAGGTAGGTAGGTAAAGAGAAATTTTGGGCCTCATTTAGTTCAAAATATGATACTCATATATGGTGTTAATAATAAAGATCTAATGGTTTTGCAGGTTTAGGACAAATAAAACTCCCTTGTCGTTTGAATAAAACCAACGTTTCGACGTTTAATTTACTATCTGGCTGGAAGCAAATACAGAAAAATTATTTTATGCCCCTGGACTATACATTGTACTAAAAACGCCTGCGCCAAAGCTGGAAAGTTCTACTTTAGCACATGCTCTATATTTGATTTCTCAGAGCTCGCTCCTATTTGTACTACTTAATAGAATTTAACGTTCCTTTAACCATTGAATATCTCTATATTCACTTCAAATTTGGAATATGGGTAGTTCATTATGCTCTACATAGATAGAATTACTAACTGGTTTTTAAAATTTACAAAAATGTATTTAGTAACTTTTACGACCAAAAGTTTTGTTAAATTTGGAAGAAAAGTGGGCAACTTATTTCTTTAAAAGGAATATTAACAAGGATTACAAGATTTACCGTTTATATTGACAGTTTTCCAAATTTTTCGAAAACGGTTTAAGTTCGTGCAGGAGGCACATACATTGTTGAAATTGAACTATCAGTGGCGTATGACAAAATTTACCACCTACTCTTTACCACCCCAAATTTTGTTCAAATGGAAATAAGTCGAGAACTTGCGAGAACTTCGTATTTCTAACCGTTTTCAAGATATATGCGAAATTACGAATAAAAACACATGACTTTTGATAATTTTACTATTTACTTTTACTATTTTACTATTTTACTTTTGATAAATTTACCATACAAATTGGTGAAATTTTTTTAAATGTTTTGAATTTTTTTTATCTCTTTAAAAGGACCATTAAAAATGTTTACAAAATTTGCCATTTATATTGACAGTTTTTCCAATATTTCGAAAACGGTTAGAGTTGCGAAGTTCATGCAGGAGGCCACTTTTCTTTCACATTGACCAGGAAGCATAGATTTTTGGAACTGAACTAGCAGGGGCGTACGATAAAGGTTTTACCACTTACTCTTTATCACCCCAAATTTTGTTCATTTTGGAAAAAAAATCGCCAACTTGCAAAAACTTATTTCTAACCGTTTTCAAGATATTTGTGAAATTATGAATCAAAACATAACTTTGGATAACAAAATTTACCATACAAATTGGTGAAGTTTTTTGGTGTTTCGAATTTTTTTAATCTCTTTAAAATGACTATTAACAACAATTACAAGATTTATTATTTATATTTTGACAGTTTTCCAAATATTTCGAAAAGGGTTAGTTGTGAAGTTCATGCAGGAGGGAATTTTTCTCCAAATTATGAATTATGAACACATTACTTTGGAACAAATTGGTGAAATTTTTAAAATGTTTTGTTTTATCTCTCTTTTTACCAACGCTTTGCCACCCCAAATTTTGTTCATTTTGGAAAAAAAAATCGGCAACTTGCAAAAACTTCGTATTTAAAACCGTTTTCAAGATATTTACGAAATTATGAATAAAAACATAAGTTTGGATAACAAAATTTAATATACAAACTGGTGAATTTTGTTGGTGTTTGCAATTTTTTTAATCTCTTTACAATGACTATTAACAACGATTACAAAATTTATTATTTATATTGACAGTATTCCAAATATTTCGAAAACGGTTAGAGTTTTGAAGTTCATGCAGGAGGCCATTTTTCTCCAAATTATGAATTATGAACACATTACTTTGGAAAACAAAATTTACCATACAAATTGGTGAATTTTTTTAAGTGTTTTAAGTGCTTTTTATTTTTTTAAAATGACTATTTACAACGGTTACAAGATTTACCGTTAATATTGAAATTTTTGCAAATATTTCGAAAACGGTTAGAGTTACGAAGTTCATGCAGGAGGCCATTTTTTCTTTAAAATTGAAAAGGGACCATAAGTTTTAGGGAAAAACTATCAGTGGCGTAAAATAAAAAATTTTGGGGTGGTAAAAGAGGGTATGACCCCAACAAAATACATTTTTGCATTTTGAAATCCAATTAGTAATATTATGTATGTAGAACAAATCAGTTATCCACACACCAAATTTGAAAAAAATAAGTTTAACACCATTCTATCTGTGTTACAAAGCGTTTGAAGATCTATGTTTATATAGCCTTTCGTCGTATTTTTTTTTTGGGTGTGAATATCCATTTCGTGATGTGTAGTATGTTCTTCTAACGTTTTAACGAATTTTTTTATGGATTCCTTATCTATAGGCTTCAAATTTCTGTACAGCTACAAATTAGTAAAAAAAGTTTATAGAATGTCTTTATTAATTTCTTTCAGAAGTTCTGGCAAATTATTCTCTAATGCCTAAAGAAATAGATGTTCTATGAATATTCCATGAACATGTTCTTGGAAATGGGGATTTTTGGGAATCATTCACGAATAACCAGATATGAGCTATGAAATATATTAAAGCAGGCGGTGCCACATACATTAACTTAAACATCTCCGTAAAAGAGTATTTGATTATTTTAATAATACATATATTGAATATCCCAAGAATATGATTGTGACTGACTATACATATTCTGTACATCTACGATATCCTGAAAACCTACCTACATAGTCACAAATTGAAACATTGGAACATCATCTGTAGGCTGTACTGACACACACTGTATATGAGTATCATCACACTTTTCGACATCTTGTGGGGTAGCTATCCCCTTTGGTTGGTGAATGATAAATTAACTCTGGGTGAGCAGCTTTTACGAGGCCCGAATAATTCTTAGACGCCCTGTATATAGATGCGTACACATGCTATTTAACACCAAATATCGAGAGAAAATGATGGCCAGTTTAATTATTAACTATTTTGGAATAATAAATAACAAGTGACCTTAAATATAACGAATAAAAAGACTTTGCTCCTGATATTTTACTACGTGGTTTGATCAAAACGTTCGGCGATGTACATAAGAAATTTACTTGTTAGGTATTGAAGTTATTTATTAAAAATTTAGTATATTGTATATACATGTAGTACTAGGCGCTAGATTCTATTTATATTCAATGCCATCTCATCAAGGAGAACAAGTTAAGGTCAGACAGAAAAAAATCAACTTTTTGTTTAAGATGTTCTTCTATCTAACAAAGACAGTCCTTTTGCTTTCTAGGAAGGTTAGTACATCGTGTAAATACATAAGGGGTTGGTTTTGAAGAGCGCATTCAATTCCGTTCCTATATATTGAGTAGAACAATATGAAATTTGCTTGTCTTCCACTTTTAATAATAATAATAATAATAATAATGCTTTTGATGCTTATGAGGTTCTCATTCCTATATAGCGGCTTATCTAAAGGCTCCGATTCGTATAAACCGACACCTGCCTATATAATACAAAGTGGTCCAAGTTTGGGTGCAATCACTTAACCGATTATTCTAGACCAAACATTTTTTTATAAAAAGATACAGGGTGTTTAAATTTTAATTATAGTGTTTTTTTTTCATTCAACTTATTAAGTCCGGAAGACAATGACTTCAAATTTGGAATATTGGTGAGTCATTACGCTCTATATAGATAGATATACCAAGTGAAATAGGTTTTGTTGAGGTCAGCCCCCTTTTTACCACCCCAAAGTTAATTCCCATGATTTATACTCCTTATTAAATTTCAAAAAAGATAGCTCCTGGTAACTTCGTAACTCTAACCGTTTTCGAGATATTTGCAAAAAATGTCAATTTAAACAGTTAGCTACATTTAATTAGGAATGCTAAACTAATGCACCAGGGAGCTTTTAGATAAAATTGTTTTACTTATCGCAATAACGAACTTGTTGTTAACAGTTAATTAAAAAAAATGTTTTAAAATACTTTTCACCAATTTGTAAGGTTACATTTTCGCAAAATATCTTGAAAACGGTTAGAGATACGAACCAGACAATATTCCAAATTGAACAGGGAGCATAAATCTTAGATCAGTGGCATACGGTAAAAAATCTTGGGGTGGTAAAAAAGAGCCTGAATTCAAAAATATATATTTCTGTAAATTTTTAATCCTATCTATGTAGAGCATGAGTTATCGGTACTGCAAATTCAAAAGTGATTATCTCAAAAACTGGAGAATTAAACCTCATGTATCTTGGTAAAGGCCTATATTTACGTAAAATTTGCATCACCTTTTTTTGTTTGGTCTAGAACAAGCTGTTAAATTATTGCACGCCAATTTCGGAACACACTGTACACTTGTATGGTATTTGCTATAGTAATTTATTAATATATGACTCCAAACAAACACCACACATATTTATTAAAAAATAATAATAAATAAAATACATAGGGCAGTTCCATAACAATTAGAAAGTCAGATTTTTGGATGAATCAGGGTATATCTCGAACGGAATTTTTTTTATTGAGTAATTTTATCTTGGCTTGATCATTGCCATTTAGAACGTGTGTAACTAAAAAAGATGTAGGTACCTACTAATATATCATCACTGAAAGTTAAATAAATTCATATCTCTTACTGTTCCCGAGATTACAGTGATGATTGGCCAATTAGAGACATAACTGCTTATTCTTATTAATTTTCAGTACACATGATAATTGAAAATGTTCCAAGGTACAACCAGGTCATGTGCCTTGAAACTAATCTCTAAATATTAGATTCTTAAAACCTTTTTATTATACAATAATTCAAAGCAGAAAAATTAAAAATTTAACAATCATGTGGAAGATTTGAATTTTTCCATTTACCCCGGTTTGAGTAGGTACCTACCTGTCTACTTTAGAAGATACATTTTTTTGTTAGATTTACATTTAATGAAAATGTGACATTTACGAGGCCGAGAAGTCCAGAATGTTTTATTTTTAAAATATTTTGGTTTATTAATATAGATCTATATCTCTATAATATACATCTATTAATATCTATAATATTAATATATAATAAGTCCCTATGTATTTTATTTATTAAGCACTTTAAAGACCTGTGTAGGACTCTTTTATAAATCTCAAAACGATGCCGTTTATAACCTTAGGTCCTTACATAAATTATTATACACAACGATGTTTGTCACTAAGACAAGCAGTGAGCTCGGTCCGTGCCTTAGTATTACAATAATATTTATATTGTTAACCTAGTGAGTACGTAGCTAGAAGTTAGTTCCCGGTGAGGCTTTTACATGCTTATGCTTGATAATAGAATATCCTTAATAACAAAATGTTACCTACTTACCTAGCAGGTCAGTATACTTACCTTACTTTTTGATATTTACATCCTGTCTATGATATGCTTCTCAACCCAAGCCTTAAGACTGCCTACTGTTGAGCTTAAACATTCTGGATGTGAATATCATTAATAAATACTCAATATGAAATACATAATAAGTATATTTCTTGCAATGCTGATATAGAATCTATTTATACCCAACTGTGTATTAATTACTGCCTCATGCTATAGTAGTTTCCAATTTGAAAATGCATAATATGTTATTGTGAGTGGCAAAATAGAGTGTCAGAACCAGGTCGACTACTGATTGTTATAGCTCTAATATAAAAAAACTTTTGCTACATATATCGTACACTCTACTTTGACACTCTCACCAGGTCCAACATATTGATTCAAGAGGTTTCTACAAATGTGGTTAAGTCCCTGATACTACTTAGTTTGGTGCCTAAGTAAAATTGATTTATCGAATTGACAATAACACTTTTATAGGTATATTATGATAATAATAATTTAGTATTGTATTGTTTTAATTAACTCGATGAGTTAGGGTGCGTCAGATTTGTTCACAAAAAAGTATTTGGATATTTTTTTTTAATAAGAAATCGGATAGACGCTGCTAAACGCAGGTAAAATTGTTGATTTGGCGACAGAAATATCTTAAAAACTGTAGGAGTTTTTTCACTTTTTTCTCTTTTCTTAATTTTATCACATAGAAGCTTTCAACTTAATTTTTGGGATGCTATGAAGCATATACGACACTCTCATTATAATTTAGTTTTATTTAGCTAATTTTAATTTTAACACTTATGTTTAAATAAATAAATAAAGAAGTATACGTTGTTAAACACAACCCCTATTTAGTAGGGTGCTCTATCCTAATCTAATCTACCAGCAAGCTTCTGTTTATAGATGTTAACATGGTGTTTCTATTCTCAAAATATTTTGTACAAGTTGTGTGATACCCTTAATGTTATGTTATGTTTTATTTTATTTGTAATGATAACTTGTTGAATTAGTACTTAAATTGGGTATGACTTCTATGTATATCGCGGACTTGAGATGCATAAATTTAACCCAGTTTTCATTATCCGACACTAAACTTCAGCCTATAATGTAAATAGTTAAGGGGTATATTCGTTAAAAGTCGCATAAAGATATTTATAGAATCGGGTGATATTTAACCAGTGCCATTGATTAATTGTTGATTAAATTGTTAGACGTACTTTAATAAGTATGTCACGTGTAGTGGTTATGTTATATTAATAGCAGGCTTGATACAAGCATTGTACCTATACTTATTTTTAATTGTAAGAATAAATCAGAGGGTTTCTTAATTTATAGTTGTGTCTCAATGATTCCATTTATTTTTTATTGTCAAAGCCTGTCGTGGATTTAGTAAGTATAGCTTTATTTCTCCTTATATCGACTTCTCCTACCATCCTCTGTTGAGTCAAGATTATATTTGTTTTTTTGAGAGTGTTAGCTATTTTTGGCCACATTCGATTCCTATAGGTAGAAGGAGAGGAAGAATCTGCCCTTACACCCCCAAAGAGCAAGAGGAGGACGATGATAGCTGCTTAAACATAAAGTGCTTAAAACACCTTTAGAAGCAGTATGTTGGTTTTTGAGCTATTTTTCATAAAAGGTTTTTTAGTTAAGGTTTTAGAAGGGTTTAGCTTTAGATTACAGTCAGGTTTAACACGGATTTAGAATAAGGTCAGCCTGATTTTTTTGAGGATTTTGTTACTTAAAAGGGAATAAATGAGTTTGTTTTGAATTCTAGGGTTTTTAGTCGTTTTTTCCCAAAAAAACTACTTGGCGCTCAACTTAGTAAAAATGAATTCTAACACTGGAAATGAATTTTGTGATAGCGAATCTAATTATGGCGACCAGGTCGGTGCAAAAGGCTTTTTCATCCCACATAAATTTAGCTTAAACTTACCTGAATGCTTTAGAATGTTGGCTGAGGCCTTTAGTGCCCCAGAAAGCGGAAAAGGCCTTCGCCAGAACAGTTTCTCCTCTTATCGTATGAGTTCTGTGACGACAGAAAGTTAGAACACTACTGGACAAACCACAACACCCACAGAGAAATATCACAAAAGAAGAGGAGTTAGCCATGAGGAAACTGCAGAGGGACAAATCAATCAAGATCCTTCCAGCTGGCAAAGGAAATGCGACCGTCGTCATGGATGCCACACAGTATGAGGAGAAGATACAGGAGATTCTGACGAAAGGTAAATATAAAATAATACCTAATGACCCGACTAAAAGAGTTGAAGGACAAATCTACAGAGCCCTGAAAAAATATGAACCTCACATTCCTGAAGGTACTAGGAGGTCTCTCACTCCACACCATAGTAAACCACCACATCTCTATGGGTTACCTAAAATTCACAAAACAACTCTGCCCGTAAGGTCAATCACAAGCTCTAGAGACTCGCCAACAAGTTCTCTAAGTAGATTTCTCCTTCAAATCATTCAGCCTTTGGTTGGAAAAACAACCTCCTTTGTACAAAATTCTGAACACTTTCTTAGTATTCTTAAGGACTTAGAATTGGGTGATAGGGACACATTTGTGAGCTTCGATGTAGAAAGCCTTTACACCAACGTGTCGTTGGATATCGTCGAGGTCAGGCTGAAGGCGGATGCATCTTTGAAGGAGAGAACATCGCTGCCTGTGGAGGGGGTGATGGACTTATTGCGCTACTGCCTCAAAGGCTCGTACTTTCAAGTCAAAGATCAGTTTTTTGAGCAGGAGGATGGGCTTCCGATGGGTTCATCACTATCACCGGTTATAGCAAATATTTACAGGAAGTGGTTTGAAACACATGCCATTGAAAAAGCTACGCATAAACCCAAAGTCTGGCTTAGGTATGTCGATGACACGTTTATTGTGTGGGAGGAAAATGACAGGCAGTTCCAAGAGTTCCTGAATCATTAAAATAGTATAAGACCAACTAAAAAATTCACATTGGAAACTAAAAATAACTGCTGCCTGCCATTTCTGGATGTATTGGTGAGTAAATCGGAGGGTCACATAAAAACTTCTGTTTACCGTAAGCCCACACACACACGGGACAGTACCTGAACTTCCTTTCAAACCATCATGCATAAATCCATAAATTTGGAACTTGGAAGCAAAATGGTTATACGGAAAAGAATATCTTGAGGGCTTTTACGGAATGTAAAAGACAAAAGCCTCGGCAAAATAGCGAGAACCAACCGCATCTTCTTACTATACCATACATAAAATGAACTTCAGAGAAACTTCGACGCATCGCGAAAGAGTACAACATACGAACGGTTTTCAAAACTGAAAATACCTTAAGAAGCGTACTTTCTAAAACCAAACCGGAAAATTCAAATCAGCCACAGATTGCCCCCCTCCCCCCCCCCCGGGGGTGAGTGCGGGATGTCGTACATAAGGGAAACCAAGCGTCCTTTACATGTAAGAGTTCAGGAACACAGAACTCATACGATAAGAGGAGAAACATCAAAATCGGGAATTGCACAGCACGCTTGGTCCGCAATGCCATAATTCATTGGAAGCAATGAGGGCGTATTTAGTAAACCAAGTTGCGACGTCTCTTCGGTATGGCTTCTGTTGATACGGGGACAAGTGCTGGTCGCTTGACGCGCGACGATCCGGCCAATAGAAATGGTGGGCGTGGTTAACTGTGTTAATTCATAAGCAATTAGCCTCGAGCTTAATGCTCACTTTCACTTGAAAACGAGCAGAGATTCCGCTGCTCGAAACGTCGTATAAAAAACTCAATAAAGAGAATGGAAGTCCAAGATGTTTCGCCCATACATTACCTTTAAACAAACTTTCCATGTCCATACAGGTAATATCCGTCATTTTTTCGTTATTTAAAAAAAACATCTTTAGAGGTATATTTATTATATTTTTAACAGAAAATTAACTATAGGCCATTACTTTACTTTTATAGCTACAACATATTAAGTAGAATGTACTGCCAGTGGCAATTTTTATTACACTTTTGTAAGATACAAAAGAAAGGAGAATTAAGTTGATGTGTACATATTATAATCTATTTTGGTAAAGGTCTTATTATCGTTTACTTCATATACAATGAACAAATAAGGAAAAGTGTCCTGGAACCATTTCCTTGATTAATAAGTACCTACAAGTAATAGTTTCATCTATATTATTATTTATAATTTGTACACCTTACTTTACGAATCGCTATCCCGCTCCGTATCGCTTGCAAGCATAAGCTGCCTTTGCATTATTACGCCGAGGGACTTTTATCAATAAATTACTAACAATTCACTTAAGTTGTAGGTGAACAATGTAGCTATTTCTGGAAAATATATTAGCTTACTATCTATCTATAAATTATCAACTCCGCAAATCTACATATGTACTAGAATCATTGGCTTCTATACTATGTTTACATTTTCATTATATATAGACATTTCTATATCACATAATTTCTATTTCTAAGGTAGGGAAAGAATGATATCATTGTGTTATTGAACGTAAATTTATATCACATTATAAAAACGTCTTAAGAGTTAATGATACTACAAATTTATCTTTGGAAAAACTTTTAGGAAAATGTAACACAGGGTTCAAACCGAATAAAAGGTAAATGCTTTGATTTGGAAGTCAGTTCCAGATAATACGTTTCTTTAGTTTTATTGGAGAAAATATGACACTCAGGGCCTAAATTGACAAACGTTTCAAATTCGATCCTGCAACATTCTGATACTATCCTAACTAACTTTTTAACATATTTTCTCCAAGCAGCAGAATACCACTTGACCTAACAGCAGGAGATTCTAAGGGCAGTCCTCGCATGAGCTTCAATAAATAAACAAAATAGCTACATTGTTATCAGTTACAGGCAAAGCTAAACAAATCGAGCTATAGCTTCACAACAAATTAATTTCGCCTTAGCTCGATGTGTCAAACGAAGCCTTCATGACCGCAGGTTGAACAGGTACCTTAATTGTATCGAATTTAAATAGCTACGTTGCAAAATATAAATAAAAGAAAACTTACCTACTTCCGATGAGTGTCTAAGAGCATCCAGTTACGAAAAGTACTCAGGTCGCTACTTGAAATACGAACTTAACCTAAACAGAGAGCACTGAGGTATTAAACTGTCATAACCGTATATAAAACCCGCAAGTATAAACGCAAAATACTTTTTTTTAAGGGAACACACAACAATGTGATGCTTAAATTACACACAAAAAATATACTTAAGTTTAAGTACTTAGAATTTCTACACAACTCAGGAGTAATAATTGTAGGGTGGGTAATAAAAAAATAATTTTAAATTAAAAGTAGTCAGGAAGCTAATTTATAAGCATTTAAAAAAAATAAAATTTCTTCTCTACGTTTTCCGTAAAATCTATTGCTTTTGTTCGGAATCATTGATTCTTCACATTACAGGGTGTTTAAATAAGAGAAGGCATATTCCAAAGACAAATCTCCATATGTGATTGGGGGTTAATTAATAAGTGTTAAACATAATTTAATAAATCATTACGCAAGCATTTGTTGTGAGCGGTACCATGGGATTGAACGTGTTTTAGATAATAATAAAGAAAGGTGTACACTCCTGCCGTGGGGAGAGAGATAATATCCGCGTAACCAGTTGGTTACATGGCTCACTAACAAACAAATTATATCATTCTTCGCATTATACAGAAAACGCAAATATATAGGTAGCAAGTTACGTTGTCGACTATCGTACGGTAAAAACCAGTCCTTACCGTTTTCGAAATATGGCCTAAGACGCAAAACAGTTTTTTGAAAAATTGTCTTTTGCTTAACAATTTTAAACGTAAACGATTCATCATTTTTAAATTCACTAGATGGATGACAAGTTACATGAGGTTCTCCTCCATCGTACGGTAATAACCATGTTCCAATTGCGCTGACCGTTTTCGAGATATCGCCAAAAACGCAAAACTGTTTTTCGAAAAATTGTATCTTTTGTTTGCTAGTTCTTGTTTTATACATATGCGGTTCACCGTTACTAAGCTCACCCCACTGTTAGCAAGTTACATCCGGCAATCAACTGTCGTACTTTAAAAAATTGTGTTTCTGTTAGCAGAATTATCGTGTTTCGTACATATGCGGTTTATAATTACTAAACTCACTTGATTGTTAGCAAATTACACCTCGTTCTCCACTATCGTACGGTACAAACCAGGTCCCAATAGCGCTTACCGTTTTGGAGATATCACCAAAGACGCAAAACAGTTTTTCGAAAGTCTTTGGCTCAATTTGTCTCTTTTATACATAAACGACTAATCATATTTATAGTCACTAGATTGATGGCAAATTACATGAAGTTCTGCTGTAGTGAACGGTGATAACCACGTCTCCATTGCGCTCACCGTTTTCGAGATATCACCAAAGACGCAAAACCGTTTTTTCAAAAACTGTTTTTTCGCATTTTTCCTGTTTTGTAAGTATGTTGAGTGTTAGGGCTTCATGGAAAACTGGTGTAAAGCTTCAGCGCCTAATTTTTATTGGAAAGTGAAGAGAAAAATATATGTTTCCAATATATAGGAAAAAATAAGATGGTGAACAATTTTGTCTGACGAGACTTTACCGGTCTTTTAGTAACCGAAAAAATTTTAGTCATCTTATTTAAACACCCTGTGTATAAGATATAAGAAAGTATGTAATACGATATACTAAACGACGAAGGTTAAATTTCATACGGCAAAGACCAGTGCTTTACCGACAAAACCTAAATATAAGCACCGATTGCCTTCGGTCCGTAAATACTATACGGATCAACAAATCTACTCTTTGCGCTCACTTATACGAAGTGAGACGCACTGGAATACATAATTCTACATTAGTATTTTATCACAATAAGTGTGGACTTTGACGGCCAATTTGCCTAAGTTGTTGCTAGCCTCAAAGGTCAACAGAAATATCCTATACATCCTAATAAAAGTTGAGACTTATGTGTTATTACTAGTAGCCATAGTCACAAACATTTGTTGAAAGTCAGCTAACTCTTGACCGAGTAACTCAATACCTTGTCCCGCCCGGACGCCCTGTGATGTTTGCGGGTCGTTTTCCTTAGGCGAAACGTTCGGTTTCTTCTTTTCCGATTCTCCGCTGTCGGGCCTTCGAGGGGCCGCCGATTTGCTGGGGATGACCGGTTTGTTCGGTGGTATTGGAGGAGGCACCCCTCTTGCGGCTGCTCCCTTTTTTGGCGGAGTTTGAGGAGCTGTTGACTGTTGCAAGTGACCGTGGAAAGCAGCTTTCGGAACTGGTCTGATAGTGGAAGAATCTGAAGGACCGCTGTTTGCGGATGTTAACTAGAAAACAAAAAAAAACATGATAAGAAATCGAAACATCCGGAAAAAAATTATTACTTGGGGAAAAAATAATGTTGATCTCTAAATCGGAGCAGGCTCGGACATGCCGCTACTTACCTACGTAATCTACTGTTTATTTTCTAAGTTTGTTGATACTGAATCACAACTTTTAATTTGGTTTTATATGTCTTTCACTCGTTAACAAAAAGGCGAGAAATTGCAATAGTAAGAAGCGACATAAATGCGAAAGTAAAAAAAAAACGATTGCTAAAAAGGGGGGCCAAAACTGTAAGCCAATAAGGTCTCTCCTGAATATACTAGCTCGTCTGCTTTGCCGATGAAATTACGTCATCGGCTCATTAAAAATGGAAAACTTCCGGCCAACCATTTTTAGGTAAATATCGGCAATTGTTTGTTCTGTCCGGAAATGCTGTCATTAATAGCGTTTTCCATTGGTAAAATTAATACCGCACTAAAATTGCACGGGATCAGCACTCGTTTGTTGTCAGTGCAGTACAGCAGTAAAATTGCAAAATTGTCCTTTAACCAGGTTAGTTATAGCCTTCTTTTGGTTAATCCGGTTATGTTTTTCTACTAGTTAGGTTAGTTCAGGTTATGCTCATCTTTTGGGTTTTAGGTTAGTTCACGCTCTGGCTACGTATCTTTGTTTTGCCATAAGGGGCTAAGCAGCCCGCAAGAGTTGCTGTGTTTTTTTCTAAGAAGATTTTGACTAGGATAATTCAGGTCAGTTCAATTATGTTTTTTTTTTTTAGTTTAAGTCAGTTTAGTGGTGTTTTTCCTTTGGTTCGATTAGTTAGGGTTAGAAACAATACTACACTGTAAAGTGTTATAGATAATCTACATAACAGACAATTCCAGAAATGTCACTGATACCGTTATGACCAATGACCTAGCAGATATGAACAGAGCAAACAAATGTAGATATTTCCCTTAAAATGGCCCCTCTTTTTGGCCGGAAGTCCGTCACTTTTAAGGTTCCCCTGACGTAAACTTATTCAAGTTTGGGTGTAATACAAAATATTGAAAATATCTTCCCAGAGTAAATCGGAGTTTACCCTAACTCAAGTAAATTGCAGAAAATGCCTATTGACAATATTCACCAACGAGACAGTATATTACATCTGGAGAGACGGTCTCTGATTATAAAATTGCGTCATGGGTACCTTAAAAATGGGGGACTTCCGGACAAAAAACGGGACCATTTTGGGTTGGCTGTCAATATTCCCTAGGTCATTCGTATTCACAGCTATGTAACCAACGATAGTGGTTATATTACATCCTCCTGTTTTACAGCTTCGGGCCACTTTTTTTCCACTGGGTTAAAAACAAATACGACCTCGCTCCCAGCGAATTGATGTCACCTGACATCTTACATCAAATAATTCGCGATTCGCCAATTTAGGTACTCTGACGATAAAATTGTGTTGTGGGTTCCTTAAAAATTACGGCCAAAAAGCGGGACCATTTTTAGGGAAACTTGTTTGTTCTGTCCATATCTCCGAGGTCATTGTATACAACATAACCATAACCCATAAAATAAACAATTGAATATAATATGAACCAAATCCATTAGAAAATGTAACTCGAAAAACCAGGTCGAAAAGCAACAGATGCGCATCCGCCGGCTGCCAAGCTCCGCCCAGTTTCATCCCTTAATTTTGAGAACTCTGAGAGGAACTGCCATATTTAAATTCTTACTGAGAAAACAAAGGTCAGGAAGTCTCAGTGTACTCTGGAGCCGCCATCCGAAAACGCGGTTTGCTGGGCGGTCCTTGCGCATTAGCAAAATTCGACCTGGATTAGGTTTCCATGGGTCACTCGACACTGCACTTTCAATCCACGGCAAGATTGATGCTCATAGTACATAACCAAGAGGAATATGTCATAACCTTACTATACTTGACATTACATCGGTTAACATCCATTCTATTGTATGTTTTGGTTTTGTGTGTAAATAAGATAAATAGTCAAGTGAAACCAAGCTAGTTTTCTGCCGAGGTTCTCGCTTCCGATACAGATAGCCGAGATTCGTACCTATACTCTCTGGGGATAGTATAGGAATACGTTCAGCAGAGTATAAAGACAGTATAGGTACGATTCTCGGCCATCTGTCTATAGGAAGCGAGAACCTGGTTATAAAAGGCGTTATAACAGGCGTATATACAAAAGAGACGAAACAGCCCCCCAAATGTGCCACCGATGCCAGAAGTACGGGCACGTGCAGATCCATTGCACAGCTGCGGCCAGATGAGTAATATGCGGAGATCACCACTCAGTAGAGTGCCAAAAAAACCAAGGAGACTCCAGCCAAGTGTGCGAACTGCGGTGGCCCCCACCCAGCTAGCTATCGAGGCTGTAACGAAAACCCCGCTAAAAGAAAGCCAGAAAAGGCTCCTCAAAGGCAGCGGAACAGCCAAAGAGTTCCAAATAAGAGCTACGCAGCAGCTGCTAGTAGCAGCCAGCCAAAGGCCCCCGCAGGCAACACCTCACTGCCACAGGACTTCGCTCAAGCGACACAGCAAATGCAAGAAATACTCTCAGCAATGAGCGCATTTTTTGCTAAATTTGCGGTACCAAAGCTTAATTAATATTCTTTTCTGTTTCAGATCCACAGAAGAGACAGACAAATCACCCACCTCCGAAACATTCCCCCAAGGCAGCGAGAATTTATTCTCAAAGTCCAGGTAAAACCTACCGTGGTTAACTGGTGCTAACCTGTTCTTTCCACATCTCGCTCACTCACCAGGGTGAGCTTCCTACCGACCCAATCTATCCAACCCCAACTTGAAGTGTTACAGAGATATAGCAATTGTATATTGTTATATTATTTGTTTCACTTCAAACCCGACAACCCGAAATGGTGACCGCCGACGAAGAAAGAAGCGTCCAGGAGGATAAGAAGAGCGCCTGAAGAGCCCCAGTCGGCGAGGTACTTCTAAACAGGACCCAGAAATGGCCACCTCTCAGGACTGGGCTATCTTCAAGATTGTTCAGAAGTGAGACAGTTGGCTGAAATTTCTGTTACAGACTGGTCCGGTCTACAGCGATGATAGAGTAAAAGGCAATAGTCTTTCCTGACTCTTTTATCTGACGTTTTATCGGCGCGTTTTTGTTAGGTTTGAGGTATACCGTACTGATGAGCTCCAATAAGAGCGAAACCGGTCTATGGTTCCTCTGCCTGACAGAGAAATGAGTTTGATACTCTGCTGAACGTCGTCCCCAGACAGTGTAGGTACGGATCTCGGCCATCTGTCCATGGGAAGCGACAACCTCGGCAGAAAACTAGCTTGGTTTCACTTCACTATGATCTCGCATGCCCTAGTGGAAGCACCTGCCGTCGTCCGATAGCGCCACTTGAATAAGATAAATCTACCACGACCTATAACTTTCTCTATTCTATTAATTCCTAAACAAAAATTGCTAAAAAATGAGTATTAACGATTTTCCTCAAGTGTACCAGCCCCCGGTTTGATAGTTAACTTTAATTTTTTTGTAAAGTTTTAGTTCTGTAGATTTCTTTGTACTAAAATGAATTTAAAAATGATGATCTTCTGTGCTTTTATATTAAAACCAATAGAAACAAGAAACTGGCTTCCGTACTGGCTGGTAATTATCAAGAAACATATCCTGAAAGAACCTGCCTGAAACCAACTTAATTTGGCATGTTGTGACGATCGAAAGACGTGGAGGTCCCCAATTTGTCGACTACATACCAGTTTTTGGGTTTACCCCTTATCAAACATGGACAAAATGGTTTGTTTTCAACTTACTTTATTTGGAGCAGGAGCTGTGGCAGCCATAGCCGTTTGCCTTAGTGCCTGACCGGGGCTAACTGATTGGGCAATTCCAGTTGCTAAAAAAGTATGAGCGTAAAATCAAGTCTAGACACAACCAGACAACATACTTGGACCTGAGACAGGAACACTCGACACAGTCGCAGTTGGTTGCACCACTTTGGCAACACTGCTTATTATAGCAGTGCCGCTGTCTGACAACTGGATTCTACTTCTTATTGAGTCGTATTCTAGCCTTAACCTATTTAATTCAGTCTCAAGTTCTGTTATTCTGAAAAGGAGCAATACATGAGGGTTAGTTTTTAACTTAAAATGCGAGTTGGCAAAAGGCACCTGTGATCTTTGGCTGCGAATTGAGATTTAAAGATTTTTCTCTCCATTTCAAACTCTTGGGTTTGTTTTTCAATCTCCGCTTCCATTTGCAATGACTTTTTGCTTTCTTCTTCCAAACCTTCCGCCATAGTGTCAATTCTCGATTTTTCCTCGGATAAAATCTGAATAAAACCTGTCAGTAAACTGAAACCAAATTTCAATTAGTTACTGTACCTGTGCAAGATCTTCGCTTCTTTTCCGTTCTTCAATATACTTCACTATAATCTTCTTTCGTTCTGCAAGAAGCAGCAGAACTATTTGTTTCTGTCGAGCTCTTTCTTCGTCTGCTAACTCGACTTGCCGTTTCACTTCTTTCTCCAATTTTTTGCGAGCATTTCTTTCCATTTCCAGCTCTTGTCTCAATCTAGTCCTTTCCATTTCAAGTCCATATGTTATGTCATCTCCTTGAGCAGTATCATGTTCATGCTTACACTTCTCTTCTTCTAATTCTTGTATCACCTTGAGAACATACGTTGTAAGCGAAACAGAAAAAATATTAACAAGAAGATTTAATTTCAAAATTTGAACTTTGAAGAATTGCAAAACTGATGATACTTACCTGTGGTGAGAAGCCCTAGACAAAAAAAAATAATATGGACGAAAGAGCAATCAACAAGAATAAAAGAAAATAGGGAAAGTCAATTGCTTAGTCTTAAGATACTTACAACTACTTTCTAAAAGTTTTGGAAACCCCAAAAATTATTATAATTCGAACTTACCTTTTTATGTTTAATTTCGGCTTCTTTCAAAATATTGACCATATGCTGATGAGCCCATCTCTGTTGTATTGCCAGCTGTTCCAATGCTTGAAACTGGTGGTCTGCAGCAGCCTGCAATTCTTTTTCACTCACTGGAGGTTTTGAGTTAGGAGAGTCAGATATCCCGTCGCGCAGTAACGCTATATAAGGGTCTGTCATTGCGGCTGGCTTGTATCTCCCTAAATTGGCTACTTGTTTCAATTTTTCCGACTAAAAATTGAAAAAGCACAATAGGAATTAGGCAAAATTGAATGATTTTGGAGAAGAAAAAATTGCCAATGATATAGCTTAAAAAAATATTTCTGATCTATGGTGCCTAATGTCTTTACTGTAGCTCAGTAGAGTTTTTTAGTTATTAAGCCAAGACAGCTAATTTTAGTATGAATGCGTTTGGAAAAGTAACTGTTTCATGATTCACTGATCGAAACTAAGAGTGTATTTCTAACGCCTTCAGGTGAATTAGGAAGTTATTACTTTCAAGACAACTTAAAAATGATAAGAAACCTTCAGAATGCCAGCAGGCTTAAAATCTGGTGTAAAAAGTAGAACAAATTAATATCAAAAAACTGTATGGATTGCTAACAGTAATTTTATTTATGGTTCAGCTAAGAAGCCAAAGAGTGCTTGGCAGTTACATAGAAATGAATAATCCATGTCAAATGAGGCTTATCCCAGGCAAAATGATACATTGTAACAATATTTAGCAAATTTTTCTAGTAACATTGCATAACATCTGGACAAGAACATTGTTCTTACAAATTCAGAGTGTCTAGAAATGATGCACAAAATAAGCAAAAAACTTCATAAAAACAAAGGTTGGCAAATGGACCCATAGGGAGCTAGTCCCGCTTGACAAGTGGACCATGAAGATGGTTTTTCATATAATCAAAATGGCATGAGATATTGCATTAAGTGCGTTAAGTAAAGTTTAGAAATTTTGATAAAATTTAAAATTTTAGTGTTGATGGGTGTTAACCAGAAGAACTGGCTTAGAGGTAATTTTTTGCCTTAAATTTTTTATTAAGTGTTTCCACAATTAGAACGCAGGAGCCAAAAAAGCATTTTTTTGTTAATTAAAAAGATAAGCCTCTTTCATATTTTAAGCCAAACAAAGTGAAAAGGGTTTGGCTTAAAAAGTTATTGGACTGGCCTTTTTCAAGTCCCATAAGAGTCCTTCACTTTTTCACAGACAATTGTTTTAAAATTCTTTGAATAAGGAACAATCCGCAAACAATATGTCAACAATAGAGAGAAAACTCAAAAAAATGGTTGAATATCTTCAACAAGAATCTTGTACATTGTCTTTCTCCCTGTAAGAAAAATTCAGAGTGTTTTCGTAAAAAATCCCTTTTATGAAACATTTGGAGGGGGAGAGAGGGGGTAAAAGTGCCATAATAATCCTTCACTTCTTCAACCTAAATCAAAAATTTTTATTTGAATTAAAGAGAGCACTGCCTAACTTTTTCATATCATATTTTCAGACCTGCTATACTCATATAAATCAATAAAGTTCCAAATCTGAATAACACACCTTTATGGAACTGTTACTCATCTGTTTTGTCTAAATTTCCTCCTAAATGATTCTGTCTTTAAAGTGGCGAATGTGAACACTCTAAAATGTTTTACTTCTCTCAAAAAATCACATAAAAAAGAATATTCTTTTTAGAGCTATATGTTTTGAAATATTCTCCTTGTTATTGTACTACTATTACCTACTCACTATTACTGTTGTTATTATCACTCTCCTTACATCCCACCCTCCTAGATCTTTTTTAATTTGCATGGGAATATTTAATATTTTTGTACATTGAAAAGATTTTTTTTTACTTATTCGAAACTTACCTTTGAGCACAGACTTAGGTATATGGTAAGTATATCATAAATAAAGATATCATGCCAAAAAATTCCAGTTTTTTAGGTAATTTAAAATCCAGTACCTTTAACACAGCAATAGCAATATCCCGGGCTTGTATCTCCCCTTCAAAACAACTAACTAACTTCAGTAAATCACTCTTCGACATTTCCATTTTAGTGTTCCTCTAAAACAATGAAATTTTCAAATAGTATATACAACAAGCATTACACCCGCTTAACGCACAAACCTTTAGTGTACTACTACTAAGAGGTGATCTCTCAATTTCGTCAAAAATGCCAGGCTGACTTTCAGGAACCGTGTGTGCTAAAGCAGCCCCAAAATCCTGTGTGACTCCACTGACTCCTAAACCTTTGAGCCATTCAATCTCCACATTATTGCTGGCCATGGCTCACATCTGATTCATATGTAAATGTGGTGGGTTATAATTATAAAAACTTCATTATTTATGGGGCTGGGGCTATTTTAACATCTTATTTATTTAAAATTGATGTATATTATTTTTATTTTCACTTGGCTTGAAAAGAATCAATTTCCCCATATGTCACTGTCAAATATTTCAATTAGGTTAATGTTTTGACGTTTGACAGCTTTTAGCAGTGGCGTGCGATAATTAAATGAATTTTAATAATTTAATTTTTATTTTATTTAGCAGTTTCTTAAAAAAGTAGCGAAAACTGAGTTCCCAAACTTTACTCACAGCTTTTAGTGCTTCTACTAAAGCGCAGATAGATAGTTTATTCAAGATTCTGATATTAAAGGTTTTTTTAAACTTTATTTTTCCTTTTTCATCGCCGCTTCTGCACTGGCATTGACCATCACTTGTAGCATTGTTGCCAATTACTCGACCAACTGTCAAAGCTATTAGCTTATGGCAACAATGGCAACGTTGTCTCAGAAGCTGACAGCTATTTTTTTGTTTTGTTTACGTTTTGATTCTTTGCTTATTGAGGGTTAATAATTTGATTTTTCTCAACTAATTCCGTAAAATAAACTCAAAAATAGCTAGAGCGGTCTTTAGGGGACATCTCTGTTCTCCATTTCCACCTCCCAGTCAAAAACTAGAGTAAGGAGTGTGCGCATTTGATTCGCTGTCACGTTGACATTCGTATTTTCCACCTTCCACGCTGGCGAAACCTTTCTTTTTGAATCTTCAGCAGCAAGGAGAGCCGATTTCAGCATATTTCCTGTGAAATTAATGGAATAAATCGTAAATATTACCATTCTTCATAGGGAGTGAATTCTATATTATGGAAACAAGTGCATAGTTTGAACAAATATTCATCAACATGAATATTAGTGACGTTTTCTTTTCCAACAGTGATGATGCTGATGTCAATATGGATATCTCAATGAATTATGATAATGCGGAATTGATGGTTAGTATTTTAATTATCTGGTTTTCAATACTTACTTTAACAAGCTGTACACTCATTTATTATAATTTGCATATGGATAAATAAGCCTCACTTCCCTAACATTAGTAATCCAACATGTTTGTTTCTTACACAATATGTTTTATTTATTGCATATGTTTGCAATTAAACATGTGCTTTGTGTTTTTCATACATGTTTTATGCATTGCTAGCTTCTCTGGAGTGTTTTTGATTGCCTTAACATGTTTCTTTCGGTTTTAGTTGAATTCTTGTTTAAAGTTTCTAATAGTCGGCATTAGCTTAAAGTTGTAACTGATAAATGACTAATATGTGTTCTTTCAAGTGTGGGTTTTATAGGAGCCCATGAGGTCAGGATAGTTAGGGGTCTCTTTAAGAATAAATTCAGGTTAACTGGAGCAGTGGGGTGCCTTTTAAGTTGTACTTCTCATAAATGTAGGGCTGATTAGGTCAGGTGCATTTTCATGATTTTGATGATAATTTTTTCATTCAAAAGTGGTTCATTCAAGGATTTTTTTTATTTTAAACTATTCTTTATGTTATAAGAAAATAAAAAAAATAACTTAAAATTTGAGGGATGAAGATTTTGCCTGATTGATTTATAGTTTTTTTAATTGAACACAGGAAAAAAGAGCTGAAAAAGGACTTATTTTCAATTACAAAACATGATAGATGCAAAAGTAAAGTTTTTTTTAATACCCCTCATAGCTAAAAATTAGTTCTACCTAATAGAACATCCTAAGGCTTGATTGTACACGTCACCCTCAAAGTAGGGTTCAGCTAAACTCGATTGGTACTTGAACTCGCCCATTGCAAAAGCATTGCTGTCAGCAAGTGTCACAAATGAAATTAATTTGACAAATATGTGATTCTTATGGGTGGGTTCAAGTACCAGTCGAGTTTAGCTGCACCCGACTTTGAGGGTGACTTGTACAATGGCCTAAGACATGCTTAACCTCTCTACATACTTAAATTTAATGTAGGTACCCCTCTTTATGTATTTAAAACACTTTTATAATTTTTATGGTTACATACATGGTTGAAACATTGAAATTTTTCTAGGATCCCTGTCGTATCTTATACCTTAAGCTATGCACAGATCTGAATATTTTAACAAACAACAAGCTGACAGAAGGTTAATTTTGCTTTTATGAGTAGTTCTTGGGGTATGGTCCTTCAGATGTAAAAAGAGAGACAGAAAAACAAAGCAGCAAATCTGCTCAATTTTTTTTTTTAGATATGAGATAGATATAATATAACAAAAATTCCTTTTTTTTTCTCTCACTCTTTTACATCTGAATGACCCTACTCCACCCTTCATCCTTCAACAAGGGTTGAAAAACAATGCAATATGTAAATATATAAATTTTTTTATTCAGTTCATTTGGTTTGATAGTAAAACACTGAAAGCAATACATCTAAAGCCTCACAAATGCATCGCTATAGTAACTTTTGTTCTGCTGCAGTGGTTTTGGTGAAATTTGAAGTTAAGTACTGGCAGTATTATGAAATGTCACATAATATTTTACCCAACCTCACTGCCAATTTATTTTTAAAGAAGAAAAATTACTAGACCATTGAATTAATGAATTATTTTTAGTTTTGATCCGTTTTTCTCTACCTCAATAAGAAAAATAGTATAAGATACACATTCCATAAGGCCACTGTCGCACCTATCTATTCTTGGAAATGCACCTTGTACTCTTTGAAACTTGGTTTTGTACGCCAAGGGGCTGTCTTATGAAACTTGTATCCGATTATATATTTGATATTGATTTCCATTTTTCTTCTTTCAACTAGAAAATGTTCTATTTTATTAAAGGAAAGAATATTCAGAATTTTATTATTTTTTTAAAGTGTTAGGACTGGCAATATTTTAATAAACAGTTCAACATAGTAGAAACATTAGGTAATTACAATGATATTACTGGTGACCTTCTAAGAATTAACAAATGAGTCCGTGAGTAAAATAATACGTTATCGGCATTGTTTCTTCAACACTCATTTCTGATATCATTTCAATCCTATCTTAAAGGTTTTGTAGTGGATTACTCACTATATAAAGTGCCTTATACCAGAAACTAAGTTTGAGTCAGAGTCAAAAGTATGTAAAAACAATCATTTCAAGTTCATTGATAATATAATGGAGCGCATGTAGGCAATCTATAAGGTCCAATCATAATGATTACAACTGGTTTGGGAGATATATTGAGGTCATTTTGAAGGTAACCTTTGCCTACAATATGTAATACAATGTTGCATTTGTTTATAAGATATTTGAATTAAAATTACTTGAACTATTGCCGAAGTTTTGTGTTAGATACATCTGTAGATTAGGGTTAGTCTTACGCAAATAAATTTTTATCAAAGTATTTGCTTTGTGATTTTTATATTTCTTTACGAATTAAGAGGAACCTAGGGTTAAAAAATTAAATGCGTAGAATCCGTCTTTATTTCATTTTTAATGCTGTTTTAGGGCAGCGTTATGAATTATTTTTAATAATAGTTTTGAAAGACCTTGAATAGTCAGGAGCAATACAATTACATAACAAAACAAGGCATTTTGGTGGAAGGTTCTAGATTTATTAGCAGTCGGGATAGTGTTATCTGGATATGCGCTGTTATCAAAATACAAGATTTAATATTTCATCTGTTTATGATCTTTGTTTGTCTTGACTCACTTGACTGTAAAATAGGAGGTTCTTGGATTTGTTTCCAAATAATGAAGAAAAAGGGGAGATTTATGTCTTACAGAGGGATCACTTATTATTTCTAGGGTTGCCAACTTTGAAACCTAAACTTAAATGATACCAATGGCAAAGCCAGGATTGATGTTCGGGAGGGGCAATATAGTAGAAACATTATTTTTAAGGTTTCACTCCCAGTTGTTCCAGTTTTTTGTTCCACTAAAGCATTTTTAAGTAATTCATGGTTGAGTTTGTGCTATTTTGAGGTGCTAACTAAAATTTTTCAGTGCCCTTGACACATTTCGTTTCTTTTGATAGTTGGTGTTGGATCAAGGGCAATGATCTTCCAGTTTACTTCTGTGCAAACTAGTCTCTTTATTTTCTTGTTTGATAGGTACATTGCTACTTTTATATTTAAAAATGTCTTTCCCTAATAACACTGCTATTAACCTAAGTTATTATCAATTTGAACCTTCCGGTTTTGGGTTCACGTGAATTTTTAAGTCGATGACGTTAAAAAGTAACACTTTTTTTGGGCCCTGACGATCGTTAAAATATAACCAAAATGTTGGCATAAGAAAAATGGCACTAATTGCATGATAAACCGGCAAAACGGGACATCACTAGAACACCATTAATTAGAATACCTACACATAAACCACGATTATTGCTGACTTTAGGTAAATGCCAGTTTTCAGTTGACTTGCATAGCTGAAAAAAATTATTCTGATGGTATATCAATATCGTTGTTTATTAATTTCAGAGTTCTGAATTTTTTGATTCTGTATTATCTCTGGAAAATGGTTTGGAAGATGGATTTCTGTCGAATTTTGAAGATGACAATAACCTGTCCAGCGATGCCAGCCACAGCGACGAGGTCCTGTCGCCTCAAAGCTTCTACTCCGAAAGTGACAAAAACAGCACATCCAGCCTAGAAGCCTCCGATAGTTTCACCGAAACTGAACCGTGAGTTAATGTTACACGTTTATTCAATAAATGGGCAAATTTCTTATAACGACTTATTGAAAACTGTACAATATTTAATTAGAATAGAATCGAATAGTAGTATCCTGTACTTGTAATTTTTTGAAGAGGACTGGGACCATAACTGTCTTGATTACAGGAATGTTTCCCCTCAAACACCATTCTTATAAGTCCCGTTATAACTATTTAGGATTCCATATGGTTGTACATACAGCTCTTTAGTAGCAATTTAGCAAAAATGAAATAAAACTCCGGCTAGTTTTTTTATAGGTTTCACTCTAAACTTTCTGAGACTCCAAACAGTAGTTTTTTACAAATTAGTAATAAAAAGTAGATACATTCCTCCATAAAACACATTTTAGCGTTTCTCTCTTGGACAATGTTACTGGACTTGATGACCCAATTCTTCTCTCGTTACTGGACACAATTGCACAACCTAAAGAAACTGAAAGTAGCCCCGTTATTAACAGACCAGCACCTGTCGTTTTACAATCACCCACTCCCAGGACGACGAAAATTTTAATTCAGAACCCCTCCAATAAAAAATGCATTGCCAAACCAATGGCTACCGCAAGTAAGTTGTCCTTATTGATCTGTGTAAATGCGGGCACAAGTGATTTTTTTGTTGCAGCTCAGCTTAGAAAACCGAATCCTAAAGGAAAACCTCAGATATTAAAAGTTCAGCACATCACCAATAACGGAAGACAAGTTTTGTTACCATTGAGTTTGAAAAGTATTAAAATTGTGAATGCTGGTAATGAGGCCGCTTTGCTCGCTAATGCCAGGAAACGCAAGTTTGAAGCTCGCGTTGTTAGTGAAGGTATATATAGTTTTCAGAACGTTGGCAAGTGCAGTGTGAGAAAAAATGCATTGTAGATGAGTCCGAAAGGCCAATTACAAGTCATCAGTATCCACCTTTGGTTTTAAGCAACGAGGAGAAAAGGTTACTTGCCAAAGAAGGAGTCCAGTTGCCTAGTCATTATCCCTTAACCAAAAATGAGGAACGGGAATTAAAGCGAATAAGAAGGAAAATTCGTAACAAGATCTCAGCCCAAGACTCTCGAAAGAGGAAGAAGGAGTATGTGGATGGATTAGAAGAAAGGTAATGCTGTTTTTTAAGTATTAGCGCAAATAATTATTTTTATTTTCTTAGAGTTCAAAGAGGCTCAGAAGAAAACAAAAACCTTTTGCAAAGGGTTAAGGAGCTCCAGCGTCAAAACCGCACCCTGATCGCGCACGTCAACAGGCTGCAAGCCCTGATTTGCAAGTCGTCAACATCAAAAGCGACCCCTTCAACATGTCTGATGGTCGTATTGTTGTCCGCGTTGCTCGTGTCGCTACCCAACATGCGACTGTTTGAGAACAAACAGGTGCCAAATGATGGGGAGCAGGTCAGCATCCGGCGTTCGTTGCTGAGCGACCTCCAAGCCACAGAGGACGATTTGAACATGGAGGAGTTCCTCGTTTTCAAGGACGACGAGCCTGAAATCGACGCCAAGTACGGCGATGATGTCGATAACTCTACTGGAAAGGAGTTGTCCAAGATTTTGGATGGCATGGGTACGGTTTTGTTTTCTACGTCCTTTTGTTTTTATTTTTTTTTGTTATTTGGTTACAGGCAAGAAATTCGAAGAGCATAAGGTCGGTAAAAACGACCTTGACAAATTGGGCTTGCTCACCAAAATAATGGAGACGATGAGGAATCTCCTGACCGAGAAGAACTCCAAACTTCTTGAAATTAATACCCCAAATTTCGGAGGGACGTACAACAAAAACGGATTTATCGAGCCGGATATTGACGATTATATTGCTGGGGATGAAGGGCCCCCTTTGAAAAGAAGCAGATTCGACTTGGATGAATATGAGGTGACCTCGACAAACGCGGGAGGAGGTGAAACCATCGTGTCAGCGACGGTGAACAATCAACATGTCACGAAGGACAAGTAGGCAGAAAAAAAATTGAATTATATTCGTAATTATTTTTCTTCCTTGTTTGCTATTAATGTAGATGTCGTGTTCCTGTTATATTTTTTTTTAATCACGCAAACGTATTTTTAATCGCATTCCAATACGAATCAAATTTGTCTATTGAAAATTATATTTTCCCCCTTTTTATTATTATTTAAGGAGACTGTTAGAACATTTCTTTGAGATTGTGTATTTTTGTTTGATACTATTTAATTATTATCAGATGCAGAAACTTTATTTATATAGATATATGTATATGGAGAGCATAAATTATAATATGATGATTTTATTGTTAAGTTAACGATCGGTTGTTATTTCATGCAATTTTTGACGGATTGAATGGTATTATGTAGGTACATACCTTGCACGTTCATTTAATATAATTGTTTGCTTGCATTACTTGAGGTATAAATTTAAAATCACCTAAATTGCAAGACAGATATTTTTTATAAATTTTCAGTAAGTAATAAGGGGGTAAAAACACTAACAAAGTGAAAGCAAAAAAGGAGTAGCATGGTCGGGGTAACGGTTTAATCCAAAAGGTTTATTTACCAGAGTCATCCCAAATGTGAGATGTGCCCCAACACTCACTAGTTTTGTGTTCATCGATTTGCGACGCTTAGTGTGGTGTTGAATATATTCGGCTCTATGTTGATTTTGCCCACTGCCATCCATTTGGGCTTGAGAGCGTTTTTTGTCTCTACACGCTTGGTTTACTCGATTAAGGAGTGTTTGCATATCTTCAATATTCGCAGCAAGAAGGGCCGTGTCATCGGCGTATTTGATGTTGTTAATAATTTCGCCACCAATCCTGCTATTCTCCAGGGCCTCCTTGAAAATCGATTGATTTCAAACGAAAATTTATACTTTTAAAATATCAGACTATTCTTGCGCCTCCGTCATTCTTATAGAAAATTTACCTTTTCGCACTTCTGTGCTCCTGATACCTGAGATCCTGATTTTGGTCGAAAAATTAGGGATTTCAAACGAAAATTTATACTTTTAAAATTTCAGACTATTCTTGCGCCTCCGCCATTCATATAGAAAATGTACCTTGATCCTGATACCTGAGATCCTGATTTTGGTCGTAAAATTAGAGATTTCAAACGAAAATGTATGCTTTTAAAACTGCAGACTATTCTTGCGCCGCCGCCATTCTTATAGAAAATTTACCTCCTTGCACTTCTGTGCTCCTGATACCTGAGATCCTGATTTTGGTCGAAAAATTAAGGATTTCAAACGAAATTTTATGCTTTTAAAACGGCATATTATTCTTGCGCCTTCGCCATTCTTACAGAAAATTTACCTCCTCGCACTTCTGTGCTCCTGATACCTGAAATCCTGATTTTGGTCGAAAAATTACGGATTTCAAACGAAAATTTATGCATTTAAAACTGCAGACTATTCTTGCGCCGCCGCCATTCTTATAGAAAATGTACCTCCTCGCACTTCTGTACTCCTGATACCTGAGATCCTGATTTTGGTCGAAAAATTACGGATTCCAAACGCAAATTTATACTTTTAAAACTGCAGATTATTCTTGCGCCTCCGCCATTCTTATAGAAAATTTACCTCCTCGCACTTCTGTGATCCTGATACCTGAGATTCTGATTTTGGTCGTAAAATTAGGGATTTCAAACGAAAATTTATACTTTTAAGATTGAAGATTTGATATGCTGCATTTTCACAAAATCACGAATATCTGAAGAACGGTACGGTTTAGATGCCATAAACCTTAATAAAACTACCTTTACTTTTGTCTGAAGGTACCGAAAATACATTAATATATTAGGTGTCTCATTTAAAAAAAATACAAGTTTAATCAATTTTATACTTTTGGGACCACCTGTATACAATGATAATAATTTTAAAATGTACTTCCAATAGACCCCCATCCATTCCATATACAAAATTTTTTAAAATCTAAAAGTTTAGCGATAATCTTTCATGTCGAGTAACGTGAATCACCCTGTATATATAGATATTTTAGTCGGAAAACTGGACCAGAAACTATATTTTTAAAAGTGCATAGTATACTCCATTTTCAGCGGCCAAAAAAAATTACCTTCTCGCACTTCTGCGATCCTGATACCTGTGCGCCCATTACAGACCAATGTCCCTGTATCCCTAATGTCTGAACTGTTGCGCCGTCTTATGGTTAGAAGCTGTACTAATGCGCCTATTACAAACCGCTGGCCCTGTACACTAGGTGGAGCCACCAAAATGTCAATTGCTGCGCCGTCTAGTAGTTAGAAGCGGTACTAATGCGCCTATTAAAGGCTACTGCCCCTGCGTCCTAGATGGCGCCACCAATGTCTGATATGCTGCGCCATCTAGTAGTTGGAAGCTGTACTAACGCACCTATTATAGACTACCGCCCGTGTCTCCTAGATGGCGATACCAATGTTCAAACTGCTGTGCCCTCTAGTATTTAGAAGCCGTATTAATGTGTCTATTTCAAACTACTGCCCCCGTCTCTTAGATGGCACCACCATTGCCGAATCGTCATGCTTTTAAAATTTCAGACTATTCTTGCGCCTCCGTCATTCTTATAGAAAATTTACCTCCTTGCATTCTGGGCTCCTGATACCTGAGATCCTGATTTTGGTCGTAAAATTAGGGATTTCAAACGTAAATTTATGCTTTTAAAACTGCAGACTATTCTTGCGCCGCCGCCATTCTTATAGAAAATTTACCTCCTTGCACTTCTGTGCTCCTGATACCTGAGATCCTGATTTTGGTCGAAAAATTAAGGATTTCAAACGAAAATTTATACTTTTAAAATCTCAGACTATTCTTGCGCCTCCGTCATTCTTATAGAAAATTTACCTCCTCGCACTTCTGTGCTCCTGATACCTGAGATCCTGATTTTGGTCGTAAAATTAGGGATTTCAAACGTAAATTTATGCTTTTAAAACTGCAGAATATTCTTGCGCCGCCGCCATTCTTATAGAAAATTTACCTCCTCGCGCTTCTGTGCTCCTGATACCTGAGATCCTGATTTTGGTCGTAAAATTAGGGATTTCAAACGAAAATTTATACTTTTAAAATCTCAGACTATTCTTGCGCCTCCGTCATTCTTATAGAAAATTTACCTCCTCGCACTTCTGTGCTCCTGATACCTGAGATCCTGATTTTGGTCGTAAAATTAGGGATTTCAAACGAAAATTTATACTTTTAAAATTTCAGACTATTCTTGCGCCTCCGTCATTCTTATAGAAAATTTACCTCCTCGCACTTCTGTGCTCCTGATACCTGAGATCCTGATTTTGGTCGTAAAATTAGGGATTTCAAACGAAAATTTATACTTTTAAAATCTCAGACTATTCTTGCGCCTCCGTCATTCTTATAGAAAATTTACCTCCTCGCACTTCTGTGCTCCTGATACCTGAGATCTTGATATTGGTCGTAAAATTAGGGATTTCAAACGGAAATTTATACTTTTAAAATTTCAGACTATTCTTGCGCCTCCGTCATTCTTATAGAAAAGTTTCCTCCTCGCACTTCTGTGCTCCTGATACCTGAGATCCTGATTTTGGTCGAAAAATTAGGGATTTCAAACGAAAATTTATACTTTTAAAATCTCAGACTATTCTTGCGCCTCCGTCATTCTTATAGAAAATTTACCTCCTCGCACTTCTGTGCTCCTGATACCTAAGATCTTGATATTGGTCGTAAAATTAGGGATTTCAAACGGAAATTTATACTTTTAAAATTTCAGACTATTCTTGCGCCTCCGTCATTCTTATAGAAAAGTTTCCTCCTCGCACTTCTTTGCTCCTGATACCTGAGATCCTGATTTTGGTCGAAAAATTAGGGATTTCAAACGAAAATTTATACTTTTAAAATTTCAGACTATTCTTGCGCCTCCGCCATTCTTATAGAAAATTTACCTCCTCGCACTTCTGTGCTCCTGATACCTGAGATCCTGATTTTGGTCGAAAAATTGGCGATTTCAAACGGAAATTTATACTTTAAAAATTTCAGACTATTCTTGCGCCTCCGCCATTCTTATAGAAAATTTACCTCCTCGCACTTCTGTGCTCCTGATACCTGAGATCCTGATTTTGGTCGAAAAATTGGCGATTTCAAACGGAAATTTATACTTTAAAAATTTCAGACTATTCTTGCGCCTCCGCCATTCTTATAGAAAATTTACCTCCTCGCACCTCTGTGCCCCTGATACCTGAGATCCTGATTTTGGTCGAAAAATTAGGGATTTCAAACGGAAATTTATACTTTTAAAATCTCAGACTATTCTTGCGCCTCCGTCATTCTTATAGAAAATTTACCTCCTCGCACTTCTGTGCTCCTGATACCTGAGATCCTGATTTTGGTCGTAAAATTAGGGATTTCAAACGAAAATTTATACTTTTAAAATCTCAGACTATTCTTGCGCCTCCGTCATTCTTATAGAAAATTTACCTCCTCGCACTTCTGTGCTCCTGATACCTGAGATCCTGATTTTGGTCGTAAAATTAGGGATTTCAAACGAAAATTTATACTTTTAAAATCTCAGACTATTCTTGCGCCTCCGTCATTCTTATAGAAAATTTACCTCCTCGCACTTCTGTGCTCCTGATACCTGAGATCCTGATTTTGGTCGTAAAATTAGGGATTTCAAACGAAAATTTATACTTTTAAAATCTCAGACTATTCTTGCGCCTCCGTCATTCTTATAGAAAATTTACCTCCTCGCACTTCTGTGCTCCTGATACCTGAGATCCTGATTTTGGTCGTAAAATTAGGGATTTCAAACGAAAATTTATACTTTTAAAATCTCAGACTATTCTTGCGCCTCCGTCATTCTTATAGAAAATTTACCTCCTCGCACTTCTGTGCTCCTGATACCTGAGATCCTGATTTTGGTCGTAAAATTAGGGATTTCAAACGAAAATTTATACTTTTAAAATCTCAGACTATTCTTGCGCCTCCGTCATTCTTATAGAAAATTTACCTCCTCGCACTTCTGTGCTCCTGATACCTGAGATCCTGATTTTGGTCGTAAAATTAGGGATTTCAAACGAAAATTTATACTTTTAAAATCTCAGACTATTCTTGCGCCTCCGTCATTCTTATAGAAAATTTACCTCCTCGCACTTCTGTGCTCCTGATACCTGAGATCTTGATATTGGTCGTAAAATTAGGGATTTCAAACGGAAATTTATACTTTTAAAATTTCAGACTATTCTTGCGCCTCCGTCATTCTTATAGAAAAGTTTCCTCCTCGCACTTCTGTGCTCCTGATACCTGAGATCCTGATTTTGGTCGAAAAATTAGGGACTTCAAACGAAAATTTATACTTTTAAAATTTCAGACTATTCTTGCGCCTCCGTCATTCTTATAGAAAATTTACCTCCTTGCATTCTGGGCTCCTGATACCTGAGATCCTGATTTTGGTCGTAAAATTAGGGATTTCAAACGGAAATTTATACTTTTAAAATCTCAGACTATTCTTGCGCCTCCGTCATTCATATAGAAAATTTACCTCCTCGCACTTCTGTGCTCCTGATACCTGAGATCCTGATTTTGGTCGTAAAATTAGGGACTTCAAACGAAAATTTATACTTTTCAAATTTCAGACTATTCTTGCGCCTCCGTCATTCTTATAGAAAATTTACCTCCTTGCATTCTGGGCTCCTGATACCTGAGATCCTGATTTTGGTCGTAAAATTAGGGATTTCAAACGTAAATTTATGCTTTTAAAACTGCAGACTATTCTTGCGCTGCCGCCATTCTTATAGAAAATTTACCTCCTCGCACTTCTGTGCTCCTGATACCTGAGATCCTGATTTTGGTCGTAAAATTAGGGATTTCAAACGAAAATTTATACTTTTAAAATCTCAGACTATTCTTGCGCCTCCGTCATTCTTATAGAAAATTTACCTCCTTGCATTCTGGGCTCCTGATACCTGAGATCCTGATTTTGGTCGTAAAATTAGGGACTTCAAACGTAAATTTATGCTTTTAAAACTGCAGACTATTCTTGCGCCGCCGCCATTCTTATAGAAAATTTACCTCCTCGCACTTCTGTGCTCCTGATACCTGACATCCTGATTTTGGTCGTAAAATTAGTAATTTCAAACGAAAATTTATACTTTTAAAATTTCCGACTACTCTTGCGCCTCCGTCATTCTTATAGAAAATTTACCTCCTCGCACTTCTTTGCTCCTGATACCTGAGATCCTGATTTTGGTCGAAAAATTAGGGATTTCAAACGGAAATTTATACTTTTAAAATTTCAGACTATTCTTGCGCCTCCGCCATTCTTATAGAAAATTTACCTCCTCGCACTTCTGTGCTCCTGATACCTGACATCCTGATTTTGGTCGTAAAATTAGTAATTTCAAACGAAAATTTATACTTTTAAAACTTCAGACTACTCTTGCGCCTCCGTCATTCTTATAGAAAATTTACCTCCTCGCACTTCTGTGCTCCTGATACCTGAGATCCTGATTTTGGTCGAAAAATTGGCGATTTCAAACGGAAATTTATACTTTTAAAATTTCAGACTATTCTTGCGCCTCCGCCATTCTTATAGAAAATTTACCTCCTCGCACTTCTGTGCTCCTGATACCTGAGATCCTGATTTTGGTCGAAAAATTGGCGATTTCAAACGGAAATTTATACTTTAAAAATTTCAGACTATTCTTGCGCCTCCGCCATTCTTATAGAAAATTTACCTCCTCGCACTTCTGTGCTCCTGATACCTGACATCCTGATTTTGGTCGTAAAATTAGTAATTTCAAACGAAAATTTATACTTTTAAAATTTCCGACTACTCTTGCGCCTCCGTCATTCTTATAGAAAATTTACCTCCTCGCACTTCTTTGCTCCTGATACCTGAGATCCTGATTTTGGTCGAAAAATTAGGGATTTCAAACGAAAATTTATACTTTTAAAATTTCAGACTATTCTTGCGCCTCCGTCATTCTTATAGAAAATTTACCTCCTCGCACTTCTGTGCTCCTGATACCTGAGATCCTGATTTTGGTCGAAAAATTGGCGATTTCAAACGGAAATTTATATATACTTTTAAAATTTCAGACTACTCTTGCGCCTCCGTCATTCTTATAGAAAATTTACCTCCTCGCACTTCTTTGCTCCTGATACCTGAGATCCTGATTTTGGTCGAAAAATTAGGGATTTCAAACGAAAATTTATACTTTTAAAATCTCAGACTATTCTTGCGCCTCCGTCATTCTTATAGAAAATTTACCTCCTCGCACTTCTGTGCTCCTGATACCTGAGATCCTGATTTTGGTCGTAAAATTAGGGATTTCAAACGAAAATTTATACTTTTAAAATCTCAGACTATTCTTGCGCCTCCGTCATTCTTATAGAAAATTTACCTCCTCGCACTTCTGTGCTCCTGATACCTGAGATCTTGATATTGGTCGTAAAATTAGGGATTTCAAACGGAAATTTATACTTTTAAAATTTCAGACTATTCTTGCGCCTCCGTCATTCTTATAGAAAAGTTTCCTCCTCGCACTTCTGTGCTCCTGATACCTGAGATCCTGATTTTGGTCGAAAAATTAGGGATTTCAAACGAAAATTTATACTTTTAAAATCTCAGACTATTCTTGCGCCTCCGTCATTCTTATAGAAAATTTACCTCCTCGCACTTCTGTGCTCCTGATACCTAAGATCTTGATATTGGTCGTAAAATTAGGGATTTCAAACGGAAATTTATACTTTTAAAATTTCAGACTATTCTTGCGCCTCCGTCATTCTTATAGAAAATTTACCTCCTCGCACCTCTGTGCCCCTGATACCTGAGATCCTGATTTTGGTCGAAAAATTAGGGATTTCAAACGGAAATTTATACTTTTAAAATTTCAGACTATTCTTGCGCCTCCGCCATTTTTTTATAGAAAAGTTACCTCCTCGCACTTCTGTGCTCCTGATACCTGAGATACTGATTTTGGTCGAAAAATTGGCGATTTCAAACGGAAATTTATACTTTTAAAATCTCAGACTATTCTTGCGCCTCCGTCATTCATATAGAAAATTTACCTCCTCGCACTTCTGTGCTCCTGATACCTGAGATCCTGATTTTGGTCGAAAAATTAGGGACTTCAAACGAAAATTTATACTTTTAAAATTTCAGACTATTCTTGCGCCTCCGTCATTCTTATAGAAAATTTACCTCCTTGCATTCTGGGCTCCTGATACCTGAGATCCTGATTTTGGTCGTAAAATTAGGGATTTCAAACGGAAATTTATACTTTTAAAATCTCAGACTATTCTTGCGCCTCCGTCATTCATATAGAAAATTTACCTCCTCGCACTTCTGTGCTCCTGATACCTGAGATCCTGATTTTGGTCGAAAAATTAGGGACTTCAAACGAAAATTTATACTTTTAAAATTTCAGACTATTCTTGCGCCTCCGTCATTCTTATAGAAAATTTACCTCCTTGCATTCTGGGCTCCTGATACCTGAGATCCTGATTTTGGTCGTAAAATTAGGGATTTCAAACGTAAATTTATGCTTTTAAAACTGCAGACTATTCTTGCGCTGCCGCCATTCTTATAGAAAATTTACCTCCTCGCACTTCTGTGCTCCTGATACCTGAGATCCTGATTTTGGTCGTAAAATTAGGGACTTCAAACGAAAATTTATACTTTTCAAATTTCAGACTATTCTTGCGCCTCCGTCATTCTTATAGAAAATTTACCTCCTTGCATTCTGGGCTCCTGATACCTGAGATCCTGATTTTGGTCGTAAAATTAGGGATTTCAAACGTAAATTTATGCTTTTAAAACTGCAGACTATTCTTGCGCTGCCGCCATTCTTATAGAAAATTTACCTCCTCGCACTTCTGTGCTCCTGATACCTGAGATCCTGATTTTGGTCGTAAAATTAGGGATTTCAAACGAAAATTTATACTTTTAAAATCTCAGACTATTCTTGCGCCTCCGTCATTCTTATAGAAAATTTACCTCCTTGCATTCTGGGCTCCTGATACCTGAGATCCTGATTTTGGTCGTAAAATTAGGGACTTCAAACGTAAATTTATGCTTTTAAAACTGCAGACTATTCTTGCGCCGCCGCCATTCTTATAGAAAATTTACCTCCTCGCACTTCTGTGCTCCTGATACCTGAGATACTGATTTTGGTCGTAAAATTAGTAATTTCAAACGAAAATTTATACTTTTAAAACTTCAGACTACTCTTGCGCCTCCGTCATTCTTATAGAAAATTTACCTCCTCGCACTTCTGTGCTCCTGATACCTGAGATCCTGATTTTGGTCGAAAAATTGGCGATTTCAAACGGAAATTTATACTTTTAAAATTTCAGACTATTCTTGCGCCTCCGCCATTCTTATAGAAAATTTACCTCCTCGCACTTCTGTGCTCCTGATACCTGACATCCTGATTTTGGTCGTAAAATTAGTAATTTCAAACGAAAATTTATACTTTTAAAACTTCAGACTACTCTTGCGCCTCCGTCATTCTTATAGAAAATTTACCTCCTCGCACTTCTGTGCTCCTGATACCTGAGATCCTGATTTTGGTCGAAAAATTGGCGATTTCAAACGGAAATTTATACTTTAAAAATTTCAGACTATTCTTGCGCCTCCGCCATTCTTATAGAAAATTTACCTCCTCGCACTTCTGTGCTCCTGATACCTGACATCCTGATTTTGGTCGTAAAATTAGTAATTTCAAACGAAAATTTATACTTTTAAAATTTCCGACTACTCTTGCGCCTCCGTCATTCTTATAGAAAATTTACCTCCTCGCACTTCTGTGCTCCTGATACCTGAGATCCTGATTTTGGTCGAAAAATTGGCGATTTCAAACGGAAATTTATACTTTTAAAATTTCAGACTACTCTTGCGCCTCCGTCATTCTTATAGAAAATTTACCTCCTCGCACTTCTTTGCTCCTGATACCTGAGATCCTGATTTTGGTCGAAAAATTAGGGATTTCAAACGAAAATTTATACTTTTAAAATTTCAGACTATTCTTGCGCCTCCGTCATTCTTATAGAAAATTTACCTCCTCGCACTTCTGTGCTCCTGATACCTGAGATCCTGATTTTGGTCGAAAAATTGGCGATTTCAAACGGAAATTTATATATACTTTTAAAATTTCAGACTACTCTTGCGCCTCCGTCATTCTTATAGAAAATTTACCTCCTCGCACTTCTTTGCTCCTGATACCTGAGATCCTGATTTTGGTCGAAAAATTGGCGATTTCAAACGGAAATTTATACTTTAAAAATTTCAGACTATTCTTGCGCCTCCGTCATTCTTATAGAAAATTTACCTCCTCGCACTTCTGTGCTCCTGATACCTGAGATCCTGATTTTGGTCGAAAAATTGGCGATTTCAAACGGAAATTTATACTTTAAAAATTTCAGACTATTCTTGCGCCTCCGCCATTCTTATAGAAAATTTACCTCCTCGCACTTCTGTGCTCCTGATACCTGACATCCTGATTTTGGTCGTAAAATTAGTAATTTCAAACGAAAATTTATACTTTTAAAATTTCCGACTACTCTTGCGCCTCCGTCATTCTTATAGAAAATTTACCTCCTCGCACTTCTGTGCTCCTGATACCTGAGATCCTGATTTTGGTCGAAAAATTGGCGATTTCAAACGGAAATTTATACTTTTAAAATTTCAGACTACTCTTGCGCCTCCGTCATTCTTATAGAAAATTTACCTCCTCGCACTTCTTTGCTCCTGATACCTGAGATCCTGATTTTGGTCGAAAAATTAGGGATTTCAAACGAAAATTTATACTTTTAAAATTTCAGACTATTCTTGCGCCTCCGCCATTCTTATAGAAAATTTACCTCCTCGCACTTCTGTGCTCCTGATACCTGAGATCCTGATTTTGGTCGAAAAATTGGCGATTTCAAACGGAAATTTATACTTTAAAAATTTCAGACTATTCTTGCGCCTCCGCCATTCTTATAGAAAATTTACCTCCTCGCACTTCTGTGCTCCTGATACCTGACATCCTGATTTTGGTCGTAAAATTAGTAATTTCAAACGAAAATTTATACTTTTAAAATTTCAGACTACTCTTGCGCCTCCGTCATTCTTATAGAAAATTTAACTCCTCGCACTTCTGTGCTCCTGATACCTGAGATCCTGATTTTGGTCGAAAAATTGGCGATTTCAAACGGAAATTTATATATACTTTTAAAATTTCAGACTACTCTTGCGCCTCCGTCATTCTTATAGAAAATTTACCTCCTCGCACTTCTTTGCTCCTGATACCTGAGATCCTGATTTTGGTCGAAAAATTAGGGATTTCAAACGAAAATTTATACTTTTAAAATTTCAGACTATTCTTGCGCCTCCGTCATTCTTATAGAAAATTTACCTCCTCGCACTTCTGTGCTCCTGATAATGTTGAACAATGATAGGGAGAGTACGCATCCTTGGCGAACGCCGCGCTGAATGGCGATTGGTTCTGTAATTTTCTGGTCGACTCTTATTATCTAGGTACTCAAACAATTTTCGGTGATCTACAGAGTAAAAAGTCCTTCGGAAGTCAATAAAGCACACAAATATGTTTTTTACGAAATTTACGAAAACAGGATTTTTGAAGCAATATGTTCATGCAGAATAAAGCTTCTCGCGTTCCCATGCCTCCCCTAAATCCGAAATGTTCTCTAGCTACTATCCTTTCACAGGCCGAGTAGATCCTATTATGTATAATTTTCAAGTGACTCATTAGGGATATTGTCTATACTCTGGGCATGTGCTTGGTTTGCTCTTTTTGGGGAGGGGGGCAAATGTGGACTCTAGCCAGTCATTTGGTATCTGGCCGGAGAGATATATAATGTTAAAGAACTCTGTCAGTTTCTGTAAGCTACTTTCATCCAGAAGTTTGATTACGTCTGCAGGAACTTCATCCGGACCAGGGGCTTTATTTGATTTAGTTAGCTTAATAGCTCTCTCTACTTCTGCTTTCAGTATGGGAAGAGGTGCCGCAGATCTTTCTATATCATGATGTGATTCCGGTTCAGCGATATTTCCGTTAAGTGTTTTAGACATATCCCTAATATAGTCTCTTCATAGAGGACAGAACACACTGGGATCAGAAGTGTGTTTCGCATCCGAAATTTTTAATGTCTTTTTTTGCATTTGCTGGCAGCTTTTTTGAGTTCCTTGTGAAGGTTTAAATCATCGTGGGTTTCCTCTAAATGTTTCATTTTTTTGGCAGGAATCATAAGTTTACTATTCTAAAATTGCTACAAAAGATTGACGCCGATCTAATCACAATCAAGCAATTGCAGGACGTAATTTCTGGACTCCCTGGAAATGCCTCGATGCAGGAGAATCTCACACCCTCCCAGTGTTCGGCTGACCGTGATGGATACCTGCAGCTCACCTGGGTTGGTCGGTGTTGACTCTGCGCTTGGGGGCGCTCGCGAGGGCAGAGTCTTTCTTGTAACTGACCAGTGTGGTCGATATTTGGAAACTCCACTTAGATCTGCTTTGGAGTAAATATTTGAATTTACTGCATATCCTCAAATCTGGCGCTTCTTTTGCTAGTCTGGTTGGAGACATACCTTCTCTTACCAGGGACTTCACTATTAAATATTTTGTAATATTGATGGGCGGAAGTAATGATAATGTGAGGATGATAATGTTGACGTTTGTGCCTCGGGCTCGTTTCGGAGAATTGCTGTATGTTCAGAGTCTAATGGTATTTATACTTGCTAAGAGATGCAGATGAGCTCAACAAAACACCGAGGTTCTATTGATACTGTTAGGGGAAAGTGGGGGAATACCGGCCCCTTAAACAAAATCTTGGAATATTTTGAGGCTTTATCACTTAAAAGAAATCTGGAAGGATTAAATGAGAAATAAATCGTTCTTACACAAAATACTTATCAGGCATTAATAACAAAAGTTAAAAAAAATTGATTTTTCAAAAATATATGATTGGATGGTATTACCCCACATATTAGGGGTAATACCAGCCGAGGTCCACAATTCCCCAAAACCTCACTGAGAGAAATCGTAGACATAGGATTTCCTCTTTTCTCCGTTCGTGCAGTTAATATGAGCCCAACCCGAACAGGTAACACATCTTAACCAGAGTTCTCGGTTTTTTCCGAATTCTCCACAAATAATCCAAATATCCTCGTCAACCTCAACGTCCGAATTTCTTATTCCTCACAATCATGGTAAGATACTTTAATCTTCTTTCTGAGTGTTATTTTCTGAGGTTTGGCAATGGTGTAGACTTTCTTGTTGCTCACTGAAGTGATGAGGGTGTTGGGTTTATTATCCGATTCACCGAAAACCTGCTTTTTTACTCTTTTCACTTTCGATGATCTGAATTATTCAACGTCTTTTGCAGCTTTTCCTGTTTTGTCTTTTCCTTTTCATCCAAAATGTCTTTATTTGGAGTGGAGGTAAATATTTCAGAATGTTGCTTTTTCCTACTTTTTTTTTCGTGCTTTTCTCGAAAATTATCGGTTAAAATTGCGTACCTTCTAGTAACGCTTTCCAAATCGTACTAAGCATTAGGTTTGTTGTTATGGGTGATTTATTACCCAATAGCCAGAATTACCCCGATGGCCGGTATTATTCCCCCGTTCTACCCTAACTTGTACTTTTACTTTAACATTATGTTGGGACTTTGTTCAATGTTGCTCCTCTTTACTATTATTTTTCTATCCTTTATTGACATTTCTCAGCTATTTGTATGGTTTTTGGATTTTTGTCGTTATCCTAAGATAGCCGTGTATTCTATAGAACAAGCCTAGAAGCACTCTATTTCAAGCTCTTTCCTGATAATTAAAGAGTGGAAGAAGAAATAAGTGCCTAACTCTTCATATCACTTAGACCAATTAAAACACACAACTGCCGTATAAAATTAATTTATTTTTTTTTTATTTTTGTAATGCTGCTTACTATTTACATAAATAATCATCGACCTGCATCGCTTTGAACTAATAACATTCTTGGGGAATCTCCAGCTCAATAGTTTTGGACACAACCTTATTGCTGAAATCTGGATTTCCACCTTGGTCAATTTGGTTCTTGAAGTAGTACGCCGTCTGCGTTTTGTTAATACAATGGACTGGCACCATATTAGTTACGGTCCTTCGGGCTGCACTTCTGCATTCGGGCTGGGGGATAGTGGTGAAGCAGATGTCGTCATCAAGTTCAACGTAGCGGCTTCTCAATCTCATACTGTTAGAAGAAGTACGTTTTTCCTCACTCTGCTTCCGGCTGAAGTCTTGGCTGGAAACTACGTTGGTGTATATAGGAGTAACTTTGCGCACGCCTTGTTGGCCTTGCAGAAGGTCCCTGCTTCCCTCAAGTTTGAAGCTTCTGACAAACTCCTGGGGTGATTTCACAATGTAGTTGTTAGGAGTCCTGAAATCTTCTTTCATATCTTTGCTAAATGCTCCACATAGTCCAATGACGGAATCATAAAGTTTGTCTGTGGTTGGAGTTACTTTCACACGTACTCCATCAAAAATAACATAGAACCAGTCTTGGATTTCAAATTTAACCTCTCCATTGGGTAAGGAGTAGATTTCCACAAAACCATTGAAGAAGTCAACAGCGTTGTTGCCATCGAAGCTAACGCGTTGTCCATCTACGAAAACGAAGGGCACAGATTCTGAATCAGCAACCTGCATATAAACTTCCACGGTCTTTTCTTCTGTTGTGGGAGTATTGAAAATTATCTTGATTTCCTTGTGCTGCTGGGCAATTTCTCTGACAAGAACAACAAAGTTTTCTACTTGATCTCGTAACTGCTCGGAAGCCTTTTGTACACGGGTTTCATCAATTCTAGCGTGTCCAGGAATATACTGCATAACCAAGGTCCATCCATCTCCAAGGGACAAAGGGTAAGTGCGGTTGCTGAAGGTTTGGGCAGCGGTTTCGTCAATTACGCAGGTGGCTGCAAAAAAATAATATTTATAATCGTATAATCAAATATTAACATACAACTTACGTCTAATATTGTCTTGAGCCTTAAAATAGCTTTCCAGTCTCGACTTAAGGTGGAATACAGGGTGAGGAACCAGAACGGTTTTAGCTAATTCGTTAAGTGAGATGTTGAAAAATTTAGTTTCTTCATCGTTAGCTCTAAAAGTCACATTGACTAGACGCAAGTTAGATGGAGCAAATTTAACGCCAAGTTCAATTTCATTCCTGCTTTCCAACTGGACTTCTTTTACTTCTGTCATTGGATAATAACCAACACGCAGCAGCTCGACAAGAGTTCCCATTTTTCTTAAAAGTTGAGAAGGTAGATTCTCGTGCTGCACTTTAATTTTAATGTCGTTGAGGTAGTTTGCTTCAATAGTCATATTTTGGCAAGCATAGAGTTGATTATTCCTCTCTTGCATCTCTTTTTTGCATACGTTATATAGAGGAAGTTCTCTTAACAAAGTTTGGCGTGTTTTGCTTCTGCTCATGTTAACAACTCCCCTGACTACCTTGACCTCTTGTCCATTTTCCCGTTGCTGCCACAAAATCTCATATTTACCTTTAGGCTCGGTGTTCAAAGAAGTAGCCAGATCTAATCCATTAGTATTTGGGATTTCAGCCCTAATCTCCAGGCCCATTTCAACGGTCTCTTGTGCCTTACTCCTTAGGAAAGCTGCAAAACCTGATTTCGGTGATACATTGCTCTTGGAGAATGCTACAACAAGGTCATGTTTGAAGTGTTCTTCTCCAGTGAACTGCACTGAAGCATCAAAACTTAGAGAATAGGCATTGTTGATACCAGCATTTAGGTGCATCATCAAATCTTGTTGGCGTCTTTGTCGGTCGTCTTGTATCTTTGAGGAAAATTCTTCCAAGCTCCATAATTGTTCAGACCTTTGGATTTGTGGTTGGTGTTTGTACTGCTTTTGTATACCAAAATCAAACACGACCTTCTTTGAGCTGGATTCTTGAGGAATAATAGCTAAACTAAGTTCTCTATGTCCTAGAGCTGTAGCATCAGTAATGTATTGTACAACTCCAGTCAGCCCTTCTGATTCCCACAAGCTAGCCAACTTCAACAAATTAATAGATTTATGTGGTTGATGTCCCCAAGCGCGGAATTTAAGGCCTGTTTGCTTCTTTCCAAAAACAAAGTCGAATGAACTGTCCTCAGAGCGTTGCAACTTGATGTATTGCATTGAGATTGGTTTCATGTTCATAAGATCACTCTTAGCGGTGTAAGGCCAGGTACTGTAATGGAACAAGCGAGCATTTCTGTGCTCTTCAACTATATTCCATTCAATTTTAATAGAGGGTATAGAAGGAACAACTAAGACCTTGACATCCACAGGGACGTGGAATTGCAAGTTCTTGTCTACACCAGCAGAATACAACTGATGGTCAAAAGGAGTAAGCACGGTTAAATGGGAATGTGCTTTGGCACTGACAGTTAAGCAACCTTTCAGATTGGCAGAGATTTTCTGGACTTGATTTAGACTGGTAGGAATGTTAATTCTACTGTCGAATTGGATTAAGGTTGGTACGTCCAAGGTGTACAAGAAAGGTAGACCCATTTCAGTTGACATAGAAATAGCAATTTCCTTCATTTGGCGTAGCTTCACATACTGAATTTTTCTTTCACTATTCATTTCTCGTGCAAGCGCCGCGATAGCTGAAATTTAGAACATAAAGTGTTGGTCAAATCAAATACAAAGTTGAATATATTACCATCCGGAAGTCCTTCGATTGTTTGTTTATCAAAAGACCACATGTTATACATTCCTTCTATTTCGGCGTATAAGAAACCTTCGAGCTGTTCTTTTTCTCCTAACGGCAGTTGCAGGGTTTCAGCAATTTTCTCACTTGACCACTCAGTGCTTGGAGAGTTTTGTTGTTTTTGTCTTCTTGCCTCGGAGTATTCCCTAGTTTGCATTTTCAGAGTGTTTACAAGTTCTTTGACACTAGAGATCATTCCTTGGATATTGACAAAATAGTGTTTTAGACCAGCGACATTTCCCCTAAGAGTGTACTTTCCTCCTTTTGGCAACGTACTGTCTTCGCTTCCTACTAGAAGAAGATTATTCTTAAATATAATATTCATGTTCTTGATTATGACTTGTTTCAGGAAGTTTAAGCTGTCCAATCTAGAGTACTCCTTCTTTGTCAGGAGAGGCTTAGCCGATAGTGCACCTTTGCGCCTAAAGCATAATAAATTAGATTTTATAGAGCGATAATAATTTTTTTCAGAATAACTTACATTGATTCACTTTCCTGTCCATAAAGCTGAGAAGCAGTTTCGATTGTTGATTTAATAACGGCATTAACTTCTTCCTGAGGGTCGGTGTTGGTGTTCTCAGCCATCCTCTGGAGCATCTCAGCTGGTGGGTTGGTACGCATTAACTGGTAGACCGCTACCACTCTTATTTCCGGAACTTCTCCAATGTTTTGGTAAATCCTGTAAAGTACTGCCCTGGCAACTTCAGGGTAGGTGCTGGTGAGTTTATCCATAAAAAGAACCATCAAGAGTCGCTGGAATTGAGAAGCTTTCTTTTCTCCTTCCAGATAAGGCTCAAACGTTTCCAAAATCTTCTTATGCCCAATGTTACCCAAAGCACGTATATAAATGTGAACTTTGTGTGTATCTGCTTCAGAAATGGCTCTCTCAAGTTTTTTGGCTAATTCAGGAATTACAACGATTTTAATCCAATCTCTGCCCTCTTTGCTGACGAATTGTTTGAAGGAATGAGAAGGGTAATTATTGTGAGACTCCCATCTATTAATGTATACTTTATAGAGAAGATTTGTAAATGAGAGTAAAGCGGTTTCATTCAGACGTTCCTGATTCTGGACATCAGATCTCTCAGTTAAAGCATAGAATCTCTTTACATATTCTTCAGTTGGAACACGAACAGCCCTTGCCATAACAGCAATCACCTCAGCGGCTTCTTCACCAAAAATTTTTCTAGAAGAAATCCATTCCTCGATGTTAAGGAAAGCGGGTCCAGTTCCTGCTTGAGCTACGGCATCGCGGTACACGATCCATGCCAAGCGTTCTTTACCTTCAACATTTGGACGGTAAATATATTGAGTGATTTCCCTAATCTCTTGTTGGTTCATCAAGCGAATCAAAGAACAGAGCATGACGTATTTATTAAGCGTAGATTGGGCCAAAATAGTTTCTGGTTCTTCCATGTCTTTGCTAATTTCATTGACCATTTCTTGAACTTTGCCTTTAATATCAAAGTCGGGATTGTTCTTGATCGATTGACCGTGGTAGCCCGCAAAGTAGGGTAAAAGAGGAAGTTCAGGGGCATCCTTCATATGAGGTCTGCTTTGGTGTTGAATTTCTTCATCAGAATCAGAACCGGGTTGAGTTTTTCTAATCATTTGTTCTGCCGATCGGCGAAGTCTTTGCCATGAGTTCTCAATTTGGTTTTCACTGGATTCATAATCGACGTCAGATGATTGTTGCTTTTGACGAACTTCATTGGAGCTGGCAAAAGGACTTTCAAAAGTATAAACCAAATTTCCAATTTCCACTGGAGCAACCAATGCCTTGGGTTGTTGGCCCTGACTTTTCACTTCAGTAAGGGTTAAGTTTAAACTGCTAACAACCGAAGCCTTCTCATTGGATAGTACTGTCGGATTTATAATTATTTTATTGACGGTATTACTACTTTGAATCGTGAATTTTGAGAGATCTCCAGATAAAATCACTCTGGAGCTGGAGTGTCTAGTAAAGAAATCACCAATTTGGTTAGATGCAGGGCTATCAGAAGCTTCACCCAAACCAAAGTGGAACATGGGAGTGTCGTTGCCGTTTGTAAAGTTCTTGCTCTTGATGATTTCGTATATTTTCCCATTGCCTTTCAAATGCTGTTGGGGAGCCAACCAAGGCTGACTTTGTAACAAGTATTCAGGAAGCCTGTGAATGTCATAGTAAGTTTCGGTCTCACCAGTTACGGTCTCTTCCCTGGTTTTATATACAGCATCCAAATGTTCAAGTGTTGGTAAATCATTCATTTGGGACTGAATGAGATTTTTGCCATGGAGATCAAGTTGAAGCTGACTGACAATACTCTTAATCATATTAGCTTCCCAGTTGGTAACGTCCTTCTCCACAACAATACCCTTGATCAGACCATCACTGATCAAAATATTGAAAGGCTTTCTGGACAGATCCAAAGGTTTGAAATTCAGCCTGCCTTCGGAGAGCTGAGAATCCCAGCCACCAGGCATTTCGGTGTGAATTTGAGCGTACTGGGCATTGGAGAGACGAGCCTGCAGTTTCGCGTCAGAAAGGGAAACTACATGCAGCTTGGCATTCAGGAAAATGCCGGAATACTGGTCGGAGAGGTCGTGGAGAGACGTGAGTGTACGTCCTTTGACGGTGTATACGTATTCGGTGTTGTCTTTAAATCCTGGATGGCGGGCGGCCAGTGCGAGGCCAACTGCATTTAAAAAAAAGATAAATGTTATTGATTTTTTGATCCAGTTTGTTAAGATGTGGTTTTGATTTTTGGGTTGTGGGATCAGAGCTGTTACTCAAAATCAGTTATGAACTTGTCAACAAAAGATGCTGTAATATATGATGAAACGTCGACAAGTTCATAATTGATTTTGAATAACACCCCTGATCCCACAAAGCCAAAAATGATAAAGTTGGAATAGTAGCCGAATTACTGTTAAATTTGGGTTGGGGGAACATACTGGACTTTCTTTGGTTGAAGGTGAAAGAGGACATCAAAAAGAACAAAAATCTGTTGGATTTATTCCGATTGGTCCACTAGTTCTAAAGTTACAGGGGGTCAAATTGAGTCAAAAGAGGGAGATCCCTCTTTGGTCAATTTCAAAAAAAAATTTTTTGTGGTTTTTGATCGAAGTGAGGCGATTTCAATCCCTTATGAAGGTAACAAAGCATAATAAGAGTGAAATGTGTTCTTTTAGTGCACTTTTTAATAAAAGGCTCCAAAGTACACTCTAAAAGTACATAAAAATCGAGCAACGAAGGGGTGTATCTTACAAAGTATTAATCCTACGAGATTTTCTTTGATGGAAGGTGAAAGAGGACATAAAAAAAATAGATTCACATCGATCGGTCTACGCGTGTTAAAATTGCAGGCGGTCAAAATTAGAAATTGAGGAAAAATCCCCTTTGGTCGATTTCGAAAAAAAAATTTTTTTTGCTGATTACTGCTGAGTTTTTCAGCGGAATGAGGCGATTTCAATCCCCTATAAACGTAACAAACCTAATAAGAGTGAAAGTAATCCCAAAGTAAACTTTTTTTCTAAGTATCTCCAAAGCACCTTCTAAAAGTGTCTAAAAATCGACCATCAAAAAGGACTATTTCCCAAAGTATTGTACCTACGGGACTTTGTTTGGTGGAAGGTGAAAGAGGACATCAAAAAGAATAAAAAAAACGTTCCGGATTCACACGATTGCTCTTGGACTCATTCTCATCTGTCTACTAGTGGAACATGGGAATTGTTGAAACACTAGGTCTAGGGTTATAGGTGGTAAATGTTCGAAATTGAGAAAAAAGAAGAAATACCTCCTTTCTAAAAAAAGCACGTTCTAAAAGTACCTAAAAATCTAACATTGAAGGGGTCTACCTCCAAAAGTATTGAACCTATGGGACTTTCTTCATGTGGGGCAGAAGAGGATCACAAAAATAACAAAAAAAACATTCCGGATTCACTCCGATCGCTCCACTCTTTTAAAGTTAAAGGCGATCAACGTTGGAAATTGAGAAAAAAAGAAGGAATAGGTACCCTTTTGGACAAATTTGAAGAAAATGATGGTACCATTTTTTTAATAAATAAAATATAATAAACAATAGGATATAGAATTATTGTGATGCAGTCGTAGAGACGTGGGTGTTAAACAGATGCAGTTAATGAGATAAGAGGTTTTTATAGTCAAGAAATGATTCTTAGATAGAAAATGTAGTTATTAGAAGATGTTATACACAATAGTTACTTACCGCAAGCCAAAATGACCAAACCAGATCTCATCTTGAGTTGAGATCAGGACGGACACAAGTGTGATTTACTTTGGATTGCGCCCGTATTTATAGTATAAAAGCTTTTGCTGATTTGACAACAATACAGATAATTTTCAATGAATGAACTGCAGATAAGTTAAGCAATAGACTGGCGCAACAGTGTTCAATTAGTATAAAAATATAATCAGAATTCTGGAGAAAAAATTTAAATTGTTAGATTAGAAACAGTTACAGGTAAACCATTAGTTTCCGTGCTATGAATTCCAGCTTTACTAAAGTCCTTTCTGACTAGTCATAGCGCTCTGTCCTGAGCATTTCCTCAATTTTCTGATGCTGCTATCAGTCAAGAAGAATTATAATAAAAAGACCTTGATGCACTTGCCAAAGGTAGATTTGAAGGTCACCTTTGGTAGAAGAGAACGGGTTCTAGTTATTTGCTCATGTACCAACCTAACTGATCTTGTTTCAGCTCTGAAGGGAAAGGAATCGATCTTTAATGTCCATCTGGAGCCCTAAAGATATTAGGTGCATTGAAATTATCTTTTTTAATTTATCCAGTGATGACCCCAAGAACCTGAAATGCTGAAGCAGACATCACTTGGCAACATGCCGACGTTTCTATCTTAATACGTCCTTCAACCGAGCCACATAACTGTGCCTTTATTTTGTTATTTTTTTGTTTTGGAGTTTGCTTTAAAAACACCAGCGCGCTTTTAAACGTGACTACATCTAGATAGTAATAAGAAAGATCTGAATACAGTTAGATCTAGAGGCACATTACTGAGTGTAAACACGGCTTTATCGACCTGTTTTTTCTGAAGTAGACAACAGAAACATAAAAACTGTCCGCTGGTTCCTGTTTCTTGGATGGAAATGAGGCTCAAGAGTCCTGTTTTTACAAGTACTAACCTATCAAGCATGAAAGATTAATGTCTTAGGAAACAATCGAAATTAGATGGACAAATACCTCTACTCCCTCTACTTTGAAAAATCAAAGATACAAGAAATACCACATAGACACTAAAGTAAGAGTTGTAAGCTTATGTTATGAAGAAAGCTGGACTGTTGTGTGTATTCTTTGTGCAACCAACATGTAAAACATCTTGCTAACAGCGTGCTTGAAGAAAGTCAAGTTAAAGGTTCAATTTGTGTAATATTTTTTTTTTAGTTTGGAATAGGTAGATATTTGGGCAAAATTTAGCCTTTTAGCATTTGAAAAATCTATGATAGGTATCTATAATACCAAACACAAAATAATGGCTAACTTGACGAGATTTACAAACTAAATAGCAATTTTCCAATTTCGTATATTATAAGGGATTGTAACCCCACCCATTTCTAGTCATTCAGTTACCTGGAAAGTTACATAATGAGATTCTTTCAAGCTATTATTAAATCTTAATCGCTTTTATGGATTCTCAAATTCACATTAACTTCCCTTATCTTTTAAAAGTTACGACGAAATACAAATTAATAATATCCGGTCTTATGGCAATAATGCGAATGTGCTGGCTCTGCAAGCGTTTATCAGCTGCGATGTGTTACACCATTGATGTTTCCTTCATGCGCTATCTTCAGAGTTGACCAATTATCTCATGGGTCTTCAATACACCTTATTGACAATTAAGCCAAAGAGCTAACGATTGGAATCTTCCTGCCCATGACTACAAAGATACATACACCTTACAAAACAAAAGAGAATCATATATCAAATTTTAATAATTTGGTAGCTTCTCAAAGAGAGCGATGCTCTTCCTTTGTACAGTCCTTCTAGATTCGGGATCCGAAAAAACTATTAATTCCCGCATTGCCTCCAGGCTCCGGGTCTCTTCTGAAAATGACGACTGGAAATGGAGACATTTTTTAACTTTGGGGACCACTCTTATAATAATAATAATAATAATAATAATAATCTTTATTGATAGCACAATCCAAAATAGACAATAGCAACATCAAGGGGTAATTCTTAGCGCAAATTATCTACACATCCCTATCAAAAAAAAAAAAATATTTCTACGAATTATCAAAATAGGCATTCACAAGCACAGGTTAAAATACTTTTACCGTTCATTAAAATAGACATTTACAAGCACGAGTTAAAATCAAAAGTGTAGATAGACTTGTCCATCAGGAAGCTGGTGGTATCACTCTTAAACCTAAGCAAATTGCCCTCCTTTTTTAAACGAGGGGGTAGAAGGTTGTAAGCTCTTACTGCCATATATGAAGGAGCCCTCTCGTAGAAAGCCGGTTTATGTAATTATTACCACCGGGTTTATATACCACCGGCATGCCCGCCGCGTGAAAATGAGCATTTGTGCGGAAAAGGTCGGAATGCTCCAACAAACACGGCCAACTTTGCCACTGCCCAAATTGTGGTTTGCATGATGTACGTGGGCAAAGTCTAAGCAGACATCTTACGATGCACTTCTGGGCAACAAACACTCGCCGAGGGTCAGCCGAGGAACCCCAGAACATGATGCTGTAGGTTATGACAGACGACAGACTGCACCATTGCAAAGTAGAACTGCCTGATGGTATCCACAGAAAGCACCTCTCGAAGCCTCCGTAGTAAGGCGCAAAAACTGTTCAGCTTTGCAACCCCCCCCCCCGACTGTCCCGAGAGTGCACCGTCCGACAGCACGATGTCCGCATGCTGGCAGACCAGAGGCACCCCAGAAACCCGTCGCAAAGGCCTTTTACATACAGAATGAACAGTAAAGGCCCCAAAATAGAGCCCTGAGGCACTGGTCAATTAGGAACGACGCAGTCGTTCCTCCGTTCATTACGCCAACCGCCTGCTCCCTGTGGCTCAAGCAACAGCCAACCAGATGCTCACAGTTCCCTCTTATTCCACAACCCCGCAGTATTCTGAGTAGCAAAGCATGACCTATTGTGTCAAAAGCCTTCGAAAGATCAAAGTAGAGCGAAGCAACTCTTACATTGTCATCTATGTGCTCTGCTATACCTATATGATATGACCCTATAAACGGCCAGCTGTATCGGCGCTTTGGTCGAAAAATTGACTCTCAGAAAGTGTATTATGATTGCTAAGGAAGTTCATTAATCTGGTGTAAATAACTCTCTCAAAAACTTTCGAAAAAGCCGAGAGCAGAGAGACAGGACGGTTGTTGGATATGTCCTGCTTGTCTCTATTTTTGTGCACAGGCACTATCTTTGCTCTTTTAAGTCGGGAAGGAAAAACTCCAGTAATAAAGCAGGCATTTATAATGTGCGTCAGTGGGAGAGATACAAGGACACAGGCATGCTTCAGCAACACCACCGGCATCTCGTCGGGACCCGCCGAGAACTTGTTAGGCAGGGCAGCAACGACCCGCTGAACTTCCAAACTGTCCACCGGAAACAGAAAAATTGTAGGGACATGGCCAGTCCCATACCCAGCCTCACCCTCCCCAGAAATTACAGGCACGTTGAATTTAGAGTTAAAGAGGTCGGCAATAGTCTGTGAGTTCTCAACACTTTCACCATTTGCTTAGCTTTAAAGTTATATTGTTTCGGTTCTTATTTACTTTGTTAGATTCCATTTTGTAAATACCCCATGCCGTTTTTGAAATATTATTAGATTGTAAACTTTTGCTCTCATAGAGAGCAGTTTTTTATTGTGATAGACACCGACGATACTTCCCCCGTTCTCTTTTGTACTGCCTATGGACAATTTCACTGTTTATTTGCTTGTAAAAAACGTACAAATTCTTCTAAGTGATTGGGGTAGTCTTTAATCTCAGTAGTAACCCAGTTTCCGTTCCTCTCCTTTATTCTACGCGAACATACAGGGAAGGAACCACCGAAAGTGTAGTAAAAAATGTTGTAAAAAGTCTCGTACTTTTCCTCTACTTCAGTGACAGCATAGACCTCCCGCCAAGAAACCTCAGTGATTCGACAATATGACAGATATTTGCTTCGTTGAAGGAGCGTTTTCTGACAAATGATACCCTTTTTGAGCCTTCCGGGATCCCAAAACTCAGAATCTGCCCAAAATGGTCAGAGACGTCTGTTACCAGATTTCCAGATGTTAAATTATTAAGCGGGATGCCGCTGAAAACATTGTCGAGCTGGTTGCCAGAAGTGCCGCCAAGCCTGGTGAAGTGCCATGTATGTGAGCAATTAGGTCATAACTGGCCAATAGTTGTTCGATAGAGAGAGCACCCTCCCCACCACCCTCAAAATTCACATTAAAATCTCCACATACCACCAAGTTCCCGCCTGAAGAGCATAACCTGTCCAAAACCTCATCCAGGACAGACAGAACCAGATCCAAAGTGCCAGACAGTGACCTATAGATACAAACAATAAAGTAAGCCCTAACAGGATACAACATTCGCATTGCTTTTCAATAGGCTTTATGTCTAAGTCCACCAACTCACACTTTAAACAATTCTTAACAAACACTGCAGTACCCCCACCACGCGACAAAATGCGGGACGAGTAGCAAATCGGGAAGTAGTCATTCAAATTGGTTGATTGAATACCATCATTGTGCATCCAGTGTTCAGTTACACAAAATATGTCGAGATCAGTCTTCTCCCACAATAGCTAAAGCTCCAGCACTTTGTTGTTTAAGCTACGCACATTCAAATGCAGCAGTGTTGTCATCAAACACCGCTCCCTGCACCCATCAACACGACCATCAGCATGAGAGGTGGGCGTTACCTTGCCTTTACAGTCCACTCGAGGTACTATACTCTTTAAGTTTAAAAACCTACTCACCCTCACACCCATCGGCCAGAAGTCCGGGCTGAGACCAACATTCTCACGTTCCACGGGGATGCCAACCTTGAAAGAGCTGACAGTCTCTCTATTCTCGGTTCGGAGTTTTTCATAAAAACACACCTCGATGTCATTTCCATTCAAGTAATCCCGGATCTCAGCTGCCCCAGAGACAGAATTCCCCAGCTTCTCTCAGCAGACACACAAGCAGCAATCCTCAACTCAGAAGCGACGTCAATCTTTCTTCCTTCTATTGGCGCCGGACGGACGGAGAGTCCCGGTTAAAACTTTTTTTTCCGTTTTTTCCAACCATCTGGTTTTTCTAGTCCTGGGAGAACGTCTCCTTCTCTGGCAGTCTTGGATCGCCCCTCCCCCAAGTTAAAATCCCTGCAATTGTTCCTCCACAGGGGTCTCCCCCAGTAAGGCCGCGGACAACAAATCCAGGGCATTAATATTTGCATCATGTTTATGGTTGCCCATTTTTTGGACATTTTTCCTGACCTGCTTTAACGTATTGGTGGCGTTGACGTTTGGAACCTCCAAGACCAAGCCGACACCATCAGCGCATGCTGCCCCTTGTTTATGTTTATATTTTTTGGTTTTGCTTTTATTTTCTGGTTAGAGGCTGCTGCACCCTGACCTGCATCCCTCGAAAGTAGCTGATGGTTAACCATGTGTTGACCTTCAAGCAGGTTAAATAGACCTTTAATGTCATTTTGTAAGACATTGAACCTTGCATCCATCATCATTGATTCTATCTCGGCCCGAGTGATTGCAGATCACTTCTCAAACTGTTGTTCATCAGCTCCTTGCTTGAGAATCTTAATCGCTTGTTCTAGTGTCTGGATTGAGGTAAGAATATTTTTGTTTATATTCATTAACCTATTGGCTTCTGCTTTGTAGTTTTTCTCATTATTTAAAGCATCCTGGAGCAGTTTTTGGTTGGTTTTAATTTTATTTCAACTGCACGTGCTTCTTTAGTTAGTTTTTCAATGCAAGAGTCTTAATTTTTTAATTGTGATAAATACATTTCTTCAGATATCGATACCTCATCTACAAACACAGCACTGTTCCTCTTTAAACGTTCTATATGTTTGTTCATTTTGTTATTTCCAGTCTGAGATTTTCATTTTCAACTCTGTGGTTATCACCTATTTCATCCTTTTTTGCATCCTTCTTGTACCTTGATCTCATTTAATAGGTAGTGCATACATTTATTGGGATGTCTTTTTTTGGTAATGATCCTCTAGTAACTTCCAGAATACAGGTTGTGGATTGTGGCAGATCTTGAAACAAAAGAGAGAAACACATATTCAATTTGAGTAGTTCAGTACGATGCAATCCCTTCGTACAGCCATCTATCGATTCCTCTTTCTTGGCCTAGCCTCAAGATGGTAAAAAGAAATCAGTTCCTTCATTGCCTCCAGGTTCCGGAGAATGATGACTGTAATTGAAGAAATCTAAGAATTTTGGGGACCACTCTGGTACCTTGGTAGAGTATCTCATTTCATCTCTACCTTTTCCAGAATACAGGTTATGAGTTGTAGCAGATCTTGAAACAAAAGAGAGAAACATGTGTCCAATTTGAGTAGTTCCTCAATCCTCAAAGAGAGCATTGCGATCCCTTCATCTCTGGATTCCTCCTTATTAGACTAATCTCGGAACAATGAAAAACAATCAATTCCCGCATTACTTCCAGGGTCCGGAGATTTTCTGACATTAATTGGAGAAATCTATGAGCTTTGGGGACTATTCTTGTACCTTAGAGTATCTATTGTGCATATTTTGGATGCAATCTTCTGGAAACTTCTATCTGCCATTTTCAAAATAAGTGTTGTGGGTTGTGGCAGATCATGAGACAAAAGAGAGAAACGTAGGTCCAATTTGAGTAGATCTATGGATTATAAGACTGTGAAGCCTTTCACGGCCGGTCAAAATACAATGTAAAGTATTCTTCGGGATTGAAGCCGCGGTTCACTGGAATGTCTTCCTGACGTTTCGTCTACAGCTGCGGCAGACATTATCAAAGGCTATGAGGCAATGGGCGAAGTGATCTCCCATGCTTCCCGACGTTGACTGATTTGACTGTGGTGAGCTCCGTGGTATTTATTCCCCCGCCGTCGCGCTGCAATGGAGGGACTGGGGTGGAGGTAGTGGTGGCGCGGGGTTTCGGCGCGCTTTAAATATGTCGTAGAACTCGCTTCCAGTCTGCATTTAGAAACGAAATTTCCTCCTTCCTGTTGGTTGTTGTCGTGTTTCGCGCAGTATTCGCGATTTCGTAGGTCGGGCTTCCTATGGTGCTCACGACGGGTCTCAGTGGCACATCCGGTTTGTAGATTTTTGGCAAACCGTACAGCCTTGGTGGCAAGGTTTCTGATTTTTTAATCTTAGTCATTTCATCCGATGCCACGTCCCTGATTAAATTGTTGGTGGCCCTCAAAATCCGGGCGGTTGGATCACGAGTTAGCTTCTTGTAAGTGGTGGGATCTAACAGTGTCCTGATTTTTCCTTCGTAATTTGATGTTGACATTACTATTGTTGCGTATCTCTGGATTTATCCGTATTGGCCTAGCGAGATGCCGTAAAACCATCTTGATGTCTGGAATTGGAAAACCTCATAGCTGAGAATACTCATTGTGTAGTGTAAATGGAGAAAAAATCATTAAGTTGATGTGCTTTTATCATTTAAAACTACTTAGTATTCCATGCCAATCTCTTCGCCATTGGCTGAATTAGCATTCTTTTGACAAGCAAATTGAGTACTCTGTATATGAATTTCTGTTTGAGTTGCTTTGATGGTTAGCTAATAAAAAAAAATCAAAAACATCTTTTTTTTTCAACTTTACAACCCAGAGACCAACAAAATTAGGACTTATATATATGAAATAGAGCATGACGAGACCACGAGAGAAGTCTCGGTCTCGGGCTCGGTCTCGTACGAGACCGAGATTTTTAATATCCACTTCGAGACCAAGACCGAGACTGTCTTGGTCTCGATCTCGGTCTCGATCTGCGAAACCGAGACCGAGACCGATACTGCCAATCGAGACTCTCGAGAGTCTCGGCCTCGAACAACATCATTCGTTTGCAAGATATTAGGTATTATATAATCAGCAGACGAGCAGGCCCTTATAATAGTGCGTTGCATATAGATATTCTTAGTACGAAAAGACACTTTAATAGAAGTACTCTAATACATTCTTACTTGAGTTTTCTATGTTCCTCATTTTATAGAAAAACGAGATTTCGTTTTGTTTACAAAGTATGCGTTTTTATCACGAACGAAATCGACTTAAAGCGAGTAAGAACCAAAGACGATTATGACATGTGTAAACTGTCGCTTTCCGCCCTTTATATTTGTAAATAACTATCAACTATCATAAATAAGTTCTTTGGACTTCCGAGTGAGACTAAGCTACCAGTTAACAATTTGATAATGAAGTTTTTGTGTTTCCAAAACTATTGTATTATTTCTATACAGGATAATTTTTAAGTTGGTGACTATTGTGACTTACTTCATTCTACCACAAAATAAAGCTAAAAAATAGGAATTTTTCCATTGGCAGTATTGGCACTTTTTTGAAATCCATATTCAAATATATAATGTAAAACCTGATTTGAAATATTTCCATATTTTCAATGAAATTTGGTAGATGTGTCGACAGCTAAGTATACAGGACGCATATTTCTTATAAAAAATATGTTCAGTAGCATCAGTGGTTGACCTAGGAGCATGTCTAATGCAGTTTTACATTAAACTAACAAGAACTAACCTGATTCTACAATGGAAATTGGAACTCTCAATAATTAAAATTTTTGATTTTAAGTAAACATTCATACACAAAAACGGAAAGAAAATTGAATATACAATTCAAACAATAAGATTTTTCGAGATACTATCTTTTTTTCGAGACCGAGACCAAGACCGAGACTCGCGTTGGTACTACGAGACCAAGACCGAGATTACGCGAGTCTCGGTCTCGGTTCGATGCACAAGACCGAGACCGAGACTTATTTTTAAATTCGAGACCGAGACTGAGAGTATGAAAGTCTCGGTCTCGGTCTCGGTCTCGTGAAGCTCTAATATGAAAAACAAATCTTAAAATGAACTCCTTGTTATGTTATGTTATAAATTACAGGTGTACAATAGACTATAGACCAATTGATTCTCAAAAGTCAATCTCATATCTGGGAATATCCCTAAACTTAGTTTCTAACTGCAACCAATAATACCAAAACAGAAGGCGATTGAAACTGCAAATAACTTTTGAAGTCTAACATACAAATTATATATATTCTTATACACATTCTCGACCTAAATTGAATATCAGCCATAACCCATATATTGGAAGTGTCAGGGAGACCGTTGCCTGGGGATCATCACCAAAATGAGACATCGAACAAATCCTATGGAGACTCCATTAATTAAGATGCTCCGTCAACGTGCGGGAGAGACCCCAAACTCCATAGATTTTTCTAAATCCAGTCATCATTTTCAGCATATGGAAAGCCTTAGTATTTCCTTATCAAAATCGAAATTCTGGATATTTTAGAACTTAACGTAGAAGCATTTTTCACGCACAATTGATCGCAAAGATTATTCAAATAATAAAAATATACCTTTGAACAAGTAAATAATACTAAGAGTATCGTAAACATAGTAATAAATCACAGGCAGTACGTTGCGTCATCGACAGGTCGGCCCAAGGTCGATTAAGATTGGCCGGCCCCAACTTTTAACTGCTTTCGGTAACAGTATTTTCTCCAAAATTCGAACCATGGATATGGAAAATGTCTACAACTTTCATGTAATACGTGCTCTTCGCAAAAGCATCGTTTACAAAATATTTGGACGATCCTAGGCTTTTTTTTTGAGATTCCAGACTTTTTTCGTAGAGTTGTAGACCTTACAAGATCTACAATTCTATGAAATTGATCTTCCATTATTGATAAAATAACGTAGTGGATTGTCATTGTCTGGAAATGGTAAAAAATAGGTACAGATCATGAAATGTGACCACACAGAATTTCACGCCGAATTCGAAAATCGACAAATGTATACTGTATCATCAGACTATTTGAATGCTCCTAAACCAGGTATGTTCTTGAACTTAAGTTTTTTCTAGTTGGTACCAAATTTCATCTTCATTTATATATTGAGAGTAGAAAAAAGGTCTTTTTTGTCATTAAAATTCTCAACTATTTTTTATCGAATACCCTGTATATTGTAACGCTACTATTAGTAGTCTTGTCCATAGCATCTATGTTCCAACAAACATCCGACTTAAAATTTGAAATTTTAGCCTACTCATTGGCTTCAGAAACTTAAAAAATTGAAAAACCCTGTGTTCCAGCAATGCTTTGATACCGAAACTCCAAACTTTAAAAATGTATTTACTATATTGACGTCTTTAGTTAATAAAAATTTTAAGTGAGTGGCAGCTTAAAAAGGGGTATAGTTTACAAATAATTATTCTTTTAACTCTAAATCAACTTACGATTAAGGTTTCCAATCTTAACAAATTTATTCTACACTGTTTTTATTATTATCAATTTTTCGAGAAACTACTTCTTTCTGAGGCATTGCCTCTTTCTGAGTCTTAGCACAAAACTGCTATATTCTGATAGGAGTCAATAAAAAAAAATTAAAAATTAAAAAATATTTAAAAAATAAAGTTATATGAAAAAGCCACTTTTTCTCATTTCTTTTACACGCATTTATTCTCAAGGGTCTCTCTTACATATACAGGGTGTCCATTCAATTACCCTGTATAAGTAATAATGTGAAAATTGTACTCTTTTTTTTTATTTGCCAGGCACTAAACTTCAATGGTTTAGATATTTTTACGAAAGTTGTTTTTTTTTCTATTAATGGAGGACTAGTTATCAAAATTGTTTTATAAAAAATCTCCACGAGTCCGGATGCTTATTATACAAATATATAAATACCGATAAAATGTTGCAAATATGCATAATAATGTCTCATTCATTAAATTGTTGATAAAATTAGCAACATGTTAAGAATATAGTTTACATCGATTCGATAACAAAAATGTGTTTCTATGGCCGAGTTAGCACTATCCTATTGTACCTAATCAAAATTAAAATTTAATTATTACTGTTATCATTGTTAACAGTTTATTGGTATGTGTGCACCTTATCTCTTAGAAAACGTGCAATTTGCTCCTTCTTGATCGGGTAGGAACAATTGCTAATCGACTTAACTTATGTTGCTAAGTTGTTGATTTTAAATTATTGATTGAATGAGAGATTAGCGTTTTCTAAACATTTCATAGGGGCTAAGGTGATGTTGCTTTTCATGGATGGGCCCAGCAAAGCTTCAGGAATTTTGAAAACTTAAAATATGAGCAAAACTCTTTTAAGAATTCCCACTAAAATCTCTAAGATATTCAGAGACAAGTGACAATCAAAAAATATTTACCTGCAAGGCTCTAGTCCTATACTACATTAAGTGATATATTTTTCTTGGAAAACTACTCCAAAAAGGTTATTGGAAGAGGTTAAACATTAAATTTTAAACATTGTCACGCGGAAATTTTGTTTGACGTCTCATTTTATGCGTTTCTCTATTAAACCTGCTCAAAAAAGATGATCAAATGACCAGAAAGACATATTTTGGCTTAAGAAATGGAAAAATAGCTTCACCAAACTGAACTTGCAGCAGAACCTTGATCAGCCTGGAACAAGTTTTAAAATATATTGGTAAAGAAGCAGATCAGTAAACAAATAGTGAGCATTTTAGAATCCTGGGCTACCAGGGGAAATATTATGAACCTTATTTGCAGAAAAAGATTCCTTGATATTTAAAAAAATGGAAACTGATATCACCAAAACATTGAGTTTGGACAAACCTTGAAGAAACACTTGAAAAGAGTAAAACTGACTCTTTTCCATTAATTTCTCTTTACCTGTGGTATCTTTTAATTGTCTTGTTCTTTATTTGAGCCCCAACACCTCTCCACATGTGCCCCTGTCTCACATACGCCTCTACATGCAAACAGCAAGAGCAAAATCTAAATTATAAATTAAAGTTTTATATTAACAGATTAATCATCTGAGAAGAAACTATCTAGCTCTAAATTTAACCCATAAATAAACAAAATATGTATTAACAATTCAAAAAAAAAAAATTAAATATAACCGAATAAAAATGGTTTAAAAGTCCGAATTAGCTCTGAAAAACATAAATACCGTTATATAAGTTAATGAAAATAAAGTAATTGAAGGAGAAAGAATTACCTGAAGTGAAAAATTTCCTTAGAGTAAGGGCTTGTTGCACTAGCATCGTTTAAAGATAACCTTGCCTCAGAAATTGGCATAAAAATGTAGGTAGAGAAACTCAAAATTGGCCAGAAACTTGCACTAACTGTATTAATATTTAGTTAGTATTAACCTGTGAAAAGTGTTGTTAGAAAACCAAGACTAACTAACCTCAATGAAATTTTAAAAAGGTGACAAAAAGAACGATTGTTTAGAAATCATTGCCTAAATTGATAAATTATCTCGAGACTGCATTAGAAGGCTCAACAAGAACACAAATTTTCTTAAAATATTTAGTTAACTTGTATAAAATTAATAACACTATCATTTTTATTAAAACTTTTCTACTAAAACCTCCATTTTATTTAGAGGATAGAGAAGCCATTAGCTAAATACCCAAATTGACTTTAAGGAAGTTTCAATTTTTAGTTAATCACACGTAGAGAAAAAGTTAGTACTAAAAACCTATTGATTTCTAAAAAATTGATTTTGTTAAACACTTAGAGTGAAAAGCTTTTTGCTTAAAAGGCGATCAACTGCAAAAAACAACGAGCAAAAAAAACCATCGATAAACCTGAGCTTCATGAAAAAAAAAAATAACAGTCTATGACTAATCAGAAAATATCAATAATTTCTATAAGGTATAAAAAATGTATAATAATAAAAACAACCAAAAAAAGCCTAAAAATATCTTTTTGCGAAACTGAAGTTTGTCGTATCAACTTTGTAACTCGCAAAGTAATTTTTGTTTGTATGTAACTGCATATTATGCATAAAAATCATAAATAAAGAATTTGTAAGCCTAAGATTTTGCCTCTAATCTTGACCCTTTTTTCCATTTTGTATTAGTTATTATTATTATTAAACATGAGTTGTAAAAATACACCTTTTCTTCAATGGAATCGAAATATATCTAATATAATTTCCAGTATTAGTCTAGAAAATAAGAAAATGATATGTGTTAGAAAACCAGTAATTGCATCCCCCAAATTATATAAACCAGAACTTACATATCCCGAGCAATAATAATTTAAAACAGTTTTATTAAAAAAAATGAAAATCTGCAAAAAAAATATGCACGCGAACTTTTAGCCAATATCCGTTAAAGATAACGCTCGCCCAAAGTAAACAATTTTCCTTCAACACTTCTTGGCGTGGCTTGGCAATTATTGCCTTTATCTTTGCTAACTCAGCTTGAATTTCTTGTATAAATACTTGGTGGTTCTTCGTATTCCTCACATTCGTTGCTGGTACTCATCACATCAGCAATGTGGTCTCTGGCGTTGTTTTTATTAGGTAAGTTCTTACTTTTTATTCCTATGTCTTATTTTGTTATTTTTTCTCAACGCTTTATTACGTTTTTAACCCCAATCCCAAATTCAATTTTTTTAAAATAATTTTTCACTTATATAAATATTGGGCTTCTTACTACCCTTATACATATCAAGTAACTGTAGCCAAATTTTTAAATTATTATTTAAAAACTTGCTTTTGAAATAATTTTTGTGTTTACTACTCGAGTTAGTTCATTATCATTTTCTGTTCCAGTGGGGCTCTCTTACGCCTCCACTCACCCAGCATGGAAAGAAAGCACCGAGTATGAGTACTTGGTGAACGGACGCACCTTAAGCAGTCTCCATGAAGCTGCCGATCAGTATTCCGGCATCCTCTTGAAGGCCAAATTACAGATTTTGCTTCGTCCCGACGGAAAATTGCAAGGAAAACTAGTCAACCCGCAATATGCCCAAATCCAGAGCCAGCTGCCCGATGGTTGGAGGTCTGAGATCCCCGAGCAAGAGCTGTCCTACAAGCAGCTGCCCCTCAAGCAATCACCATTCCTGATGGTTTTGGAGGATGGCTTGATTAAGTCGCTTATTGTGGAAAAGGACCTTACTAACTGGGAGGCTAATATTATTAAAAGTATTGTCAGTCAATTCCAAATTGACTTGCAAGGCAAGAATATTATCTCTAGCCCAGTGAACAACATGCCCAAGAATAACAAATTGGACCGAGTTTTCCAAACCATGGAACAAACCGTGACTGGTGAAACTGAAACCCTTTATGAAGTTCATCATTTGCCTGAATATTTGCTTCAAAGCCAACCCTGGTTGGCACCTCAACTGAAGCTCAAAGGTAGTGAACAAAGTGTCATCGAAGTAACCAAATCCAAGAACTTCTCCAATGCTGGTGAAAGGCCTTCCTACCACTATGGTTTTGGGCATGTTGCCGAAAATGAACCTACTTCCAACAAAATGGGACAATTCTTCATCAGGGATTCTTATTCGCGTCTCATTCTGACTGGTGACCTGTCCAACTATGCTATTCAGAACTCTTACACTATCAACAAAATTATGGCTAACCCCATAATCAAAAACAAGCAAATGGGTTCCGTTGTCAGTATGGTCAACGTTACTTTGTCTGGTGTCAAAACTGGCCAACAACCTGAAGAATTAGCTAACCCCACTGATATCGGAGACCTAGTCTACACCTACGAAACACCTTTTTCCCCTGACAACAAGGTTCATCAAAAATTGCAAGGTCGTTGGGTTAAAGACTACAGCTCGGAGAGTTCTGAAGAACAGCTAAGATCAAATCGATTCCTTCGATCAACATCTCAAGATATATCTAAGCATGGAAATTTCCAGGGTAGCCAAGAATCTTTCCAAGAGCAACGTACACCACAATTGTCGCGAGCTCCTGAATTTCCACTTCTCCCATATATGGCAGGTTACCATGGCAAATCCATCAAGGAAAACAGCGACTTTAATGTAAAAGACAACGTTAAAAAAATGGCCCAAGAAGTAGGCAGCGAAATGGAAGATCCTGAGAAGATTTTGTCCGAATCAAGTTTAGATAAATTCACAATCTTGAGCACCCTTGTTCGCTTAATGAACGACGATGAGATTAAATCAGTTGCCGAACAGCTCTACTCTCAAAACAAACAAAGCCAAGAATATCTTGCCTGGACCGTCTTCCGTGATGCTGTCGCAGAAGCCGGCACAGGACCAGCCTTCCTAAACATTCAGCAATGGATCCAATCCAAGAAAATCCAGGAAAGAGAAGCTAGCCAAGTTATCGCCACCATGGCCAATGCTGTTCGTGTTCCAACTTTGGAGTACATGAAGAAGTTCTTTGAATTGGTCAGGAGCCAAGAAGTTAAACAACAAGAGAACTTAAACGAAACCGCTATCTTGTCTTACACTGACTTGATCTATAAAGTTTACATTAATAGCGACGAGTCTCACAACCAATACCCTGTACACGCTTTCAGTCCTTTTAATACTCAAGAGGGAAGGGAATTCGTCAAATCTACAGTTATCCCGTACTTGACTCAAGAACTGCAAAATAGTGTGTCCGAAAGTGATGCGACTAAAATTCATGTTTACACACGCGCTGCTGGAAACATTGGCTCCAGGAAAATTCTCGAAGTTTTCGAGCCCTACTTGGAAGGAAACAAACCCGCGTCTCAACTCCAGAGATTATGGATGGTTCTCTCATTGGACAGACTCGCTTCCCACCATCCCGTTGTTGCTCGCTCTGTTTTCTTCAAGGTAGGAATACCAAGCTCTCGAATAAGCAGATTAATTATCAAAATCTAATTTTACAGATTTACCAAAATTCTGCTGAAATTCCTGAAATCAGGGCTGCCGCTGTATTCCAACTTATGAGGACCAATCCACCAGTAGAACTTCTGCAACATATGGCCCAGTACACCAACACTGACTCGCAAGAGCAAGTTAACGCCGCTGTAAAATCTGTATTAGAATCCGCTAGCCGACTTGCTTCTCCAGAATCAAGGCAATTGTAAGTTTCCTACAGAAATGTTTCTTAGCAGCTCTACATGTATTTTTTCCAATAGGAGAGAAGCGGCTCAGTCCGCCGTACCTCTACTGAACAGGAAGAATTATGGAGCTGGACAAAGCTTCTTGCACCTTCACGATTTTGTTGCACAACAAATGAATATCAACCTAAGGGAAGAGTTCCAGGAATTTGGAAGCCAAGACAGCATTTTTCCAAAAATGATCAACCTCGATGTAGAAAGCAGGACGCATGGAATGCGTATACCTTACTTCAGATTTAGAACCGTCGTGTCCAGCATTAGAGAGCTTGTAAACGTCATGTTACGCCAGACCGAAGAGGATCAGGAAGACCGCAATCAGAGGTATTTTATTTTGCAAATTTCTTTTATCAAGCAGTTTTTAAACAGGATTGTGTTTATTACTAGATCGCAACAGCAACAATATGACGGCGCATGGTCCAGTGCTAAGGTTGCCCAATCGTTGAAGTATCAACGTGATGAACGAGAACAATTAGAATATATCATCTTTGCTGAAATCGAACACATGCAAAAACTCTGGTCTTTTGACAACCAAACTCTGGAACGTCTTCCTGAAGGTAACGATATTTCATTGAACTTAAGGCCTTTAAACTATTAAAACATTTTATTCACAGTGATCCAACAACAAGAAGAACTGTTGAAGAACGGCAAAAGATTCAGCTATGCGAAACTCAAGCAGGTTAAGGAGATGGCTCTCTCATACCCCACTGAAATGGGTATACCCTTCTTGTACACCTACGACTTGCCATTATTAGTGCGATTCGAAGCAAATATCAAGGCTTCTGCTTCTCCCAAAATTTCCAATGGCGAGCGGTTTAATACTCCTGAAAAACTTTCAGCAGATATCGATGCCTACGTCACTGTTAGTGGAAAGGCTCAAAGCCATTTGAGTTTCGTAACTCCATTTGATCACCAAATCTATACTGCCGGTTATGATAGAATCCTTCAAGTCCACGTCCCAGTTAAGGCTCAGATCGATGTCGATGTAAAGAGCAAACAAGCTAAAATTGAGTTTACACTCCAAGAGAAACATGAAGGAGCTCGCTTGTTACACTTCCACAGCGAACCTTACACATCAAGGAGCGATATTATGACCATAAGGCCAGTAGCTCTGAGACCCAACACTTTGGTCATCAAGAGCCAGGATAATACACACAGATTCTTCGATGTTGAATTTGGAAAGAAACAAACTGGTTTGTCCTTCAGAGCCTGGGGCCATCACCCAGTTCAAAGCTTCAGCTTAGGTGACTTAGTAAGCATGTGGAAGTCTGAAAGTATTCTGACCATGTGGGATGATTTATGGGACAAAGTTGCTCTCACGCATACTGAAGCTAGTATCAGGTTCAACCCCAGTCAATCCAGTGTTCGCAAAATGACCCTCCGCTTACAACATGGACAAGATTACAAACGTGAACCAGAACGCCAAACCGAACAAGATTTCCTTAGCTTGAGTCAATTGGATTCTATCGTGAAAGACGAAGCTGAACAACGTCATCAACAACTAATGAGCCATGTTGGATCTGGAATTAAGAGCGCACGACTATATAGCACTGACGTCTCTCTAGATCTGGAAGGAGATGAGAGTTTCCGTCATATCTTTGGATATGCTGTAGCGAAAACCAATGCTGGACGTTTGTCTAAGGCTTTAGTGTACTACAAAAACCAGGTACAAAACAAGAACTTTGCTTTTGAACTTCGAGGAGATGTTCCAAACACCAACGGATTGGATTTGACTGCTTCTTTAGAAACTGAGCCCTCTGCCAAACTTACCTGCAAAATTCAGTATGGCCAACCAACTAACGACGAAACTGGAATTTCTGCCCAGTTGGACATGACTAGGAGCAAGGCCCGTAAGCAATACTTGACCACTCATGAGCCATTGTATCGAGTGTGCAAAGAACAGATGCAAGAAGGAAACTTCCAACTTTCTGCCTGCCAAAACATGACTATTAGAGCTAACTTCCTGGATGACATTAAATATAAGATAGAGTACTGGAATCTCAACAAGCGTTTTGTAGAATATATCGACGCTGCTTTTGGTGGACTTTTCGTGTACTATTTCCCCATGACGGAGATCGAGAGTGTGTCAGCTGAACGTGAAAATGCCATCAAAGGAAGGATTCAGTTCCAACCTGAGGACCTAAAACAAGTCAACGTATCAGTGATTGTTAAGGATGAGCAGTACAAAATCTTCAACCTTTCCACTAGCAACGAAATTATGCGAGCATTAATTGTGCCACATCCTGTGTTCCACTTGAGCTCCAGAATCTTCGGTGTTGTCAACGGTCAGGAAAACTTCAGACGTAAGTTTCAATATTTTCAGTAATCCAGATGGACAGCTAATAACTAATGTTTATATTGTAGCTACCTGCGTTATTGACCAAAATATGGCCCAAACCTTCAACAACAAGACCTACAAGTTGTCCCTAGATCAGAATCAGTACGTGGTGATGCAATACATTGGCAAAGATGCAAGATGGCAAGGCAATAAACAGCAAACTGTGGAGAAGCAATTGCAAGAAGATACTAGTAACATGGTGATTCTCACCCGTCAGGTGTCAGATAATAAAAAGGAAGTTATTATTACCTTTAACCATCCAAAATCGATGGGCAAGACTGTTGAAATCTTAATGAAACCTAATCAAGGCAAGTTCTCTGGATCAAGCCCAGCTGCCTCTGTATTTGTTGATGGCACACAAATGCAATTTAACGACAAACAGATTGCTGATCTTTACAATGGATTTGTCGAAATTTACTCTTTGCCTAATGGTGAAGTTAAGTTTGAAGTCCACAATAGATTCTATCTGATCTTCGACGGAAAATGCCTTAAGTTAACTGCCATCAGTGGATCTTTGCGTGACTCGATATACGGTCTCTGCGGACGTTTCAGCCAAGACCCAGAGGAAGATTTCACAGTACCAGCTAATTGCGTGGTAAAAACACCAGAAAAATTCGTCGAGAGCTACCAAATTGGTTCCCAGAGAGGTCGCCGCCAACAACGATCCGGAGAATGGGGAAGTGACTGCGTATCAAAAGTTATACCTCAGTATGCTGATGTCATTTCCGACATTGACGTAGGAAGAACAGAAGGATACCACCACCAGCGAAAACTTAGTGGAACCAAGCTACGAGGACTTTATGTCGAGGAAGACGGTGAACTTTGCTTCAGTATCCGCCCTCAGCCAACCTGCAATGGAGCAGCTGTCCAGACGATAACGAAGAACGTGCCAGTTCACTGTGTAGAGGCAACCAAGACCGCCTATTACCTGAAGGCCCAAATCGACAAGGGTTCTTACCCCGACTTCAGCAGGAAGTCTGAATCCAAAACCGTTTCCATGGAAATTCCAGTCAGATGTGACTAAACAATTAACTTTGTTATGTAAATTTGTTATTTAAATTAGATTTAGCTATATGACGAACATCCCAGAAAATGTAAAAAAAATAGAATTAATAAAGAATGATTAATTTATATAAATAATATTGTTGGATTTTATTTAAATACGCCAAAAATTGTACAGAGGTTTAAAGTTGTGATGGGAGTGTGTTTCAACACATCCTAAGGTAAAAGTAAGGATAGTTATTGAGTTTTAACTAGTTTGCAAAGGGTTCAGTTTTAAAAGGAAGGTTCCAAAATTCAAATAACAACGAATCAATGCTTTGTATAAGGCAGTTTAGTGGGGTGAGTGCCTCACCATTTGCCACTCAAAGACCTCAAAACAGTTGACAATTTTGTCAACTGTTTTGACATCAATAGTCGGAACGAAGCCTATTTGGACGTATACTTTTGGCAATACTTCTTTGGTTTCTTCAGGCTTCACTGGCTGGGCGATTCTGACCTCATTTCTTTTCTTCCTTTTTGATGGTTTACTGATGATGTCTTTTACCCTAATGATGGCACTTAATTTTCTGTCCAACTGCTGATCCTGGCCATTTCCCTCGAGGCTTAATTTTAAAATAATTTTTCAATGCCCTCGAGGCACTCCAGCCTGAATGTACACATATCCAGTTTGCCCACATGCACACATTTCTTGTCCTTAATACCTATTTTAGGAAGACGTTTGAAAACTAGGCAATGTGAGGATCTCGATCTCCCCCCTCCTTGTTTATCCATGATACCGGTTGCAATTCTCTAGCTATTCGACTGTAGTATGTTTCCTTGTATGTAGCTGTTTCATACTGGTTTACCCATCTCCTGGCAACTGGTATTAGTTTCCTGTGAATTAGTATTCGGTTAATCGTAAACCTTCTTTTTCTCTCTTGCGTTATAATACCGTCAGCAAGTTTATTCTACCCTTACGTTTCCTCACTAGAATTTTCCTAATTTCAAACCATCATGGTATATCTCCCTTTGTCCTTATTGCTCTACTCGTTTCAATTTGAATGGCACTCTGTCAGTCACTTCTTCACATGGCATTATCTTCGGCTGAAGAGATGGACGTGTATTGATTATGTATTCACACTCTACTGCAGTCTGTGTTCGGTTCCAGGGATGAGTCTGTGTTTTTTCTCTCATATCATATCCGGATTGACTATGATCAATACAATACAATAAAACGGGTGTTCATGGAAAAAAAAACTCGCACCAAGCCATGGAATAAAAAGTCTTGTCTGAGATAAGTTCATAAGAAAAAAATGAAAATCGGAATATTTTATGACATTTTCGACTTATTTTTGTTATGAAATCGTCTCAACCCTAGTGTTCTAATTCCACGGCCTGCTTGAGTTTTTTTTTAATAAACGCATGATATTAAAAGATACTGCTTTCTGGAATATCTGGTCTAGAATTCGATTTTGTTTGAAATCAGTTTTCTTTCTAAATGGTAGATTTGGGTAAAGTTAAATTTACTACTATTCGGTTACTTTATTTCAACTGTGTAGCTAAATAAAACAGCTATTATTCGGTAATTTTTTAGTCATCTTGGCTAAAGCTCGTTTTAGACTGGCCTATTTCTTGTACAAGAAATGGTTCAATATCTTGGAACAACTCAAATAGGACAGTATCATACGGCAAATTGTATGAGGTTCTTGGATTGGACCTTGAATTGGTTGGAAAATAGAACCTGTTCTAATGGGAAACAATTTCTAGGTTTCAGGCATGCGCATTTTTTGCACGAGTTGTCTGTTTATCTATCGTGGTCATAACCTTACTAAGAATCGTGGTTTTGTTGCTTCCAATTTTATTGTGAAAAGCAGAGATTATAAATAATAAAACAGTCAAAATTTTTGTATGTTCAGGGTCCTCTATTAAAAGTTCTTTTTTTCAATAAACTAAGGACATCTCAACCAGCATTTCTTCTTGTCAGCCATTTCTCATGCCAGGTTTTTCTTTGAAGTTCTCGTTTTCGTTTCTTCGATTAAAACCTTTTTTACGACATAAAAACTATGCCAGAAAATAATAAACAAATATCATTAAGCGAATTGTGCGACAACATTGAAAAAACTTAATTACAATAATTAATGCAACAAATAATTGTTCGGAGTTTGTAGCCCGAAAACCGTGGAAAACCTCTTTGATTTGGCATTGTCTTTTTATCAGAAAATATAAATACAATGGATTTGGACAATGTCATCTGCGAAACCCTTGACAAACGTGTCATATTAATGTCAATTCTTTATAGTTTTTTTTCTTGCTCGGCCATTTTCTTGGCTAGTTTATTACAGAAAATATATTGAATTGTTATCAACTTTGTTTCAATTACAATCCAATTTATTGTCCCAGATCTTGTACAAGAAATATGCCAGTCTATAACGAGCTTTACGCAATTTTAGTTAAATTTCGGTTTAAGCCACAAATTGGCTGCTGAATAAAGAAGATATTTTGGCCAGCAAATAGTCCGCCAATTCAACCAGGCAAGGCAAACCAAATTTTGGCGAAAATATTTTAAACTGCCATCTCATCAATGATTGATTATTGCCATTCTTCTTTCGGTTACAAAATTTTACCTTTGGTCTTCTTAATGATAAATCTCCTCAATATTCTCCTCTTCTTCTTGTTTTTATGGACATTTTACTTCAACCACTTTCACTTCTTTAATTGTTTCTGTATTAAAACTATTTCGGCCTCTACTTCTTTTGACTCAGCTGGTTATTGTGTCTTTAGTACAAATTTTTTTAATATAACTTCTCTTCATCTGTCTCCGTCTTAGGTTTAGGTTTAGAATCCGCCTGTCCTTTTTCTCCTTCTGGAGTTTTCTTTGGAATAGACATTTCCTATTCGGTAAGCGCAGGCCCCTTTAGCTTTCTTCCTTGGTTTGTGGATAGCGGAAACGTAGCCTATTTCGTCTTCTAATTTTGGCAATATTTCTTTGGTTTTTTCAGGCTTCATTTGCTGGGCGATTTTTACCTCATTCTTTTCTTTCTATTTAGAGGTTTAAACTTAAATGTGAAGTTCATGTTCAGGGGACATCCTTCCCCTCTGTCTGTTTGCTAACTTTTATAACTTCATATTGTTCCTTCTCATAAATGTGATCAATATGGCGGGTGCTACTTCTAGTGGTTTACTGATGATGTCTTTTACCCTAATGATGGCACTCAATTTCTTGTCCAACTATTGATCCTGGCCACTTCCCTGAAGGCACTGAAACATTACATGGTCAGTGTCCCCAATTTGGCCACATGCACACATTTCTTGTCCTTAATGCCTATTTTAGGAAGACGTTTGGGAACTAGGCAGTGTGAGGATCTCCCCCTTTGTTTATCCTTGATTCCGGTTGCAATTCTCCAACTACTCGACTGTAGTATGTTCCCTTGTATGTAGCTTCTGTTTCATACTGCTTTAACCATCCCCTGGCAAGTGGTATTAGATTCCTTTGAATTAGTATTCGGTTAATCGTAAACCTTCATTTTCTCCCTTGAGTTGTAATACCGACAGCAAGTTTGTTATCCCTAATCCCACAGGGCGATGACAAACACAGGACTTAGTTTCCGTTCTACCCTTACGTTTCCTCACTATCATTTTCCGAATTTCAAACCATCATTGTCTCTTTTTGTCCTTATTACTCTACTCGTTTTAATTTGAATGACACTCTGCCAGTCACTTCTTCACATTACGGTATCTTCGACTGAAGAGATGGACGTGTATTTATTATGTATTCACACTCTACTGCAGTCTGTGTTCGGTTCCAGGGATGAGTCTGCGTATATTTCCTCATATCCGTCATATTCTTTTGATATCCTTTTTTGAGAGTTTGTGGAATTTTTATTGACATTCTGGGTAGACATATGATGTGAATTCTTGTTCTGGGGTCATTCTTTAATTCTCTGTTCTTCAAGCAGCTTTATGTCTGACAAGAACTTTCCAAACTTCACTACGTCTTCTAAAGTCGAAGATAATGCCTCCTTTGCAGTTGGCCATGGAAGTTGGTATGTAGCTTCCCATTTCATCTCTTCGAGTGGGTGTGGGTGTGGGTTTTCCAGGAATGTAGGTTTGTTGAATAGAATCTCCCTAAAGGATTTCTCAAATTTTTGACTTGATTAATAATGAGGAGACCTACCGCCAATGGGTGTAGATTGGCTAGATTGTTTTCTGTCTTCTGAGCTTTATGCCATAATTAGATACGAATGTTTGAATATATATTTATTTCTGACGATTGTCAGATTTTGGGTCTACGACCATGCACAACTGGCTTTAACTTTAGTTACAAAGAGGCAGGTGGCAGATAATTATTGCAAGGCAACCAGTGGGTTTACTCTCAAACTTTCCTGTCTCTCCCGGCATTTGGTACTTATTTCTTCTAGAAATTGGAAAATTTAATTTATTCCTTTGGAAACGGTGTCACTTCCTGAAGAAAAAAAATTGTTTTATTGACATTTAAAATTTAAAGAACCTCCGAAAAAAAGGCTTTCGGTTGTTTTGTTCTTTTTTGAGGTTGTTTAAACCCAGTCGAAGACAGAATTAAAGATCTCGACTACCAAAATGCCTTTTTTAAAAATATTTATTTTACAAAAAGGACATACGCAACTACTGGGTACAAAGCTTAGGCAGAGAATGAATATAATTTTATTTAAAGCGTTAAAGAAAGCTCAAAGCATAATAGGCACTATCAGCATTTTCTTTGTTCTGGTACTGCAGGGCTGAGTCAGGTGCATGGTCAGGTATTTCTACTTAGGGCTGGTTACATAACTCCTCCCTCCTTAAGTTTCGAAAAATACAGAATGGTTTTTCGAAGATCCATCAGGGGTAGTACTGGTATTTTCCATTGGTGGTTCCTTGGACATTCTGGTTTTCCATATGAAGAGCTTCTGGTATGGCAGCTTGTTTCTTATTACTAGCAGCACTATCAGCAACAAGATTATTCCCGAAAAGGTCCAAAAATATGTGTCAATGGGTCGAGTGGTTTCAGAATCGTTGATAGGTAGTATCATGCGATCGGCCATGTTTTTGAGTTGGTAGATTTCATCAAGATTGATTTGAGTGATGTTTGGCGTCTCGAACACTTTTCTAGGGTCAGTTGACACTGGCATCTGAACTTCCGGAAGGATAAGAGGTTTAGCATCTTCTATTTTCTCATCATTGAAGTACTCTTTCCCGTTAACTACAATTTCACATTCTTTTGGAATTTGAATCAATACAGATTGTTTAATTGTTATGTATTGATCACCATTGCACTTTGCTAATAACTGGGTAGTCATAACTGGTAATACAAGAACCATTCCTTGACTAATTTGTTCAACTATTGGCTCTTGTGTATTCACTCTCACTATAGGGCAATCAGGTGGTTGTTGTCCATCTAGTAGACCATTGAGGCAGGTATCCTGTGAGTAGGGCTTTTCAGGACAATAGTGGGTGTCTTCAATAACAGGACAGCTGTCTGGTAGGTATATTCTTCTTTTGGAATCTTCTTGTGCCATATAGGAGTATTTTGGAACAAGTATGGATTGATTTTTGATGGTCGGATATAAATGATAAAGGGAGAAGTGTTCAGGCTTTAGCAGAGGTACATGAATGGCAAATATTATTTTATTATTGGAAAAACTAACTTGCGTTCCCAAAAATTGATAATATGATAATAAATTATCAAAACTGGGTAATGTATGATTATTATAGATATTACTTAAATAAGCTAAAGTGTTTCTTAATTCAGAACTAGAAAGGATACTATTATGTAGGGCATTAACCTTTGAGAACATAATAGCGTCTTCGAGGTTGTCCAAGAACATGATTAGATTCTGGCAATCCAGGTTCAATTGTGTAATAATGCCGTTAAAACTAATATAGTCTTGAAGACTGTTAATTGTTTGATTGATTGATATTTGGAGTCCCTTTAAGCCTAGTTCGAGCTTATTTTGATTAGCACTAAGGGTACTAATAGTTTTATTGTAATTGTCGATTAGTGCCTTTGATAATGAAATTTGCATCTGTATTTCATTAGCAATGTTTTTGTGAGCGCTTTCCAATCTTAATATTGCTTTATTGTACCTTTCGCCATCCTCAGAATCTAGAGTGCCAAAAAGCCATTTGTTTACTTTGCCTACAACATTTATTAGGCCTCTACGCTTACGTATGCGTGGGTATAAGTTTTCAAACTTATCGATGGCTGTTTGGACCAGATACTCTGTTCTTTTTAGAATATATTCAGATATTGCATGATAGGAAATATGATTAGATATATGTGTGCGTTTAATATTCTTTTTGATGCTAGCAAAATATGTTTTTAGGTTTTCTACTTGTTTAACTAAGTAGCTTAAATCTACATAATGTAAAAACGTATGTCGGTTATTTATTAACCTTGCTTTGCCTAGTTGGATTGGTAAGAGAGGGTTGTCCAAATTAGTTATTTGAATTTGAGTTTGAGTCGAAATTTTGGTAAGATGGACCAGGACCAGGACTATCAGCGTTTTTGTCGTCATTATTTACCTGAAAACGTTTATTTTTATTAGGTTTTGGTTTTCTGGCGCTACTTTTGTGATAGTCTAATTTTTTGGTTTTTAATTTAATTCCTCTTTGTCCGGTGATTTCTACCTTTCTGAATTTTGGGTGGTCTTTTGCACGTGCTTTAGTATTAATATAAGCAACATTTTGGTTCTTAAAATCCGGGGGATCTGACCTATTTTCATTTCTTTTTGTAATTATCCTCTCTTTTGTTTCTTGATTGGTTTCTTGAAGTTTGTCGTAAAGTCTGTTAGATGCCTCTTTATGACTTTGTACGTAGCTGGATATTACAGCATTGTCATTTAGTTCAAATGGATTAGGGCATTTCAAATGACCATTAACAACTTCAAAGGGTGTATATTTTGTCACACTATGAATTGAGTTATTATATCCCAATACTGCTCTTTTGATTAGCTGGTTAACGCTTAAATCACTATTTTCTTCCTTCAGACATCGGTATGCTTCTATTATTGAAGAATGGAATCTTTCTACAGGAGAATTTGAGTTACTGTTTTTTGCTGTTGTAAAATGCAATTCGATTTTGTACAACTTGCAAAAGTCCTCTAAATCTTTGTTTTTAAATTCTGTACCTTGATCCGCAGTAATTTTAAGTGGTAAACCATGATGTGTAATAAAGTTCAGTAGATTTTCCACAACTTCCACTCCAGTTATGCTCGTAAGTGGATAGGCTTGGCCATATCTTGAAAAGGAGTCTATTATGGTTACAAAGGCGTCATAGTTCATTCTGAACGTGTCTACGTGAATGTGCTCGAAGGGTCGCGATGCGGTTGGAGTTAAATTAAATTTTATGATTGGTGGATTTCTATCATATTTATTCTTCTGGCACGTTTCGCAATTGTTGATATAGATTTCTATGTCTTCATTTTGTTTTGGCCAATAGAATCTTCGACTAATTGCAGCTTTCATTTCATTCATACCTCTATGGCATGTTTTTGTGGTATGGTATAGTTTGAGTTTTTCTAATTGTTCTTCACCTCGTTCTACATCTTCAAGAAAATTAGTAGAATGAACCATTTTGTAAGAAGAGTTCTTAAAATTTTGTTGTAGTGTCACGGTGAAATTTGGAGCTAATTCATGATTTCGAAAGAATATTGCATATAAGTGCTTTGGGTTTATATATTCCTTTACTAATTTAACAATATGCATTACAATATCTCTGTTTGGTAGAGTAACGTAAATTCTGTTATTGTTAAATACTTTTTCCTGCCTTATTTGCATTTTTTCTGTATCTCCATTTGTGATGATGATTTGATTTTTGTACATGTTTACAGCTTTCTCAGTAATGGGCATTTCAAATATTGGATTCTCCATAGCTGAATGTACTGTATCTGTAGAAGACTCTGCATCTTGATTTCTATCCGGTGGTTTGATTTGTATATCGGATATAATATGGACATTTGGTCTTTGTGTTGTTTGTTCTTCAAAGGGCTCAAAAATTTCATCCACTAAATTCCTGTCTAGGTTAAGTAGATTTAGGTCTGGTAAGTCGTAGTTTGGGTTGATTAAAAATTCTTCAATTATTTGGTCTGAATCACCTACATTATTTGTTATTGATTCGGTTTCTAAAGCATTCATGTCAACAGGGTGCCTAGAAAGGGCATCAGCAGCTTGATTATTTTTTCCTTTTTTATATTGTATTTCGTAAGTAAATTCTTCTAGTTTCAAGCGCCATCTGACAAGTCTAGAACTTGGTTCTTTTAATGACATGAGCCATTGTAGGGGTTTATGATCCGTGTAAATAATAAAGTTTCTCCCGAATAAATAAGGTCGAAAATATTTGCAACTCCACACAATAGCAAGAAGTTCTTTCTCTATGGTGGAATAGTTAATTTCTGCTGGGTTCAGTGTTCTTGAAGCGTAACATATGGGATGATTGTCTTGCGATAGAACTCCTGATATTGCGAAGTTTGAAGCGTCAGTAGTGAGCTCAAAAGGTTTAGAAAAATCAGGATAAGCTAACACGGGTTCTGATGTTAAAACATTTTTGCACGTGTTAAAACAATCTACAAACTCTTTCGTGTGTTCCACTTTTCCTTCCTTCTTTAAACACTGAGTCATTGGTTTAGTAATTTTCGCAAAGTTTTTTATAAATTTCCTATAATATCCTAATAATCCCAAAAACGATTTTATTTCTCTCTGTGTTTTTGGTATTGGATATTTTTGTATTGCACTTATTTTCTTTTTATTAGGTTTTATTCCATCTTGGGTAATTAAATGTCCTAAAAATTCAACTTCGTGGCATAGGAATTCACACTTATCAACTTGAATTTTCAAATTTGCGTCTCTGAGTTTCTGAAAGACAAGTTTTAAATTTTGAATGTGTTCTGTTAAGCCAGAGCTGAAAATAATAACATCGTCCATGAATACCATGCAGATCTTATTTTGAACATCTTTAAGTACTTCATCCATTACTCTCTGAAAAGTGGATGGAGCATTTTTAAGACCAAACGGCATTCTTAGGTATTCATAATGGCCGTTCTCCACGCTAAATGCAGTTTTCTCTACCGAGTTCTTTTCCATCTCAATTTGGTGAAAACCGCTAGCAAGGTCTAATGTGGAAAAATATTGAGAACGTCCGAGTTTGTCCAAAATATCACTGATGTTAGGTATAGGATATCTGTCAGATATTGTTTTTTCGTTTATTTTCCTATAGTCCACTACTATTCTCCATTTCTGTTCTCCAGATGCATCTATCTTTTTAGGAACTATCCATATTGGAGAAGACCATGGTGAACAGGATGGCCTAATTATTTCTTTTTCTAACATTTCGTTTATTTGTCTCCGAACTTCCTCCTTATGTATATATGGATATCTATACGATTTCGTATGAACTGGAAGCTCGTCTGATGTTTTTATTTCGTGTTTAATTTTTGAGGTAAAAGATAGCTTTTCTCCAGGTTCATAAAATATATCTTTATATTGTCTGCACAACCTGATAATAGCAGTTTTTTCTTCGGAATTCATATGCGCTGTACGTATTAATCGATCTACATTATGAACCTCTTTTTGCGTATAATCTCTTAGTTGGTTGTTTATTTCTGTGTGGTCAAAGGTATATAATTCGAAAGTTTCGTCATCGAAAGTATTCACTTCTAAGGGTTCTGTGAACTTTAATGAGACATATTTATCAGTGGGGTTTTGTATTTCAATTGCAGCAAAGCCGTTTTCTGCTTGCGACAAGATTTCCGGAATAATCAAATCATTTACCTTTCTGCTGTTAACAATTATATCTCCGTCATACACTGATACGGGGAGTCTTTTTACAACTCTTTCGTTCGGGTTACATGTGATTGTAAAATTTGCTTGACATGGTTGTCTGTACTTAAATGGGATTTGAACATTATGTCCAATAAGTCGTCTGTTCGTGAGGTCAATGTTCAGGTTTAAATTCCTTAAGTCATTCAACCCTATAACTCCGTCAAAGAAATCATGAAAATCGAAGAGTATAAACTTGATTTCTTTATCAATGTTAAATTCTAAAAATGCTGGTATATCAGCTTGAAATTGCGTACTTTCCTTACCTACAGCTGTTTTAATAGCATTATTATGACGATAAATGCAATGAGGAAAGAATTCTTCGGCAATAGTGGGTCTTAAAATGGATCTTGAACTACCAGTATCAATTAGAAGTTTAATTTGAAGAGTAAAAAGTTCAATATAGGGGAGAGCATTGTTTGATGAAATATTAATTTCAATCAACTGGGGAGTTTTGACGAACTTGCTTGGGGAAAATTTGAGTCATTTTGTATTTCGTTTGTTGGGGAGTTCATTGAACAATGATCAGAATTTTGTATTTCACCTAAATTATTAGACATGTGGGTCATGTGGTCATTTTGAGAAGGGTATTCCTGATCAAAATTTCCAGGGTTGTATTGATCGTTATCCCAATATAATGATTCGTCGTAGTACATTGAATCGGAATTGTTATCGAACATAGGATCTTCAGTGAAATAAAGTTCCTGTGAGGTGAAATTTGGTTTCTGATATCGAGGTTGGAAGTAATTATTGTTGTGTTGATACATACTCGGATTGGGTTGCCTTTTAGTTAATCCCATAGTGTTTCGGGATACAACAGACATGGGTATGGGTTTAGGCAGTTGTTTTTCAGGAGTCTGATTTGGCCTGAAGACATTTTGCGGTGGGCCAAATACTTGACGATTTGTGAAAAACTTTTGTGGCGGCATTTGTCGAGGTCTCACATTAAATGGTGTTGAGTTAAATGTGGGTGTATTAAATACTGGATTTGGTGGAATGTTAGGCGAACTAAAATTTGAATTATTAAAGTTTTGTGGGAAATGGTTTGAATTAGATTGGTAATGGCCAAAAGAATTTCTGGGTTGAAATTGTTGTGGTTTATTCATTGGTTGATTAAACTTTGGTAAACTATTCGCACTTCCGCAAAATCTTTCAAAATTTTCGTATTCTGTTGCATATGCTAATGCATCTTCCAACGAATTTGGATGTTTAAGATATAAATTATTTCTCATTGTTCCAGTGCAACTGGCAGTAAATGTATTCAAAGCTGTTTTGTCATATAGATTCATATGACAGACTTTTTCAGCTCTTGTTAGATTTATATCATTCGAAATTCGTTGAATGACTTCGCTACGCAGCATTTGCAATCTAGTGCCAAAAGTATTTATGTCTTCACCTTTGTGAGGACGTGCACAAGACAATTCTTGTACCAATATATCAAGATTCCTACGGTCAGCAAAACATTGCAATAAAGCAGATCTCAATAAATCCCAAGTCGTTAACTCTGATCTATTACCGATCATTATTTCCGCTTTACCAACTAATTTTGATCTGATACAGTCCAAAATGTGTTTTTGAAAAGCATCATCATTAACTGCCCGATATGTTTCGATTAGGCTTTCACAACTAGAAATAAATCTATTCAAAAGATTGCTATTACCGTCAAAGGGCCTGACAACCTCGATCTTAGACTTAAAAAGTTGCCAATTTACACCGGCTGGGTCATTGTTGACTGCCATATTTGACTCTTGAATTTGGATTTGCTCAGTATCTCTAAGTAAATTATTAAATAATTCGGTCAAATGATCTACTTCTTTTTGATCGATATTGCTCATTCAGCAATAAAAAAAAATATATATAATTAATGACTAGGTATTGGTATAGATTGATTAATATTACGACCTATATTAAATTATTTTGCCTTCAATAGACTGAACTAAAATTATTTTGTCTCCGATAGACTGGATTAAAACTATTTTTTGTCTCCAATAGACTGATACTAAAATTAATTTGTCTCCAATAGACTGATCGTAAAATTATTTTTTGTCTCCAATAGACTGATACTAAAATTAATTTGTCTCCAATAGACTGATACTAAAATTAATTTGTCTCCAATAGACTGAACGTAAAATTATGCCATTTGTACCCTTAAACAGAGGAAAATGGAGCGAAAGGAAAGACACTTACGTAGTGACGTCGTCTTCTTTCCTTCCCGATTCCTGCCCTTACAGAGTGGTCCCAGTGGCTGGTAGAGTAGTAGGTCGTGGATTCTTGATGATTGTGCTGAAGATTTTGGGAAATCACGTTGCACGACGGAAAACTGTCCGGAAAACTCCGCGAAAATCCGACGCACGACTGCACAATCCTACCGACTGCGCCAATTAAAGATCTCGACTACCAAAATGCCTTTTTTAAAAATATTTATTTTACAAAAAGGACATACGCAACTACTGGGTACAAAGCTTAGGCAGAGAATGAATATAATTTTATTTAAAGCGTTAAAGAAAGCTCAAAGCATAATAGGCACTATCAGCATTTTCTTTGTTCTGGTACTGCAGGGCTGAGTCAGGTGCATGGTCAGGTATTTCTACTTAGGGCTGGTTACATAACTACAGGGAACATTTTAACCGTAATAAAAAGACGGTAAAAAAAATTGTTATTAGTAAAACATTCACAGAGCCATTTTGAGCACGCAGGTACAAATGGTGAAAAAGAGAATGTAATTTTATTCTATTGAACAATTAAAAATTAGCCCCCAGCCCTCCAGCTTCAATAGGTAGTTGGTACAAAACTTCCTATTTTTACTCGATTCCACTATTCCATTTAAAAAATTACATACAATAGAAAAACATGCGTATATCCTTCTCCAATCACCCAGCGTTCTTTTTTAAAAATGTAACAAAAAATTACGATCCTAAACGGTTGTAAACTCGGTACCTGCAAAACGCTTCTTTGCAACAGTCGTCCTGAGTATCTCTTATTATTAACACGCATTATACATAAAATAGCCATTTTAACGTAAAAAAATTCAATTTTATTTCAAATTATTTAGGACGGCCGAACGTTGTAACTTTTGTGTGTCTTTTAAACGCATTTTGAATTAACCAAAATATAAATTTGTTTAAATTGGAAGTTTAACTTGTGCAACGCGATTTTCGCCGATCTAATAAAAATGGCGTGCAGTTTTTTATCGCTTCCGAGAACGGTAGAAAAGGCCAAGAATTCGGATACGCCGTCCGAAGTTTCGGAAAGCGGGACCACGACCTCTGGGTGGGCCTCCCACTGGGACTCGCGGGAGGACCTACGGGACCTCGTCTCGAGACTGGGACTCAAGGACGTTTCGGAACTGTACCAGGAACGTTTTCGGGTTGACAGAGGCAAACTGGAAAGAATGCTTACCGGTGAGTATTTAATTTGATTATTCTACAGGAGGTAGAAGATTTAACGTGGAACTCTCCAGATTTTTAAAAGTTAGTCATCTTTGACCATTAAACACGTGGATATCTCTTCAATGTGTTCAGTTTCAATGCTCTCGCAAAGCTCTCTTTAATAAGTTTTAGTTTTCTGGAAATAAATTAAACAGTTGTAGTTCAGGAGTGAATTGGATTGGGTTGGCTATGGCGGCAAAAATCACTCCAAAGTTACTCTCATTTTCGAATTTATTTAACATCTTTTTCAAGGTTATATGCGTGTGTTATCGCCATGAAACTCACAATGTGGTGGGTGTCCATTTGAAAACGTCTTCTCAAAGGCTGTAAAATCTCAAAAGAAAAGGATGAAGGAAAAAAGTTCATTTACTTTAAATATGTCATTTTTTTCTTTCAAAAATTCACAGCTTTTATAATAATAATAATAAATAATAATTTTAACTTTTTTTTTCAACTTGTTGTTATGTAACCATTTCAATCAAATTAAACAACTGATTCAAAAACTTTTGACTGAAATGTTCCTCTCACAGCAGATAAAACTTTCTACACTCTTACCAAGCCTCCCTATCTTATCTAGATGAGTAGTCCTAAGCTACTAAAAAAAATTAAATTACAAATGGAAAAATGCAGAAGTTTGGACAGCCTGGATCATGTTTTATAGTATATTAAAAAAGAAGAATATCAACTGACAAACAGTTAGTGTCTCAGAATTCTGGGCTCTAAGGGAAAATGTTATGAACTATATTTCCACAAAGACGTTTCTTGGCTTTTAAAAAATGGAAACCATGCAGAAGTATGGGCAGCCAGAAACACTGAAAAAATTGACTTGAATTGCCCATTCCCAGTGAAAATCTGAGTCCCCTGGGCTTTAAGGGAGAACCGTATGAAGTATATTTCCAGAAAGACATTCCTGGACTTCAAAAATATACAAATCTAGGCGGTGAGCCGATGAGGCCTGCCACGTGGAAGTTTTGGTAGCCTGGAACGTGTTTTATAAATATATTAAAGAAGAAACATGTGAACGAAGAACGGCAATCAGTGAGTATTTAACAAAGACATTTCTTGGTTTTGAAAAAATGGAAAAATGAACTTACCGGATGTACATGACGAAGTTTGGGCTACCTGGAACATGTTTTATTAATGCACCAATGAAGAAGTAGTTCAGTTGACAAACAATGAGAGTTTTAGCACTTTGGGCTCTAAGGAGAAGGATTGAGAACCTTATTTCCAGGAAGACATTCCTTGATTTTGAAGAAATGAAAAAAAGGACTTACTATAGATTGTGCACGCAGGAATTTGGATGGCCTGCAATAAATTTTAAGTATGTTAACTGATGACCATTCGAAGAAGAAACTGACATGGTCTATAGTTAGTGAGAGATTTAACATTGTGAGCTCTAAGAGAATTTTAATCTTTGAAATTTAATCCTAACGCCTTAAAGGAAAAGGAAATATTAAAGTTTCTTTTTAAAATAGGAAAGGTATATGAAAAACCCCAATACCCCAATAATATCATTGCTAGCTGAGAAAATACCTGCTGAAAACTGAATCTCTATACCCAGTGGTTCAAACTAAAATATCTTGTACCTGTACAAAATTAGTGATGCACTTTTAAAGCACAACTTTTTTCTTTAAGGTGAAAATGATGCAGTATTTCCTGCTGACGTGTTCTTCGCTAAAATTATGGAAGATACTGACACAATTATCACCTGGCCGAATAAGTTAAAAATTGGAGCAAAATCGAAAAAAGGTAGTGATAATTTGAGAAAGTTTCAATATATTTTCACCACATTTCTAGACCCTCACGTGAGGATTGCTGGTAAACCAGATGACGTTCAAGCTGCCAGAGATCGAGTCTTGACCATCTTAAGTACAAGAGTAAATAATTCACAACTAGGATCCGTAATAGCAGCTAACTAACTACCTGTCTGTTCACAGAGCAACAGGGTAACAATGAAAATCGACGTCAGTTATACCGATCACTCTCACATAATTGGAAAAGGTGGCATGAGCATTAAACGCGTCATGGAGGAAACCAGATGTCACGTGCACTTTCCCGATTCTAATCGCTCAAATCCCAATGAAAAAAGCAACCAAGTATCAATTTCTGGAGACATAGAGGGGGTTGAACTTGCAAGATCTCGTGTTAGGGTAAACAAAATTATATTTAAAATAAATTTCTTTATTGCAGGCAACTAAAAATTTTGTAGGAATTAATACCATTGATTTTTGGCTTTGAACTGCCAATCATGTCTAAGAACGTGGATGTTAATTCCCCCTATGTAACCAAAATCCAAGAACAATACAAAGTACAGGTGATGTTTAAAACTCGACCCAAACTCCATGCTACGCTGGTACTGGTGAAAGGCGTTGAATGGGAAGTCCATCAAGTGAAACAAGCTACTTTGCTGCTCATGGAATTCATGTGTGATAATTTAGCGGTAAGTAAACGAAACTAAATTAACTAAAATCATAAATATTTTTCTCTTCCTTAAAGAACCAAATTCCTGTCCAAATGTCAATGGAAATCTCTCCTCATCACCATTTGACGGTGTTAGGCAAGAATCATGCCAACCTTAAGGCCATAATGCAGTACACCAGCTGTCAAATTATGTTCCCTGACGCTCAAGACCCGAACATCCCGAATCTGAAGAAGAGTAACGTCACTATCACTGGAAATATTCACAATATTTACAAAGCTCGACAGCTGCTTTTGGGGAGTTTACCGCTGATTGTTATCTTTGACTTGCCGGATGATCTATCTGAATTGAGAGTAAAGGTAAGTCAGAGATTATTTTGTCAGCTTTTCACCCGAAATAGCTTTAGCAAGGACCCATCGATTGAAGATGACTGTCAACTTTCATCATTTTTAGTTTCCCAAATTTGTCAGTCGATTTTATCATTATATAGCAAAGTTGTTTAAATGGCAATAAGACGATGGTAGTTAAGCAAAGGGTGGACTATCAAATACTACTCAAAACATCTATTGCCGTTTTGCTTAGAATTTTACTAACAGTTTAAAAAAAATTTTTGGAATTTATTTGGAAACTATGCAGCCTATAAAATTAAATAAAATTTTTCAAATTGAGGTCCTTCGGCTGTTATCACCGCAGCAGCCCTGTATCTTTATAAGTTTTTGAGATATTTAGGCTTAGTGTCAAAATTGTTTACAAAATAATGAAAAAAAAATACGGTTTAGACGCCTTCTTGAAGGGGAAAAAAAATCAGTGAGATTCAGATGCTATATTTTGATCCCCTCTACGATTTGACTTTATTCCTACCAAGATCTGTGGCAATCTATTTTTGATGACATTTTAGCTTAAAACCGGCAAGACTTTTCGAAGTGTTTATGGAAATATATTATGAAAGGATCATTGAGGATTATAAGCTACACCATGCAAAACAAAGCAAATTACCCTCCCGCTTCAAAATTTTGCAAATTACCCTCTCCCCCCCCCCCCCACCCCTCAAAATTTTGAAAATTTCAGTTTTTTGTCTTTAGCTTGAAACGGCAAAACTTTTTGAAAGGTTCATGGAAAGATCATTGAAGAATACAAGCCACACCACGCAAAATGTAGCAAATGACCCATCTCATTCCGTTCAAAATTTAAAAACATTTTGTTTTTCGTCTTTAGCTTGAGAATTTTTGAAATGTTTATGGAAAGATATTATGAAGGAATCATTGAGGACTACAAGCTATACCGCGTAAAATGGTAAAAACTTACCCTCTTCCCCCATTAAAAATTTTGAAAATTTTAGTTTTTTGTCTTTACCAAGCAAAACGTAGCGACGTACCTTCTCCCCCTTCCCACTCCTTTCAATTTAGAAAATTTCAGTTTTTTTTCTTTAGCTTGAAAATGGCAAAACTTTTCAAAATTTTTATGGAAACATATTATGAAGGGATTATTGAGGACTATAGGCTACACCAAGCAAAACGTAGCGACATACCCCCTCCCCTCTTTCAAAATTTTGAAAGTTTCAGTTTTCCTGTTTAGCTTGAAAACAGCATGAATGTTTGAAATATTTGTACAAAGATATTGTGAAGGAATATAAGCTACACCAAGCAAAACGTAGCAACTTACCATCTTTCCCTTCCCCCCAATCTCCCTTTCAATTTAGAAAATTTCAGTTTATCATCTTTAGCTTGAAACGGCAAGACTTTTTGAAATGTTCATAAAAAGATATTATGAAGAGATTATCAAAGACTATAAGTTACATCAAGCGAAACGTAGCAAATTGTCCCCCCCCCCCTATTTTCGAAACATTTGAAAATGTCTGTTTTTTTATCTTAAGCTTGAGACTTTTCGAAATTTTTTTGAAAAAATGTTATGAAGGGATCAATGAGGATTATAAGCTACACCAAGCAAGACGTAGCCAAGTACCTTCTCCCCCCCCATCCCACTCCTTTCAATTTAGAAAATGTTTCAGTTTTTCATTTTTAGCTTGAAAACGGCAAGACTTTTCAAAACTTTTATGGAAAGATATTATGAAGGGGACATTGAGGACTATAGGCTACACCAAGCTAAACGTAGCAACTTACTCTCTCCCCCCTTTCAAGATTTTGAAAGTTTCAGTTTTTCCTTTTTAGCTTAAAAACAGCAAGACTGTTTGAAATATTTGCACAAAGGTATTATGAAAGAATGATTGAACAGGATTGAAGACTATAAGCTACATCAAGCGAAACGTAGCAAATTACCCTCTCCCCCTTTAAAAAATTTCAGTTTTTTTATCTTTAGCTTGAGATTTTTCGTAATGTTTATGAAAAAATATTATGAAGGGATCAATGAGGACTATAAACTACACCAAGCAAAATGTAGAAACTTACCCTCTTCCCCTTTTAAAATTTTAGTTTTTTGCCTTTAGCTTGAAAACTACAAATGCAAAACTTCTCGAAATATTTAGGGAAAGATATTGTAATTGGATAGTGAGGACTCTAAGCTATACCAAGCAAAACGTAGCATGTCTGCAGTCATTAGCAACATGTTGACGTTGTTGCCCCCTCTACTTTTTGATCATTGTATTTGTTTTGAACTTGTAAAGCTTACAAAATTAACTGCTTAAGATCCCCATAACTAGATACGTTTGCTTGTCCCAATTCATCGATGGCTTCATAACAGAGGTCCCAATTTACCTGACTCCGATTCCACCTGGTGAAAAGTAGTAGTATTTAAAAGCAACCCTTATATCTGGAAAAATTGCTTATGAGTAGGAGGGGTTGCATGCAAGGTGTTGTCTCCAACGGATAGGAATGATTAACGAACTGACTAGTAAATACATTTAAGCCTCTGAGGTTAAGTTAAAAGTAGGTCTAGAGGGCATTATCCCTTATTTTGACAGTATATTCCTAGAATCACTAGTCATAGAGAAATTCCCTGAAGGCTATAACCTCAACCAGCCTGGTCCTTCTGCGTTTTAGCTTTAGCCACGTTTCATTAAGCATCACTCTATAGTCATTTGGAATATAGAGAAGATCTAGGTGTTGCTTTGAATGCCACTATGTACTATTCTTAAAAACATTTTCTAAATATTTACTGTTGGTTTAGATAAGTTGTATTGTATTAAAAATGCTCATTCTTTTCAGCCGGACCAAATTTCTGAAATCCAGAGCGCATTAGATGTTTCCATTAACATCCGACACAAAGCCAATAAAACAACTAAAGCTTGCGTTATTAAAGGCATCGAACGACACGCAAGTATGTTGTAAAACTTCTTTCTTCTACTTCATATGCTTAATGTCTTGTTTTTCAGGCAATATCTATAAAGCAAGAAACCGAGTTCTGGGCATTGACGAGCCACCATTACACGCTGACATTCCCCTCACCTATCACATGCCTAATTCGACTTCTTCGCCCATTCAGCCGGTGAAAATTGAACTGCCTACACCATCTAACGTTAATCCGCCACCGCTTTCGTCACCTCTAATATCTCCTGCTTGGTATTACCCCCCTCCTATCATGCCCCAGCAACAAGGTGGAGGACAATTCGGTAGTATGGCTCAGCAACAGTATTTTCTTGCCCAGAGTCAGAAAATGAGTCCTATGGGTCATCAAGCTAATGGGTAAGCAGTTTTGTAATACCTCTTTTGCATCTTCACTGTTTTTGGAAGTAAAAGTAAGCCTTTTAGAGCGTTCCTCACTTTTACCTAGTAGTAGGTGTCCTTAGCAGTTATGACTCTTTTTATACCATTACATAACAATTGATTGATTTTTATGGCACCTTTTAGATACCAGGCCATGAAGCCGAATCATTTGAACCAAACAATAACCCAGGATCAGGTCAACTTGAGCACCTCCAGCTCATTATCAACCATCTCAAGTGTCAGATCAAATCCAAGGAACTCCCTATCCCCCAGTTGTTACGCAAGCTATGGCGAATCCTCAACGTTCCAGCCTAATTTAGAGCATTGTTTGTATACTGGAGCCTATGGCCAGAACCAGCCAACAGGTAACCATATTTTTTACAAGTATTTTCACTTTTAATCTATATACAATCGTTACAGAGTTATCAACTGTATTGTCTGAGATGAACAATCCAGGGGCATACCACGGGCCAACTTTGGATAAAAAACCGCCAACGTCTCCAGGAGGGTACTACGACTACGAGAATAAGAGAATAGCAGCTCTTAGAGCTATGCACACCAAACCGCAGCCCGGAACCCTCAGGGTTCCCCACAATTCGTGGTCGGGCTATGGAGTTAGTCATACAAGTCCGAGTGGATTTTTCCAGGACAAGTTGAAACGTGTAAGTTCTTCGTGGATACCCTGTGAATTTCCAATATGGTGCGTGTCTCCACCAATGTTGTCCATAGTCACTCCATCAGTCACTTTTGTATGTTTAAGGTTCTTGATAAATTTATTAAGGTTAAGCAATCTTCATGATACTTCTTCTTCTTGATCTCAGCTTCTCCTTCGGAGGTTGCTGATCATCATGGCTATTCTAACTTTAAGGGCAGCTGTCCGAAATAGCTCGACAGACGGGAGGTCAAACCAGTCTCGCAGGTTACGTAGCCATTCTACGTCGACTGACGCTTCTGCGTCCCACGATCTTCCCCTGCATGATGAGCTGCAGAATTTCATATTTTGAATTACGCATAACATGCCCAAGAAACTCTAGTTTTCGTCTCTTAATTGTGAAAAGAATTTCCATTTCCTTATCCATTCCTTCCAGAAATTGTTCGTTCGTAATGCGGTCCATCCAGGAGATCTTTAACATTCGGCGGTACACCCACCACTCAAACGATTCTAGTCTTTTCGATGTTTCCTTGTTCAGTGTCCATCCTTCAAGACCATATAGTAATACTGGAAAGACGTAACACCGCACCTTTCTTACTCTCAAAGTCAAAGATAGATCTCGGGCTGTCAGGAATCTTCTCAGTTTCTTAAATGTTGTCCTCGCTTGGTCAATTCAAGATTTCTTGTTTGGATGCAACATTTTCATTTATGATAGTTCCTAGGTATTTGAAGTGATGGACTTGCTCAACCGTCTTATTGCGTATAGTCAGCTGACCACTGATGTTCCTTTTGGGTATTTTTAGCATTTTTGTTTTATTGATATTAATATTTAGCCCATAATCTTCGCTTACCTGATGTTGTTGACAGTTTGCCATTGATTGCTATACCCGCCAGCTCCTTTTCCAATGCCTCCCGAAAAACAAACTCTGAGTAAATATTAAATAGCATAGCATAGAGAACACACCCCTGTCTGACTCCCTTCCGAATACTAATTTGTTCTATCAAAGCAATGTCATATTTCACTCTAGAAGTTTGTCCCCAGTAGAGATTTGATATTATTCGGACATCGTGGTAATCAATGCCAAGTCCTTGGAGTATATCCAGAAGCTTTTCATGCTTGACTTTGTCGAACACCTTACTATAATCTATGAAGCATACGTAAAGGTCTTGGTTTACATCTAGGCATCTCTGAGACAAGACATTCAAAGCAAAGATCGCCTATCTCGTGCCCATTTTGTTGCGGAATCCAAATTGTGTGTCTGATGTTTCAGCCCCACATTTTTTGTATATTTTAGTATGTATAGTTTTTATAAAGATCTTCAGAACCTGACTCATCAAACTTATTAGTCTGTGTATCATCACACTTTGACGCTCGAGATTTTTTCGGAATAGGAACAAAGGTGGAAAGCAGCCATTCTCTGAGAATTACTCCTGATGTATAAATCCAGGAGTTCCAGCAGTTGCATCCAGCAGTTTCAAGGCCTCACAATGCACCTCATCTGGCCCTATTGCTTTACCTGATTTTGCGGTTTTGATGGCATACTCTACTTCTTCCTTCGTTATTTCTGGAGCGTTCTCTGATATAGTTATGTCATATGTCTCCGTTCTTTGGTCATCAAACAGTTGAGTTATATATTGCTGCCACAGTCTCAGTCTGGCATTGAAGTCAGCAACCAGTGCGCCCTTTTCATCTTTCAGTGTACCAGTTTTCTTCTCTCTCACCACGCCGGTGACTTCTTTTATTTTTTTTATGTAAGCCGAAACTGTCGTATTTCTGTTTTAATTCTTCAATTTCCTTGCACCTTTCAGTCATCCAGACTTCCTTTGCTATTCTTATCTTACTTCTAATTATGTTCTGTATCTCCTTGTACTTGGTGTTATCCCTGGCTTTGTGTCTCTTTCTTTCTTCCATCAGTTCCAAAGTTTCCTCTGTCATCCTTCTCTGCCTAGCTCTGTTCTTGCCCTTACCAATGCTTTTTTGTTGTGTTGTTATTATTGCTTCTTTAATTTTGGTCCACTTTGCCTCTTCACCCAGATCACCAACACTTGAACAAGATTCTTACTAATTATTATATTCAGAAAGTACCTACTCTGCTTCATTAAATTCTTTTGTTGCAGGATGATGAGGTTTGGCTCCCAAACTCGCCAAGACAGAACGAGATGCCTTCAATGCCTTCGGCTAATCCAGCGATGAACACCAGCAATCTTCTAGATCATACACCAGGCCATGTCTGGAACAGAGTTAGCAATGGCAGGTAATAAACGATTTTTTTTTTCAGAAACTTAGAAGGTATAGTTCAAATGTTTAGTTGGCAAGACTTACCATCGATGCTGACCGCCATGAAATTGGACCATTACATACAGCTTTTTAAAGAGCACGAAATAGATTTGACCATATTTTCCACATTGACCGATCAAGACTTAGTTGACATTGGCATCACTGCCTTTGGAGCAAGGAGAAGGATATTGCTGGCAATATCTGGTAAGAATGTTTCTAAAGTATGGTAAGTAGTTCATTCTAACCACAGTCGTTGCATTCTAATTTAAGAAATGAACAAAAGAAACGCACCATTTTCTGCCGCCCCAGGAGCTGAGCGCAGGAATTCTATGTCCAGTCCAAGCAGCCTTGGAGGTAACCACAGACACCCCAGCTGGTAAGATACTTAATCTTGAGCACAACCCAGAATATGCAATATTTATATAGAAATCTTTGGATCTTTTAATAAGGACAAGTTTTAAATAATTATTATACTTGCATTAATTTTATGGAACATATTTTCAAAAATTGCTGTTGCCTCTGAACTGTTTGGAATATTTATCTGTTAGTTGTTTATTTATTTATTTATTTATTCACTATGCCTGAATGTTTATTGAATGATTACAAGATTGGTAGCTAGGTAAAGTACTTATACTGATATGTACTTATCTAAAACTGTCTTAAGACTGTCAAAAGGTGGAAAATTGATTATAATTCGTTTCAGTCAAGTTTTATCTAATACTTTAAACTTAGACACAATTTTTATATATTCCCAATTAAATTCCACGGCGTACACCTAATGCTACCAAAATTATTATTATGAATGCGTGTGTCTCCTTCTAACACATTCTGATTGCTCTGAGGTACTTGAAAACTTAAAGAAAAAATCTAAATTGATGCTTCTCTTTAGTTATTCTTTGACTCACCCCAAATAGAATGTGTTAGAATTTTAATCTGTCTGTGGTCTCGTTTATTTATTTGTTATTCCTATGATGCGTGATGGGTATATTTTTACAATAAAATATTGTGATATTTTACATGTTAAATTTATACTAGATACCATATTATACTTAACTCATATTTAGCATTAATGGCCAGATATTTATTTATTTTTAGTCTCTGATGTAAGCAAAAGTTTTAATTTAACTTTTCGACGTTTTTTTGTTAAAGGTTGTTTATTCCATTTACCGAACATTTGCTTACGACTTATAGGTTGTTATTAAAAATTAAAACTTTTGTAATTATTTATATATTCGATTTGTTCAAGTTTGTAAATTTAGATTATTTCGGGTTGTAATGATTAGTAATAGATATTGCTATTTATATTTATAATTTATGAAGTTTATATTGATATTAAAAGTTACATTACATGTATTTAAGTGTTTTACTTGAATCAGACCCCTAGTAGCATTTCTATTAAGAATTATAGACATAGTTAAGCTTTTTTGCGGGTCAACATTTTCACTAAAGCTGAGATAGATAAAAAAATAGCCGACTATTGTCTTAGTTTTATTATGAATATTTGTCAATGTATCAGAGAGGCATGGAGAGCTTATAGAGGCATTTTCCACCGTAGTTATATCTATCAAAAACCATTACATATTTGGTATATCAGGATGACAGATTCGCCATAACATTCTCAAAAATGCACCTAAAATTGGCAATTAAGAGAATTTGGAAGCCCAGTTCTGCCTGATTTTGGACTCTTCATATTCTTAGTTTTCAAGTATGCTAAAACTGTCTGAAAGGAGAAGTTTATTTAACAGCTAGAAGCTCAACACAAAGTCCATGCCTAAGCACAGATTGAAATACATGTGGAAGTACAATGATGGATTTTTGAAATTACGATGAAAAGTAGCAATTATTATCATTCTCGTACATTCTTTATGTTTAGTGTAGTAGTCCTTCTGTTCTTTCTTCTTGTTAAAGGGAAAAGAAATACTTTATTGTACTTTTAAGAGAAGGTCTAAGAGTAGCAGGCCTTTAGACTTTGTCATCAGAAGCTATAACCAAAAAAAAATGTTCCAAACTCAGTTGAAAGAGATAATATTACAGAATACAAAGAACGTTTGTCGTCGTCAACTAGATTGAGGAAATCATCTCTGGACGACAAAGGTCAATCATCCAAAGTGATAATGTGCCAGACTCATCCAATGAAAGTGGTGATTGCCTCACTCAAAGGTTACATTTCAGTCTTATGGAAGGCCATCGTGCTTTCTGAAGTAGGACGAGGGATGCTACTAGAGCCAAGAACCTAAAGGAGTTTGAAGATAACAATTTTTCTATGGAGCGTAAATTCTAATGTAATATGTTCAACTTAAAGCTTCTTTGACTCTGACTTTGGCTCTCAAAGACAGATTAAGGGATTCTGCTACTGATATGGTTGATACATCCTGCAGCATACTGAAAAAAATTAAAATCCAGGAATAGAAGTGCATTGCTGATTTTAATACAAAAAATTTATTAGAGACACCAAAAACATTGAAAATTGACTAGAAATCGAAAAACAAAGTACAAATACATATGTTCTCAAATTATGGTTTTTCTATCCACCAACTTTTGCAATACATGTGCTCCATCCAACACAACTCCATTTATAGGATATTTAAGAGGGGATAATGAACATTAGTTACAAAAAGAAAAACGATCAGGGCAAAAAATGCATATACCATAACAATTGAAAAGGTAAAAACTATAAAATGCTGACTCATAGTTGCGTAGGCGTGGACGTGGCATAAATGGTTCGAGAAATTACAGCTTTGGAGGCTGGTGGATCTGTTTGAGGAAATGAATTTCAGGATATCACTAACAGAAGAGCTATAGTGATCCACATAATGGGAACGTCAACAATCTACAATGCAGGCGTACCCTGGAGGTGACACATTTTTTTTTGGACCTCAAATATCATGTAGTCTAGTTCCCAGATATTCCTCAAACGATCAATAAAAGGATATGATCAATCTCTCCTCAATATAGCTACATAAATTTCATATAAACCTAATGACCGCCATAATATCAGGGATGTTTTTTGACTATCAAGGGAGGTCTCAGCCTTGTGGGGGAGAGTTCTTCAAAAGCCTTCTTATGAGGCGCAGTCGACTCTTGCGGCCTTGATTAATTCTTCCCTCGATGGGGGTGTTTCTTCTGCCTGTTTGAAGTCTGCTCTTATTCGCCCAAATCTGTGGTTATCTGCTCTTCATTCTTCTTTCTTGAATGTCCCAAATAATAGACAATTCCAATTTGAGGCTGATATTGGTACCTCGGATGCAGTGGTCCACTTTCTCGAGGATTTTTTCGCTAGAGTCAACTAGGAGGCATCGGCAGCGGTATTTTATGACTTGTCCAAGACATTTGATTGTGTGGACAGGGATATACTACTCCGGAAGCTATCTGTTTACGGTTTCAGGGCAGTGGAGCCCAGATGATTCGGATCCTTTTATGCTGGCCGTGTGCAGGCAGTTTCTGTGGAAGGAGAAGTGTCTGAGCTACCTTTTGTAGAATTCCTTACCCCAGTAGCACGATGACGTAAAAATGTCGGCAGTGATACAGCAGGGATGACGCTGAAATCACTTAAAGTTGGTGGCACAGTGATGTCAAAAAGACGTTCCTAACGCACAGCCCAGTCACGTTAGCTTAATGACGTGAAACTAACGTCAATTTGATGACGCGGTAAAAACCTTAAGAAATGATATAACTAAGACGTCAGTTTAATATCAGGAATCTTTGGCTATCAAAAAAAAATAATTTAAAAAGTTTAAATTTATTATTACGAAAATCAAGTCATTTAACATTATATACATAACAACACTTCTACATTCTTACATCACAATTACAGTCATTTGTTTATCACGTGGCTGCTCATGAACCACAGACAAAGCATCATAAACTGAATAAAGTAGTTAAGAATGTGGCACCTATACCGGGTGTTGCAGCATTGGGCGGGACATAGGCCCATATGAATTTTAATAGGGTCTTTTATTGGCTCCCCTAATTATTTTGGTAAAAAAATTATTTAGTTTTTTTAAACAGCACTAAAATTCCCAACCAATAGGATAACTTCAAGCATTTTTAATCAACCCGTTTACGAATTATTTGCCAGTAACATTTTTAATATTCTGTCTTTTTTTATCGCCCCGTATTCAACGACACCAGTCAAGGTAAGAGTGGACTGTCAAATGAAGCTGTCTTTCATGAATTTTTTGTGTTTGATAGCGAAGTCTTACTGGTGTCCGTAAATACAGGGCGATAAAAAGGACAAAATACTTTAAAAGTTATTGGAAATAACTCGTAAACGGGTTTATCAAAAATGTCTGAAGTTGTAAATTTAGCTGTGGTTTTTAATGTTCTTCAAAAAATCTAAGTAGATGGTTTCTCTAAAATAATTAGGGAAGCCAATAATTGACCCTTTCAAAATTTACATGGGATTTCCTACGTCCCGTACGACGATGCAATACCCGGTATATTAAACTAGATCATCTATTATTGTAGATAACTCCTAAATCTTTAAGGCTGAAAGTTCATTTTTTACTACTTACCTTTAGGTGAAGCCTCATCCACTTTTAATGTGATTTTTTTTAGTGCAAAATTCTTTCTCCAACAACGAACGAATCGGGCAAAAAAGTGGATGAGGCTTCACCCAAAAGTAAGTAGTAAAAAATAGATCATTTATTGATACGTCAGGTTTATGAAGTCTTTATGTCGTGAGCAATGATAATAACGTCATTATTTCGTTACAAGTCTCAAACGGCCTTAAACTGTCATTGTGACGTCACTGTGCTACTGGGTGACACTTTGGGTCTATTTCTGTTCTTAGATAACTCCCAAATTTGAGGCGGATTATTCACTTTTCTACTAATTACTTTTGGGTATTTCGCCTCAATACACTATTCATCTATTAATACGTCAGGTTTATGACTTCTTTATGTCGTGAGCAATGATAATAACGTCATTATTTCGTTACAAGCCTCAATCTGCCAACGCGGCCTTAAACTGTCATTGTGACGTCACTGTGCTACTGGGTCACACTTTGGGTCCATTTCTGTTCTTAGATCACTCCCAAATTTTGAGGCGGACTATTCACTTTTCTACTAGTTACTTTTGGGTATTTCGCCTCAATACACTTTTTATCTATTGATACGTGAGGTTTATGACGTCTTCATGTCGTGAGCAATGATAATAACGTCATTATTTCGTTACAAGGCTCAAACTGCCAACGCGGCTTTAAACTGTCATTGTGACGTCACTGTGCTACGGTATCACACTTTGGGTTAATTTATGTTCTTAGATAACCTATATTTTGTAGCGGATTATTCATTTTTCTACTACTTACTTTTGGGTATTTCGCCTCAATACACTTTTCTTGGTGTTTTGGAGATCTTGTTATCAACATCAAACAAAACTCCCGCCAGATATGAGTGTCATGGGCCACATTAGTTCTAATTTGCTGTCTCGTGTACTAATTTAGAATATTAAAACTTTTTTGACTGTGGCTATAAATGAATTTGAACAGCGTTATATCACTTTTCACCGCTGCTAGAATCCAGCCTATCAAGTTACCAATAAGTGACCAATAATGACCGCCATGTAGTAAATGTTAAATATGTTCACAGAATTTTTTAAGGGTTTCTATATATTGGAATGATGCCTCGGTGGACATACTTAAAAAAATCAATACACGTGATCTTCATTGAATTCAATGCAAATTTGAGTACCTATGATTGAAGCCGCTTGAAATATTCCTGGCACTGTAATAGTTTTCAACAATTTTTAGAAAAAAAAATGAATAACGATAATTTTTCCTCAGGTTTAAACACTTTATATTTAGATATTTTTAATACATGTTCAGGTTAAATCGTTCCTATTATACAGACTTTGTGTAAACCAAGTTTTCTGTCTGGCTTTGTCCTTTTTAACACGTTATAATACGACTTATATATATAGTGCTATGCACGAGATTAAACATGACTATGACATAGTCGCAGTAACCGAAACATGGCTTTCCAACCATGTTCTTGACAATGAATTGTTTCCTAGTCACTTCAACCAGTTTAAAAGTAGGAACCGGGACGATAGCCAACATGGTGGAGGAGTTCTACTTCTCCACCACTCGGGTAAAAAATAATTATAAGTGCCAAAAAGTACCACTCGCTTTTACCGAAATTGACGTACTATGTGTCAAGTTGTTTATTAACGACTATTATAACATATACATATTGGTTGTGTACATAACACCAAGCTGCTCTTTTTCTGTTAGGGAGGACTTTTATACGTTCCCCGAGGGCTTACATTTCATGTATCACAAAAACTATATCATTCTTGGTGATTTTAACGTACCGCGCCTTAAAGATTATGGTGCAAACAACACGAACAAGATAAAGGACACCTTAGCAAAATCACTAACCAACTTTTTGACATTTTTTGATAGCAAGCAGGAAACAATGTTTATAATCATAACGGCAGAATATTGGATATTGTACTAACACCTCTGGAAAGTTGTGTAAATAGGTCGATGTTTAGTCTTGTTAACTAGGATGTACACCATCCAACGCTAGCAATAACCACTAAATTGAGCATTGACAAAAACCCTTAAGCAGAATCACCGATAATAAATACAAGTTTAGGCAGGCTGATTACGAGGCGATGTATCAAATGTCTCACAGGGCCGATTGGAATGCTTTGGAAACCTTTTCTGAAGTGAACGATGCAGTAGACCATTTTTACGGTACCGTATACAATATATTCGACATATGGGTACCCAAGTGTAAAGTCGGTAAGCAATATCCAGCATGGTTTAATAAAAGTTTAATAAGTAATCTAAAAAAGAAAAGCAAACTTAGATTAATGCTTAAAAAGTCCAGTAACGCACACATTTGTGATGAGTTTTCAAATTTAAGAACGCAAATTAAAGTAGACATAGATCTAGCCAACCTACATACAAAAAATACAACAAGACATCAACAAAAACACGAAAACGTTTTGGCAATTCTTTAAACACAAAAATGGTTCCGTATTTCTGCCTAAACACATGACTCTTCAAGAACAGCAGTTTATATCTGGACAAGATATTGCAGACGGATTTGCTGATCACTTCGCCTCGGTTTATCAGGAGCGGGACGCAGTGGTCGATTGTGACTTCTTGGAAGATTGTAGCCTTGGTAATTCAGTGATACTCACACAGATCAATGATATAGATATATGTGATGCAGTAAAGTTGTTAAAGGTCAACAAAGCAATTGGCCCCGATAATATTCCGCCCTATATTGTTAAAGGATTAGTAGGATTTTTCATAGAACCTCTCAAAATAATATTCAATCTAATACTTAGAACTAAAACATTCCCAGACAAATGAAAAAAGCAAAAATATGTCCCATTTTTAAAAAAGGTGATAAGTCTGATATATCAAATTATAGGCCTATTGCAATACTATCGGTGCCCGCCAAAATACTGGAATCAATAATATATAGACATACCTATTACGCAACTGCTAATCAGATATCTATATCTCAGCACGGTTCTTCAGGGAAGGTCCACAGTACACAGTGCAATTTTACCCAATTTACTTCAAACTGTTTGGACAGTGGGACCCAGGTAGATGTAGTGTACACGGATTTTGCTAAGGCTTTTGATAGGGTATCGCATGCAGTACTCCTGGATAAGCTTTCTAAGGAATTTGGTTTTTATGAGGGACTAGTGCAATTATTGTCATCATATCTGGAAGATCGCAGTCAATCGGTGTTTATACAAGGATACAAATCAAAACCATTCGTACCCACATCAGGTATACTCCAAGGATCTAATCTGGGACCATTACTGTTTCTATTGTTTATAAATAGCATAACTAAATTGATATCAGGGGGCTGTAAGATCTTAATGTATGCTGATGATATTAAATTGTTTTGTGAAATAAAAACGTCGACTGACTGCGAAGTGCTTCAGCAAAATATAGACAGAATCGTCACTTGGTCCATAAATAACAAGTTGGACTTTAATATAAGTAAATGCTGTTGTGTTACGTTCACGCTGAAAAAAAAATTAATACTTAACGAATACCAAATGGGTGGAAGCGTATTGGCTAGAGTGGGGGAAATGGTGGATCTTGGGATATTGTATGATTCACGGTTGTCTTTTGGGAGTGACATAGATAAAGCTGTCAGGCGAGCGTATGGATTGTATGGTTCTGTAGTGCGAAATTGTAGATGCTTTAATGACACTGAATGTATTAGAAAGCTCTTTATATCTTATGTACGTAGTGTCTTAGAATATGCGCCAGTTATATGGAACCCCATATACGAGGTACATAATAGGAAAATAGAGAAAGTTCAGAATAAAGTTTTAAGATACATATACTATAAAGGCAGTGGGTCATATATATTTGATATACCAAGTTCGGAACTAAGAAGCAGATATAAGTTGAGTAGCCTAGAAAAACGGCGAGAATTTTATTGCCTATTATTCTTGTATAAGCTTGTACATAATCATGTCGATGATTCTGCTCTGCTATCGCAGACAAATTTCTATGTACCACAACGCAAGACTAGACATCTACCTATGTTTTATATAGAACCCGTACGAACCAATATGTTTATGGAAGCTCCACTAAATGTTATGTGTAGACTAGAAAATGAACGCCAACATGAATGTGACATGTTCCATCTTGGGAAAAGTAAATTTATTGCAGTGTTAAAATATTCTACGGGATTAGTCTAAGAGAATCAGGTTATCTATAATCTGATTCTAAACCACCTACTCTATAATTGGATTTGTCTGTAGAGTTTGAAATAAATAAATAAGTAAATAAATAGACTATTGATAAAATTGTAAAGGTGGCGGTCAGGAGTGTTAGAAAAAGGCATTTTCCTACCGACTACCGACATAAAAACGTGTAACTAATGCTTTATTAGCCTAAGAAGCACTTTAGCTTTTAGGATAGGCACATAAGGCAAACCTTATGCTGACAATAATCATAATAATTATTGTCGATGACCACAAAAAGAGTACTCGAATTCTTTATTGTTCGATGACATGAAAAAAATTTAAGGAATAAAGGTTTGTCACTTGTATTAAAAAATAAGAAAATGAAAGATCACTGAATTAGAATCGATATGTTCCCCACGCGCCCAGATGATTTTCTTAACAAACCACTGCCGACGATTAGTAATTCTCTTCCATTAATCTCTTGACTGAATTGGAAAAGATAAAATGTTTAAAAAATAGAAGTTGATGGGTAAATCATCTATACGCCTATCAATTCCTGAGCTTTGTTTCAATAGCGCACCAAACCTATACTTATTAATCGTTTAAGGAAAGGTTTAAGGTAATACCATTTTCATGTAACCAGGCATAACTCCATTTACTGTTTTCAGTTTAGTTTTAAATTTAGCACAAGCAAGAAGACAATGCTGCTTGTACAGTTATTCCTAACACTAATTTGTATTTACGCCTCGGAGCAAAAGATTGAAGTTTTGTATGAAGAAAATCAAATCAACGACTATGCACAAAGAGTCCACGACCCGAAATTTTACTCAGTCTCTAATATGATTGTAGATCCTTCGGAAAAAAAATGCGTCGATATTGTGAACCTCTATATAAGGTATTCGAAATGTAGAACGATAGTTTCTGATCATGTGGACTTCAATAAGTTTACTGATACTGAATTTGCTGTTACTACAATAGCGATTGCAGATCTTAATAATTTCGGTTTGAGGCTGAATCAGCTCGTGAGTTCACAGTACTTCTTTAACAAAGGCAGGTTTAAATTCCTTATCTGCTCTACGCTAATTAATCAGGAGGAACTTTTACTTCTATCGAAGCAAGTCTGGAAAAGACGCATACTCGATTTTGTAATACTGTACTACAACAACACTCTTATGGTTTCCAGCTACAATCCTTTCACCAGAATACTTCACATAACTGATGAAATTAATAGCATGGATTCCCATTTTGACGAGTTTCCTGATAAGCTTAAAAATATGAACGGCTATCCGCTAAAAGTCTTTGTTCTTAGTAAAATAATATTTAAACCTCCTTCCGAATATAATGACTACAATTCCAATTTTAGAAAAGTTTTCATAGACTATTTTAAAGCGAATGTTATTGAAGTTGTAATGAATAAGGATGACAGCACAATGGACAACATGCAACGTAGATTAAGCCAAGAGAACGTGGAAGTGTTTCCAATGTTATTATCTTTCTCAACACGTTCAATTCTCAAGCAATACCGAGACTCAGTTAGCCGGCTGTATCCTCCAACAATGAATAACTTGGTAGTGGTAGTACCTCAAGGCCACGCCGTCCCTAAATGGAAACATTTTCTAAAAATGTTTTGGATTTTCGCTTTTCCAATGCATATTGTCATGTGTTTGACGGTGTCGCTTGCAAATAAATACACCTCCCCAATGGAAAAAAGACAACTAGATTATTTCGGTTTTATGGCAGTACAACTAAGATCTTCAGTGCCCCACTTTATGAAAACAAAGTCTCCAATAAAAGCCGTCTGGTTCGTCCTGTCCATCCTAACTGGAGTAATTTCAGACATATTTATTTTTCGGAATATCCTTAATACTAGTTATTACCCTGAAATTAATACTTTAGACAAACTTCTCAAAAGCCCTCTCAAGATTTACAATACAGACTGCCCAGTAAACGCCAGCTTGAAGGCCGTAATGGTAGTGGTTTCTAAAACAGCTTGGCACGAAAAATTAAAAGATGGAGAACACAATGCATTTATTGGCAATTCTGAGCAATTTGACAGGATTGCCAAGTGGCACACCAATAATCGACGACCATTCAGGTACAAGATCCTTCCTGAAATACTGCAACCAGCTTTCGCAACTTTCTATTGTAAAGCCAAGTCGCCTTATATAAGAAAGATGGACCAATTGGTTTTAAGGGTAAGAGAAATGGGAGCTTCGATCACAGGTTTCATCAAATATAAAGAGCAATTAAGTGAAGAATCTAAGTCCATGTTAAGATTCGAAAATTACTATGGAATTTTTATCATATGGATGTCAGGAGTGTTTTTCAGTGTCCTAGTTTTTTTGGGTGAATTATGTAAGTTTTATTTTTTTAAATAAACGTTAAAACACCAAAACTTGTTTTTGGTATAGATACCCTTAGAAATGGAAAAAAATCGTATTACTATAAACACATTAAATTTTTGTACCTGACCAGATTTCCCACTTGTGACGCTTCTTCATTTTATCAATAACCGAGTTCTTCTTGGTTGTTTTCTTTGCAGCTTCAGCTGCAGTTTTCTTTGTACCCCAGACGCTTTAAACCTTTGCCTGCATCTATCGTTTTCTTTCTTTGGTGCATTGGGTTTCAGTGCTTTCACAGCGTTCTTCTCTTTCTTGTTCTTCTTTGGCTTGGATTTAGGTTCAGCATCCCCTGGAGGTTCAAACGTTTTTAAACCGTAGTTTTTATCGTTTTTCTTCTTTGGTGCACATGTAAGTTTAGCATGGCCAGTCTGGTGAGGCTCAAGGTCGCTTGGAGGTTGTGGTTCTGAATCAGGTTTTATTAGGGCTTCTTCAATAATATTCAAACAGCTATATAACTAATAAAATGTATCAGAAAAAACTTTTTTTCTTCCCTTCTAAATTATCTATAGGTGGGCTCATTTGATAAAAGAGGGCTTCCACTTCAGCATTCTTCTCCTTGGAAACTTTCAAAGATAGAACTGATCAAAGAGGGCGCTCTAAATATGAGCCCTTCATGATGAAAGCAAGCTCATAAACATTTATGCCAAATGTTAAAAGATGGTTCCCATCAACAAAACCAAGCAATATCCATTTTGATTAATATTACTAAGTAACTGACATTAAATTTATCATTGAACACTCCAGTCAGATTTCTTAATTGTGATGCTTCTTTACCTTCTTAATAACCGATTTTTTCTATCTCAGGCGTTTTTACACCTTTGCCTAAAGTCTCCCGTTACTTATTGTTTTTTTCTTTGGTCCATTGTGTTTCTGTGCCTTCACAGCTTTCTTCTGTTTCTTGTTCTTCTTTGACTAGGACTTAGGTTTAGCATTCTCACTCTGATGAGTCTCGAGCTCGCTTGGAGTTTCAGACGTGTTTAAACCTTTGCCAGCTGTCTTCAATTCTTTATCATTTTTTGATGCCTTGGGTTTTGTAGTAGCTGCTGTTAACAAAGCTGAATAAAAATTATAAAACTAAGTCATTAAATGTACACTGAGACTATACCTAATCTACTGTAAATCAAAACAATACACAATACGTTGATTCTTTTAAATATTATTCTGCTGTATTAGTATTCTCAGAGACACGACATCATCATCAATAAAATAAAAAAACGTGCATTTTTAATTCAATTTATTAAACAATCGTGTAACGCACACACATCAAGTTTTGTCACTGAACAGACTTTTTAAATGTGAGGCTTTTTCACTTTCTCAATAACCGAGTTCTTCTTGGTTGTCTTCTTTGCAGTTTCAGCTGCAGTTTTCTTTATACCCCAGACATTTTAAACCTTTGCCTGCACCTATCGTTTTCCTTCATTGGTGCATTGGTTTCTGTACTTTCACAGTGTTCCTCTCTTTCTTCTTCTTTTTTGGCTTGGATTTAGGATCAGCATCTCCACTCCAATGAGTATAAAACTCTGGGGGTTCTGACGTTTTTAGACCGTAATTCTTATCGTTTTTCTTTTTTGGTGCACGTTTAGGTTTAGCATCGCCAATCTGGTGAAACCCAAGGTTGCTTAGAGGTTCTGGTTGCGGATCAACTTTTATTAGGGCTTCTTCGATAATGTGCAAATTGCTATATAAATTCTCCAATTTATTAGATAAAACTTTTTCCCGTCCCTTCTAAAACCTTTATTAGTGGGTTCATTTGATGAAAGAGTGAAGTGGAGGCCACTTCTGCATTCTTCTCCTTGGCAACTTTCCAAGTTAGAATTAACGTGCCCTTCGTGATGAAGCTAAGTTCATACACTTTTGAACCAAAAATAAAAAACCTCGATCAACAAAACCAAACAATATGCATTTTGATTCAATTTATTGAGCAACACACATCAAATTTGTCATTGAAACTCGGATCATATTTCCTAGTTGTGCAGTTCCTCACCTTCTCAATAACTCATTTCGTCTTAGTTATCTTCTTCCCACTTCAGCTGCAGTTTTTTTCCCTCCAAACGTTGTTAAATATCGGCCAGAAGTCTTCTGTTACTTATCATTTTCCTCTTTGGTTCATTTGGTCTCTGTGTCTTCACGGCATTCTTCTCTTTCTTGTTTTTCTTCGACTAGGACTTAGGTTTAGCATTCACACTTTGATGAGTCTCGAGCTCGCTTGGAGTTTCAGACGTGTTTAATCCTTTGCCAGCTGTCTTCAATTCTTTATCATTTTTCTTCTTTGATGCCTTGGGTTTTGCAGTAACTGCTGTTAACAAAGCTGAATAAAAATTATAAAATTAACTCATTAAATATACACTGAGACTATACCTAATCTACTGTAAAACAAAACTAGATAGAAGACGTTAATTCATGTATAAAACATATTATTCTGCTGTGTTAGTATTCTCAGAGACACGACATCATCATCAATAAAATCAAGAAATATGCGTTTTAATTCAATTTATTAAACAATCGTGTAACGCAGACAACAAGTTTTGTCACTGAACAGATTTTTTAATTGTGAGGCTTTTTCACTTTCTCAATAACCGAGCTCTTCTTGGTTGTCTTCTTCGTAGCTTCAGCTGCAGCTTTCTTTGTACCCCAGACGTTTTTAAACCTTTGCCTGCACCTATCGTTTTCCTTCTTTGGTGCACTGGTTTCTGTACTTTCACAGTGTTGTTCTCTTTCTTGTTCTTCTTTTGCTTGGATTTATCAAATCAAATCGAATCAAATCACTTTATTGCCTTAAAAGCCGTGAAGCAATGACAACGTCAAAATACAATGGGTACAATGAATACAAAGGCAAAATAATAGTAACTTACAGTATTCCCTTACATCATAAAATAAATGTTCAAGAAGGTAGCTCTTCAATAGACCTTTGAATTTTTTTATAGAGGTAATTGACTTCAGAGTATTTGGTAATCTGTTATATAAGTTGGCACAAATGAAGTAAGGACTTTTCTGGTACTGAGCTGTTAAGTAAGGTGGAATGGAAATATTTGTGTTATGTCTAGTATTGTGATCATGAATATGCAGGTGCTGCGAGAAATTAGTGAAATGTTTCTTAACAAATACGACTGCGCTAAAAATAAGTATGCATGGAAATGGTAGTATTTTATGTCTACGAAAGAGTGGTCTGCAGGAGCCCAATGGGTTCAGCGAGAATATATTTCTAATTATGCGCTTCTGAAGAATGAAGATTCTGTTATGATCCACTGACTGACCCCAGAAAAGAATGTCATAGCTCAAGTGACTATATGCTAGGGCGTAATATACTTGTAGGAAGTGATTTGTCTTCAGTATGCCTCTGAGGTTTCTGATTGCATAGTAGGCTGAGTTAAGTTTGCCTGAGACATAGTCAGTAAGGTGGGTCCATCTGAGGTGGGGATCAACATGGAAATCAAGGAATTTGAAGGACTTAGCTTGCAGGATGGGTTTGGAGTTTATACCAAAGTTAACATTCTCTGGAGGTGACTTACGGTTGCTATAAATCATGTAGGATGTCTTGGACTCACTGACAATAAGGTTATTTTGCACGCACCATTGAGAAAATCGTTGACCCATTATGTTGGCCTGGTTGGTAAGGTCAGTAAAATTATCTGCTGCTATGGCAACGGTGCAATCATCTGCACACATGATTAATTCAGATAGGGAGTGGGTTGATGGATTAGGTTTTAGGAGGTTAGCTAACAAGTCGTTGATGTACAAAGTGAATAGTAAAGGGGACAATATCCTGCCCTGGGGGACACCCCATGGTGAACTTTTGGGCTTGGATCTGCTTTCTCCAAACCTGACCCGAACCTTTCGATCTGTGACAAAGGATTCACCACATCACAAGTAGACCCCTTATACCCAGAGCCTGCAGCTTTTCGTATAGAAAATGTCTATTCGCGCAGTCGAATGCCCGGGTTAAGTAAAAAATAGGGTTAAGACGCACTTTGAAGAATCAACATTACGATAAACAAAATCCAATAGGTTAAATGCTGCCTGCCGTTGATGTCGACAAATTGTTCAGGTTCAGTTTATTTAGGTTCAGCATCCCCTCTCCAATGAGGATAAAGCTCGCTTGGAGGTTCAGACGTTTTTAAACCGTAGTTCTTATCGTTTCTCTTCTTTGGTGCACATGTAAATTTAGCATCGCCAGTCTGGTGAAGCCCAAGGTCGCTTGGATGTTCTGGTTCCCGGTCAGGTTTTATTAGATCTTCAATAATGTGCAAACTGCTATATAAATAATCCCATTAATTAAAAAAAACTTTTTCCCTCCGTTCTAAAACCTTTATTAGTGGGTTAATTTGATGAAAGAGTGAAGTGGAGGCCACTTCAGCATTCTTCTCCTTGGCAACTTTCCAAGTTAGAATTGACGTGCCCTTCATGATGAAACTAAGTTCATAAACTGTTGAACCAAAAGTAAAAAACTGATGCCCATCAACAAAACCAAGCAATATGCATTTTGATTCAATTTATTAAGCAACACACATCAACTTTATCACTGAATACTGGATCATATTTCCTATTTGTGCAGTTCCTCACCTTCCCAATAATTGTCTTCTTCCCACCTTCAGCTGAAGATGTCTTTTTTCCTCCAAACGTTCTTAAATATCGGCCAGAAGTCTTCTGTTTCTTATCATTTTCCTCTTTGGTTCATTTGGTTTCTGTGTCTTCATGGCATTCTTCTCTTTCTTGTTTTTCTTCGACTAGAACTTAGGTTTAGCATTCACGCTTTGATGAGTCTTGAGCTCGCTTGGACTTTCAGACGTTTCTAAACCTTTGCCTGCTTGCTTCAGTTCCTTACCATTTTTCTTCTTTGATGCATTAGGTTTTTGTGCTTTCACAGCATTCTTCCTTTTTTTCTTCTTATTTGGCTTGAATTTAGCTTTAGCATTGCCAGTCTGGTAAGGTTTAAGCCCGGTTGAAGATTCTGAGTCAGGTTCCATTATAGATAGCTTCTTCAATAATGTGCTTTTCCCTCCTTTCTAAAACCTCTACTGGTGGGCTCATTTGATTATTTGATTCAACTTCCACCCTATTCTCCTTGGCCACTTTCCAATACAGGATTGATCTAACAGGGCACTCTAATATACCTGATTGCGATGCCCTTCGTGGTGGAAGCAAGTTCAAGCTCTCAAGCCAAAAGTGAGAATCTGATTCCCAGCAACAAAACTAAATAATATACAATTTGTTTGAATTTATTAAGTGGTTCACATCACATTTATTATTGAACACTCTGGTCAGATTTCCTAATTGTGCGGTTCTTCAATTTCTCAATAACCAACTTCGTCTTAGTTGTCTTCTTCCCACCTTCAGTTGCAGTTTTTTTTCCTCCAGACATTTTTAAACCTTTGAAGTCTTCTATTTCTTATCATGTTTCTTTTTTGGTGCATTGGGTTTCTGTGCCTTCACAGCATTCTTCTGTTTCTTGTTCTTCTTTGACTAGGACTTAGGTTTAACATTTTTACTCTGATGAGGCTCGAGCTCGCTTGAAGTTTCAGTCGTTTTTAAACCTTTACCTGCTGTCTTCAGTTCTTTATCATTTTTCTTCTTTGATGCATTGGGTTTTTGTGCTTTCACAGCGATCCTTACTTTTTTCTCCTTATTTGGCTTGAATTTTGGTTTAGCATCGCCATTCTGATGAGGCTTAATCCTGCTTGGAGTTTCGGGTTCTAGATTAGGTTCTGTGATAGCTTCTTCGATTTTTTCGAACTTTTTCCTTCTTCTAAAAGCTTCTATTTGATAAAAGAAGGCTTCAACTTCAGCCTTTCCCTCGTACATATCAGCTTTGTAGAGATTAATAACAACTTTGCGTTTTCTTTTCATCATTTGCCAGACCCTTTCCATAATCCACACGTATCTTGCTTCTGTCTCCTTTTTCACAGCCATACCTTGGACTTCTATTCGAGCTCCATTTATATTTCCATTTCCTTCGATTCCTTCGAACATTAATAATTTGTTAAGGCTCAAGCGCCCTTGAAAGTTGAGTTTCCTGATAAGGCTCCGTTTCTGGCTCAGTCTTTATAACCTCTCTTCAGTCTAGCTTGCCTGATAAAGCCCTGGATTCCAGAGAATCAATCTTCCTAAGCTCAGCCAAAGTTTATCACGTTGCGTTTATTAGTTATGGTATCGTAATTAAAACACATATTTATCTCCTTTTGCTCCTCTTTCTCTTGTCACATACCTAATTATGAAAGGAAAAGTCATAGTAATGTGTCAGCGGGTTACCGTATCAAACCGTATAAGGATAGCAACAGGTCATTGTAGTACCGATGTATTTTTAGAACATCTGGGAGTACTATAAGTATTTTTCTCTTGACCCAGAACGCCCTGTTTTGGTTCCAAGTCGAATAGAAACAGGCCTTGGATTGAAAAACAGTGCTAATGTATTTTACAATACTGGCAGGTTCTACTACTTTTTGGTTGTGAGTCATGGTAGAACCATGACTCACACCATCTTGGATCTACGTCGAACATAAATAAGACTTGCATTGATTGCTCAAGTTTCAGGTTGTTTGGTTCACGAACATAAATTGTTGGTTCACGAGCATGAAACGTCAATAATCTGAACAAATAACATAAAGAAAATTAAAATTTAATTGTCATAATTAGTTAGGTGGTACCGTCATTTTCACTCTTATTTTTAAATTTGTTATTTTTTTTTCTCTTTCATTGGTAATTAACGTTCTTTCCCTTAGGCTCTTTAGAGACATACAATATTATAAATTTAGAGGTTGTTGCTGGATCCCCACTGACGACACGTAGCCACACCCCTATGGAGAAAGAAGCTCTCCATGACTGGATATTTTTTTTATATATTTAAAGTAAAAACAAGAAAGTTAGTGCTGTTGCTAAAAAATAATTTAATGTAAAAAAGCTATGGGTTTACTTTAATTACAAAGACCATTCTCCTAATAACTTAAAATTATGTATCACATGTTAATAGCATTAGAACACAATATGGCTAGTACCGTGTATGTAATTGCACTAGAAATAAGTGATCGAACATCGAATATTATAAAACTATAATAGCTTACCCCGGATATGTAAACACTTTCAGATAAACAATTATCTGTGGCAAATAAATTAATGTACAATAAATACCAAAACGCCCGGTACAAATAAATAAAATAAATAATAAAACCTGAAGTGTTTACACTCTCTGTTAATTTATAAATTAAACATTTATGTCGTCTTATTATAAGTACTTAAGGCATACACAGATACAACGCTAGTACTAATTCTGAAGACCTCCTTACAAGAACGTAAAGAGTTTACATCAGACTAATTAAACACCCTGTATATACAGCTTAGGTCTACAGAGTATGTTAGAGATAGACTATATTTAGTTTACAGTGTTATTTTACTTGGTAAAAATTAAATAAAAACGCGCCTGCGCGGCTCATTGAATCTTGCAGTTGGAACTATATGTTTCTTAAGGAATATATTTGATTGGTCCTGCCAATGCTGAAATATATTCCTTGAGTTTGATAGCCATACAGAACTGGTCAGAAACAGAAAAAAACCCTCTCCAACCTAATTTCGTTATTTAAAACACGAACATTATCGAGAAAATAGCTTGATGGTTCATCCGTTTCAACTTACACAAATCATTAAAAATACTGCTGAAAATTCTTAATTATATTCCAACACTAAACTAAAAATATTTGTCTAATTTAGTGATTTTCACACCATTAAAAAATTCCCTAAATTATTGAACAGAGAATCACAACAAATAGTAAGAAGTGAGTATAAAAACATCCATTTCAAACCAGATCTTTGATAATTGTTTCTTCTATGTGTTATTTATATATTCTTAACTGTATTATTATGTCAAGTATACAATAACTTTACATACATCCACAAGTTTCCACGATCATATTCGACAGAAGTTTGGTTGTTAACGTCTTATTGCCGTCCATGTAAATTAAGTGCAATGGTTGGAATTGGGTGGCTGCACAGCATGGGGTTAATTCTGGTCTCGACCCTTTTCTATTTGAACTTCCCATAACTTTCTGAAATTAAAAGAAAAAGCACATTAACACCATCTTCAGTATAGCATTTTTAAGAACAACATATATTAACATAGAAAATTTGGATTGAATTAAGAATATGATGTCAATATGTTCCACTGGTGATATGTTAGGTCTGGTTGGCATTTAATGACCAGGTTCAGATTCCTATTTTTCTAAAACATGTTTTTTCTGATAACCTAAGAATTTGGCACTACCTGGAGCGTTGGCAGTTCGATATAGAATTGGAAATCTCAGCTCTAATTTGTTAGTGGAGTCAACAACAACAGATCAGCTTCTATTACATAAAAGCAAATTTCAGGGTTTATAACACTTACAAACGCTTCTAATTTCTGCTGAATGCCCCAAGAAAACAAAAATATCGTCATCTTGGTGGAAAAGTATCCATAAATTTGATTCAGGCTCTACCTGTATACACAAAAAACCTTCTTTAGGTATTTTTACTAACTAAACACTACAAATTTGATTATTGACACAACATTGGAAGAAATTTTTGAATTCGATGCATTGAACACAGAAAAGTGCAAACCGTTCGATTATCCTGAAGCAATAAAAAAAAGATGGTCACATTTCAACTAATTTGAATACATTTCAGGCACACAAACAGTTTTCATGTCTTAGTTGTCGTGCAGCAAAATACTGGCGTCAAAACTACAAATTTCTGCCAGCAGTTTTCTACTACTGGGCTCAAAAAGGACATAGTGATACCAAGTAGTACCATTATCATCAGAATCAAATTTACTAGATGTCGAAGCCTTCGCCTATCTTGATATTATCCAAAGCTTCTTCATCACCAGGAAGTCAGATTACATGTCCATCTTTTTTGCGAAAGACAAAAGATATTGAAGCAGCATTTGATTCTCACGGCTAAAGCAGATCCAATACCACTAGTTTTCTAAGCATTTTTAAGCTGGACCATCTGAGAAAAATTGGCACCAACACCCCAGTCAAAAAATCGATAAAAAATTAGTTTTTGTGAAGACTGTTATGATCAAGAAGACAACACCATGATTTTTTGTTTAAAACCTGCAAATGCATTTTTTTACGGCCCTATAGACCAATATCTTAGGTGGATCGACGGTATCGTAATTTATCCAAAAAATAAACTCTGTATGAACTCTAGCGTACAAGAACAATATTCAAAGTCTTCAACAAGAACTGTAAAGTCTGCAGGATGGGGGTTATTCAGATTACGCCTAGAAAATACCAGTTTAACACAACCCACGCAAAGTATCTTCAAAAATATAGTTTAATCAACTATAATCAGTGCAAGGTTTAGTGTCTTACCAAGTTAGAGACTTGCATCACTAGAGAAATTACTGACCAAAAATTGAATGTGCATTTGAATAAATTATTGTATTCCCCGCCAAGAAAAAGCATTTAATGGAACTAGAAGGCTCTTTCCACTAACCTCAAAAAAGTAGTGAGAAGGCTCCTCCTCTGGTCTACATTTATCTATTTAGTTTGCCTTCAGTCTGCCTTCTAGATAACCACGAAGGCTTGACCTAGTCCGGATTATACAAAGTTTCCTCGGATTTTATATATTTTCGTGATTGAGCGAAAACTTGTATTGGTACCCATGCCCACGTTTTCAATGCATAATCGACATATCCTCTGCTTACTGCCAAGCTACGACATCCCCAGGCCCTATGGCCGAAAAATTTTCCCAAGATCATTCTTTGGTTTTGCCAACACCTCTAGAACATCTCTGCATTCATGCGGGCTTGAGCTTATCTTGTTCTTCCTGGATAGCTCTCATAGCAGATTGACTGTTGTTCAGTTGTTCAGTTCCTTGACTGACTCTTATTGTCTGGTCAACTGCCAAGACCTCAGCCTAGAAGACTGTTAGTCTTCCCAAGAAGAAGCACTCGTCTCTCCTTGCAAAGCGTCTTCTTGGCCCGGCTTGTGTACTTTGGCTGCTGTCTGTATCACAACATTGAGAGCCAAAAATTAGAGAATTGATAAAGAACTCTTTTCTTGACTTTTAGATGACATCCTTCTTGCCACGGAACAATGGCTCGCCTGATGAGGCTAGTGGCACTCTCCATCATTGTTGCAGCATTCCATCCATATATATGACGTCTAGCCATGGTACAAATTCAGGACAAGTTGGTCAAATTCTAGACAAAGTAACTCAACAAGATCCATGAAGTTATGAGCAGTACGTCACAAGTTTGCAGACAATTTGCTATGACATCATGTCACATATCCGCCACGTTCGAGGTTTCAACAAATGAAAACTCTATCTTGTCACCATTTTTTGTTTGGCTAAAGCCATAACCAGTACCATCCTCTACTCTGATTCTTGCTTATGCTGACTTACCTGTATTATACTGTTATGCTGGCTGGCGCTGTTCATAATAGCTGTGGGCGTAGTGCAGGACCCGCGGCAGAAGTAGGCATTATAACCTTCAGGTTTGATTATCCAGTCATCCCACCCAATGTCACTGAAGGAAACGTAGAGACTCTCCCTGCAGCATTCGTTAGGGGAATTTCGGCAATCGGTTGATCTTTTCGGTCGTCGATGGATTGGTGCTCTGCAATTAAACATTGTTCTGTCACTTTGATGTCACATTGATGAAGTAATTCAAAACTCACCGTCTTTGCTGCGAATGAGTATAGATGATCAGAAACGGCCTTAGATCGCCTGAAGATGAGAGCGGTGATTGGGACTTGTCTAAGCCGCAGGTTTTGCAGATCACATTGATGGCGTGGATGGGGTTGTTTTGGTAATCCAGCCAGTTTTTCACTACATAGGTTACATCCACCTTCAACCAGCCCTCTGAAATATGCAGCTATTTAATAGTGAACCAATGAAGATACAAGAAAGCTCATTATTAGGTTCAAATGGAAATTGACTTACTGAATAATACAGCGAGAGCCAAAATGATGTGTTTATTTTTAATAAGCTATATACATATGTAAAATGATCAAATCCCTTTGGCTTTCACTATATATGAGTCCTCTACTCATTGACTGATACTAAAGTAATTACTTTATTATTGTTTAATAAAATGACAAGACCAAATGAAACATTGCTTTGTCACTAATAACATAGATATCTGGAAACTCCCCCAACCAAGAAAACATTTCGCAATACCTTTCCTATCTTCTGTTTAGACGTTTGCAAAACAAGTAGTGTGACTGAACTTTCCACTTTAATGGGGAACTCACCGCTTAAATTGGTATCCTGTATAGCGATAGGGTTAGTCTTCTGGAAACTTTTATTTGTGTCCCAATGGGCCACCTCGTAAATTATGAAAGTTTGATTGTGAGCATCCATTGCATCAGACTTCTTATGGAACCACAATTCTGCTGTGCTCACGTCAGAACTGTGAATGTCATTGGGCATCTGAAAGGGCAGGCAAGCCGAAGGATAATTGATCTTTCTAAGGCATCGTGCATCATCTGAAGAAGGAAAAAAAGTGTAATTAATATAAATGGATGTTTACAAAAAAAGACTGTTGAAGCTAAAGGTCGCATGGTGTTCTATAAACAAAAGCCAGCGAAAATAGCCAAGTCACTACTATAATATTGTAATGTTTATGTTGATTGTACACTTCAAATCCGTCTCATCAATTATTACAGTGCGTATCAATGAATTTTTGAGTGATTCGGTTCCTTCTGAGTAATGCTGTTATAGAAACGCAATAAATATGCAAATACAGAGTGTCGTTTAAAAAACAAGAATATTGTACTTCCTGGATGGTTTGGAGGCAACTAGGGCAATAAAATTAGTGGAGAGGAAAGCGTTTTGCATATGACATAAAGAATGTGTTTGTTCTTTTGATCTGTAAGGAGACCTTTGTGCATGTTATTCTTGTATTGCATGTCACTAAAACGTTTAATTAACATCAATACTAGGGGAATGATTCCAACTGCATTTCGACATCGAAACCAATATCAACCACTGACACGTTACAAATAAGTAATGTTAAACAACGTGAGAAAATATAATATATGACATCAATTTAACGTCAAAAAAAAATCGTAATTAAGATCAAATTGACATTACTCGCAACTTCTCTCTGACAAAGAATGATGTCTAACCGTCACATGGCACCTCTATAGTGATAATAGAAACTAACCATGCAGCCACCTAACATCAGAAATACGTTAAAATGGTGTGATGTATAATGCAGTGTGCGGCAAATGTATGGAACAAATTAGTTTAAAATTTGGATTTTTTTCTAAACGCTGCAGGCATTTTTTGTAACGCTTTTAACATATTATAACTAAGAAATTTTTGTTATACAGGGTGAGCCAAAAATAAATCTACGTTTACAAGGTTAACTTTTCGTAATGGAAAACCTTATTTTTTAATTTATATTGGATTTCACGTCAAATAAAAAAAAATTTGTTAATTTTTTTTCGTCTTATTGTGAGCTGGTTAAATTAAAAAACACAAAGTTTTGTTGCCTTTTTTCTTTTTCAGATTTGTTATAAACACTTGCTGCTCATTGTATGTCATCTCACAGAGTGGGCTGTGTCTGTGTATCAATCCGTGTAATTTTGTTGTCATTTATTTGTCCAATTTCATTACGTTTAATGTTGAATTAGATAAAACGTTGACGAAGGAGGAAGTGTTTCACAAATTTTGTTAACTATAACAATTATTAATTATATCTTGAAAATTAACAGTACGTTCACATGTCAATATCTCAGAAATTAGAAAATAACGGAGTCTCTCATTTGGAAGCCTACTGGTATTCTTAACTTTTTAATGAAACAGCAGACTTGTAGGGCAGTAGGGAAAAAAGTGAACAAGTATAAAAAGGTAAAAAGTTATTGACACTTTCAATAGGCGCAGAAGCAAGTTCAAAACTGAAAAAAAAAACATAAAATCGGTAGTTACTTCTTTTCAGTTGAAAATTTAAAGAGAAAACTCAAATTAAAGGTGTCGGTTTTGTAAAACGCTTTGTAGATGCCTTGTGAACAAATGGCGTATAAGGACAGCTCAATGATGATCGTATCATGTAAAGAATGCAAAGTGATGACAATAGTTTTTGCGGTTGTGCCTATACTTTACTTCACTGAAATACACGAGAAGGAAATACGAAAGCTAATGCATGCTGAAGCATTATTTGAATAGTCGGTTCCAAGAGCAGGTGAGAGGGTTCTTGGGTATTCGATCTTACCGACTGAAGACCAAAGAACACTCTCACCTGTTCCTACTAGTCGGTCAAGAATACTGTCTGCTTTGATTACAAGAGAGTTCATTCATCAGAGAGAAAACATTTTTTGAATGTATTTTAGTAGTTTTTCTCTGCAGGTTACAGCAATGAGTATAGTTCAGATTAGTTTAGGTGAATTTAGGTCCTCACTTCTAGCTAGAGGGTCGGCCCTTTCATTGCCTCCGTGACCACGATGGCCCGGGATCCATACCAGTGTGATATTGTTCTTCTGCGATAGGGTATTCAGGTTACTTCCTTCCAGTTGTAGATCTTCGCCTCGTTCGTCCCAACCTGCTCGTGAGGGAACCCTGACGAAGCAACGAGTGTCCAATGTACGTTTTGATGCCATTAGGCCGGAGACCATGTTCAATACCGCAAAGCCTTCCAAGCCAGCCTGGGCATTGTTGGTCCCACCATCATATGGCTGCGGTGCTATGTTCGTCACTTGTTGCAGCCGGTATGTCGCCTTCATTGCCTCTCGTTCCAGAAGTATTGGAAGTGGAAGCAGAGACATATTTGTCTTTGCAGAGAGGACAGTTTAGCTTTGATGGAGCTCTGTGTGCTCTTTCGATACCAAACTATAGCCTCATACGTGATTATCGGTCTTATTACGGTCACGTATAGCTATATAGTTTGTTGGGGTCCCATCCCCCATGATTTGCCGCACAGGTTCTTGCACGAACAAAAGGAGAGCTGTGCCCTCCTAACAGGACGAGTCACATGTAGGGTCCATGTGAGTGATTTGTCCAGGATGACTCCTAGAAATTTTACTTCGTTGGTAATCGGGATTATCGGCCCGAACGAAGATGGCGTTTTCAAAATGTCCAGCCTCTTCTTTCGTGTAAATGGCACAATCACCGTTTTCCTAGAGTTTATTGCTAGGTTTTCCTTTGAACACCAACTGAGTACAACATCCAGCACCTCTTGCAACGTGCTGGAGAGAGATTTGTTGGTATGGGTGGTTTCTTATAAGGATAACGATGTCGTCCGCGTATGCTTGGACCTCGACTCCCCACAGTTCCAAAGTAGCCAGAAGGTCATCCACTAGTAGGGACAACAGGAGTGGTGAAAGGACTCCGCCCTGTGGACAACCTCCCGCTGTTCTGAATCTGATAGTGTCATCGTTTAATGATGTAGTGATCAGTCTGGATTCTAACATGTTGCAAATCCAGTTGGTTATTGTTGGTTCGATCTTTCTCGTTTTACTGGCGCTGAAGAGGGAGTCTGTAGGTGCATTATTAAAGGACACTTCGATGTCTATGAAAATACTAACTGCGACACCCTTTGAATTCAGGGTATCTTGGATTTTCACCACCAAGTTTTGAAGTGCTAGTTCTGTTGATTTGTTAGTCTGGTATGCATACTGTTCCGTATTAAGGGGCTACCTTGTTAGCGCTCTCTCCCTTATGTATAGGTCTAGCACCTTTTCCAAGCTTTTCAGCAGAAATGAGGTTAGACTGATTGGCCTGAGCTATTTAGGATCTTTTCCCTACATCCCATCTTTGGTATGTAGACGACCCTCACCCCGGACCAGCAGTTTGGAATAAAGTTCCATGCAAGGCTCGCTCTGGAGAACTTTGTTAGTAGAGGTGCGAGTTGATCCAGGCCCTATTGTAGTAGTTAAGGTTACTTTTAGTAACCCTTAGAAGAATATGAAAATATCAAGGATGACTAGTAACTCTAAAAACTGGTCCTGTAGATTATTCCCAAGAGGAAGGATGAGGAAAACAAAGTTTTTTGGTCTTAGACTGACACTCCAGTCATAAAAGCCTTAAAGTTTTGATATATGCCCAGGATAAGTTTTTTTTCTACTAGACGTTTAGCTTTTCTAAACCACAAGGTACATTCTACAATCAAGAATTAAATAATGGATAAAAAGTCGCCCTGGTAGAACAGTGAAATCCCAAAAATTTTCAACCTGGACCCACATTACTGCACATATATTTGCACTGCACATAAAGTTCGTTAACCGTTTAACTGGTAGGAGCAAAAACTATCTCAGGACACTAAACCAAAACATGTACCACCCCAGGCTAAGAATCTCCGATATTTCACCGTTTCAGCTGTCAAACAACGGTTAAACCGAAAAAAAGAAAAGTTTGGAGCTTTTAATTCCACACTCAAGATTGCTGAACTGAAAGCTAAGGAAGTCTGCACCTTTTGCAAAAATTTCAATGCCATCAAACTCTGAGGACATTTCTGTAGACGCAATTGGTTCCTATACATCTTCTTTTAGCAGTTGCAGGTGTTACACAATTGTAGAGTTTTAAGTTCAATACCCAAAATTGCTGAACTCAAAGCTAAGGCGGCAAGCAAGAAGTCTACTCTTTATATCATAATATCATTAGTTTCAAAGGATGTAGAAATTTCTGAAACGAAGAAAATCCCGCTTTTTGATCATTTTGCAAGCATTATTTAAAGCTCTCACCCTGGGTGTGATGCTAACGGCAGGTACTATGTTGTAATGCAAAAATCAAGCAATTACAGAATTTGGTAGTAAGGCTTGTTTGGCCTTTCGACCATATAAAGATTGCTTAATGTCTATATAGCATGTGAGTTTCTTGCATAAAACTAATTCCTTAGAGGAGTCAATGTTGAGATTTAAAGAATATTCTACCATTTTTGTGAATAGGAGGTCATCAGAACCATGCATAGTCAGTGGTACAATAATTCCTGGAAAGTCACAGAGCACCCATATGCAAACCATTGTCCTAAACTGTGCTAATACGGAAAAAAATGAAGTTGTCCTGTAGTGCCTGTGCTGTGCCAAGTGCCTGTTAATATATATATATTAAATATCTAAAATATGACCTTTAAGCCTCACTTAAAGTTCTTAGAACTAATATTTATCAACAAAAAAGACGTTAGAAATTGCAATTTTATGTTGGACCTATGACATTTTGTAACGGCGCCTAGATTAGGAGCTTTTTTCTCTGTACTGCCGGCTTATGTAAGATTTTGGTAAGATAAGCTATCTGTCTTAAAACGGAAAATTACATTTTGTGATAATCTGAATCTTACCCAAGAATTTGACCTTACGCTAATAAATCTGCGTACGACATACTTAAATAAAAGTACGCAGTAGTATATTAGTGTGTTTTTTTTTCATCATACTCTTCATAAATCTACGTCGATGTGGCATGATTCTAATTTTGCTGTGATGGTGATAAAAAAGTATTAATACCTCTTTTAATTGTGAAATTGAACCATTCACTTTTCAACAATTCACTTACTTATCTCCAGCATGAGCTAATTTCATGTTACGGCTATTAAAATTATAATAATACTTATCACTCCCACACTTCTGATAATATGTGCAATAAAAACTTGGCCCTCTTCAACTAATTATTGTTAATTACCTAGTCTGTATACATTTTTTTGTTGTCCAATGTGCTTGAATAAAATTGATACTTTTTTAAAAACTCAAAAGAAAATTATTTAACTTAATTGTATCCATGTTAAGTTCATCGTCACACAGTATAATGCCCCTTTATTGAACAAGTACATAACTTTTGGACCTGAACGCATATCAGCAACCATGGCGCTAATGATGTGTATTTACGTGTCATACTTCAGGATATCAATTGTTATTGTTTTGCATAAATTAAAGATTATAAATATTTCAAAAATGCGTATATTTATAAAACAATAATTAACAATGTGAAAACTAATTGCATACCAAGGCAAAACATTTTTCTAAAGCTGTTGCAACTGCTGGCCCACTTTCAGTGAGTAATTTACTATTGTTGATATATTTTGGGTTTAATTTGACACTATCGATTATTACATACGGCGCTCTAAAATATCAAAATCATTGGCAGATCCACGCTTTTTATGTATATTAGGTACTTCGTTGAGGGTGCGCCGAATAATTTGACTTATAGTGGCCTGAAAGCAAGGAAAAAGATTTGTTTAGAATTCACAAGTTAGGTATTGAATAAGAGACATAATGAGGCCCTATAATGAATGAGTGAGTATAATGATAAGACTGTAGTTAAGGTCAATATATACTAGGTCAAAGCGGAGCAGTTTTAGTGCTTGGTTTTTTTTTATAGAAATTTAAACTGGTACCAACTGGAGATTTTTTTGATTATTTTATTACTTTTTACTATATATTACACCATTTTGTAAGGTATTTCAATTTTTTTCAACACCGTTTTGAGTAACCAATGGAAACGAAACTAATTTGAATACTATTCGTTTATCTACTAACCAACCGTATCTCCATTGGCTAAAGGTAAAGCTACGCGCAACTGACCAGCACGGGTCCGGCGCCGACGTATCAGCAGTTACCAGATCGAAGCAATGTTCGAACAAGGTTCACTGAAGATGTGTTAAGCCTTTCGGAAAAAGAAACAGCCAGACAAAATCTTTAACCCCCTAAAAGTGGTCAATGACAAGGGTTTTTTATACACATCTGTTTCGTTTTTGAAAGCAAAAAAACCGAAAATCGATCTGCTCGTTTAGAAGATTTACGTTTTGAAATGTGAACAATACGTTTACCAAAAAAATGCTAAAATTGAATCTGTTTTAATTAAAAAGGTACCTTAAAAGGTTGAAGGTTTCGCCCTGGTTTTTCGGTAATAAGATGACCCCCTTATACACATACTTGTCACGTTCCTGATTTTTCCGAAAATGGGCATTCCTTGGCAGTTACGCCTTGCTATACATCTTAGGGCAAACTGAAGAAGCAGACCAAGAAGCTTTATCGTACATGTTATTCATTAAAATGGTATAGTTAGTCCTGCTTTCCGTATTCAGGTTTTTTACATTAAGGCATAACTACTTGTGCCTAATGGCATATTTTGTTATTTAGAGTAAAAAATCAAACCCCAAATTGAAAACCCATATACACCGTAAATACCAGCAATTAGTACCCTCTTTACTCTAAAACTGCTAGTAAGAGAAACAATATTATGAGTAAACGTAAAACTGCAGCACAGGCTTGGTTCAAAATGCTACAATATATGATGGTCAGAAGTTGTGCACAGGAGACATCACTAAAAAAAAAGTTTAAGGGGTATTCAGTTGTCAAATCTCGCTTAGTGGGAACAAGTGCGAAGTTGAAGGTGGGACACCCTGTAGACATTGTTGTATAATTTATAAATTCGGATTCAAGAACATAAAACTCATACAATGAGAGACGAAACGTGAGTTTGCCAGATTTGTTAAGAAAAGCATATATAAACCTGAGTAACACCTCAATAAAGGGTAAAACGTTGGACGTTGCAATGTTTCAGGAGAACTTGAATACCCTCTAATACCCTTTTGTGAATCCAGTTCACACAGAGGTATTAGAAATACCTTTTACAGTGGTAGCTAATTACCTGCATGTAAATATACAGTTTTAGAAGAAAAAACTTCAGTAAAGTACGTAAGACGTCAAATAAACGTAACAAAACTGAGCAATCGGCATCAGTGAGACATGACTCAAGCAGCAGGCTGACATCACAGTTACGTCATAAATCGGTTCTTTTGGGTTCAAGACGTCACCTGCCTAAAAAGTGACGTTAATTATTCGTCAACATTGCTAACGTATTTTAAACGTCGAGTGAAAGTCGTGTGTTAATTATTGGACGTTATTACTGACGCGTATTAAACGTGAATCAACTGTCGTAATAACAACGACATTACTTGGTCGTGATGTGCTACTTATTGGTGGTCATTGTTGTCGTTTCAAATAAAAGAATAAAAAAATGATATTTAAATTTTGAAAAATTGAACATTGATGTACATTGGGCTTATAGGTATATTTTGGTGGACAAAATCTCTCAGTACTACTGAAAATAACGTATACAAAAAAGACGTTTAATGGCGTGAATATAACGTTATGTATTCCGTGAATATAACTTTATGTATTCCGTGAATATAACGTCGTGGGTTACGTGAATACATCGTCGTGTTTAAGACCTCAGTCGTCTGATATATTCAACCGTCTTTTTAACGTTAAATTTACGTCATCGCTGCACGTCACCTGAGTGGTACGGTATTAAAGACGTGAAATGCACGTCAGCATGCCACTTGGGGAGTCGATAATGCGTAACTTCTACGCATTAGCACTCCGTTTACATTTGATATTAACTGTAGTGTGCTTCAGTATTAAGGATGTCTTTAATCTATCCTGACGAGCCTGTCATAGCATATTTTGGTGCTGATGATTGCATTTCTAAGCGAAACAGGTCTACCTCAAAGGATATTTAAAAAACCTTATGCGCGACGTTTACAATGTTTCGAGTTTATGGTGACAATCACTTTAGACCACAAAAAGAATTTAAGTTACGTATTTGTGACGTCACATTAATGACGCCTCAAACGTGACAAAATTTTGACGTCACGGCGACATGCCAAGATGTCGCTAGTAGCCTGGGATATAGCTGGAAATAATTGCTAATAAACTGATTCTAGTTTTTCCTTTTATTTAGCAGTTTTTTACTATTTTTTTTTTAGGTTTGCATTTTATCGTCAACTGCTTATTTGTTTCGTTTTCACTTTTTGTTTAAGTAACTTTAACTAAAACTTGAATTTAAAATTTGTTTTTTATAAATCGGGGTCAATTTTGTCAACTCTCTCTATAATAATGTAGATAATATCAGTGTTCGTTATATGTTAACTCTCGTACATACAGCAAGCTATTACTATTAACGCTCCTATTCCCACCATTTGATGATATGAAATTCCTGCAAGCAATTTTACAATATACAGGGCGGTCCATTTTATAAGATCAAGTCAAATATTTCACAAATCAAAGCAAGTGCAAAAAATGTGTCGAATAAGTATTGTGTAACGTGAAGGGACAGATTAAGGACATACAGATTTAAAGATATCATCAAAATTTGGTTTTTGCAATTTGTGAGTCATAAAAATTTTCAAAAATGTGAAATAATTTTGGAAATTAATCTCAATTATTTCTCCATTTAACCCAATTCGTAACTCTGCTTGTTTCTGAGATCTCATCACTAAACATCGAAAAAATCATGCTGTAGATATTCCAAATTCTAATTGTTTTAACCCATACATATCTTAATATTTGCTCTTTAGATTATAATAAATTAGAAATAATAAATTATCTACGTTTGTACCTACATCATTTTTCTAGAACCAATAATAAATCGGCCAGATCGATTTAGGTAAGTAATTTGCAAAAACAAATTTTTTGTATTTTTTTAAAATCGATCCAACAGAGTTATTATTACTTCTAGAGGAATGATGCAATAACACAGAGAGAAAAATGTCCACTGTCCACATAATGTCGACTTACTAGTATCAATTTAAAGCTAACAAGAATTAAAAAAAAAATAATAGGGTAGAAGGCAAGATTTAGGCTGATCCGCAGAAAAATTAATCAGGTGTGTTAGTTTAAGCATAAACTGAATTCATAGGTATTCTTGGACTTTTGTAATTTTTCCAATAATGCCTTGATTTGCTGAAATCTGCTCAGTTTTAATAACGTAACTTGTTGGGGTATGGAACCTACTGCTTATATATAAAAAAATGTACTTAAATTAAAAGATTAATTCGTCTTTCGACGCAGTGTACATAGCAATGAGTGATAAACGTATAATTATTAATTTGTAGGAACGACTGGATCACCCGGCGTTAGTATGATAGTATGAGGAAATATAATCTTGAGTTCCCAGGTCAACCACGTTCCAGAGTACAGATAGTGACAAATCGCTTATTCGTGTTTTCTTTTTCTAAAGATGCCTTGAATAAGTCCGTAATCAGCATATAAGAAGATGAGGACACTGGCCAAAGTACTGGTGCAATGCGCAAAATGTACCGACTTGACTCTAAAATTCAATAGGGTGAGACGGGAATAAGGTAAACGCACTTGTCCATTATCGAAGAATGAACTACAGTAAAAATGTATACAGTACATTAGTTGTCTGATAAAATGAGTTCAGCAAAGGGCTTTACAAAGTTATCTAAGTTAATACCTTTTATGGTTTACAAATGATAAGAAAAAATTGTTCGCCAGAATATCAAGAAAGTGGATAATAAATGAATCATAGTAACATTGTCATGGTACCTACCTTCATACGGTAGCACTATCGCCTGGGTAGTTTTGCCATAGAAGCCATCGTCTTGACTGCTCCTTAAATCCGGATATCCGTCGGAAAGCATGATGTTCTCATTTTCTTTAATAGGCTTCGGTAAATCGTCGATTCTAATCTGAGGTTTTTCTTTGAGGCGCAACTTTTTGAGTATTTGATTTTTGATATATTCGATCCTTAAAGCGGTAATGTCCGCCTCACTTATCGTCCCGGTCCTATCTTCGATTTCGGTATCGACACTATTGTCCTGACTCTCCGGTTCCGTAATAGTTCTAAAATGGAAAGAGGATGGAAATAATCCTCCTGAGACATGTGTAACCGCGCCACTTAGAGCGATTATAACCACTAACGCTACTACCACCCGATACATTGTGGAAAAAAATTAGGATGATACACACGAACTTGTTTACAAAACGCTTTAAATTGATGCTGGGAATTTCTCTCTTAAACATAAACTTTACCCCACCATTTCTTTCTTAGCATCTCCGTTTCTCATGATATATTTGAACCTTTAGCCTGACATATCTCGGTCGGAACTAGAGTAATATAGTGTGGTAAAATTTGATAATGCTAAGGAGAATGCCACTACAGGGCACGTGCTAAATGATTAAATACATTACTTGATTTATTGGTGAAGAGCACACATTTCAGCGCAAAATTTTGTATTATGACGTCGTAACATCTTAATTATTTGGCCGGCTGAGGAAAGCGTGACAAGTAATTTGGTACGTTCTTTATGAAGAATAGTTTTGACGTTATCACTTTAGTAGTTCGTGCCTCTAATCAGTAACATGTGCTTAATTTTGCTGTTATTGTCGTGGCGTTAAATAAAACTTTATAAAAACATTAATAATGACTCAAATAATTTAGGAACATAAGTAGGTATAGATTTGTCACTGATGGCTATTAGAGCAGGTAACGTCTTATTATGTACCAAAAAGATAGAGCCGCTCTCTAATCACCTTGGTAAACGTAAAAAATGTGCTTGTTTTACTCGGAGTTGAGGAATTCGACAACTGAGCCCTCCAGCTCCTCAGCATTGTAAAAATAAGGGTCTTGTTGCTGCTCCTTCAATTCCACTAACTTTTCTTATGGAATGAAGAACGAGAGCTAACTTCCATAGGTCTTCGCAGCTAAGCGGGGACCATCTTGCGGGTGAGTGGTGCTCTGGAGGCTTTCCATCGCAGATTTAGTGAGATATTTTATTTATTCTGAAGCTCTATACGGAGAGACACAGGAAACAGCGCATTAATAAAAGGTTTAGGATCTTAGAGAAAAAGATGCAATGTTTGCACTACATTAAAAAGTTCTTTTCCCTCAGCAATGATTTTATAAGCTCGGCCAGAGCTACTAGTAGTATCATTTTGGGACATGTCGAAGGCCTTTGATTGGTCGACCACGGGATTTTACTGAGCAAGCCAGAATCATGCGGATTTAGAGGCAGTTCGGTTAAATAGACCCGGTCAAAGCACTCTGAGTCAATTCTATATGGTTAATCGACAAATAACAAAGAATGACCAAACTCAACGACCTGAAGCCGAAACTATGCCTCCAACTTCGCTTGTGACCATGAATGTATTTTCATTGTCGCACCTTGTAAGAAAAACAAAATAATTTGGAACTGCAATATTTACAAAGACCTTTTGGAGTGAAAACATATTTTTTCTCCACAGGATTTACAGCCAAGGAAGAACAAGAAAGTACTCAAAAACAAAAAGGAATGAAACAAAATTATTGGGCACCAAGAGAAACTAGGTAAAGTAGTAGGTCTGAAGATGAAGGCAAAAATCAACAAATTCCATGCTTTCTAAAACCTAAAATGAATGAATGTTGGACCTTTTGGTAACAGAACATATTCTGCCACATGTTGTTGTCTAGTCTTGAAAGGTGTCTGCAATGAAGTTTAGTCTTTAATTCTGTCAGCTTGTCAAATAGATGCTGTAGCTAGAAGAAATGCATCGGCATTGCCCTGAGAGAAAGAAGTGTGCCTACAATTGATAACTAACTCTCGAAAATTAATGGTCATGTTTTAGGTGTGATAGCATTTGGTTAAGGAGAGCCTATTTCAGCCACTTGTGAAGTAATCTCAGCTTGAATCTAGAGCTTGGGGCTCCCTACACAATTGAGATCATTGTTATTGTGTAGTGAACTTGCGCCGAGCTGTTTGGATTTTGAGTCCTAAATTCTTCCTTGAGAAAAGGCCTAGTTCAGGATTCCTTGAAGCACTGTATCTAAGTAACTTGGAGTATTCGGAGCCTAATTTTCTCTCAGTTTAAGTTTCTCGTCGACTAACATAAAAAAATGCCTTTTATTTTGGGCTTGAAAAGGAATCTCGTAATAAGATTGACAAATTGAAACTCTATTTGAAAGTGTAACAAAGGGGAAAAGTCTCCACCAGGGATGTCATGTCGCACGTATTATTATTATTTGTCCTGTGTTTTTGTGTTTGTAATTAAGTTTTAACATGTCACAAGAAGCAAGTGCTACACGATCTAACCGACAGGTGTAGGCATCCAGAATGTAGACATGGAAATGGACCGACTACAAATAGAAACTCTTGGCCTACGTGAAGCGCGATGGCCCGGAGCCGGGAAAATAAAAACAGAACATGGAGTCCTCTACTACTCAGGTAATAACGACCCGAACCACTACAATGGCGTGGCCATGCTCATATCCTCCTAAATTGATAAATTGGTCATCAATTTCCTTCCCATCTCGGACGTCTTAATGATTTTGAAGATCACAACCTCTCGTAGAGTAATGAACAGTAAACAGGAATATGCTGCGACAAAAGATAAAGAAGACAACATGGTCGAGGAGTTTTACACCGAATTAGAAGGAGTTATGAAATTGACAAAGATAGGCGAGATAACGCTGGTATGAGTGATTTTAACGCCAAAGTTGGAGCTGGAGCGGTAGAAAATGTTTTCGGAAACTTTGGTCTCGGGAAGAGGAACAACAGAGGAAATCGTTTGGTGGAATTCTGCATGGAAGAGCAACTATATGTGGTGAACACATTTTTTAAACTACATCCTCGCCGCCTGTATACGTGGAAGTCTACTGCCGACTGTAAAGAACATCCAGAAATCAGATCGACTACATATTAATAAATACATTATTTCAGAATTCGGTCAGAATATCTAAAATATATCCTGGAGCGGATGTAAACAGCGACCACAATCCAGTCGTAATGGAAATCAAGATACGACGATTCAAACATGTTAACCGTCCTAAAACATCAAAACGTATAGACATAACAAAACTCAAAAACCCGTCGATGAAGATGACAGCCACGCACAGTCTTGAAGAAAGAATGCAGAAGATCGAACCGAGTACAATAATCGAGGAGAAATGGTCGCATATGAAAACTAACTAAGTTGACAAAAACATGTCGAAGGTCGTCCCTTTGAATTATCTCTAACATGCATAAGACCTTCCAGAATATACACAGACAGCAAGGTGAATACTAGCAATGAAATAAAAGCATTCCTACAGTCTTCTCTGTATCCCAGTCCAGCAATCACTATCACAGCCTTCCGCTGAAATCCAAACACCCTCTCACCATGAAGACAATGCACCGCAACATGAAAGTCTGCTGGAGCATCACTAGGTGAATTCAGTAGCTCAGATGTTGTCACTGCTGGTCCCAAACCCGGATAAAGGATAAGGGTTAGAGGGCGAGGCTAGCAACCTACCCTCCATAAAACAACCGCCATGCTCATAGAACCCAAGCATTTCCTCGGAACAGGATGGACTCAATGTTGACGACACAAGCGAGAACAAGGAAAACGAGACAGAATTAACACAAAAAGCAGATAAAGCTGGGATGTTGGAACGTAAGATCATTCAATGGAAAAGACCAGGTAATCATAATAGAACTACAGCACCTTAAAATAGACATATGTGCATATTCGAAACAAAAAAGAGAGGAAAAGAAACAGAACAATATGATGACTACTTTTTGATTTAATCAGGCAAACCAAAAGAGACAAGAGCAGCGTCGGGAGTTGGAATGCTGATCAATCAAAAATTCAGGGACTCCATAATCGCAATTAAGTACAAAACGACAGAATAAGAAGTAACCCTGGAACTAAACAAACAAACTCTTCATATAGTGTCCGTTTAAGCACCAGATACTGGAAATTGATAGAATCAATACCCCAACATGAAGGCATAATATTAATGGGCGACTTGAACGGACGAGTAGGGAACGAGGTAATACCTGGAGTCAAGAAGAGATTCAATGAGCAGGCAGCGAATTAGCGAGGTGGGAAGCTTGTTGAGATGTCCTCTAATAGAGGTAATTTTTAAATTTGTCAAACAGGAACGTTTTGAGTGATAGATCCCAAGAGGTGGAAGGATAGACTCAGTGATGGTCGACATGCCAAGAGGGGCAAATGGATGGGTTAAACAAGCCTTAAGGATTCCGAAAAGAAATAGAATGAAGAAGAAAAGGCAGAAGAACTGACTTGCTGGCACCGTACCGGTCGGGGCAGATGCTCAAGAATTTTTCTTCTGTGGTTTCGGTAATTAAGAAACCGGTATTTAGGAAAACCAATTTTAAACTAACTTTCGCAGTCTACCCGACAATCATTTATTCAAGGATGGATCCTTGAATGACTGCCCGTGGTCGCCGACTTTGACTGCCTGTGCATTTGATGAAAGAGATGTTGACACAAATTTCAGACTATCAGGGCTGAGATGATAACACTGTAGAAGTTATCACTATGGCTAGTATACTAGTTATCACTAATACTATCTTCTACTACACTGTATATCTTACAACGAAAAATGTCATGTGGGACGCAATCAAAAGCCCTGTTGAGTTTACAAAATATGAATGCTCCAAAAACACACAAACACCTGAACTAACCTTAACAATGAATGAATTAGAAATATAAGACACCAGATCCATAATTCCAATGTTTGCATCTGGACTGCCATTGAAAATACAGTCAGCGAGGAGATTGGCCTACAGTTTTAAGTTACATCGTGATCACTTTTTTCAACAGTTGGAGATACCGCCACCAAAACTCTCTTTAATACCGTAACTTGACGTACATTTGATTAGTGCGGTCAGTATACTCAGTATGGAGTGTTTAACATTCAATGAATTTTACGCTCAAATCATAGATGTCATTCCTGGTTTTGGTTTTGGATTTAAACCTCATTCTATAGGTGACCTGCCTAACGAACAAGGGCTAATTCAAGTTAGTTTAGGTTAGATAGTCTTCGGAGAGTACTTAGCAAATTTGTGGGATCCTCGTAATTAGGTTTTTATAGCTTTTATAATTTGCCACATGCTTGAAGATCCAATCAATTTGGAGTAATTTTAGCCTCCCGAATAACTTTACTGTATTTTTGGTTCCTCACCAGACCCTCGTCGCCATGCCCATACTGCCTACTTACCCAGGAAATTCAGGTGGTCTCCCATCTCACCACTGAGCCTGTTTATGTGGAAATTCTGATCAGACTTGACCTTATATAACTTTACAGAAAACGACGCACAGTGTGCCTTCTGGAACAGAGATATAAACCCTGCAAACTTGTTTTTCATCACACTCATCGACATACACAAATGAGCTCTCATCAATCTCAGCATTAAATTTAGACATACCTGGAAGGGTCATAGGACGACTCACCTTCTGAACATGCTTAACCACCACCGGCTCAATATATCCTCACAGTCACAACCAGACAAATTCAACGTCACCGTGTGCACCCAGTCATTAGTACAGGCAAATTTCATTCTGGTAAGGAAACTCCTAATTTGCTGGCCCATAAAAATTTCAGTTATCAGAGATATTTTTGCTGACTCTTTAAAAAATCTTGCTCGTTGACTGGTATGCAGAGTGATAATTGAACCTGTACAAAATCACTTAAATACGGTCCTGCAAATCTTTGAAAGTGACATTTACGGAAAATTTTGCTGACCGGTATGCACGGTAATAGCTAAGGCTGTACTACGAGGGCGAATTTTGTAAAAATCACGCAGAAAATCATTTAATTACGGTCCTGCAAACCTTCGAAAGAGAGATTTTTTTGCTGACCCATTATAAATTCTTGCTGACAGGTATGCAGGGTAATAGCCACTTTTAAAGGTTTTTAAGGCCATTACTAGGTAATTTTCTGTCTGAGTTTTACGAGATTGTATCAGCTATAAATTTGCCTTTACTAAGTGATTTTCTAGCAGTTGTGCCAAAGTGACACCTTTTTGGCATAACGGTTAGCAAGAATTTTTAACAGGGTCTACCCCTCTAGTAGGACCAAGTATTGTCTGACACAATCCAGATCAAGAAGGTCAACAGACTCTTTCTATCCACTTAAACATTGAAATTACCTACACTTATTATTGAAAACTAATGTTTGTTAGAAGGAAAACTAAAAACTCTCACGTAATACCTACTGAAATCATTATTATGTTACAATTATGGCAAGTACTTCTGCTTCTTCCTTCCACATCAGTCAACTCAAATCTTTCTATTGCTGCGAGGCCATTTTTATCTGGAAATGTTCTAAAACGTGTGTTGGCAAAGTAGAAGTAGTTCTTGATCGCCACAAATGCCTCTTCATGAAAAGGTTGAAACGTTGTCTAAAAAGAGGATTCTACAACGTTCTCAAAACCACTAAATACCGACACCTTCGGCACCAAAATAATTTTTTGATTTTGTATTCAAGCAATCCAATCCTTACAAACTAATGCTGGTTATCAGCTTTTTTTAACAATTTTAGTATTAGTCTTGGTCCTGCTGTAAGGCATTTTTTACCTTGCAACACTTTTAAGACGTTTTAAGAAAGATTTAGAAAACTAGAAACCTCATAAAGCGTTTCTCTGCGAGAGCTACTAGTTTCTATTCTTAAAATTACTTATTAACTACTAGACGTCTCAGTCACGTTAGTTTTATGACGTCAGCAATATTGTGACGTCTTCTTGACGCCATTATTTGGTCAAAGGTCAAACTGACCGGAGCGACCTTAAACTGACCTTGCCCCAGAAAATGTCAGCATGCTCCTGGGGTAAGTATACTTACTCAGAGAGAGAGAAATTCAAGAATCCATGAGGCTGAAAACAAAAAATCCAGAATTTTCACAAATTAATTAAATTATTAAATATTATTAGGTTTACTCTTCTATAATGAACGTGGTGATTCAACTTGTCAATTATTATTATAATTTTTTGTGACTAAAACTAATTGGCGATTTTATCATCAAAATAATTGTAACTAGGAAGACCACCAGAGCGCAACGTGATCGCATATATCATTTTTCCTGATTTCAAAAATCACATAAATTGTGTAAAAACATGCACTTGGTTTGATAGTTGAAACAACAAATTACTGTCGATAAGACCGTCGAATTCCAGACATATAATTAAAAGACATTCTTTAAAATAATGTGTAACGAATGACATGTTGTGAAATACTTTAACTTAATTTAAGTACTTTTCGTAAACTTTACCCCCGCGATACACTCGCATCGTTTACTCCCACGCGATTTGGTAATTTATCAGTAGTCTAGCAAGTGCTTTAAAATTCATGAAGATTTTGCAAGTTGCGGATAAGTTGCTAAAATATTAAAAGAAAATACTAAATATGTCTTTTTTGCGCAACAACAATTTACCCACAAATACGTGGTTTCAGTGAGGTACAGTCGAATGTCTTTGACAAATCCCACACCACACGTAACCGATTCGAAGTCTTCAATAAAAATGGCATCCAAAATCACCCTTCTGACCACTAATTGATATTCTTATAGTTTAAAATTTGGGTGTTTAGTATAAATAATAAAATGATATAAAACTGACTGCTGTAGGTTTTTAGTGAGGCTTTCTAGGCAAAACTTTTTGAGCTCACTAACTTGACCCATTGAAGATTCAACTATTACATTTGCAATCGATCCTGGAGAGGAAGAAATCATCCACGGTATGGTACCGCTCTAGTGAATGATAAATATTCACACTAGTCTAGCAGGTCACAAGCCCAGAAAAGGAGGAGTGAAACACGCATTCTTTGGGGGGAGCCGATGGCCATCTTCCTGAAAAGTGAAGGTTATTAAGGCAGAGACCCGGAATGACTGGGTCGGCTAGTAGCGACGTAACAAACACCAATAGGCGCCGTGGGCCGGTGGTAATATAGTGGCCCACCCTTGCCCAGCCAGTGTAGGGGGCTGCCCTTTTAACCGGCGTCAAATCTCATTGGAGGTAGTAGTGCCAGCTGGCGCCTGGTTAGGACCCTGCTGCCTTTGTCGGAGAGATACAAGCGCGGCTGCTGACCCCTCAGGAAGGGAACCATCTCGGCCATTCTGTTCCTTGCTCGGAGGGGTGCACACACAATACACCACTGACAGAGAGAAAACCCAAACCACCAACCCTTATTTTTTTAAGAATGGATTAAGACGATCACAAAAAAGAAGAAGAGCCTGTGATCGAAGAGGGGAATCCTAACCCCACAGGAAGACGAACTCCTAGCCGCTTCAGGAGACTCGGAGGTCGAGAGGGCAGAGGGAGCGATGAAAGGGGAGAAATCCTCCAAGGTCGAGTCCACGGTCCTTTCCACAGCCGAGTCAGACAGAAGATAGAAAAATAGAAAGGCGCACAGGAACCGAAACAGGACAAAGAAAAGGAAATAACTAAGGGCCAAGAAGAGGGCCGAGAGGGAGACTGAGTCCGCAGCCCCGACTGGGTAGCCCTCAGAATCTACTCCAGTTGCTGACGGTGAAATGCAGGCTGTCCATGGCAAAATGTTGACGCCCACAGAGCGTCGTCCGACTGTCTAGGGCACCCTGCGGGCCACCGGAAGATTTGAAGTTAATTGAACTCCTCACAGACGTACCTTCTGCTGTACGGAAGGCTGAAAATCACAATTTCTCACCCCCCCCCCCCCCAAGGAATCCAGAGCTAATAAGCGCCCAGCCCCCATCACCACCATTCAAAAAGAGAATAGCCGCCCAGGTTACCCCACCAGGAAGCAGAACAAAAAGCCAAAACGGGTCACCACTGGAGGCTCCATGGCCAGTGTCCTGACAAGTCAAACATCGAAGAGGGAGAGAGCTGTTCGACCTTCAAATCGCGTAGCTCGGCGTTGAGAGATGGCAACACATCTCCACGGAGGGCGACCTTCTCTCTCTCTCTCCATCTCCTCCTTGGGACAGCAGGGTGGTCGTGCAGGGACAGGCATAATGGTTCGTGGAAAAGCCACCAAGCCTGGCCATATACGGAGAACGGAACTCCGTCGCCAGACCAGGGAAAGTAACAAGGAAGTCTCTCCCAACTTTTGTATACAATGGCTCGGGTAAGTCAAATTAACCTCGAACACAGCCGGGACGCTGCAGCTGAGCTAGTCGTCGTAATGGCCGGTAAAACAGGGGTTATAGTTTTAATTCAAGAACCTTATGTATATCAGAGGCAAATCAGGGGTCTGCAGGTGGCCGGTAACAACATTCTCGTCGGCCCGGCGACCCAAGATCTTGCATACTTCCATCATCCAAGGATCTTCAGATGACACATCTGGATAACACAGGATAATAAGATTTTAAATCGAGTCAGACTGCATAGATACACCGCAGAAAATGAACCCGAGGACCACAGACTGGATAAAGTTCAATAATCTTTTAGGTCATGCCATGGGTTGCAACGACCGGCGGTTGCTCTCCACAGACGAAATAGATAACGAAGTAGAATGACTCAACGAGTCCATTGGCCACTGCTTTGAAAAGTCGTGCCCACTTCGGAAGCAAGATGGTCGTAGAGTTCCGTAGTGGAATGGCACGCTGGAACGTCTTAAGTCTGACGCCAGAAGGGCCTTCCACCGAGCTGCCACAAAGGATGTGCGTAAGAGTGGAATGGATACAACAAAACCCGCAGGGAATTCAAAAAATTGTTAAGCCAAGCAAAAGAGCGAGCTGGCGGAAAATTTACGGAGAGATGGACTCCCTTCCGGAATCGGACAAGCTCGCCAAATTGCTAAGCTCGGAAAGAGGAAACTAACCCTAGTGAATAATGACGACATGCAATTTAACAATGAATTTGCAATAGACATTTTCATAGGGTGGGAATCTATAAGCCTGTTAGAATCCTAAACTTTAGCAGACTTTCCAAAAGGGTGATTGGTTTTAGATGGTTGCTTATGAAATAAAGAGAGAAATATACAATTAACTAATAATCTATTTACAAAATCGAAATGAATGTACACAACGGAGAATGTTCTAAATTTTACTGCTAATCAACGTAGTACTTGTAGTTTCTGAGGTGGTAACGTTAATTAAAGTTCAAACACATACCTGAGTCTTACATATAAACACAATGCGGTTGCTGGTATGCAACCGAACGGGTTTCTGGACGGATCTACTTACTATGTACAGTTTTTGGTGCTCTAACTATTTGCATAACATCAAGCTTTTAGAAGGTTTTGAAGCCAAATGACCTAAAACCCTCCTTTCTTAGGGATTTGATGGAGACTGTCAACCTGCTAACAATCTCGAGGTGCTGTAGCACAGAGAGGGGTTTTATACGTGGGAATCACCCGGGAAAGTTAAACTTTGTACATTGATGAAATTTAACTGACTGGGCAGAGAATGGGGTCAAATATGCCGAGACGTAATAGAATTCAAATGTGACAACTTGAAAACCTTTTTATTTCAGAAAAAACGTGACGTGACAGCTCACCAGCTCTCAGGCAGTTACCTGGCTGGTGGTACTATTGTCAGAAGTGGAGATATAAAGGACATGATTATTACAACTAGATTAAGTTAACATTTAATTTACAATATTGCGGTTTCGCAACACCTAGGTACAATGAAAAAATAGGACGGGGGACCAAGGAGAGACTCTAGAGATTCTCATGGAAACGCACTTCCCTGTTGAAAAGCCGCTCCTCCGGAACTGGTTCCAGTCCAGCAGGACTGGATACTTGCAAGGGAAGTAGTGTCCATATCTCTCCAAACGTAGATACACACACCTTCACGGACTGGCTGGCTGCACTGAGAACAGGTATGAAAAGGTAAAGAAAAGAAGTAATCGCAAGCGGGGACTTCAACTCCAAATCATACCTGTGGGGATCCCAAATAGAGGATAAAAGAGGGGAACTTCTCTCAGAATGGCTAGTAGAAGACGATTAATACTGAATCAGGGAAGAGCGCCTACTTTTATCAGAGGCGAAAGTAAATCTCACATAGATCTCTCCTTCTGTAGCAGAAAAATAAGCCGAATTATAGTTAACAGGCAAGTACTCGAAGAAGAAACCCTCAATTGGCACCAACATATCACATTTGAAGTAAATGAAGTGACGACAGAGACACAAAACTTTAGTAAGGAAAGCAGGGGCTGTAGCAGGGGAAAGTGACCGAAGAAGTAGAGTATGACTTATGAGACAAGGGATACAAAATCGTGATGTACAAGATAAATAAAACGCAACTACCCACGCTTAGTGATGAACATCAAATGAAGATGGCAGAAGCATTATTCCCAAAACACGAAGACAGAAAGTGGGACAGACTACCTACAGTCGAAACAGAATTCCTCTTTTCACCAACAAAGACCTAATAACTGCCTGTGACAAACGTAAAGAAAAAAAGGCGCCGGGACCAGATAACGTCCCTCCCGAGATTGTGAAGGCGATAGTAAAGGGACATACCAAAGAAATTCTGTAAATTTCAGTAGCGATGGAAAGTGGCTAGATTAGTCCCGATCGAGAAAATCAGACCAGGACAGAACAACAGCGAGTATAGGCCCATCTGCCTTCTTAACACCCTGGGGAAACTAATGGAACATTTGATACTGGGCAGCTTAGTAGACGAAATCGAACGAACCGGAGACCTGGCAGAAGAACAATACGACTTTCGGCAAAAACGGTCAACCATCCACGCCCTAAAAAGGGTGCAAGAAATTGCTGATGAAGGCAACGTAAGAGGCAGCAGAAAAAGATGCATCCTAGTAACAATAGACGTACGCAACGCGTTCAACTCTGCTCCGTGGAGCGGCATCTTGGGGGAACTTAGAACAAGGAACATAGCACCCTATCTATACAACCATACCATTGGCCAGCTACCTAGAGGAAAGATGGCTATACGTAGGAGAAAGGAGAAAAATTAAAACGACATGCGGGGTGCCTTAGGGCCAACGCTGCGGAACGTCTACTATGACGGCATTCTAAAATTACCGGTTCCAGGAACAGTGAAACTAATCGGATACGCCGATGATTTAGGGATCGTTGTTGTTTAAAAAGATACGAGGCGGTTACAGGAAGCGGCAAATCAAGTAATGGAAGAGGTAACAACGTGGCTGAGACCAAAACAGCTAAGTTTGGCTCCAGAAAAGACAGAGGTAGTTGTTCTAGCAGGAGGGAGAACTGTGAAGGATGTTGAAGTCAGGGTAGAAGACGTTACTATCAGAAGCCAGGAATGTACTAAGTACTTGGGTGTTCACCTGGATAGAAACATGACAATGGGACAAAACGTTAGGACTGTGGCAAAAAAAGCAGGAGGTGCCGTCGAAAGCATAAACCGCATACTACCAAACATCGGAGGACCTAGAGAGGGAAATAGAAGAATACTGATCACAGTCATGCAGTCCATAATCCTCTGTGGTGTAGAAATATGGGGAAGAGCGATGAAAAGAAAGAGCGTCTACAGGAATATCCTACTAAGTGTGCAAAGGAAAGCCGCGATAAAAACAGCTAGCGCATATAGAACAGTTTCAACCAAGGCCCCACTGGTAATAGCCAGAACCCCTCCAATCTACCTGCTTATGGAGGAAAGATGCAGAATAAAACAAGAAGGGATCGACAAAAAAACAGCCAGAGAAATCACCCTCCGAAGATGGAATGAAGAATGGCAAGAGAATGCGGAAAAGGGCAGGTGCATGGGTTAACAGAAAACACGGGGAGGTGACCTGCTACTTGACTCAGCTAATGTCAGAACATGGATGTTTCCAGTCATATAGACATCGTTTTAAGGTGGCAGCGAACGACCAATGCATATATTCCAACAAAACAAATACCGTTGAGCATACATTCTTCGAGTGCAACAGATGGGAAATGTACAGATTGATAGCAGTGAATACCATAGGAGAAATAATACCACAAAATATTGTGGGAAAGATGCTGGAAAGGGAGGAAATGTGACCTATCTAAATCTATTCTAAAAACAAAGGAAAAGGACATAAAGATGCAACAAGGGAGATAGACAAGGACAAGCACAACAGCACATATAAGACACCGTAGTTGAAGCAATACCAGCGGGCAGTTCCAAATAGGAAAGCATCAGTGTCACTGGGGTGTGGTTTTAGTGGGTAGGGCGCTCCTAGGAGTCGAGGACACAAGTCCCACACATCGTGCGTAAAAAGTATTTCCACACCTCACGAGAAAAAAAACTACTACTACTACACCCTTTGTAGATTTTCTCCATATCGCAAATTTAAACATCCTTTGCCTTAGGAATATGATAAACTATCAGAGATATCCGCATTTTCTGTGCATGTGTAAGTATACGACACATTTTTCATGATCGCAGGTCATGACCTAGATAATGATGAACTAGTGAGCTCCACTTTATATCTGGAAAATGTTTTAAATAAGTTAGTTAAAAAAATATTATTACACAATATGTATTTTTTTTATTTGCAAAACTTTCCTCGTTGACACCGTGAAGGTCTTAACATAATCGATACGCACGTTTACAAGACATTATGTTTTCCGGATTCAATTTTATATAAAACAAATAAATGACTTAAGTTTAATATACACAATAATATATAAAATTACATCATTTTATAGTGAAGTTTGCGACATACTGAGAAGTGATAAGCAAATATTACTTCTAAACGATGTGTTTCTTTCAAACTAAGTGGAATTGGCTTTGGCAAATATTTTTTGGATATTTGTTGATAGAAATTTTGCCGTTATCCCTTGCCTGCCTTTACAGATAAATGGGGAATTCACATTTGAAAATATTTACTTTCTTTTCTAAAAACTGTGAAAAAGCATATCGAGCATCAATTCCAAGATGTTAAATTTTATCGTACTTGCAAACAGAAGCATTAAACTTGTTTGTGAGTTGTAAAAAAGTGTCATAAAGACGTAATAATGTGACTGATCCACCTTCTAACGCACACCCCGAAGAAGGTTTCTGTCAATCAACTTTAAATCTTCTAGAAGAGATTAATATGGTAAACCTGCCTCAGGAGTGATATCTTCCAATGACCGGACTTTTTCCTCTATGAAAAGGAGTACCTATTTGTATGCAAAAATGTAAAAAAACATTTTTTTTTTCTAATTCAAGATTTGGCTTTCTTTAAAGTACCATCGTAGATTCAAGGAATGTCTGTTTTCCATTATTCCATATACATACCAGTAGGTAGTAGCAAAATCGATCCCGGATTTGAATTTCATCAAATTATCATTAAAACTGATTAATTCCTTCTGAGCCCCCATTTGTTTCGTAACATTTACCAGGAAAACCACGAACTATCCTAATAATTACCCGGCCTTTGACCTTATACTATCTTGATAACATCATTAAAACTCATTCCACAGAGTATTTGGCATTTTATGAATAATCTAAATTAGATAGTAATTAATAGTGTTTATTGATATAATAATTATGTCTGTTTATATATTTATTCGCATATTATATAGGTACAAAACACTTATTTAAATTTCATAACTATTGAAACATCAGAGTATCAGATAGGTAGGTACCTTAGGTACTTCCAAAAATAATATAGATATAATGTAAGTACTTCTATATAATGAGTGTCTCTACCTGTTCCAATTAGTTATGTGAAACTTTGCAAAACCTCTCTTTAATAGATGCTCCTGAGTAACTTTTGACCCCATAACAAGTCCCTATCAATAACACGAGCTCAGCGTACTTGCGGATAACCCAACCTATAAGTAATTTTGCAGCATATCAATATTTGCCACACGTCTTAATTAAATAAACGTTTAATTTTAAAACATAAGACATGTTAACAGATTACATTGAAGCGAATCTCAATATCGCCTACTCCGGTTATTGTACGATTCTTGCGCCTGAAGAATGCAAATAATAAACAATGTCTCAATAAATATTTACAACACTAATTATTATTAAGTAATTAGTACAAAATTGAATTCCAGCTGAATCACGTTTGGTCAGTATGGGCAATTTGAATCCTCTTTTATGCTGCCGGTCAAGGTTAAGAAAGCTCTAAGCACGAGGCAGTTAATTCGAACGGACAGTCATTAATTCAATCAATTGTCAGATAAAAAGGAAAATGTTCATGTTTCCAAAGAGTGATAAACCCTGTATATCCAATAAAATATACATACATCCCACATATCACATTCATATATCCTATGCATTTTAGGTTACATGCTTTTTTGCTTAAGTATATTCGTTTCAATATGTTTTGCATATGTATAGTTTGCATATGCAAACTATACATATTGAATACACACTCTACTACGCATATTCATTGTAGACACACTCTTTTCGTCAAAAGCTCCATATACAAAGCATATGAAAATTCGCCTATACGTTAAGTACTAATTACATAATTTCATAACATGATGTTATGTTTAACTAACGAGGAAAAAAAGATTTTTGCCATTGTCAAATTGTGTCAAAAATAACCATTTGTCCTGTATTTTACATGACTGTACTTTCTTTTCATTCCCGGTCCTGTATTTGCGGGTGTCCCGTAAAACGTCCTTGATTTTGTTTCTATATTATTTTTTTTTTTGTTTTTTGTATAGTGATGAAAACTTTTTTATTATTATTATTATTATTATTATTAAACAGGGTTGGGAAATGTGTTTACGCACCCCAGGACGTCGTGGACCTGGGACTGTGGGGCTTAGCGACGACTTATTATTATAGAACTTATTGGCTTCAGGAAGGCTTATAGAGAGGCTTTTAAGAGGGCCAAGATAAGATTTAATGATGATCTAATAAGGTCAGCGTCGAACCAGGTAAGGACGACATCAGTAACACAGAGGCAACAGAACGGGGCCAGTTGAGAATATTAATATAACACCCGACCAATTCACTGAATTTTTTGCCCAGATATCTCAGAAAATGGTACAGGAGATTCTGCAGAGCGGAAGCCCTCCAGCGGGATACCTTGAACGTGGGGTTTGTTTTCTTTCAAACAGGTGAATTTTAATGAAGTGAGGGACATTGATGCATTAAAAAATAAAGCAAGCCGTGATATATACGGACTTAATGTCAAATTAATAAAAGCAGCGAGGGAATGTGTTGTGTTTCGACTGACTAAACTTATTAACCTTTGCATATCTAAAAACATCCATCGTGAAACCTATGTTCAAGAAGGGAGATCCCTCAGATCCCAATAATTACAGAGATAGCTGCCACTCATATCCAAGGTGATGGGATCTATCTCAGTCGCAGCTCCTTTTGTGACAGCTCCTCCGCTGCGTGGGAGAGAGAAGAGTTCTTACCATCTGTTGTTTTGTCTAACTAACACCCTAATGATTTTAATGAGTATAAACATTTCATTCATTCTCCACAGCAACTAATAACAAAACTTCAATAATCACAGTATTAACTACTTAACTACATACCGGGAGACTGGACATGGTATATTCACACCAGATTAGTCCTGGCCTCTTTCCAAGAATAAGCTGGCAAATTGCCCATCAGGAGCAGAGCCATTTAGAACACAAACAAACAACTTACCTCTTTCGATTTCTCTGTTCCTAATAACTACAATCCCGATTTTATTGAGAAATTACTTATTTCAAGCAAAACAAAAAATTATATTTTTGTAAGTACGGTAATTTTTGCCTTTGTGTTTTCGAAATCAAACAACTACACATTCAATTAGTTTAACAATTTTATTACTAAACAATAACTGCAACATTATAAAGTTCCGAAAATAATATATTAAAAAACATGTTGATCTACCATTATTGCATTTGAGTCGAGTTGACAAGACTGCGAGTACCCTTACAGAAGTAACAAAAAAGAATGTTTTTGTTAAGAAAGTTTTGGTTACAAAAGAAATGTTAAAAATTGAACTTTAAGGCCTGTTATAGATTAAGTAAATATAAATGAATAAATAAGCTTTACTGTGGCAACTAGACCTAATAATAAGCAGACTAAGTCCCACTTAATATATTTTTACTTCCGACAAATAGTTCCGACTTGAAAAGGTACTTCCTAGGTGATTTTCTAAAAAAGCTCCCATATTTAGTCGAACTGTAGCAAGAAATATCAAGTCTTTTAGATAAAAAAAAATATAAAAAAGATTCATAGACATCGATAGAGAAGGCTCGAGAAAAAAACACATAAAAATAAGTTAAAAGTTCTGTACCAAAAAGTCAATCGTATTACTCACCGGGGCTCCCCTCTTCATGATATAATAACGTACCCAATATCACATACACATACACCCAACCAAACAAACTACTTTCTTACAGTGCCGGCACCATTCTCTCTTTTTTACTCTTCAATTACGCACATATCCAACATTCACCCCCTCTCTACATACTAGAACGGTGGAACCCCCGATGGTATTCTAAGAATATACCTGTTATTGTCGATTTAGGCTGATTTAGGATGTAATCACAAAGAGTGAATAGTTGGAAAAGTTTTGAGAAAAATTAGAATCAAAAAAATTAATGTAAATTACATTTCTTAAAACTAAATCATGCCCATCTGTTCTACATTTAAAACAAGTAGACAAATTTGCTGAAAGCTCCACTCATACAACTCTACTATAATGGGTTGTGAGTCCACACTACCAGGAATCTGACTGCGATTGATTATAATACTGAACCAAGTAGTTTGTGTTTAATAAAGACACTAGATGACAAGTACTTCTAAGTATCAATAATTTAATAATAATTTTTTTAGTTATTAGGTTTTGGAACCCAGCTTGATCTGCATGTAGCAAAATGAAACATTTTTAGTTTCATTTTGCTACATGCAGATCAAGCTGGGTTCACGTTTAGTCTCAAAATACTCTCCCATCAGTTTACCAGCATATTTCTCATCTTACGGCATTTCATATAATAAATAATTATATTTATGCATATCAGCAATTTATTGGTTAATCTCAGCTTTTGGGTACTCTGCATGCATGTACATTTTACTGAATTTACTGGATTTAAATCGACGTGGTGTAAATCGTCAGCAGTGTAAAACTGAAACGGTAATGAGTTAAGCCTTGTGGCACTCCATCAATAACAAAGAGCACCCTTGAGGGGGTGCTCTTTGCAGTGCTTCTTTTCCTCCAAGATAAATTTATAACCAATAAAATACCTGTTGCGAAAACCCACAGAGCAGTATTACAGTTTAAATAATTTACGTGATACTTTATTAAACATTTCAACATATTCTAACACACTTAGATATCTAATTTAATATGATAGTGATGCGCAAGTATAGTGGTTGTCATCTCAAAAGCCTCATTAGCGTATGGGAGGTAAAATAACCGCAGTGAAAACAGAATACAAATATGGGCAATGCGCACTGTCTTTCATTTAAGAAACATGACGTATTTAACACTACTTTGTGGAGGTAACCTTGTCTCGAACACACCGTATATATTAATCATTTACCTTATAAAAATTCAATATTCGGCAAAATCCACAAACGAATTTCGCATACTTAGAGGCAATCCCACTAAGGTTGAAAAAAATTTAAGGCTTTGTTAACCAGCGCTTCAACTTAAAAACTGTAATTTAGTGCCTAGTAAAGACCAGTTTTACTGTATTAAGGTAAACATTTCATATAATCCAAGCAAGAATCTAGTATAAATTACATACATCCTTAAGGAATTATGCTTTAAATGGGGCGATCACCTGAACGAAAATCTACTAAATCCCGAAGGATTTATGCTTTACCTTAGGCGACCCAATCAACGGCAATTCAGCTTATAGGGCTGTAATAAGAGTAATTATATCCTAGCACCTAAACGAAAATCTACCAAATCCCGAAGGATTTATGCTTTACTTTAGGCGAATCAATCAACGGCAATTCTGCTATAGGGCTGTAATAAAAGTAACTATATCCTATCACCTGAACAAAAATCTACTAAATCCCTAAGGATTTATACTTTAAATGAGGTGACCCAAGCACGGCAACTCTGCTTATAGGGCTGTAATAAAAGTAATTGTATCCTACCACCTGATCGAAAACCCACTAAATCCCGAAGGATTTATGCTTTACTTTAGGCGAGTCAATCAACGCCAATTCTGCTTATATGGCTGTAATAAAAGCAACTATATCCTATCACCTGAACGAAAATCTTCTAAATCCCTAAGGATTTATACTTTAAATAAGGTGACCCAATCAACGACAATTCTGCTTATAGGGCTGTAATAAAAGCAACTATACCCTATCACCTGAACGAAAATCTACTAAATCCCGAAGGATTTATACTTTACCTTAGGCGAGCCAATCAGCACCAATTCTGCTTATAGGGCTGTAATAAAAGTAACTATATCCTATCACCAGAACAAAAATCTTCTAAATCCCGAAGGACTTATGCTTTAAATGAGGCGAACCAATCAACGCCAATTCTGCATAAAGGGCTGTAATAACAGTAACTATATCCTATCACCAGAACAAAAATCTTCTAAATCCCGAAGGACTTATGCTTTAAATGAGGCGAACCAATCAACGCCAATTCTGCATAAAGGGCTGTAATAACAGTAACTATATCCTATCACCTGAACAAAAATCTACTAAATCCCTAAGGATTTATACTTTAAATGAGGTGACCCAATCAACGGCAATTCTGCTTATAGGGCTGTAATAAAAGTAATTGTATCCTATCATCTGAACGAAAATCTACTAAATTCCAAAGGATTTATGCTTTAAATGAGGCGAGCCATTCAACGCCAATTCTGCTTATAGGGCTGTAATAAAAGTAATTGTATCCTACCACCTGATCGAAAACCCACTAAATCCCGAAGGATTTATGCTTTACTTTAGGCGAGTCAATCAACGCCAATTCTGCTTATAGGGCTGTAATAAAAGCAACTATATCCTATCACCTGAACGAAAATCTACTAAATCCCGAAGGATTTATACTTTACCTTAGGCGACCCAATCAACGGCAATTCTGCTTATAGGGTTGTAATAAGAATAATTATATCCTAGCACCTCAACGAAAATCTATTAAATCCCGAAGGATTTATGCTTTACTTTAGGCGAGCCAATCAGCACCAATTCTGCTTATAGGGCTGTAATAAAAGTAACTATATCCTATCACCAGAACAAAAATCTACTAAATCCCGAAGGATTTATACTTTAAATGAGGCGATCCAATCAACGCCAATTCTGCTTATAGGGCTATAATAAAAGTAATTGTATCCTATCATCTGAACAAAATCTTCTAAATCCCGAAGGATTTATGCTTTAAATGAGGCGAGCCAATCAACTCCAATTCTGCTTAAAGGGCTGTAATAAAATTAACTACATCCTATCACCTGAATGGAAATCTACTAAATCCCGAAGGATTTATGTTTTATTTTAGGCGAACCAATCAACGCCAATTCTGCTTATAGGGCTGTAATAAAAATCACTATATCCTATAACCTGAACAAAAATCTACTAAATCCCGAAGGATTTATGCTTTAAATGAGGCGAACCAATCAATGCCAATTCTGCTTTTAGGGCTGTAATAAATGTAACTATATCCTATCGCCTGAACGAAAATCTACTAAATCCCGAAGGATTTATGCTTTACTTTAGGCGAGTCAATCAACGCCAATTCTGCTTACAGGGCTGTAATAAAAGTAACTATATCCTATCACCTGAACAAAAATCTAATAAATCCCTAAGGATTTTATACTTTAAATGAGGTGACCCAATCAACGGCAATTCTGCTTATAGGGCTGTAATAAAAGTAATTGTATCTTATCATCTGAACAAAAATCTACTAAATCCCGAAGGATTTATGCTTTAAATGAGGCGATCCAATCAACGCCAATTCTGCTTAAAGGGCTGTAATAAAAGTAACTATATCCTATCACCTGAACAAAAATCTACTAAATCCCTAAGGATTTTATAATTTAAATGAGGTGACCCAATCAACGGCAATTCTGCTTATAGGGCTGTAATAAAAGTAATTGTATCCTTACACCTGAACGAAAACCTACTAAATCCCGAAGGATATATGCTTTACTTTAGGCGAGTAAATCAACGCCAATTCTGCTTATAGGGCTATAATAAAAGTAACTACATCCTATCACCTGAACGGAAATCTACTAAATCCCGAAGGATTTATGCTTTATTTTAGGCGAACCAATCAACGCCAATTCTGCGTATAGGGCTGTAATAAAAATCACTATATCCTATTACCTGATCGAAAATCTACTAAATCCCGAAGGATTTATGCTTTAAATGAGGCGAACCAATCAATGCCAATTCTGCTTTTAGGGCTGTAGTAAATGTAACTATATCCTATCGCCTGAACGAAAATCTACTAAGTCCCGAAGGATTAATGCTTTACTTTAGGCGAGTCAATCAACGCCAATTCTGCTTACAGGGCTGTAATAAGAGTAACTATATCCTATCACCACAACAAAAATCTACTAAATCAACGCCAATTCTGCTTAAAGGGCTGTAATAAAAGTAACTACATCCTATCACCTGAACAAAAATCTAATAAATCCCTAAGGATGTATACTTTAAATGAGGTGACCCAATCAACGGCAATTCTGCTTATAGGGCTGTTATAAAAGTAATTGTATCCTATCTTCTGAACGAAAATCTACTAAATCCCGAAGGATTTATGCTTTAAATGAGGCGAGCCAATCAACGCCAATTCTGCTTGTAGGGCGGTAATAAAAGTAACTATATTCTATCACCTGAACAAAGATCTACTAAATCCCTAAGGATTTATACTTTAAATGAGGTGACCCAATCAACGGCAATTCTGCTTATAGGGATGTTATAAAAGTAATTGTATCCTATCATCTGAACAAAAATCTACTAAATCCCGAAGGATTTATGCGTTATCTTAGGCGACCCAATCAGCGGCAATGCTGCTTATAGGGCTGTAATAAGAATAATTATATCCTAGCACCTGAACGAAAATCTATTAAATCCCGAAGGATTTATGCCTTACTTTAGGCGAGCCAATCAGCACCAATTCTGCTTATAGGCCTGTAATAAAAGTAACTATATCCTATCACCAGAACAAAAATCTACTAAATCCCTAAGGATTTATACTTTAAATGAGGCGAGCCAATCAACGCCAATTCTGCTTATAGGGCTGTAATAAAATTAACTATATCCTATCACCTGAACAAAAATCTACTAAATCCCGAAGGATTTATGCTTTAAATGAGGCGACCCAATCAACGCCAATCCTGCTTAAAGGGCTGTAATAAAAGTAACTACATCCTATCACCTGAACAAAAATCTAATAATACCCTAAGGATTTATACTTTAAATGAGGTGACCCAATCAACGGCAATTCTGCTTATAGGGATGTTATAAAAGTAATTGTATCCTATCATCTGAACAAAAATCTACTAAATCCCGAAGGATTTATGCTTTACCTTAGGCGACCCAATCAGCGGCAATTCTGCTTATAGGGCTGTAATAAGAATAATTATATCCTAGCACCTGAACGAGAATCTATTAAATCCCGAAGGATTTATGCATTACTTTAGGCGAGCCAATCAGCACCAATTCTGCTTATAGGGCTGTAATAAAAGTAATTGTATCCTATCATCTGAACAAAATCTACTAAATCCCGAAGGATTTATGCTTTAAATGAAGCGAGCCAATCAACGCCAATTCTGCTTAAAGGGCTGTAATAAAAGTAACTATATCCTATCACCTGAACAAAAATCTACTAAATCCCTATTTATTTTATACTTTAAATGAGGTGACCCAATCAACGGCAATTCTGCTTATAGGGCTGTAATAAAAGTAATTGTATCCTTACACCTGAACGAAAACCTACTAAATCCCGAAGGATATATGCTTTACTTTAGGCGAGTAAATCAACGCCAATTCTGCTTATAGGGCTGTAATAAAAATCACTATATCCTATCACCTGAACGAAAATCTACTAAATCCCGAAGGATTTATGCTTTAAATGAGGCGAGCCAATCAATGCCAATTCTGCTTTTAGAGCTGTAATAAATGTAACTATATCCTATCGCCTGAACGAAAATCTACTAAATCCCGAAGGATTTATGCTTTACTTTAGGCGAGTCAATCAACGCCAATTCTGCTTACAGGGCTGTAATAAAAGTAACTATATCCTATCACCACAACAAAAATCTACTAAATCCCGAAGGATTTAATATACTTTAAATGACGCGAGCCAATCAACGCCAATTCTGCTTATAGGGCTGTAATAAAAGTAATTGTATCCTATCATCTGAACGAAAATCTACTAAATACCGATGGATTTATGCTTTAAATGAGGCGAGTCAATCAACGCCAATTCTGCTTATAGGGCTGTAATAAAAGTAACTATATCCTATCACCTGAACAAAAATGTACTAAATCCCTAAGGATTTATACTTTAAATGATGTGACCCAATCAACGGCAATTCTGCTTATAGGGCTGTAATAAAAGTAATTGTATCCTATCATCTGAACGAGAATCTACTAAATCCCGAAGGATTTATGCTTTAAATGAGGCGAGCCAATCAACGTCAGTTCGGCTTATAGGGCTGCAATAAAATGAACTATATCCTATCACCTGAACAAAAATCTACTAAATCCCCAAGGGTTTGTACTTTAAATTTTAAATGAGGTGACCCAATCAACGGCAATTTTGCTTATAGGGCTGTAATAAAAGTAATTGTATCCTATCATCTGAACGAGAATCTACTAAATCCCGTAGGATTTATGCTTTAAATGAGGCGGGCCAATCAACGGCAATTCTGCTTATAGGGCTTTAATAATTTAATTTTATCCTATCACCTGAACGAAAATCTACTAAATCTCTGAGAATTTATGCTTTAAATGAGGAGTTTCAATTACCAGCAATTCTGCTTAAAAACTGTATTAAGAGTTTCTAGTAAGGACCAAGAATTAATATTTTGCGGTATATGTCACATGATCTGATCGAAAACCTACTAAATCCATAAGGATATATATTTTACATAGAGCTCTTTAACCACTATCGCTTCTCTTTAAGAGTTCCTAGTAAGAACAAAAATTCGTGTATCATTACATACATGTAAAACAGACTTAGAAAAGGAGCAATTTGAGGACTAGGACACTCCGGCATATTTACATATATTTCTTGTGTAACTTGTCATTGGACTTATCATCAACATGTAGTTGGTTATTGCGAAAATAGTACCTTTTTTAAGTTAATGATTCAAATAGACTGAATGCGATAAAATTTCAGGTAGAATTGAAGTTTATCACAGGATGGATAAAGACTAACAATTAGTGAAACATCGAAACATGGAAGCTATACTGTTGTTTGATTTTAAAGTGAAAAACAGATGAATTCACTAAGGAGGTAACAATGCGGAAGAGGAAACAATAAAGCGGAAAGCAAAATGGCAAAATTAAGAAAGGAATAAGAATTAAGGCCCTACAAAGCTTTGACCAGGATAGTAAGTCACGACAAGAAGAACAACCGCAGTATGCACAGTATAACCAGGAAAAGTACGTATATTAAAATAATTTATGTATAACATAAATTATATAAAAAAAGTGAAATTTCTGGAGTCCGCGAGTCAATTACTTACGTTGATCAAACTGAACCGGAGCGGAACTCAGGACCGTAATGGTTGTGCAAATCCCCCGGGCAGAAGCCAACTTAATGACGGTGATCCCCCAGGCCCAATACGACCCAAGCCCCTCCAAAGCCATGGTGAGCCTCGGTTATCCTCACAACGGAAAGGCAGAGGAAGCGTATAAAGTACTCGCCATAAGTACCCCGTATTTATCATATTGCCTCCGTGCCCGCTCGGGGATTCCATATTCCGCTATCCAATATTTCCGCCATCCCAAAGCAAACAAGAAAAGACAAACAGACTTAAGGTACAAACAGATCGAGTCCTCTAAGAATCTCAGCTGCCTCCCGTAATAATTGCCTCATTGGACTTTTGCAGGTAAATTATTGTTATCGCCAAAGAAAAGAGTACTTTTTCCAAAAGTTACATACATACCAAAAGAAGGGCAACACTGAATAGCAAATGCATGTAGCAGACGACACTGGCCGGAGACCAGGGTAGAAAATTACGACAAGAAGAAGAACCACAGTATATCACTGTAACCTGGAAAGATACGTATGTTAAAAACTATATAACATAGTTATATTAAAAAAACTTAAATTTTATTAGCCCGTAGTCCACGATCCAATTACCCCGTTGATCAAAATGAACCGGAGGGAACTCAGGACCGCAAGGGCCCAAATACGACCTGAGCCCCTCCAAAGCCAAGGTGAGCCTCGGTTATCCTCACAACGGAAAGGCACTTTCTTCAGGTTAATAATCGCGCTAAGTACCCTAATTTTATCATTTTGCCTCCTTCCCCCGGACGTAGATAAGACAAAACAGACTTAAGGTACAAAACGAACGATTCGTACATGAATCACTCGAGCCTTCATAATAATTGGTCATTGGACTTTAAACACGTAAATTTTTATCGCAAAAATAGTATCTTTCCAAGAGTTGGTGATGCAAATACAGAAACGAGCGGCAACATTGAAGAAAGAAATTTTACTGAATGTCGGAAACCAAAAGGAAAGGCCCATACAACGGTTGAAGAAGACATGAGCCTGCTCTACTAGCTGCAATAGCATAGCCCAGGACTAATGGATGCCAGAAAGAAAGTGACCGATCAACAGCTAAATATCCAAAAGTAACAATTCACATCGAGTGAGTGGCTCTAACAAGGTAAGAAAAATGAATAAGTATGAACGAAAACTCCCTAAAGCTTTAGGTAAAATTTTGCTTTTTAACATCAGAACGAAAATCTTCTAAATGCCTAAAGATTTATGATTTGCGCTTCAATAACCAGCGCTTCTAAATAAAATACGGAAAAAAATTTTTAGATCCTCCGAACGAAAACTTACTAAATTCCCAAGAATTTATTTTTTACATATGGCCTTTCAATCACCACAGATTAAATACGGTATTAAGATTTCCTATCAAGGTCAAAATTTTGTATTTTACGTTACTTAGTTCAGATGATCGGAACGAAAAAAAAATAATTAGTGTATTTTGTTAATTAATTCATGCTTAAAATAAAATCTATATCTTTAATTGCACAAATTAAAATTTTTACTTAAACTATTTAAGCCCTTTAAGCCCGCCTGAACAAAAATCTACTAAATCCCTAAGGATTTACGCCTCAAGAGCCCTTCAAGCTAATATTCCTAAAAATTTGTAATGCCCTCCTGTCGCCAGCATTTCTGCTTAAAAACTATATAAATAACTCAGTAAAAACAAAAATTTGGATAATTTGTTAATTATTTCATATCGCCTGAACGAAAATCTAGTAAATCCCTAAAGATTTATGCCTTAAATTTCTACCTTAAATGCCCTTCAATCGCCAGTACATCTGCTTAAAAGCTGTATTAAGAGTGTCTAGTAAGCGAAATTATTAGTCTATTTTCTTATTTTATGTAGCCTGAACGAAAATCTACTTAATTCCCTAAGGATTTATGCCTTAAAAGCCCTTCAATCTGAAAATCTACTAAATCTCTAAAAATTTGTACCCTAAATGCCCTTCTATCGCCACCATTTCTGCTTAGCTGTATAAATAGCTTTTGTAGAAACAAAAATTTGTGTATTTTGTTAATTATTTCATATCGTCTGAACGAAAATCTAGTAAATCCCTGATTCATGCTAAAAATGCCCTTCAATCACCAGCTCTTCTGCTTAAAAGCTGTATTAAAAGCTACTAGTAAGGACAAGATATTTGGTAATTATGTCATACTATTTGAACGAAAATCTACTAAATCCCTAAAGATTTATGCCTTAGAAGCCCTTTAATCTGAAAATCTACTAAATGCTTAAAAATTTGTATCTTAAATGCCCTTCAATCTCCAGCACTCCTGCTTAAAAGCTGTATAAAGAGCGTTTAATAAAAACAAAAATGATTGTGTTTTGTTAATTATTCCATATCGTCTAAACGAAAATCTACTAAATCCCCAAGGATTTATGCCTTAAAAGCACTTAAATCTGAAAATCTACTATTTCCCTAAAAAAGTGTAAATTAAATGCCCTTGAATCGCCAGCACTTCTGTTTAAAACTGTATGAAATGCTTTTAGTAAAAACAAAAATTTGTGTATTTTGTTAATTACCTATTTCGTATCATCTGAACGAAAACCTAGTAAATCCTTAAAGATTTATGCTAAAAATGCCCTTCAATCACCAGCTCTTCTGCTTAAAAGTTGCTTAATGCGAACTAGTAATGACAAAATATAGAGTATCGCGGTAAATATTTCATATAATCTGAGCGAAAATTTGCTCCCTAAAGATTTGTACCTTAAACGCCCTTCAATCGCTAGTACTTCTCTGCTTAAAAGCTGTATTAAGACTTTCTAGTAAGCGAAACAATTGATCTATTTTCTTAATTATTCCACATCGCCTAAACCAAAATCTACTAAATCCATAAGGATTTATGCCTTAAAAGCACTTAAATCTGAAAATCTACTAAATCCCTAAAAACGTGTATGTACAACTTCAATCTGAAAATCTACTAAATCCCTAAAAATGTATACCTTAAATGCCCATGAATCGCCAGCACTTCTGTTAAAACTGTATGAAATGCTTTTAGTAAAAACAAAAATTTGTGTATTTTGTTAATTACCTAATTCGTATCGTCTGAACGAAAATCTGGTAAATCCTTAGAGATTTATGCTAAAAATGCCCTTCAATCACCAGCTCTTCTGCTTAAAAGTTGCATTAAAAGCTCCTAGTAATGACAAAATATAGAGTATCGCGGTACATATTTCATATAATCTGAGCGAAAATTTACTCCCTAAAGATTTGTACCTTAAAGGCCCTTCAATCGCTAGTACTTCTCTGCTTAAAAGATGGTATTAAGACTTTCTAGTAAGCGAAACACAATTGGTCTATTTTCTTAATTATTCCATATCGCCTAAACCAAAATCTACTAAATCCCTAAGGATTTATGCCTTAAAAGCACTTAAATCTGAAAATCTACTAAATCTCTAAAAATGTGTACCTTAAATGTCCATGAAACGCCAGCAATTCTGTTTAAAACTGTATGAAATGCTTTTAGTAAAAACAAAAATTTGTGTATTTTGTTAATTACCTATTTCGTATCGTCTGAACGAAAATCTAGTAAATCCTTAAAAATTTATGCTAAAAATTCCCTTCAATCACCAGCTCTTCTGCTTAAAAATTGCTTAATTCGAACTAGTAATGACAAAATATAGAGTATCGCGGTAAATATTTCATATAATCTGAGCGAAAATTTACTCCCTAAAGATTTGTACCTTAAATGCCCTTCAATCGCTAGTACGTCTCTGCTTAAAAGTTGTATTAAGAGTTTCTAGTAAGCGAAACAATTAGTCTATTTTCTTAATTCATATCGCCTGAACGAAAAGTCTACTAAATCCCTATGACTTATGCGTTAAAACCACTTCAACTTGAAAATCTTCTAAATCAATAAAAATTTGTACCTTAAATGTCCTTCCAATCGCCAGCACTTCTGTTTGAAAGCTGTATGAATTGCTTTTAGTAAAAACAAAAGTTTGTGTATTTTGTTAATTACCTATTTCATATCGTCTGAACGAAAATCTAGTTAATCCCTAAAGATTTATGCTAAAAATGCCCTTCAATCACCAGTTCTTCTGCTTAAAAGCTGCATTAAAAGCTCCTAGTAATGACAAAATATAGAGTATACTCCCTAAAGATTTGTACCTTAAATGCCCTTCAATCGCTAGTTCTTCTCTGCTTAAAAGTTGTATTAAGAGTTTCTAGTAAGCGAAACAATTGGTCTATTTTCTTAATTATTCCATATCGCCTGAACCAAAATCTACTAAACCCCTAAGGATTTATGCCTTAATAGCACTTAAATCTGAAAATCTACTAAATCCCTAAAAACGTGTACCTTAAATGCCCAGGGATCGCCAGCACCTCTGTTTAAAACTGTATGAAATGCTTTTAGTAAAAACAAAAATTTGTGTATTTTGTTAATTACTTATTTCATATCGTCTGAACGAAAATCTAGTTAATCCCTAAAGATTTATGCTAAAAATGCCCTTCAATCACCAGTTCTTCTGCTTAAAAGCTGCATTAAAAGCTCCTAGTAATGACAAAATATAGAGTATACTCCCTAAAGATTTGTACCTTAAATGCCCTTCAATCGCTAGTTCTTCTCTGCTTAAAAGTTGTATTAAGAGTTTCTAGTAAGCGAAACAATTGGTCTATTTTCGTAATTATTCCATATCGCCTGAACCAAAATCTACTAAACCCCTAAGGATTTATGCCTTAAAAGCACTTAAATCTGAAAATCTACTAAATCCCTAAAAATGTGTACCTTAAATGCCCATGGATCGCCAGCACCTCTGTTTAAAACTGTATGAAATGCTTTTAGTAAAAACAAAAATTTGTGTATTTTGTTAATTACTTATTTCATATCGTCTGAACGAAAATCTAGTTAATCCCTAAAGATTTATGCTAAAAATGCCCTTCAATCACCAGTTCTTCTGCTTAAAAGCTGCATTAAAAGCTCCTAGTAATGACAAAATATAGAGTATCGCGGTAAATATTTCATATCATCTGAGCGAAAATTTACTCCCTAAAGATTTGTACCTTAAATGACCTTCAACTACCAGCACTTCTGCTTAAAAGCTGTATAAATAGCTTTTATAAAAACAAAAATTTGTGTATTTTGTTAATTATTTCATATCGTCTGAACGAAAATCTAGTAAATCCCTAAAGATTCACGCAAAAAATGACCTTCAATCACCAGCTCTTCTGCTTAAAAGCGGTATTAAAAGCTCCTAGTAAGGACAAGATATTTGATAATTATTTCATATTGTTTGAACGAAAATCTACTAAATCCCTAAGGATTTATGCCTCAGAAGCCCTTTAATCTGAAAATATACTAAATTCCTAAAAAATGTATACATTACACATACATGTTTTTGTATGTGTTTACAGTTTATTAATTAATTATCACGTTGCTAGTTAATTATTTATTAGTTGTTACATTCAGAAATATTGCAAAGTACGTACTCATTTAATAAAAAAAAAGGATGAGAGTTCGCGCAGAGCAGAACGTAGTAGAACGAAAATCTACTTAATTTCCTAAGAATTTATTCCTAAAAAGCCCTTCAATTTGAAAATCTAGTAAATCCCTAAAAATTTGTACCTTAAATGCCCTTCAATCGCCAGCACTTCTGCTTAAAAACTGCCAGATGAGCTTGTAGTAAAAACAAAAATTAGTGTATTTTGTTAATTATTTCATATCGTCTGAAGGAAAATCTAGTAAAACCCTAAAGATTTATGCCTTAGAAGCCCTTTAATCTAAAAATCTACTAAATCCCTAAAAATGTGTACCTTAAATACCCTTCAGTCGCCAGCACTTCTGCTTAAAAGCTGTATTAACAGCTTTTAGCAAAAACAAAAATTTGTGTATTTTGTTAGTGATATCATATCGTCTGAACGAAAATCTAGTAAATTCCTAAGAATTTATTAGATTAGGGCCTTAGAAACCCTTTAATTGAAAATCTACTAAATCCCTGAAAATGTTCACCTTAAATGCCCTTCAACCACCAGTACTTCTGCTTAAGAGCTGTATTAAAAATTTCTAGTAAGCGAAACAATTTAGTCTATTTTCTTAATTATTTCATATCGCCTGAACGAAAATCTACCAAAACCCTAAGGATTTATGCCTTAAAAGCATTTCAAATTGAAATACTACTAATTCCCTAACAATTTGTATCTTAAATGCCCTTCAATGACCAGCGCGTCTGTTTTAAATATGTATCCACAACTCCTAATAAAAAAAAAGATTTACTGTATTGCGGTCATTATGTCATATCATCTCAACGAAAACCTACTAAAGCCCAAAATAATGCTTTAAATAGTATTGTCTCTAGACCTGCAAATGACATATCTTAATCGTCATACAAAGAACAAATCAAAGTTAAATTATATAAGGAAATTCCTTGACATTTGATCAGCTGTAACCGTCGCAGTAACTGCTTATGAAACGTTTACTAATCCATCTGCACTGTGTGTTCTGGATTCACAAGAGTTAAAGTTGTATAAAATATACCAAACTTTCGCCAATAGACAATAGAATATTTAAAAAGCATACGTCTATAAGACGTTATAATTCACATCGGACTCATACTGCATTTCACCAGCTGAAGCATACCACTTAAACAAGCAATTTGCATTTTTACTGATTAAGAATTTTTTTGGCTAGTGAAGCTTTCGGCTCTCCCGAAAACAGGACCGGCTTGGAAATCTTTTTAATTCAAGAATATACTACCACAGCAACTCCGAAACAAAAAGAAGAAATTTGTAAATATAATGGCTGAGTAATACTTTTACAGGCTCCCCAACTTTTAAACTTACTTGGTATGCTTCTTCGGATGATTTGCACTATAAATTGTTAAATACCTAAGCAGCATTTTAAGGATGTAGCAGCTAGCATTTCGACTACAGTATGAGATCGATGAGAGCATCGCAAACCAGTGCCCAAAAAGGGCAAATTTGAACTACCAAGTCGACTTCCTGCTTCTTACCCCCTACTGATATGGACTAGGGAAGTCATATGAGACACATCGGTTTGGATTCTTGATATCTGAATAAAAACTGCGAAAAAAAAAGTTATGAAGTTTGCGTCATTAAATTCTTCTAGGTAGTCATAAAATTACTTTTTTGTATGTTATGTGCATGACGTCATTATGGTTATCATGTACATGCATCGGGTTTTAACATATTTAGGAAAGTTCCAAAATAGTAAAAAACCCACTGATTTCAATTTTGCAGTTTCTCATATCGTATAACTCTATTATTTCTCTCTGTTATCTTAAGGTGACTAAGACCTCTAAGAAGTAATATTTAGCGTGAGGTGTTCAATGCGAAATATGCCTGAACCTGTGTCAAATTATTGATAATATAAGAGTAATAAAGAAAAGAAAACTTACCAACATTTCTTCGTCACATCTTCTCATAAACAAAGCACTTCCTTGAAACACTACATTGGAAGATTCGACGATATGAAAATTCAGCTGACGGCTGGTATTTTTCCATTTTGAAGTGTTGACTTCTGTATTGGCATTCTTCTATCTTAAAATGTTGACTTCTGTGTTTGCTATCATCCATGTTTATAGCGTGTCTTGTTGTAGGTTCCTTGAATTCTCTGAAGGCACTAGAAGATATATTTATCGAAATCTAGATCTTCATTATAAGAATTGATAAAAAATATTTACTTCGAAAGAACACAAAACTTAAGGGTTACTAAGACCTGTATAAGCCATTCACTTATTATTGTCGTCAAGTATTGGAAAATTGACTTTGATATTTTTATCGGATCTTCTCAACATTTATTAAAAGGAGATGGGTATATAAAAAAAAGAAGGTTTCAAAGGTAACTAGATGACAAAATTAAGTGAATGGGTAATATGAGTTTTTTCTTAACGTAAGATGGGTTATGTTATGAGTAATACAAAAAACTTACCATTACTTCTTATCATCACTTCTTTGCAATACTACATTGGAAGATTCGACGATATAAGGATTGCGCTGATGTCAGGCAATCTTCAGTCTTGAATTGCTGACTTCTGTATTTACTACTTTAGCAATTAACACTGCTGGAAAAAGGTCAGGGCGTTTCGTCCGAGGTACCACCTGAGGACTGTTCAGTAGGGCGTGGTAAGCCTCAGTGCCTTATACGCCGAAGCACTTTGAAGACAGTTTGTCTTGGTGTGATGGTATGAACACCTTCGACTGACGCTGCCCATCTGTGTGTCGGCGGATGAATGTCGTTGAATTGAGAGAAGGTTCATGCTCAAAGCATGTCAGCCGCCTTGATATCCCTCAGAAAAACTTGCTATTCTCCTAAAACCTAAATACGAAAACAATAGACGAAAATTAACAAACCCGGTCATGATGCCTGCGAACTGGTCCCCGACCATCACCAAGATTATGCCAAGTTGCCCGAGAAGAGCAGAAACATAGAGAAGTGCAGATTACAGCACTTTGAAGACAACTTGTCTTGGTGTGATCGTATGTATCAGTGCATACGACTGACGCTGCCCATCTGTGAGTCGGCGGATTAATGTCGTTGAATTGAGCAGAAGAAGTTTCATGCTCAAAGCATGTCAGCCGCCTTGATATCCCTCAGAAGAAGCTGGCTATTCTCCTAAAACCTAAATACGAAAACATTTGACGAAAATTAACAAACCCGGTCATGATGCCTGCGAACTGGTCCCCGACCATCACCAAGATTATGCTGGCAAGTTGCCCGAGAAGAGTAGAAACATCGAGAAGTGCAGATTACAGCACTTTGAAGACAACTTATCTTGGTGTGATCGTATGTATCAGTACATACAGTAGAAGCTTGCTATTCTCCTAAAACGTAAATACGAAAATAATTGACGAAAATTAAATTTCAAGGTTTTTTCAGGTGCTTTTTCAAAGCTACCATGTCTAAGAACATTTTCATAATATTTTCGAGCCTCTTAAGTTAAACAAATTATAACAGTTCTGTATTATCTTCTCACAAATTGCTACTGAAAAAAGAGAACTGAAGGTATTTCTCGAAATGTGCATTGAAGTCTTAGAAAAAACATGACGACAGCTTACCTATGACTTCTAGTATGGTCTCTATGCCCATGACTTATTCTGTAGCGTAAGCAGGTTCCATCTCGAAGTCGATCTCTTTTCTTGGATGTGTCTAAAGTACCTCCTTGTTGAAGAGTATCTAAAAGTTAAGAAAGTCAAAACTTTTTTTTCGTCATTTCCATGATTCAATATCTCCGAATTAGGTCTGTTCAAAAACTAAAATAGATTTTGAAAGCTGATTTCTTCTATATTTCTGTACTAAATTTGGTTTTCCAAAATTATGCCCATTTTTATTTTACAAAGCATTATTAAAAAACTTACTATTTAGATATGTTATTATATCTGCAATTTGTTGATTGCACTTATTATCTCACATGCACTTTCTAGGAATTTACGTAGAGCCTTAGAAAAAAAACTAAGAAAACTTCTCCAAAACTACCCCTTTTCGAAAAATCTTAATTATTTTTCCAAGTATTTTAAATTGATCAGAAGTAACTTTCTTTTATTATCCTTACATTTCTCTATTGAAAAAAATTTGTAATAAAATCAGTTATGCGGCATACAGTGTATCTAAAATTAATTCTAACAATTGCAAAGTTGAAATTTTCAAAGTTTCAAAAAAAATGAGAACTGAAGTGAACTTTATTGACAATTTTCAAGAATTTTCCATTAAAACCTTAGAAAATAAAAACAAGTAAATTTTCGAAAGTATCCATTTTAGGAAAAAAAAAAATCTATTTGCAACTTTTGTAATCATAAAACTATTAGCATTAAAGAAAGAGATCGATCAATTGATGTGTCCAGCCTGTACAATTTCATGTTACAGCATAACTTTGGGACACACAGAACATTTTGAATTAATGAAGGACATCAATTTGGTATATATCAAAAGTCTAACTAGCACGTTACAGCACTTTTTTACACCCTAGGCAATCCAAAACAGAAAACAACATTTTATTTATTATAAAATAAATATCATTAACGAGAGATATCAAAACATTGTAAGTGCATTTTTTTCTATATATAGGACGTCAAAAAATCAAAAAATTTTAAAAGATTTTTTTTGCGCTTTTTTGATATAACAACATCAAGGGGAATACAAAAATTAAAAGTCATTAACTGCCAAACTACTTGAGATAATTATACAAAATTATTTAGGTTTCAATAATGCAATTTAACTATCACTTCGTCAAAAGTAGCTTTAAATTTGGAATTAAAAAAAAAATCATTTAAGTCAAATTACATTAAAGTGCTTTTTATTTTTTTACTGGGCGTAACTTTTTTACTGAGGTGAGACTTTAAGGAAATCTGTGTATCGCACCATAAATAAATAATAAAAGAGCTCTTCTTCTTAGAATCAAACCAAGAATTCAGTAAAAAGATATAAATTAAAAAATTATTTATTGAGAAAAATCCCCTCCCGCTTGGCTAATAACAATTAGAAAATTTAGCTTTACTTATCTTAAGTGGTTTGGGAGTTAGTAAAATTTGTAACTTTTTAAATAAAAGTTTGACGAAGATACATGCTAAATTTTGCATGTATGTGTTTTTGTTGTACGAGAGTTGGGTAAAAAACTGTAAAAATAAAAAATTTCTAATGCTGGCCAACAAAAAAACAAAACTAAACAATCTCACATTCCTGTGCTCGCTACGCATCATGTGCAATGCAGTGTAGCCCAATCTCTATATGTAATACACTGCTGGACAATAGGTTGGAATAATGCAAATTTGTAAAGTTAATTTGAAAGCAGATATCTTCTGATATCTGCAGACGATGTGAAATATCATAGTAAATTTTTCAGGCCTTTTTGGAAATGCTATTGATAGTAACTGGTCTTAATACCAGTTTTTCATAGTGCTTACGAAAGGCATATACAGGATGTAAATTCAAACCTACACAAAAAATAAAAATTTCTTTCTTAGCGAAGATTTAGAAAAACCAAAATCGATTTGTAACTTTTATTCTAGGGTAATCTATCCACTAATGGAAAAATACGTATTCAGCCGACTTTTGATATCTCGCATATTTTTGAATATATCAGGTTTTTATTAAAATTAGCACAAAGTAATGGATTTTTTTCTTCTTATCAAACATCTTTGCATACATGTAACTGTCTTCCTATTCAGAATTATATATACAGGGTGGCCACAATATTTTTTTTATAAACGTGTCTCACGAAGAATCCGTGAATTTTAAGAAGCTGTCTGCTGTACGATGGAAATTTAAAACGAGTGATAATTTTGAACTTTTGAAACTATGTAGGGAAAACTTGGGCAAATAGATTAGTATTACCATACAGGGTGGTCCTCCAAGAACTGAATGTTACGTGATGTAATCGAAAAATTAGAAATGATAATAATCTGAAAATGTTATGGTTAGGTTACCATAATCGGACGATAGTGATGAGATATTGGCACTTCCGGATATACCGGAAACAGATAGCTGTATTTTAAATGGGACATACTGTATATTGTTGCATTTTTCGATTCTCCTTAAAATTATGAGATTATCTGCATAGAACTATGTTGATTTTGAACGTTTTCGTCATATTGACGTTTAACAAATGACACTTTTTGCATTACTTGAAACGAATAATAATTTTGTAAATTTTAAACTTTGTATATGGAACACTTACACAATTATCTCAAAAGGATTTTTTATGGGGTGACTATTACATACGTTTTACCAAATTTTCACAAATCTAATATCGACTAGACTCTCCTCTTTCACTAGAAATTTCAAGTCATCTGTTTGGCATAATGAACTTGATTATTGCGATATTGAATATACCTCATTGTTACTATGCATGTTTTTTAAACGTTTTATAAGGATTTGCGTGTAATATGTATGTGATTTATCAGTGCCATTTTTCAAACGTCAATATGACGAACACGGTCAAAATCAGCATTAGGGTGGGATATATGAAAATAATCTTGGTATTTTAAAGAGAATCCAAAAATGCAACAATATACGGGATATCCCATTAAAAAAATGGAAGTTGTTACCTGTTTTCGGTATAACCGGCAGTGAAACCAGCATCTTGAAATTTTTTAGGTAGAGTGCCCCCATCGCCTCTAGTAGATTATAAAATTTTCAGATTTTTACCATTTCAAATTTTTTGGTAACATCACATAACATAACAGTTCATGTATAGGTCCACCCTCTACTGTAATACTAATTCTACTAAAAAATTAAAAACCCTTTTTGAGGTATTTGTCCAGGCTTTCCTTAAACAGTTTCAAAACTTCAAAATTATCACAATTTTTAATTATACAGCGCAAAGCAGGCAGTTTATTAAAATTCACGGAATTTTTGTGAGACAAGCTTATAAACAAATTTGGAAGCCACTCTGTATAACCAGTTACAATTCTGAATAGAGAGACAGTTACATGAACGCAAGGATGTTTGACAAAAAGATAAAAATCCATTACATGGATTGCTCTAAAAAAGTAAGAGGTACATTTTCAAAAAGTTGTGCTAATTTTAATAAAAACTTCGTATATTCCAAAATAAGCCAGATATCAACAATCGGCCGAATACGTATTTTTCCATTAGTGAATAGATTACCCCAGAATAGAAATTACAGATCGATTTTGGGTTTTCTAAGTCTTCGGTAAAAAAGAAATTTTTATCTTTTGTGAAGGTCTGAGTTTATGCGTTTCGTAAGCACAAAATGAAAAACTGGTATTAAGACCAGTTACTACCCAGGGCATTTTCAAAAAGACATGAAAAATTCATTTTGATATTGCACATAGTCTAGAAGATATCTGTTTTCAAAATAACCTTAGAAATTTGCGGTATTCCATTAATAATTCCGTAAATTAAGTAAATCAAAGTTATGTACTCAAAGAAATTAAAAAAAAAAAACATCTATAAAAAAGAACGTTCACAATCGCTTGACTTATGTTTTGAAAGTCATTACAATAATTTTAGGAAGTTGTACTAAACGCTACCTATTTTATTCGATTTAACAGAGCCATCTATTTGGAGATTGAGAAAAAAGATTGAATACTTTCCCTTCGGTCAATTTCAAAAAAATGTTGAAAATTTTTTGAAGCTGTTTGAAATTTTTTATGCTTTTTGAATTATTGATCGAAATAAGAGGATTTCAATTCCCAGTAAACGTAATACCTTAATATACAAGTCACATAAGTCAAAAACATTAATCATAAAAGTGGTAACAAAGGCGACAAAAATTAGTGCCTGAAGAATGAATATAAAAGAGGTGTATCTCTAAAAATATTGCACTTATCGATGGCACTTTCATTTCCGGGAGATAAAAAGAGATATCAACAACAGCACAAAAACAATTGGATTTGTTCCAATCAGTCCACTCGTTTTAAAGTTATATAGGTCGCCAAAGTAGGAATTTGAGTAAATGAAGGCATATACTCCCCTTTAGATATTTTGAATACATTTTTTTTTACTGTTTTTGATCGAAATAAGACTATTTAAATCTTCTATGAACGTAATTACTTAACAGAAGTCAGAGTAGTCCTGTAAGTGATTTTTTTAATAGCAAAAAAGTGCCCAAAAATTGTTCACCGAATAGGTCTATCTCCGAAATTATTGATCTAAAGGGACTTCCGTTTATGGGAGCTGAAAGAAGACATCAAGAAGAGCAGAAAGGAGTTGGATCCTCTGCGATCGGTCCACTCGTTCTAAAGTTATAAGCCGTAAAATTTTAAAATTGAGAAAAAAGGAGATATACTTGGCAATAACTTGCCTGTATGAAATATTGTTATTACAAAATTTTGGGACTTGGGTATTTCGATTCTATATACCTACAGGGTATTTCACAACTCAATGGACATACAACACGTGTGTAGTTTTTAATTGTGACCCACCCCTAAACCGCCCCTTCTTAAAGCTGCCAGTTACTTCAAGTTTCTATTAACTAAAGATTTCTATACAGTGCAAACATTTTTAAAAGTTGGTTTTTCGGTATTAAGTCATTGCTGAATACAGGGTTTTTTCGATTTTTTATAGACATTTTCCGAAGGCAATATGTCTTCAACCGAGGGGTTGAAAAGAAAATATTATATAAAAAGCCACTTGTTTTCTACATGTTTCTGTTTTATGTCCATTTAGTTTTTGAGTCACCCCGTATACACAAGAGGCAATTATCGAATTTGATGTAGTGTCAGTGTTGCAATTCTTTTATCGAAAATGAAGAAAGCCAAAATATTTTTGCAAAAAAAGATTATATTTTGTCTTCTTCAGTATCTCTTTGCGTCCACGTACAAAGGATTATTAAAAAACTTACTATTTAGATATGTTATTATATCTGCAATTTGTTGATTGCACTTATTATCTCACATGCGCTTTCTAGGAATTTGCGTAGAGCCTAGAAAAAACACTAAAAAAACTTGTCCAAAACTACCCCTTTTCGAAAAATCTTAATTCTTTTTCCAAGTATTTTAAATAGATCAGAAGTAACTTTCCTTTAATACCTTTAGAGTTCTCTATTAAAAAAAAATGTAATAAAATCAGTTATGCGACATACAGTGTATCTAAAATTAATTCTAACAATTGCAAAGTTGAAATTCTGAAAGTTTCAAAAAAATGAGAACTGAAGTGAACTTTATTGACAATTTTCAAGAATTTTCCATTAAAACCTTAGAAAATAAAAACAAGTAAATTTTCGAAAGTATCCATTTTAGGAAAAAAAATTCTATTTGCAACTTTTTTAATCATAAAACTATTAGCATTAAAGAAAGAGAACGATCAATTGATGTGCCCAGCCTGTACAATTTCATGTTACAGCATAGCTTTGGGACACACAGAACATTTTGAATTAATGAAGGACATCAATTTAGTATATATCAAAAGTCTAAAACCGCACGTTACAGCACTTTTTTACACCCTAGGCAATCCAAAACAGAAAACAACATTTTATTTATTATAAAACAAATATCATTAACGAGAGATATCAAAACATTGTAAGTGCATTTTTTTATATATATAGGACGTCAAAAAATCAAAAATTTTCAAAAGATTTTTTTTAGCGCTTTTTTGATATATCAACATCAAGGGGAATACAAAAATTAAAAGTCATTAACTGCCAAACTACTTGAGATAATTATACAAAATTACTTAGGTTTCAATAATGCAATTTGACTATCACTTCGTCAAAAGTGGCTTTAAATTTTGAATTAAAAAAAAATGATTTAAGTCAAATTACATTAGTGCTTTTTATTTTTTTACTGGGCGTAACTTTTTTACTGAGGTGAGACTTTAAGGAAATCTGTGCATCGTACCATAAATAAATAATAAAAGAGCTCGTCTTCTTAGAATCGAACCAAGAATTCAGCAAAAAAATATAAATTAAAAAATTATTTATTGAGAAAAATCCCCTCCCGCTTGGCTAATAACAATTAGAAAATTTAGCTTTACTTATCTTAAGTGGTTTGGTAGTTAGTAAAATTTTTAACTTTTTAAATAAAAGTTTGACACCCTGTATGCCCGTTGACGTTAATATTTCGAAAAAGCGCTAAAGGAATAAAATCTTAAAATATTTTAAATTAAATAATAAATAATTATATAAAGATTGCATTAAATGTACGCTATTGTTTGATATCAATAAGAAGTACATATTCAATTAGATGGCTATTTGACATCTCTGCCAAAAAGAGACCCAATACAACACGTATAAAACTTTCAGTCTTACCTTCACTTAAGTATAAATAAATAGTAAGAATGACAACGCTGCAACAAAATCTTGATTGGTGCGGATGGCCTTATTTACTTAAGGGCCCGTCAGAATTGTTCAGCAACCAATGAAACGAAACGACCTTCACCGGTACCACCAATCACTCCCGCGCCCGAGCGCTGGCTGACTAACACTGACTAGCAGGTACGTAAAATCGTAGCTTGTACTTGGACCTTGGAAGGTATGATTCAGGATTATCGATCGGTCCCACGTGTTTGCGACGCGGCGTTGCCGATGTTAGTAAATTTTCCCCAATAATTCATAAATCATGGAGTTCATTTTACAAACTAAGACTAAGAGTATATCTAAATTGTACCGACTTACCTCTATCTATAGACGATTTCAAATAGATATTTATTTGGTGAGCACTATTTATTGTAAGCAATCGTATTATAAAACAATCTAATACCAAAATTATATATAGAAATAAATATTTCTCAGAAAAATCTGAGAGAGTTGTCTGCATCGCATCGCACCTGATGAGCAACAAGCACAGGAATGTGAGCATGTTTATTTTGTTTTTTTTTTGTCCAGCATTAAGGATTTTATTTTTACAGTTTTTTACTTAACTCTCGTACAACAAAACCCATTCATGCAAAGTCTAATATGTAGTATTTTGGAGGAAAAATTATAAATCTTTGCATATGATAGATGAACTTCGATATTACATAATCAAAAAGTATAGAAACTGGAAAGTTTCGTTTGTTTCACATACTTTGTATCTATCATAGAACTTTGAATCATCTAATACCGAGGTAGAGTCTTCGAAAAGGGGAGGGGGGGTATTAAGAGGGACGGGGTTCAGAACCTCCAGTATACGAGAATTAGGGAATTAAATAAATCAAAGTAACTCAAAGAAATCTAAAGAAATCTATAAAAAAGTACGTTTTCAGTCGCTTGACTTATGTTTTGAAAGTCATTACAGTGTTTTAAGGAAGTTGTAGTAAAAGTTATTTTATTTGATGTAATAAAACCATCAATTTGGAGATTGAAAAAAAGACTGAATACTTCCACTTTGGTCAATTTCAAAAAAATGTTGGACATTTTTTGAAGCGGTTTGAAATTTTTTATGCTGATTGAATTATTGATCGAAATGAGAAGATTTCAATTCCCTATGAACATAACACCTTAATACAAGTCACATCAGTCACATAAGTTAAAAACATTAATCATAAAAGTGGCAAAAACGACAAAAATTAGTACCTGGCGAACGAATATAAAAGAGGTGTGTCGCCAAAACTATAGGCACTTATGGATGGCACTTCCGTTTCCGCGAGGTGAAAAAAGGACATCAAGAACAGCACAAAAACAGTTGGATTCTCTCCAATCGAGCCACTCGTTCTAAAATAGGCCGCCAAAGTTGGAATTTGAGAAAAAAAGGAGGCATATATAATAGATATTTTGAATAAAATTATGTTTTTTTTATACCGTTTTTGATCGAAATAAGACTATTTAAATCTTCTATGACGTGACAAACCTAATACACCTGTAAGTGAATTTTTTAACAGTAAAAAAGTCAATTCTAAAAGTGCCCAAAAATTGACCAATGGGAATTTCGTTCATGAGAGGTGAAAAAGGGCCTCAAGAAAAGTAGAAGGCAGTTGGATCCACTCCGATCGGTCCACTCGTTCTAAAGTTATAGCTCGTAAGATTTTTGAATTGAGAAAAGAGAAGCTATTTTTCTGCTCTTTCAATAGTCGATTTCAAAAAAAAAAAAAAAGTTACAGCCCTTACAGTGTTTTTTTTTAAGATAAGCCATAGGATTTCTAGCAATGAGATTAGATGTTTTTTTAGTGAATCATAGAGACTATTATTGCAGTTGGTTAACAATTATTTGGAATAGGTGGACAAGTAGTGCCTTTCAATTGACATTAGTAGTTGTCAACGAATTTTCGAAAATCTTATGCCTAGTTTATACCTCTAAATTATGAATTAAACTAATTTTTATTTAAACTGAATTAACACTGTCAAAGTTCTCATTAGAGGAAAATCATAGAACTTTATTGGATTTTATTGCAAGAAAGCATATATTTGCAAGAAATTTTACTGAATGTCAGAAACCAAAAGTAAAGACCCATGAAACGGTTGGAGAAGACATGAGCCTGCTCTACTAGCTGCAGAAGCATACCCCAGGACCATTAGATGCCAGAAAGAAATTGACCGATCAACAGACAAATATCCAAAAGTAACAATTCACATCGAGTGAGTAGCTCTAACAAGGTAAGCAAAATGAATAAGTCTGAAGGAAAATCTGCTAACTCCCTAAAGCCTTAGATAAAACTTTGCTTTTTAACATCTGAACGAAAATCTTCTGAATGCCTAAAGATTTATGATTTAAATAAGGCGCTTCAATAACCAGCGCTTGTAATTAAAATACAGAAAATTTTTTTTAGATCCTCCGAACGAACATACAGTGTATCTAAAATTAATTCTAACAATTGCAAAGTTGAAATTTTCAAAGTTTAAAAAAAATGAGAACTGAAGTGAACTTTATTGACAATTTTCAAGAATTTTCCATGAAAACCTTAGAAAATAAAACAAGTACATTGTCGAAAGTATCCATTTTAGGACAAAAATTTGCAACTTTTTTAATCATAAAACTATTAGTATTAAAGAAAGAGATCGATAAATTGATGTGCCCAGCCTGTACAATTTCATGTTACAGCATAGCCTTGGGACACACAGAACATTTTGAATTAATGAAGGACATCAATTTGGTATATATCAAAAGTGTAAAACCGCACGTTACAGCACTTTTTTACACCCTATGCAATCAGAAAACCACATTTTATTTATTATAAAACAAATATCATTAACGAGAGATATCAAAACTTTGTAAGTGCATTTGTTTTCTATATATAGGACGCCAAAAAAATCGAAAATTTTCAAAAGATTTTTTTTGGCGCTTTTCTGATATATCAACATAAAAGGGGAATACAAAAATTAAAAGTCATTAACTGTGCCAAACTACTTGAGATAATTATACAAAATTATTTAGGTTTCAATAATGCAATTTGACTATCACTTCGTCAAAAGTGGCTTTAAATTTTGAATTAAAAAAAAATCATTTAAGTCAAATTACATTAAAATGCTTTTTATTTTTTTACTGGGCGTAACTTTTTTACTGGTGAGACTTTAAGGAAATCTGTGCGTCTTACCATAAAATAATAAATGAGCTTTTCTTCTTAGAATCGAACCAAGAATTCGGCAATAATTATTTATTTGTAAAAAAATCTACAATATACCCTATTTATTTTCAAAAAATATAAATTAAAAAATGATTTATTGAGAAAAATCCCCTTCCGCTTAGCTAATAACAATTAGAAAATTTAGCTTTAATTATCTTAAGTGGTTTGGCAATTACTAAAATTTTTAACTTTTTAAATAAAAGTTTGACACCCTGTATGCCTATTGACGTTAGTATTTCGAAAAAGCGCCAAAGGAATAAAATCTTATATTTTTGTATATCCCTCCCACTCTGTATATCAAAAAAAATGTGTTTCAACTTCCAATCAAAAGCGAAATCAATTTTAAAAAATAGTCAATAACCAGTCCAGAGGAAGTAGGTTTTCCATTACTGAATTAATATTTGTCAATTATTAAGCACTTGACCGATACAAACGTCTTAATAAATAATTATGTAAAAATTCCATTAAATTTACGCCATTGTCTGATAACAATAAGAAGTACTTATTCAATTAGATGGCTATTTGACATCTCTGCCAAAAAGAGACCCAATACAACACGTATAAAACTTTCAGTCTTACCTGCACTTAAGTATAAAAAAAATAGTAAGAATGACAACGCTGCAACAAAATCTTGATTGGTGCGGATGGCCTTATTTACTTAAGGCCCGTCAGAATTGTACAGCAACCAATGAAACGAAACGACCTTTACCCGTACCACCAATCACTCCCGCGCCCGAGGGATGGCCGACTAACACTGGCTAGCAGGTACTAACATGTAAAATCGTAGCATGTACCTGGACCTTGGAAGGTACGATTCATGATTATCGATCTGTTCCACGTGTTTTGCGACGCGGCGTTTCCGATTTTAGTAAATTTACCCCAATAATGCGCAAATCACGGAGATCATTTTGCAAACTATGACTAAGAGTATATTTAAATTGTGGCCACTTACCCCTAAATTGTGGCCACTTACCCCTATCTGTAAACGATTTCAAATAGATATTTATTTGGCGAACAATATTTATTGTAAGCAATCATATTAAAAAACAATCTAATACCAAAATTTTATATAGAAATATTTTCTAAGAGAGTTGTCTACATTGCATCGCACCTGATGAACAACAAGCACAGGAATGTGAGAATGTTTTTTTTTTTTTTTGTTGTCCAGCAGTAGGGATTTTATTTTTACAGTTTTTTACTCAACTCTCGTACAGCAAAACACATTTATGCAAAAAATGATAATATGTAATAGTTTGGAGGGAAAATTATAAATCTTTGCATATGATAAATGAACTTCTATATTACATATTCAAAAAGTATAGAAACTGGAAAGTTTCGTTTGTTTCACATACTTAGTACCTATCATAGAACTTCTATCGTAGAATCATCTAATACCGAGGTAGAGTCTTCTAAAAGAGGGGGGTTTTAAGAGGGAGGGGGTACAGAAGCTCCAGTATACAAGAATTAGGGAACATCGTAAGAAAAATAAAGATTTGATTAAATTAAATAAATCAAAGTAACTCAAAGAAATTGAAAAAAAACTATAAAAAAGTACGTTTTCAGTCACTTGACTTGTGTTTTGAAAGTCATTATAGTGTCTTAAGTTTTAAGGAAGTTGTAGTAAACGTTATTTTATTTGATTTAACAAAACCATCAATTTGGAGATTGAGAAAAAAGACTGAATACTTTCCCTTCGGTCAATTTCAAAAAAATGTTGAGCATTTTTTGAAGCGGTTTGACATTTTTTTATGCTGATTGCATCTGATCAGATTTACACCAAACTTGGTACAAATGATGCTTCTGAGGCATACACTGTTAAAATGTCTGATTCGGATGTCCATTCTAAAGGACACTACCCTCTAGAAAATTTTGATAAAAACCGATTGACTGGGTATTTATTCTTATGAGATTTGCACCAAACTTGGCACAAATGATGCTTCTGACCCAGGGCAAATGCTGTTAAAATTTAAGATTTGGAGGTCCATTCTAAAGGACACTACGCTCTAGAAAAATTTAATAAAAACCGATTGACTGGGTATTTATTCTATTCAGATTTACACCAAACTTGGTACAAATGATGCTTCTGACCGGGGGCATATACTGTTAAAATTTCAAATTCGGATGTCCATTCTAAAGGACACTACCTTCTAGAAAAAATTGATAAAAACCGATTGACTGGGTATTTATTCTAATCAGATTTTCACCACACGGGGCACAAATAATGCTCCTGACCCGGAGCATACACTGTTAAACGGATGTCCATTCTAAAGGACAAAAGAACACTACCCTCTAGAAAAATTTAATAAAAACCGATTGACTGGGTATTTATTCTGATCAGATTTACACAAAACTTGGTACAAATGATGCTTCTGAGCGTATGACGTAATCATACCTAATCAAAGTAAATGGACTTTGGTTTCTTTATCCTTTTCTTTTAACATTTCACAGCCAACTAGATGATTTTTTAGATCACACCCTATACGCATGTGTGAAATTTTGTCCATGACAAAATAGAGTAGATAAACAAGTATCTATACAAACCCATGTATACAGGTAGGTATTTTTAAGCACAAGGGAGACAAGAAATAATTTTTTTTTTTCAAGCGGACTAAAAGTACGTCATTTGTTTTCTCCATACGCACACCTAAAGTGGGCTTTCAAATCCTGAGACCAAAAAAGTAGCAAAAAAGTCCTAGGCAGTAAAAGTAAAGTCAAAAGTCACCGCTAGTGTCATGGTGGCGCACATATAAACGATTTTCATTCAACAAAATTATTTTAATAATAGATGACACCAGATAAACCGATCTGAGTGTATTGCCATCTTTACATTCTTGTTGAAAAAACAAAGGACAGAAATACTCTCAGAGCACTCAAGAGCACCATCCGAAACCGTTATTAGTCGAAATCGCATAGGTTCTCGAATTCTGAATTCGTCTGTTAAATGTCATGCGCGTCATCATATTTATCTGTCAATGTGACATTTATTAATTTAGTATTGAAAATAATGCTACAAATTCTTAGTTTACCATAATCATTGGTTATTATTTAATACATTAAAACCATTGAACATTGAAAACCACCATTCTAACATATTCTATGTATTTTACAAATAATATACACAATTGGGAAGTACCTAGACCCGCTTAAAGAGGATGAGAGAAAATTGCAAAACTGAACCACTTTTAAATAGATTTCTTATTTCTTGCATGCTTGAAAAAAAAATAGTATATGTTACTCGGAGTAAAAGGTCTTTTTGTGCTTCGCCCAGTTGCAGGCCTCAGCTTCGCTTCGGCCGTCAATCTCTGGGCTCAGCACGAAAAGTCCCACTTTTACTCCTAGTGACATAATCTACTATTATTTCCGTTTTTGGGTGTCAAATAGTTGAAAAATAACAGCTTGCTGGGGCACCACTGAATTTTTGTGTAAGCTTAGGTGAGAGAGCCTTTAAGCACATTGAGTAGTTCTTAATTCCACTGAATTTACTGACGAGCAAACTGAATTTACAAAAACAAAGTTCAGTTATGGCTATCAAAACCATGTCTAAGAACAAGAGATGTGACATTCTACATAAAACGCCAATGCTTTCTCTTCAATTTGATGTAAAAATATTGTTACTTTGGGGAAGGCAAATGTGCTTTTATTGAAAAACCAAAATGAAAGTTTTTAGTGGGACACCCTTGATTAAATACTTTTTGCTATTGTAAGGTGTGTTCATTTGAAAACGTCATCTAGTTGGCTCTGAAATGTCTGAAATTTAGTTTAATTATTTCATTTTTTTCCGTCGAAAATTAATGGTCTTCTAGACGACTTTTTCTAATGAACAGCCCGTATTAACTACTATGAACATGAAACAATCAGTGTTAATGGTAATTTAAAATTATAAATTCTTAATATATTTGTTGATGTCATCATATGTCAGCGTGTAAAGACATAATAGGACGTGTCGTAACTTTTAATCTGGAACAGCGTAAATAATATTCACGCTGCTTCCTCAATTATATCTTTTATCCACATCTTTTATTATGATACACTTCTTAAGAATTACATGCAGACCCCGCCATGTTGGAAATCACAAACAGAACGAAAGGTTCAAACTATTTATTTTTGCCCTATCTTCGAAAAATGGCTCACAGAGTTGCCATGCTGTCATACATAAACTCATATGTATGTAAATAAAGAGTTCTGTTTGCACAACAATGACTAGCATTTAGAGATACTTGGGTGGCATATGGCCAAAATCCAAAATTAATTTTCTTCATCTGGCTTCAAATGAAAAAACCCATCCCTACTCTTAGACCAGACTCCATCCCTAATAAGACAACAAGGAAAGCTTGTGATTAAATAATACTTGTCTTTGACGTAATCTTAGTATATGCATCTCTGCTGCACGCCTATAATCCTCCCGTAATGTAAGAAGGACAGACTCTACACCATTTGTCTCAGCCATTGACAAATGACAATTAAAACGCCAATAATCAAAGTACAAATGTTTACATTTGCAATTTTTGCAAAATTTATTGTTGTTAAAACTCCTATCATATCTTCCCATCAAGATAAATAGGTACAATTAATTAGACTTGTCCACCAAGCTGAGTCACTCTAATTTGCGTCAATTAACCTGGAGCTTAATCAAATAAATTGCAGCTATTGCGCTAAAAAAAATGTTTTGGCCAGTTGCTCTTTGATATTGGGAAATTTGTGATGAAAAGGAAGGAATGGCATCAGGAGCCGAACCCAACTCACACTCCCAACCTTTTGAGAACCCGATGTTTAGAGAAATTTACAAAAATACATGGCTCAAAAAAATATCAACAAGCAACTCCAAAAGGGTAAGCAATTAGCATGTCCTATGGTTTGCAGGGAGTCCCATACAACACCATGTTTTGCCTCATATGTTACACTTAAATTACAATTAAAACAAAACATTCCATTCATAGTGTTCTTAGTTAGTACAGGCACATCTTTAGATATATAAGAATGTTTTAATATTTGTTTCTAAATGTAGGCTATATCTCAGTTGATAAAAAATCCTGTCAGTCAAAACAAAAATAAAAATGTAACAGGTTCACAAAGGCCCATAACTAAATTAGAGAAAATGATTTTCTGATTAAGAACAAAATTGCCTAGTTTTTTCTTATTTCAGTAAATTACTTAACAAATAGGGATGCAGGATATCCGAGAGGATATCTAAACTAACTTAACTAGTTAAATAAATAATTTCATATCCCTTGAAGTTAATGTTGCCACCTGTCCTGCTTTTAGGGAGATTTTCCAATTTTTGCCTTAACTGTCTTGTGCACATGATCTGAGAGGGACATTATTTGGTTCTCTTTGTGTGTTTTTTCTTAATGATTCTTAAAAATGTGTATGGGAAAGAATATCACTTTAAAAAGTTCATGTTCAGTATGGATCCTTACATTGCCCTCTCTATCTGTAAATCTTTTGTGTGTATTATTATCTTTTTTTATTAGCTAAATATTATATAAAATAGACACAAATTTTATAAATACATTATTTTAAATACTAATACATTTTTATATTATCTATCCCACCACACCACAGTTTGAAGGTGGCAAACTTGGTACCCAACTTGTAGTTGTTAATTGTTTTGACTGTGACAATAATAATAAAGCCCTGGTTTACTATCTTTGGGACTTGGACTTTCCACACATTGTAGTACTTTGATATGTAATACAACTTGTAAACCTGTTTATTTTATATCCTTATCTAAGAATTCATTCCATGAATATGTTTCTAATTTAATTATCAATTATTTTATAGGTATTATCTCTTAAAGTGCTTTAACAGATTCTGCAACCTTATCTTAGGGGAAAGTTTTGTTAAAGAATCTACAGCACATATAATATGGTTGCTTTTCTATTATAGTTAGATGACAAATGGGATATAGCGCTTTATTTTGTCTTGTGTTCTATTTGCAACTGCAACTCTGCCTCATTTGGATTAATTTAATTAAACAAACTAATCTGTTGGGTGAAATTTTTCTATGATTTACCTACTATGTTTAGCAGTATCACACTCAAAACAATCCTTAGCTTAAGCTCTCTCTAAAAACGTCTTTGCTGTACCATTACAGTTTTTACTACATTTTTTGGGAAAGCACTATATATTTTGTTATTTATTATATAAAGTTAACACATTTGTTAATGTAGTAAATACCTAAATATTTTTTGTATAGTAGTAAATATTTTTTTTATTAAAAACTACAAACAACTTAGATACATGATGGGAAAGCACTTCTATGATATGTCATCTTTAGGTCAAATACGGTTTTACGGAGGACAAATAAGATTTTCAATTCAATTTCTCTTCTCATTATAATTATTTAACAAAATCAAAAGAAAGTAAGCTTTATCAGTTTAACTTTGCATTTTGGCTATAAGAATTTCATGCTATTTCAGTTTTCGAGCTTTAGATAGACACGGGTAAGTCACAACCCCTATTTTGTAATCCAAATTGTTTTGTTTTTCTTGTTAAAGTGCCTTATAAACATATACCCACAGTCTTATCTTATCTCCGGTAAGGACCCCGTGGTGAATCCCCTTTGTAACTCAATTCAGCATTTTGAATATGTTTATTTATTTGTATGCCTTGAGGGGTTTTTAGCTATTTCAGGATTCTTTGTTTCAAAGGAAATTACGATTTTCATATAGGGATATATATATAAAGAGGAAAGGGAATGACAATTAAAGCAATTGTTGTATTGTCTTTGTACAGACTTGATATAGGTATATATATATTAGTTAAAACAGATTACAATACAATTATCACAATCTGCGGCCATCAACCAAAGTCCTTCAGCCCTGGAATCCAATTATTCTAAAAGAACATGTAGTCTATTAGGTATGTCTAAATAAATGTAAACTAAGTAATCTACATTTTTGTCTATCTCTAGTGCATATTCGTGATAATATGAAAAATTGATTGTTAAGGAAAAGTTGGTTGGTCTTGAAGGCCCTGTCCACATAAAGATTCCAAGGCATGAAGGTTTTGAGGATTGGCTGAATCTTCTTGACAATTGATGTAGACATGTGAGTATTGGTTCCACCCCCATAAGTTCGTAGAGAAGCTGATTTGGTGGGTTGTGCATTCTGTTGTTTGGATGGCGAATTCTCGTTAAAGAGCGCAGACAAGAGCGTTCTGCGACCTCAAGGTTGTGTGGTGCTGGACTGCGTATATTAAGGAATATTGGGTGACAATACTCGATGATGGGTCTACATATGGTTTTGTAAATTTTAGTTTATGCATATTTTGACAAGAAATACCTTGTGTTCAGCTCTGTTTCTGCATTTGGTTTTAATGGAGTTTGTGTGGGCGTTGAAGTTGAGTTTGGGGTCTATTGTGACGCCCAAGTATTTAGTTGAGGGTTGGGGATGCAGATTGTAAGATGTTGATAGTGTTTCTGAGATCCAGTGGTTAAAAATAATGAATTGTGTTTTTCCGGAATTTATCCCAATTCTCCAATTGTTGCACCAAATGCTTATGCTGTCTGCTAATCTTTGTAGTTCACAGATTGTCCTTCTCAGGTCTTTGTGATGACAAATCAGTGCTGTATCATCTGATCTCAGATTCCGGATTCTCTTCTTTATATGTATTGAAAATGTCATAACAGAACAGATTGTAAAGCAATGGAGACAATGGCGAGCTTTGTGGAACTCCCTGATATGGTGTGAACATATCCGAAACCTGATCATGTACCTTAATCTGGAGGGATCTGTGACTCAAAAAGTCTTTTATGAGCAATATTAAATGAGCTGGGCAGTTAAGTTTGTGCATTTTATTATAAGTCCTTGGTACCATGCACTATCAAATGGTTTTTTAATGTCCAAAAAAGATCGATGCACTAACTTGTCCTGCCTGTTTAGCTTGTTGTATGTTAGAGGTCAACACCGTAACTGGTAGCATAATTGAGCTGCCCTGTTTAAAGCCGAACTGGTATTCTGGGATGTGCATACCTATTTTACATTGAGTTCTGTATTTGATGATCTTTTCAAAAAATGTTCCTAATACTGGAAGAAGAGTTATTGGGCGATAGTTTTTGGGGTAGAGATGTGTCTGTATTTGTTTTAGGAATAGTGATTATTTGACCTATTTTCCAAATCGAAGGAAAAACGCCATGTTTCAAACAGTAGTTAATGATATCCACAAGTTTCGTGTGCACGGTTTCACTTAGGTTTCTTACAATTTTCTTTGTGATACTATCGAATCCTGGAGAGGTAGACTTTCCCTTGAATATTATTTCCAACAATGCATTAAGGTCTATTTCTTCTGTGTCCTCAGTGTGTATCAAATCTTTTCTAGAGAGAAATTCCTATGCCCACGTGTTAACAGTATTTAAAGTGCCTGGGTTGAATTGGAGATTGTGGCTGAAATTACACGTGTCTTTGAAATATTCTGCAAATACTGCACATGTTTCTCTATCATTAGTTGTTTTGCGACCGTTAGTTTTTAGAGAAACATTAGTACTTTTGGGTTTGTATCCAGTAACTTTCTTAATTAATTGTCAGTATTTTTTCCTTTTGGACTTCTCAATAGATTTACATATTGTGATCCATTTGTTTTGATTTATTTGATCTTGTCTTAACTATTGGATCCCTTGAGTTAAGATATTCCCGATACATTATTCTTTTTGCTTTTATTAGCCTGATGATGTAAAGTGGTAGTTCAGTGACATATTTGATTATACAGACTTGATTATATTGACGCTGATATTAGTTTTTCTTTCTTCTTATTTAAGAACAAAATCCTCTCTGCAAACTACTTACCTTAATTAAGCATTAACACTGTTATATTAACTATGCTATACTACATTAATTTCTTGCAGAAACGCGAAAGATTGTGGGTAGTATTTTGTGTCCATGATGATACTGACCCTTACCTGGAAACCTACATAGATGAGAAATTAGCAGTTTTCCATAAACCTGAATGGTTTATTTCTCTTAGCAATATTCAACATATCTCCCCGACAATATGCCCTCATGACCAAGAATACGAATTCGTTTTAACATTAGCATCAGAAGTTATAAGATTGGCAGCTCCAACGTGGGACCAAATGTTAGACTGGGTTGAAAGTTTAAAATCGAAGCTTTCAGAACTAAGAATATTAAGCCCAAAAGAAAACGTTTATACAAAGCTACCTGAAAAGGCAGCTACGCCTTTATTACCAACCCGTGATCCAAATTCCCCATTGCCGCCACCGCCCCCAGTTGCCCCAGAAATATTACCAGGGGTTGAAGTGGAACATTCTAGCAGAGAAACTTCAGCCAATAGACAAAGGGAGGGTGGCTCGTATGAGAGAAGACGATCAGACTCTCAGGGCAGCAGCACCCCAAGAAATTCAAATGTGATCAATGGGGTTCAGAGTGCCGGAAGTAGTTCAAACCAAGTTTTTAATTTTGACCTGTTAAATGGTGCAATAGAGAGCAGCGGCTCATCTCCAAGCCATCGACCTAGCAACAATTTGCATTATGAGCATTTATTTCAACCGGGTAAGTGACGATCAATACCTCCTGCTTCTTTATATTACAGTAATTTAACTACGAGCAGGTCCGTCCAGTAGAAGTAATCAAACGAGGCAGCTTTCGAGAACTGAATTAAATGTAAATAGTATAACCAATAGATTATTAGAAAGGTCCGCAAGCTGTTCTCCTCGAATTTTACAACCAGCCCCGCAGCCATATAAGACTTTGAGGGAACAGCAGGTACTAATGTTAGAGAAGGAAATGAAGCACCCTACAGGGGTTAAATTGCAGCTCAGAAAAAAAGACTGTATTAGTTCAATTGGATTTGTTGATGCTTTTGATGGTGTATGGTATGTTAAAAAAAAAGGTATTTCTTGTAGGTCGTAAGGTGTTTGTTTTTTTTTAAGGATTTGTGGGTGGAAACAAAAAGATCACCCTATGCTGTACAATGCTTTACACATTGGTGACCGACTGCTTAATATCGAGGGCATCACTGTGAAAACAGCCGCAGATGCTTATAGAATTTTACACTCTCGTTATTGCGGTCTTTATGTAAGATGTCTCTGAAAATATCTACAAATTATCTAAAAAAACAAACTGTTTTAGGTTAATATTGTAATAAGGCGGTTACCTCATGGCAAAGTATTTGTAATACATCGAGAAACAGAGGGCCAACCACTAGGAATTATTCAAGAAAACAATACCGCAGTTATAGAGAGCATACAACCCAACAGTTTAGCTGCGAGGCATGGTTTAACTTCTAAAACTAAATCGTGTGACGGAATGAGTTTCACTAACTGGGTGCTGACTGAAATAAATGGCAGACCACTAAATTTATTTTTCAAAAAAAATCAAGTGCGTGATAGGCTAAATTCTGTAGGCAGGGATATTTCCGTTTTGGTCCAACCGTTGGATCTTATCAAGCAGCTGAAAAAGCAGATGAGGTCTTTGAAAAATTACAAGGATTACCTGTTGCAATGACGGTATGTTGATTTTTATTATTTAGTTCTGAAGCTTTAAATCCCTTTGATGGATCTTGTGAAAACGATCGCACTTTTAACTAAAGTTTACGCAAAAGAAATATCCCTTATTAATCAAGTTATTGTGGTGACGAAGTACAAATTTACAAAAAGCAGTTAATACTTCAAAAATTGACCAAAAATTGTATCACTTATTTTTCTTGTCTAATGATGTCGGGAGTTTAAAAACTGAAACCTTTGGTGGAAGTTTGCAAACAAATAAATCTAAAAGCTCGTAGCGGAAACTACACTTTAAAAAAGGTATCTCAATGCTATTGGACCCCATATACATACACCCTCGGAGCATTATTTGTGGAACTCACTCGATTAGTGGCAAGTTACACCCGGTTCTCCATTATCGTACGGTAAAAACCACGTCCCAATAGCGCTTACCGTTTTCGAGATATCGCCAAAGGCGCAAAACACTTTTTCGAAAAATTCAATATTTTTTTGCTCCATTTTGTTAGTTTATACATGTACAGTTAATCATTTGTAGAACACACTCGATTAGTGGCAAGTTACACCTGGTTCTCCATTATCGAACAGTAAAAACCATGTCCCAATAGCACTTACCGTTTTCGAGATATCGCCAAAGACGCAAAACATTTTTTTGGAAAAATTAAATCTTATTTTGCTCCATTTTCTTGCTTTATACATATAAAATTTTTCATTTGTAGAACTTACTCGATTAATGGCAAGTTACATCTGGTTCTCCATTATCGATCAGTAAAAACCATGTCCCAATAGCGATTACCGTTTTCGAGATATCGTCAAAGGCGCAAAACCGTTTTTCGAAACTTTCTAGAGATTTTTCTAAATTTTTCTGTTTTATTAATATACAGTTAATCATTACTAGAAATAACATGAATGCTGTCAAGATACATCGAGTTTCCTCCCCTCTATCGTATCGAAAAATCTTTGTCCCAATTGCGCTTACCGGGTTCGAGATATTGCCAATGACGGAAAACATTTTTTCGAAAAATTCAATCTTCTTTTGCTCCATTTTCTTGCTTTATACATATACAGTTAATCATTTGTAGAACTCACTCGATTAATGGCAAGTTACACCTGGTTCTCCATTATCGAACAGTAAAAACCACATCCCACTAGCGCTTACCGTTTTCGAGATATCGCCAAAGGCGCAAAACACTTTTTCAAAAAATTCAATCTTTTTGCTCCATTTTGTTAGTTTATACATGTACAGTTAATCATTTGTAGAACACACTCGATTTGTGGCAAGTTACACCTGGTTCTCTATTATCGAACAGTAAAAACCACGTCCCAATAGCACTTACCGTTTTCGAGATATCGCCAAAGACGCAAAACCTTTTTCCGAAAATTTCCAGAGATTTTTTTAAATTTTTCTGTTTTATTAATATTCAGTTAATCATTACTAGAAATTACATGAATGTTGTCAAGATACATTGCGTTCCCCTCTATCATACGTAAAATCTTTGTCCCAATTGCGCTTACCGGGTTCGAGATATCGCCAATGACGCAAAACATTTTTTTGAAAAATTCAATCCTCCTTTGCTCCATTTTCTTGCTTTATACATATACAGTTAAGCATTTGTAGAATTCACTTTATTAGTGGCAAGTTACGTCTGGTTCTCCATTATCGAACAGTAAAAACCATGTCCCAATAGCGGTTACCGTTTTCGAGATATCGCCAAAGACGCAAAACAGTTTTTCGAAAATTTCTAGAAATTTTTCTAAATTGTTATGTTTTATTAATATACAGTTAATCATTACTAGAAATAACATGAATGTTGTCAAGATACATCGAGTTCCCTCCCCTCTATCGTACGAAAAATCTTTGTCCCAATTGCACTTACCGGGTTCGAGATATCGCCAATGACGCAACACATTTTTTCGAAAAATTCAATCTTCTTTTGCTCCATTTTCTTGCGTTATACATATACAGTTAATCCTTTGTAGAACTTACTCGATTAGTGGCAAGTTACACCTGGTTCTCCATTATCGAACAGTAAAAACCACGTCCCAATAGCGCTTACCGTTTTCGAGATATCGCCAAAGACGCAAAACATTTTTTGGAAAAATTCAATCTTATTTTGCTCCATTTTCTTGCTTTATACATATACAATTATTCATTTGTAGAACTTACTCGATTAATGGCAAGTTACATCTGGTTCTCCATTATCGATCAGTAAAAACCATGTCCCAATAGCGGTTACCGTTTTCGAGATATCGCCAAAGACGCAAAACCGTTTTCCGAAAATTTCCAGAGATTTTTCTAAATTTTTCTGTTTTATTAATATACAGTTAATCATTACTAGAAACAACATGAATGTTGTCAAGATACATTGAGTTTCCCTCTATCGTACGTAAAATCTTTGTCCCAATTGCACTTACCGGGTTCGAGATATCGCCAATGACGCAAAACATTTTTTCGAAAAATTCAATCCTCCTTTGCTCCATTTTCTTGCTTTATACATATACAGTTAATCCTTTGTAGAACTCACTCGATTAGTGGCAAGTTACACCTGGTTCTCCATTATCGAACATTAAAAACCACGTCTCAATAGCGCTTACCGTTTTCGAGATATCGTCAAAGACGCAAAACATTTTTTCGAAAAATTCAATCTTATTTTGCTCCATTTTCTTGCTTTATACATATACAATTATTCATTTGTAGAACTTACTCGATTAATGGCAAGTTACATCTGGTTCTCCATTATCGATCAGTAAAAACCATGTCCCAATAGCGGTTACCGTTTTCGAGATATCGCCAAAGACGCAAAACCGTTTTCCGAAAATTTCCAGAGATTTTTCTAAATTTTTCTGTTTTATTAATATACAGTTAATCATTACTAGAAACAACATGAATGTTGTCAAGATACATTGAGTTCCCGTCTATCGTACGTAAAATCTTTGTCCCAATTGCGCCTACCGGGTTCGAGATATCGCGAATGACGCAAAACATTTTTTCGAAAAATTCAATCCTCCTTTGCTCCATTTTCTTGCTTTATACATATACAGTTAATCATTTGTAGAACTCACTCGATTAGTGGCAAGTTACACCTGGTTCTCCATTATCGAACAGTAAAAACCACGTCCCAATAGCGCTTACCGTTTTCGAGATATCGCCAATGACGCAAAACATTTTTTCGAAAAATTCAATCTTATTTTGCTCCATTTTCTTGCTTTATACATATACAATTATTCATTTGTAGAACTTACTCGATTAATGGCAAGTTACATCTGGTTCTCCATTATCGATCAGTAAAAACCACGTCCCAATAGCGCTTACCGGGTTCGAGATATCGCCAATGACGCAAAACATTTTTTCGAAAAATTCAATCTTCTTTTGCTCCATTTTCTTGCTTTGTACATATACAGTTAATCATTTGTAGAACACACTCGATTAGTGGCAAGGTACACCTGGTTCTCCATTATCGAACAGTAAAAACCACGTCCCTATAGCGCTTACCATTTTCGAGATATCGCCAAAGACGCAAATTAGTTTTGTTGTTTTCTAGAGATTTTTCTAAATTTTCTTGCTTTATAAATATACGGTTACTTAATCATTACTAGAAGTAACGCAATTTTTTCAAGATACATCGGGTTCTCCTCTGTCGTAAGGTAAAAGCCTGGTCCTAATAGGGTTTTTTTCTTATTTACATATACAGTTAATGATTCGAAGAACTGACTCGATTGGTGGTAAGTTCCATCCATTTATCCCCTATAGTTTGCTAAAAACTCTTAGAGGATACTCCTGACATGACAATTTCATAGAAAATATATACTAAAAAGAATGTTGATATTTTTTTTTACCTTGTATGGCGTTGGAAAACCTTTTTTTTTGTATGTCGGTCTTTTATATCTGGAAATTCTAGAAGAAAGTAGCTTTTAGATACTTTTGTTTGTGACTGAAAATCGGCTCAATGCATTTGCTCACATGAATACACAAAAATGCAGAAAATTTTTACCATATCAAGTATTTTTATGATCAATGTCTTATCTCATTGTTTTAGGTAGTTAAAATTCTTCATAACTTCGACTCTATTTCTTTAAATCAACAAGGTTATTGTACAAGGTGAGCCAAAGTCAGTTAATACAAAAGAACATTTTATATATGGTACCGAAGTTGATATTGTCATTTTCGAGCAAGTACCTGATAGACAGCAACATTTGAAGTACTGAAACTAACTATATGATCTTGTCATTATCCTTTGTTACGTGCAACTATTATATAAAATAGTATTCTGGCCCATCGGGTTATACATCTCGCCAAACGTTTAGCCTGGTTAAAAGAAAAAGCTGTGAAATTTTAGGGAAAACAGTAACTTTTGGTATTCACGTATGGTGAACAAGTAACAACATAATCTTACACTTTTCGAGAAAATTGCGTCCAAATTTGCAATCTAATCCAATGATGTTTTTTGAGTTTTGTAAAAGAAACATTATAATAAATACAAATGTGTCACTTGTACAATAGCGGCACTCCTGAGTTTATAAAAATAATTGATACAAATATCTAGTTACTTACATAAAACATTTAGTGTGGTTAATTTTGTTTATAATTTAATAATAACGAGACTACATTTCAAGCAGTTGTTTTATACTTAAAAATGTATGCTTGTTGCTGTTTAAGGCCACTGTAACTAGTTTTGTACACGAGTTTTACACAGTCAAATATTTTAGATAGGTAGGTACTTACAGAATACGTACTAGACGTGTACATATTTCTCTACGTCATAGCTGTTACATTATTATATCACGAAATATTGTGCAATATATTATAGAAGAGTAGCATTTAATGATAGAAGTCTGAGTACTGTGATTATTTTTGTATGACTCAATAAAAAGGCATTAAAGTCAGAATAATTATAATTTATACAAAAAACCGTAAATATAACTTATATTCGTAATTACAAACGCAAAATGCGGTTGTGTGTTTAAGAAGATAAAGTATTGGGATTGCTGACTTTGCCAGCAAAAATAATACTTCCGCTTGGTTTATGTACTATGAAGAAGGCGAATGGGCGGTTGGCCTTCACCACAGGTGAGGGCGTTCTGTTGAGGAATATGGCACCTGGAAATTACACCAAAATAAGTACCTCAAAATATACCTATAAAACATTTGCGCTTGTAACTCAATTATGGAGTGACAGGATCTCTATATGTCCGATAGGCCCACTCCTTGAAATTATATTTTAATTTTTTACCTGAGGCAGCCGTTGCAACGGTTCCTTCCTCATCTACCTCAATTTCAGCTTTTTGGATCACCCTAGACAGATGGAGATAGTGTGGAAACATCCCTAACAAATTTGCTTTTTGAAGATCGAATGCGTCTGTAATTCCCAACTAAAACTAACCATTAGAACTGTGAACTTTAAAAGAAGTTCCGCTGCTTTACCTTTTCCAGAACACCCACCATGTTAAAGTCGGAAACAACTTTGAATTTAGGTAGGTAAACGTGAATGTCATCTTCAAAAAATAGTTCGTGGTTTCGTTTTAACTTGGCCAATAGGTCAGTGATTGACTCTTTGGTAAAAGCGTTTAGCATATTCGTCACTGTTTGGAAACCGCGTGGTACCAGTACCAACATTGAGAATGTGTCATCCTAGGGAGGAAAAATATAAGTTAGTGAGCACAAAAAACGATTTAACACAATTATTATATTTTCATGGAACGCCGACAAAATCACGTTTGTTTAATGACCAAAGCTACTAATAATACTTAAGTACTGCAATTTTTACGCGCATTAACGTTTATTAATGTTACGTGTAAAAATGAAACCAAGAGAGGCTATTGTTGACTACATTGACGTCCGACATTACTCTGAATCACTTCATGGGTTGAATGAAATTGCTGGTCACACTTCACGCATTTACAGCCAATAACAAAAGGACTAAATTACTCACGAATCCATAAGGTAACTCGAGGGCATGGGCGCCGATACTGTCCACTCGGTCGTAGGCATATGGATGGGCTTGGTACATTAATTGAACGTCTCCAATTTTGTTCTTTTTGTCGTCAAAGAACGAATCTCTTTGAGTGGCTGTTCGGTTGAAAGGCACCTTCCATAGACCTTTGAAGTACATCGTTGTGGTCAGGAAGATATAAGCGTTCTTCACATCGTCTTAAAAAAATCACTTCTTCTCTCAGTTTCTTGGATTTGTGTGATGTGAAGTTGTAGCTACCTGGATTAACTAAATTTGATATTCTATTCTTGGTTGCCGCAGCAATATATTTGTTAACAACTTCGGCTGCACCCTGGCTGTTTCCCGCAAAATCAGCTGATTCTATCGAAGTCCCGTAGAACTGCTTCGCAATTCGGGCAAACTCGTCTTTTACTGGAAACTCTTCTCTAGCAAAAATCCCTGATGAAGTTTCAAACTCTGTCTCTTTGGCTTTAGACTAGAAAAAAATATATATTTATATAAATCTCTTAAAATTCCCTTTCTAAATTTGAGTACCTTTTCCAATTGCCTAATCAGTCTTTGATAACTCTCCCTTACAGTGTTCTTATTCTGTGGCTGTCCCAGCGCTCTATCAATCTGATCCGCTGTTTCGTCATAGGCTCCTTCTGACGTTATAGTAAGTAGAGTCCATAACGTCAGGGGAGAAAGGGCTACGTTTAAATTGTCGCCAGCCTCAAGGTTCACCGCCTAGAAAATGTGCAGGAGTTCAATTAGTCACTTTACATATTGCCTGTGGGTGGAATAATTTCAATAAGAAAATCTACTATGCAAATACCGAATCTGTGTTACTTTGTCGTATAGAGATACAGCATTTGCCCGGTGTGTGTGGACTAAAAAGACATAAGCAGGTACAGGAAGACATGCTATTTTCAGTGCACTGTTTGTCAATGATCTGTAGGTATTTCAAAGCTCAAGAATACCAGAACACCTCTAGGACGAATCTCTGATGCTAATAATAATTGTTGCTAATGACAATTACACCTATTTGTCTCAGAATATTCCTATATTTACTTTCGGAAATGACATGCAAATTTTACAAAATAAATAAACACCTAAGGAAAATAACAAAATTCCATTCATAAACGTATTGATTTGGCTTATTTTACTCTTTGGATAGAAGTTCTATTTACTTGATATATAAGATACGCGCTGTGTCTTATACAGTGCATTTTTTAATGTGACCCTTAGAGCTTTATTGTCACTTATTAACTGCCATAACAACAGTACTAAGGAGTGTAAGAAGATAACAGGTTTACTTGAGAAACATTTTTTTAACCTAATTGGGTTGCACACTAAAAAATGAACTTATGACGTAATTGTATTGCACAAAATGGCATTACGTGTATAGTTTTTCTCTGCTAATTGCGTTTGTAGCTACCTTTAAAAGCTTAAAAATTACAGAACGTATTACTCATAATGAAAACTATAGAATATGAGTACGTATCTATCTACTTACCGCTAATAGGTCCAGAGAGAACTTATTTATTGACTCTGCCAAGTTGAATTTGCCTTGTAGATATACCGGACGTATGATGCATAAAACTATCCCAATATATGAATCTGTAAAATAATCATGATTATAAGATTTTATTGTTCTAAAACGGAATTATAGACATACATAATTGTGAATGCTAAACATTATTGTGCGGTGGCAAAAGCTCAGGCCAATTAAATGAATTTATTTTCACCTTTTCTTTAGATTCTGCTTGTTAAATGATAATGGGAAGTGGACAAAAAATAAGTGTTTGCAAATGATTCCTCTGACCAAGCTTTTAAATTGTTTTTGTGTCTGTGACCAGAAACCGGCCTACGAATAAAGAAAAAAGTACCTGAAGAATACCTCCATGTCTTCCCCAACTACCTTTCCCCTCATCAGCCTATTTTTCGTTCAGTTAAAACAACTTTAACTGAAACTGAACTGAAATTTATACTTTACTTATTGCATGGAATCTGTGACATTTTGTGGTCCACCAAGAACCCTTTTTTGTTTTCGTTCTAGATCGCTGTGAGAATATTCCTATCTTTATATTGTTATTGTAAGTTCTTTTTTGATTCTGAAAAATAGCTTTCGATCATTTGTTGAAAATTCTTTGAAGGTTAAATTTTTAAAAGCAAGTTTCTGCTGGTTCTTAAGTGTGAACTACTGCTGATGCACCCTTCTATACTAACTAGTCACGCCCTCATTGGTTGACGGGGGATATATATTGTTACGCCCGGTTCACAGAGATTCGGGCCGAAGCGGCAACGGCGGGAGCCGACCGCGACCCCGGGAACCCATCTAGACTGAACGAGAACCGGGAACAGTCGCCTTCGTTCTCGAAAGTACGAGAGTGTGTTCAGGCCGGATACATAAACACAGTATAAAGAATAATACATTATATCAGTATCGTCAGATCGTGTCGGCACTTTTCATATTTCCGAAACTAAAGCGTGCCGCGCCCGGCAATTTTCTCGAGTAGTTACGAGGGGACAAACACATGCGATGCACTGCCAAAGCATTGCCAAAACCGGGCAAAACCGGTTTGGTGGTGCACCGGCCGGCGGCCGGGCTGACAGGGCAAGGGGAGGGGAGTTTCAATTTTTCGACCGACTGACGCTACTGATATAATGTATTATTCCCTATACTTTGAAATAAACCAGCAAGCCGTGCGAGATGGGATCGAATAGATGGTGCAGTGTAGTAAATAAGCATACAGTGTGAATTATTAGTAGAGAGTAATTGTGTTTTAATCGTGTTGTAATAGTTAAAAGTAAATAAAAGTGTGTATTTAATTGACGATAAATTATTGGAACCCGTATCCCGTAACAATACATATATGGTCGAGCAGCACCGGTGCTGCGTATCAGCGATTATCCGAACTCGACTTTCTGGTTTGTTTCCAATCATCACGTTTAGTTTGGCACTTAGCCTTTGGTTAATGCTTAACAAAAAAACTTCCTCAGAACTGCTGTTTGCATTGGAAACCATTTGAGGCGTCTTCAGTAAATCGAGTTAAGACGTCGCTGTGCTTTGGTCTGTTAACCATCATCTTCACTGGAAACAATTCAGACAAAAACAAAAAGCCTAAAACTAACAAATGAAGAATAAATAAAACAGTTCAACTCCCAAAGAAGCCAACCAGATCAAACGGAAAATGTGGAGGAACAAAATCTAATAAATCCAATTTGGATTAATTTTGTCAAATTGTCGTTAGTTTTTTATACGTTTTTCTAGTTTACATATACAATTTTAAACTTTTTAGTAAAAGTAGTCAAATACGTTGCCACCTTACCTTTAAACAAGTTTGGTGTCATACAAAAGACGTTAGTAGTGCAGTTAGCCTCAGTGAGATAAACAAATCAGTTAGTTTTTATACTGATATAACAGATATTCAAATAATTGGAAAATATCAAAAAAAAATGACAAGAAGCTACTAAACTTGATAGTGAAACTTCCTGTAAATTTGAGAAAATGCCATTAACTATCTACCTGGATTAGCCACAATCATTTTTTTTTTTACTTTCAAGTAAGGATGACCAGTAACACGTCATTTTTAGCTGACCAAGGACTAAGAAATTCAATTCTGCGGGCATAATTTAGATCTCTCTCTATATAATAAATAAAAAAAAATGTAAAAAGGGAAAAAAACATTTTGACATAACAAATTCTTTGGAAAGGGAAAACATGTAGTAGTTATGTTACGTTCATTGTCCGGTGGAATAATCTCAAAAATTAAATTTTTAAAACCTTTGCTAAATACCTACAAAATGGGCTTTTTTATTTTTAGACTTATGTATGGCAAGTGCCACCTCATGTCAGCTGCTTCAACTTAGGAATTTGAGCGTTAACACAGAAATTATGTCTCTGCATTCATAAAGGAGAAATCGCCAAAAAGATGCAAGAATCAACCAAAAAATTACAAAAAAAAAAACCTAGAAAAGAAAAACACAAGATAAAAAAACATCATTAAATACCTAAAATTAGTCAATATATGTTTTAATTTTGATCTTGAAGTGACACCTCGTTTTCAGAGGCTTAGAACTTGGAGACTCGATCGAGAACACAGAGTTTATGTATCTTTCTTTTAAAAAACAAAGCAAAAAAAAAATGTCAAAAATGCTATTATATGCCTCCCGTTTCAGCACATGCTGAGAAGATATGAAAAAAAAATCAAAGTCAAATTTCGTCGTCGACAACGCCTATTTGACGACAATAATAAGTGAATGGCTTATAGTTAGAGCAAATAAATAGATTGTGCAAGTTTGCCAAAAACTGATTTGGAAAAGTTCCTATCTACTGACAGGTTCATGTTTTGGCTTCTGTCATAATATGGTACAGACCTGATCTGAAGACAGCAAAAAATAATAAACTAAATTTGGAAAAAAAAACGAAAAAATGACCAATCCCAAGTAGCATTGTATAACCAAATAGCATTAATGGCCAAAAGTTAGTCATAAAGTAGTAAAACAGCAAGGATTTGGTTATTATTTGGCAATTTATGTAAGATAAATTTTGGTAAAAAAAAATAGCCATAAAATCTCATCTATTGCCAAGATTTGGTCATAAAGTTGCATTTTTCTTGATGGCAGTAATTTGGCAAAAAATTTGGTAAACATTACATTTTTTGCCTGGTTCAAATTGCCGAATATCTGCTGGATAAAATGTCTACTTTATTGCAGCAAATTTGTGGCTTTTTTAACCAGAAATCTAGCTAAAACTTGTATTAGCCAAAATGACTACAAATTTTGGAAATAATAGCTAATTTATGTAGCCACGGAATATTGATATAAGTTAGCCATAAAGTAGCAACTTTAACTTTACGCAAACGCTAAAGCTTATTTAAAAACTTATTAATCTTGAACAAAATCGAATTCTACAACAATTTTGCAACTCCAGAAACCATTGTCATTCTTCTGTAACTTCTGTAATTTCCATCAACATGGGTAAGAGGAAATACCTATAAATACCTATTCCACTAGAATTTCACAAATCGATTAACCCAAATGCTTTTTTTCACAATGTTGTCACATCAATTTACTATGAGAGATTTCTTTTATATCCTTATTATGCTATATACCTTATTATGCTTATGTCTTATATTTATTATTTAGTTTATAATGCAAAGTTTTCAAGAGCCGTCAGAGGGCGTCAAATAAACGACATGGCCGACATAGCTATTTTTTGGCCACTGATTGGTTTTTATGATGGAACGGTCGCTCCTAGCCTCTTGACGATCGTTGAAGCCTCGATAAATATCTGCAATAACCGAGCGGCCATTACTTATAGACTGTTAAATTTTCTAATTTAGCAGCCATTTGTAAAATAATAAATTATATCCATGCAACTATTGAATTTTATCATATTTTTAGCATTAACAAAAACATTTTGATACATTGAGTCGTCAAAACGCGTGCATTTGAGAAAGTAAAAAATCAGAAAATTTAATTTAAGATCAATTATTTTTTATTATCAGTGTACATGATAGGTTGCAAGATAATTAGAAATAGGTACCTTGGCGCATTGATTTTTATCAACTACCTCCTCTACATTTACAGTAAATTTGCCTTGGCACAAATATTTTAGTCCATTATTTGCGACAATTTGCTGTAAAATCTACAATCAAAGTATTGAGAATATACCCTGACCAAAACAATGAGTCATGTGATGTCGGCATTTTGAATGTCTATGCACAGTTCGTTCTGCTAGATATCAAAATGTAGGAACACTTTTAGTCATAAAAGCTATTTTTAATCACTCAAATTTTAGCCATTAACTCTATAAAATCTAACATTTTTTTGCTGAAATATGGCCAAAATACTGGTCTAAATATTGGTCAGAAAAGCCGAGTAATGACGAAATAAAAGTTCCCCATTTTCGACAAGGTGCCCTAATAATTTCGTAATAAATTGTCTTTTTTGGCAGTTTTTTTTAACTAAATGGTCGCCGAATTTAGCAAGGATTACAGAACAATCCCCAAATTATGGCTTAGAATGCTACTTAAAATATTCAGAAAAAAATATAAGAAAACTTCCTGAAAAAATAAATGTTTCAAGGCACAATCACGAAAGAAAATTAAAAAAAAATAGTTACTAAATACCTAGAAATGTGCTAAAATTCTTTTTCGAGTTAGATATGACAAGTAACAAAATATGAAAATATGAATAAATATGAAAAATTAGCCTATATACTTTTCTAATTTTAGAGTTAGATTTGACGAGTGTCACCTCACTTTATAAGCTCATTTTATAAGGCAAAAAAAAAATTGAAATGAATTAATAGAATAATAAAAAATCAATGCTTAAAAGCAAAAAAATATTAAGCCCTTTGCAAAGAAAATAAGGTAATTTACAATTACACAAACAGTGTAATTCAATGCCGGTAGAGGTACTAGCCCTCGGAGTAGTTGTTTCTGTTTGTTTCTTTCTTAACAGCTGCAATATTTTGGAGATATAGAAAACAGATAAGTTTTCAGTTTCCAAATTGTAAATATTGCCTTTTTGCATATTTTAATCTAGAGTTTTCTGCGAAAAAGCTAAAAATTTCGATCATTAACATACGTTGCAGAAAATAAATTTCTTTCAACTTTCATGTTTTATTTATTTTTAACTTTATTTAAATAATCACCTCAATAAAAGCCGGTTAAACATAAAACCTTAATTAAACGAAATATGATGTAAATTTTGAAACCAGTAATTTTTGAAATTTGTCACATGTTGGCCTGTGGTATTAATCAAAATGGGTTGACATGTTATTAATTTATGTCCACTAACAGGGCGACAACTGTTTGTTAATTTTCTTTTTATTTAAAATTGTTTAAAAAATGTTGTTGTTGTTTTTGGTTTAATTGGCCTGTTTTGAGATTGTTCATGAAATACCTTAAAAAGAAAATTCGTAAGACGTTGCAAGCAAGTTGTTCGCTGTTGCTAATGTTTATCAAAGTTAAAAATAGTAATAAAAAAGAGTGAATAAAAAAGCCTTAAAATATATTTTTGTATTAATTTGGACCTCTGACCTATTAGCGTCAGGTCTGTTCGCATCATAAATTATCGCATCGGTATGATTCCTAAACAACACATTATGTGAGTCTTGAAAACTTGTTTTATTTTACAATTATGCACTGAACCGGAACAGCGAGGTTCATTGCCACATAAAGATGAAGGAAAAAGGCAAAGCTACTTGTACAATACTCACATAAATTAGGCTTCATTTTCGATCACAAACTATAAATATTACTGTAATATTTAGGAACTAGGTTCGATGTCCATGCACGATAATATACTGGGCAAGGTTGACCGTGACCACTTCAATCTACCATTTCAGTTTCCCCGCTTTTGTTCTGTCGGTAACACCATGCACACTAAGCTCGAATCTCATTTAGAGGAATACCCTCACTTACAGTCGGATATTAATACACAGCCGCAATGTGACTGAAACAAATCAATAAAAGCAATAACGAAATAAGTTTTTTTTTTACTTTAACGACAACACAACGTCGCAGTTACTTCGAAACTTAACGTGGAAAAACCCGGCGATAGATGAGGCCATATAAGTTCTTCTACTAAAGATTAAATTTTTTTTTAGAAGACTTTATTTACTATTGATTACTTGCTTGCTTACTGATTGTAAAAATATTTTATTTTGGTCCTTGGCCCCGAATCTACAAGTTTGCCACCAATTCTGTCGATACGAAATAGGTACGTTGGTACTGGTTTTTCCTTCTATCTTCACTTACGCTCCTTAAAAATAATATAAACAACCAAAAAATTAACGTTTTTGTTCTAATTATTCTAATTATTCTTTTAAAGAATAAATTCATCAGAAAACAGAAAAAAACAATGTTACAAATTTTGTTTAACTGCCTAATTGTATGAAACTCCACGAAGAAATTACGTACTAAGAGGAACATTTTTTGATGTGCCCAGTGCACAGAACTACAAGAAATCAATACGGAATTGTTAAATTCTGACAAAGAATTATTACCATCTACGTAAATTATGAATGGTTGGAGTCTTCAAATCAGGTAAAAATCTAAAAATAAATCTTACACGTACGTTTTCGGGCTCAGAACTAATCCATTAGTAATATATCTACAGAACAAGAAAATACACTTCATTTTTTTATCAATTCAATTAACCCATTGTTAAGAGATTAAGCCTCAAGATGATTTGCATGATAAATTATCCTTTTTAAAGACATTATTTATTCAAAACTATAAATGCAAGAAATGCCTTCGATTGATACACGGAGCTGGGAAACTTAACAGCCTCTTCTTATCCGACAGTGAGGGCTTTGACGGCTGGTCAAAATGCATTCTAAAGTTTTTCCGTGCCTTGAAGTCGTTTTCTAATGCAACGTTTCGTCCGCAACTGCGGCGGACTTTTTCAAAGGCCCAAAAGGGCAATCCATATGTGACTCAACCAAAGCGAAATATCTTGATATAGCTATCTGTTTTTCCCGCTTGAACTTAAAACGCTCCAGACGGAAGCTTACCCTTCAAGACCCTAACGGGCCAATTAAACCCCAAACTGGGCACAATACTGTGCTGATCTACCGTCATGTTCTCCAGCAAAGAGTTCCTTAACGTGGAACAACGTGCGTTTTGACAGTATTAAGTTCTACCCAGATAGCAGATATATTCCTGGAATATTCCATAAATATTCAATAAGAAAGATTGTTTAATAGCAAAAAAATATTCTAAGCATATACCTGGTATATACTTGTAGGACGATGCACATTGGTGTCTATATATCTTGCATAAGCTAGAAACAAGCCCTAATGCCGATATATATCCGGAATATGCCTGGCATCTTGATTTTTCCAAAAATTTTATGTTCTTGGAATATATCCCAGGTCATGTGAAGGGAACATTCAATATGGTTTCAGGTATATACCTAGACATAATCAAAAGCCCATATGTGCATTTCTAATATACCTATGATATATTAGAAACTCGAAATATATACTCGGTGACATGACTTCGTACGTGTCTATCACGTCCTTGATGAGTGAATGTAGTAGGTTTAGGACAAGAAATCATCACCTTTGGGAAAGAGCCATCGTTTCGGATTGAGTTTTTCTCAAGGATATTTTCCCATGAGAAAGGGGAAGTTCGTTCTATCATCGAGAACAAACTTCCACATATAGGGAATAACCTTGAGAAAGACTCAAATAGAAGTTGAAACGTTGGCAGATTTATTAATAGTTAGTAATTAGAAGCGTTGCAAATAAAAATTTGAATTGTAAATACATAATATGCAAATTAAATGACATAGAATATTCAAAAGAAAAATTCATAAGGATATTTCTGAGGAATGTGAAAATATCTAAACTTGCTCATATAACTTTTGGGTTGACCAGGTATATGAATATACTTTACTTGCTGTGTGGGAATATTTTAAATAAATATTCCAGGAATATTTACTTTAAACTTTTACCATGTGATATATTCTTGCAATAAACTCAAACGTTCTAGTCGCATTCCAAAAATAATCCAGTCATATTCTGAGAGTAATTAATTTGGGTAATTCAATGTTTCATCTGAAATCAATATATGTTAATAAAAATCATCATTATCGATGAAGCACCAACCAATCTAATTGTCAAGAGTCACGTTTTGTCATTTTTTTTGACTGTTATTTTGGAAATACATATTATTTTGTCCTTGAAAATATACTTGGCAAAGCACATTCTAAAAGTGTCTGAAAATCAACCATCGAAGGAGCCTATTTTCGAAGCTATTGAACTTACGGGACTTTCTTTGGTGGGAGGTGAAAAAAAAACAGCAAAAAGATCAAGAAACAGTCCAAAACTGGAAATTGAAAAAAAGAAGGATAATTCCGTTTGGTCAATTTCGAAAAAATTTTGATAATTTTTTTTTTGCTGTTTTTGAACGGAATAAGGCGATTTCAAACCCTTGAACGTAACAAACATAATAAGAGTGAAATTAGTTCCATAAATAGACTTTTTTCTAAATGCCTCAAAGCATATTCTAAAAGTGCCTAAAAACTTACCTCCAAGGGAGTCTATCTCCCGCACTATTGAACCTACGGGACTTTCTTGGTGGGAGGTGAAAGAGGTCATCAAAAAGAACAAGAAACCATTGGATTCACTCCAATCGGTCCACTCGTTCTAAAGTTACAGGCGGTCAAAATTGAAAATTGAGAAGGAAGAGGGAATACCCCATACAAAAGTGCCTAAAACTCGACCACTGAAGGGATATCTCCCAAACTATTGAACTTATAGGACTTTCATTTTCATTTTTATTTTAATTGCATGATAACTGTGTCGAATCGATATTAATTTAATAATAGATAAAAATAATAGTTAATGGATTTCCACACTTACACTTATTTTTTATTTAAAGAATATTTCAAGTCTGGAATTCCAGGAATTTCATTCCCGGAATAACTTTATTTCTTAAAGAATATTCCAAATAATCTACAAAGAATATTCTAAGAATATTACTAAAATATTCAGTGTTATCTGAGAAATGGTTAACCTCGCACCACACACTCTGATCCTCTCCAGAGACGAAGAGTCGCCTTTCGTCCTTTCATTGGGAAGTATCGAATGGATAATTTTATAATGTGTGGCGTGTTTTCGGTCTGATGATGCCATAGGACGAAACACGTGTTACCGTTTATAATATTTTAATTAAATGTACTGAGACCGTGACCAAAATCACGCTGTTTTGTTTATAATTACTAGGTCTCTTTGTGTAAAATGAACGAAATTCTCAAATTGGATATCAGTTCTTCGGATAACATGGGTTCGAGAGCTTTCAATGGGTTAACCACTGTCACCAATCACCACCAGCCAATATATACATGAAAGTGATTTGAAACACACCATTATAACTGCTTCAGTGTCTTATTATGCATTATAACTGCATCAACAACATCCTGGCCAAATTTGTGAGCAGGGGACACAATGAGAATAAAGGGAGGGCGTGTTGGCGGCGCTGGTCGGCTACGAATAGCTCCACCATCTACCAACGAGGAGGGGATATATATACCAGATATGCCAATTTTTAGCTCTAGGGTTAAGCATATTAACATTACTCGTTCTCTCATGCATTCATTAGCAATCGATTGAAAATTGGGTTTTTTCAGTTAAAAACCACAATTAATATTATACCTTTATTTTGCCACTTAAAGGGTATATACAGCAATAAGCTGATAGGTAATCGTTGAACGGTTTCTAAATCGTATTCTGTTGCTCTAACACATTAAATAATAAATACATTATCATAGCTTTACTTAAATATGTTCCTACCACAACTTTAAAAATGTAATTAATGACCGTACATTCCGTAACATGATGAAATTTAAAACTGGCTAGTGTCATTCATTTAAAGCTAAAAAATTCTATGTTCAAATATAGCAAATAAGGGTGATGATTAAGTCAACCCACCCATGACGGGTCCAAAATTTCCGAAATTGATTCAATTGTTGATTAGGTACCGACTTATTTTCGGTGCTTCCTGGAAGCGATTGGGAATAACCCATCTAAGTTTCATTTTGGACCCGTAGTACTATTGCGCTGAGTACATTATGACGTTCATATGCGGTTAAACTCTTTAGTTAACCAACCAGTCAATTGTTGGATATTTTTAAGCCCTACATATTCTTCGTTTGTAACAAAATGCTGGGTATATAATAATAATAATAATAATTATGATTACTTAGTTCATGTACGTAAGAAGTAGTGCTGTCACGTGTAAGTAGCCTTACATATACAGCCTTGATAGCAAAACTCATTTGGTTTATGCCTATATTAATATTAAATAAGAAAGAGGGAGTATAAAACTGTGTGTCTTAAAAAATGTGAACGGTTACAAAATAACTAAACCAAAAAATTTATTATATACCTATGTGACGGATTCCTAGAGTTAACTTACCCTATTAGAAAAAAACTTTTCGACTTATAGCTTTTACTAGGTTTACTTGGGCATGTTTCAGAACTAAGTTGTGATAAGCTCAACACATGATTTCTAATTCATTTATGTCTGCATAATCCACAATGGTAACAAGCTGCAATACATATAGCACCGAAATTATCAGAATTATTGCGCATTATTATATAATGCGCTTTTATATATTAATAACATAATATATAAATTAGAGCCCTATATATACACCTAAGAGGTTTTGTAAATAATTATCAAATGCCATTTTCTGTCATACCTGTTCCAGCAGATGATTTATCCAACGAAGATGAGACATGAGGGCCATACTCGTTGGCAGTGGAGTCGTGGTTCGAAGATGGATAAAATGTCCCGTCTTCGTTGGTAGTATTTGAGGTTTAAAAAAAAATCTGTGTGCTATTGAAATTGTTAAATCCAATACTACATACTCAAAGAGAATCTAACAAACGCTTCCTCTGATCTAGTCTAGTTTGCATTTTTGTTTTCATTAAGAGAGATAAGGAATTAAAATCAAATTATCGGCAAGCATAGTATTTATGATACCTACGTGATATTAAATATGCATTAAAGGTGTCTTATTAACTAACCAGTAATTTAATTGTATGTTTAAAAAATGCTATTTTATAATAAGTACTTATCTACCATTTTCATACAGTTTTAAAGTAATTCTGAGGAAGTTCTGATTAATAATGCCATGAATTTGTAATTTTCCCTAGCCATGTTGTTTTTCTAAAAATTCCTCAGATAACTTACTGAACAATCATCACACAAACATTAAATGACAAAACGAATTGTATGATCTCACTGGGTAAAACTGTAAAAACTCTATTATATAGGCATAAATGAAATCATTTCCGTAACTAGTACCTATGCACATTAAACTTTTTATAGTACTTTTGTAACGAGCAATACCATAAACCGTTCAACGTAAATCGGGGCTATCGTTTAATTGTTTCTTAATTTTGAGAAGGATTGTTGTAAACCACTGATCTAACCGGGATATTTCATCATAGTCCTTCACGGTGTCGGTAAAAGCTTCCACGTTTTGATCTTCAATGTGTTCAATCAATGTTTTTACAAATTTATACTCCCGCGAATCCTGGAACGCTGGATATTGTTGCAAATAGCGCTCTAAGGCATGTTGCGCGTTTAAAATATCTACACATAAATGGCATAATGCGGCTCTAAACATGTATTCTTTAGCACTATACTTCAGCAAGGAGTTCTCCAACGAAGACGAGGCCACATCCTGGTAGATTTGAATTGCTTTGTCGTAGTATTCGAGTTGGGCGGAGTACTGGGCCACCTTCAGTAGACATTTATTAGCAGAAGAATTGCTCTCCTCGCCTCTAAAATAATCCGCGGCCTGTTCGTAATGTTGAACCGCTTTCTCTAAATCAGTGGAATCGTTTTCATACAGCTCGGCTATTGTCTGATGGTGTTTTGCTGCCATTGTGAATTTACCCATATCTGTGTATATCTCTATCCCCCTCAACAAGCAATTGACAGCCTCTGCAAAAAAAAAGATGTAGGTAGTCAATACGAAATTAATTTTGGTGCAATGCATGGAAGTCGTATTTTCAAACTTAAGTATCAAACCTCAACGGACCAAGTTTCTTGACAAACTTGGCAACCCACCTCTCCACAGTTCTGTGAAAATAGCAGCCTCCAGTACCCCCCATAAACCTTGACCTTTTGTTCTCTAGACCCTAAAGTCATAGACAATTAGTGCAATTACGTAAAAGTTGCAAATTCTTCGTAAAATTTTCTTCCAAGCGTTTCGTCCACATCTGCGGTGGACTTTAGCCAAGGGAGTGAAGTAACATCGAAGTGTTCTCCACAATTATGTCCTGTGGCCTCTGTAGACACACTTTTTCAGTTCGAATTTAGTTAGTGTAGTGGAGTGATTGAAGCAAGATATCAATTTCGTTCAAAAAAAATTTGGAAACCAACCAATAGCAGCATGTTCGGCCTCGATCGATTTTTCTGTCCAAACATGCAACTTCTTTTATCTTATGACTTTGGTGTAAAGGCTCAATTTTCTAGTGTCAACGTATTTTCTAATGAGCCATAACTAGCGTAAGTTCTAGTTCTGTTAAAACTTCCTAGGATTGACCATCTCTTTTGTCTTCGGGGTCCTCAGACATTGTGACAGATGCCAGGATGAGGGTTGTGTATGTGTGAAAATAGATAAACAAGAGCGACAGCCATTCTTAGACGTACTGGTGTGAAGAACAGGGAACAAAAGTCTAACACAGAAAAACCTGGCCTAGCCTCAACCATCACCCTAGCGAGAAGAAAAGGGAGGGGGTCAAAAGGTATCTGAACGAGTTAAGAAAAAGCAAGTGAATTATCTGGAGGGAGCGCCTTATGTCCACCCTTCTGCCTATCCTTCTCCCCACCAGCCTGTGAGCCTCGGTTTTCTTCGTGGCCGCACTCCGTTCGGTGTTTGCCAATTAGGAGCGATTCTATCTACAGGCAAAGGGGTGCAAGAAAATTAGCGGCAAAAAAATTTAATTTTACGTCTACATAAGGGAAATTTTCAATTTCGCTGAAAGCCTCCATTTGTATTTTCTTTAAATTTTGCTATTGTATAAATACAGATTTAAGAAATTTGTTTTCAAGAACTAATATCAGGCTAGCGTATTTGGCATCTCTTGAGCTTGTTCTTCTACCATTGGTTTGGGTTTACGCGACCACGGTGCGGTGTAGGTGAATCTTTCTTTTAAAATCGTATTTTTTTAGCATCAGAGATTTTTTCACTCCTCCTTTTCTTCAATTTCTTTTTCTTTTCAACCACTATGACTTCCTGTAATGCGGATTAGTCCACCAGCTCGAGTAGTACTTTATCTATGTCTTCAGGTTCTTCTACTAATGGCAAACGGTTTGAGTCGGTTATTAACTCTGGCAATGCAAATTTTTTAATTTCTCCTTTTTGTCGCTTCTATGGCAGTTCGGCCGACGAGTTTAATTTTTTCAGGCTTCATTTTTTTTTTATCAATAACCATTTTCTTAATCTTGTGTTTCTTCGGTTACTCTTCTCTCATCTTCAAATTCACGTTGTCTTCAATTTCAAAAGAAACAGTTTCGACAATAACAGACACAGTAATCTCGGGCTGTTTACCTTCTTCCTTAATATTTACAATTTCTGATGGTTTCTTCTTTATTTCCTTTCTTCTTTTCTTAGCGGTTTTCTTTTTGGGCTTACATTCTTCTATCACAGTGGTTTGCCTCACTACTTAAGGGATATCTTCAAAAATCTTGGCTGGAAGTTCTTCTGGAGTCTCCTCCTCAGGTGTTAGGTTTCTCACTCTTTATTTTTCAGTGCTGTGACTTCTGTGGTTTCCTGTTGGTCTCATTTGGTTTCTTAATATTGCGTTTCTTAACCACAGTTTTCTTAGGTATCCCTTGTTCAATTGTGATGTTTTTTTTCGAATTTCTACACGAAGCTCTTCAACAGCACAACCTCCATATTCGGGCTTGAATTCTAAAGATGCCACTTCTTCCTCAGTTACAGTAATCTCAGGTTATTCACCCTGTTTTACAGTTTTAGTTGCCTCTTGCTTTCTCTTATCTTTTCTAAATATCTTGCAAGGTTTAGGTAACTTTCTTTTTAGAAACCGTCTTTTCAACCAAACATGAATCTACAATTTGCTCAGGAAGTTATTCCACCTTGTACACAGAAGTGAGTTTTATTTATTCTATAGTTCTGTACATTTCTAAGCGTCACCCTTTTGTTTTGTAATAACCAGCTACTTGAACAGCAAGTTCATAATTTAAGGTTTTGTTTATTGTGTTGCTTAGTCTGCTATTATTTTCAACTTCATCTTCTTACATTTGCATCTTCTCGATAAAGGCATTTTTGTGTGGACATTGTAGCGTTGATATTTAGGGGTCCGAAATCGATTTCCTCATGGGTTCCTCAGTCACTCCTCGTTGTGCGTGTGAAAACAGAAAAAGAAGAGCGACAACCATTCTTAGACGTACTGGTAACAGCGAACGAAATTCTAACACATGGGGGTCTATAGAAAACCAGCGTCTTTATTCATATGCTTTACCATATGAAGATGTATGTCGATATGTAGGTATTCCAAAGTACTTGCCTTACGGATTCAGACCTGAAAGTGATTATCTCATCACTTATCCTTATGTCCACCTTCCTGACTATCCTTCTCCACACCAGCCTGAGTCTCCATTTTCTTCGTGGCCACAGTCCATGTCTTCTACAGTACAAGAATGTTTCTTGCCCTTCCTCTTATAGCCATGGCATTAGTGTAACTCAGCAGATCCAGTCTTAGGACACACTTGTCTTCAGTGTGTAATAATTTCTCCACCACTTTTCAGATAGTATAGCGAGAAACCTGATCTTCGTCTAGCTGTTGAATAAAATACATTAGTACCTAATCTCTTTAAAGATAGTCACTGCACTTTCTCCATTTTTATGCGCTTGCTCTGTAATCCTTTCTCTCATTGGTATAGGATGGTTTTCCCTTAGAAAATTCAACCTGATTGTTTGTGTTCCTCTAGTATGTTCGTTGATCAGTATCTGCTTTCCCACGGTGGTTATGAGACTTATACTACGTAGGTTCTTTGCACCTAAGACTTTCTGAGCTTCTCTTCTGATTAGCCCAAGAAAGAGGTGTCGAGTGATAAATCATTTCAAAGAATGTTAACTTAAACTCTTTTTAAACAGGCCTTTTTTAATTTTCGGTTATTATATATAAAAGGAATAATGGTGAGATGTTGTACAGAGCAGGAGCAGGCGACATCCACCAGCGTATTAGATCTAATACTGCATGGCAGATGGCTCTCAGTTCAAGAAGCAGCCCATATCGCTTTGTACCTCGCAGGTTATCGGAACCAGAACGAAGTGTAAGTGGTCACCAATTTGTCGATCAACCCATCTACATACTAGTTTCGGGGTCTACCCCTCATCAGTACAGCTTTGGCTAGTCGACAAATTGAAGACCTTACAGCCAAAAATCTACGGAAGAGCGGTGAGACGTTGTACAGAGCGGGTGTAGGCGACATCCACCAGCGTATTAGATCTAATACTGCATGACAGATGGCTTTCAGCGCTCAGAGAAGCAGCCTATATTGCTCTGTACCTCGCAGGTTATCGGAACCAGAACGAAGGGTAAAGACTAGGTGGTCACCAATTTGTCAATCAACCTATCTGCATATTAGTTTCGAGGTTTACCCCTCATCAGTACAGCTTTGGCTGGTCGACAAATTGGAGACCGGGAGTTCTCGACTTAAAGCCCAAAAATCTACGGAAGAGCGGTGAGATGTACAGAGCAGGAGCAGGCGACATCCACCAGCGATGAGGGGTAAACGCCGAAACTAATATGCAGATGGGTTGATCGACAAATTGGTGACCACCTACTCTTTACACTTCGTTCTGGTTCCAATAACCTGCGAGGTACAGAGCAATATGGGCTGCTTCTCGAACTGTGAGCCATCTGCCATGCAGTAATAGATCTAATACAAAGCAAGTTATTCGAAAAGATGGCGACAAACGTTGAGACTACTGTAACTGTAGAAGAAGCGTCACTTTTAGAATTGAAACCAGAATATGTAGGTTGTACTGTTGAATAACTTCGTGAAGACATACAAAAATCCATCACAATCGAACAAGGGATACCTAAGAAAACTGTGATTAAGAAACAAAAAAGAGACCAACAGGAAACCAGAAAAAAAAATCACAACGCTGAAAAAATAGGGTGAGATACCTGAAAAGAAGACTCCAGAAGAACTTCCAGCCAAGATTGTTAAAGAACTCCTTAAAGAAGTGGAGCACACCACTGTACTTAATAGAAGAATGTAAGCCCAAAATAGAAAACTGTTAAAAAAAAAGTGTGAAAAAGAAGAAACCATCGGATATTGTAACTGTTGAGGAAGAAGGCAAACAGCCCGAGATTACTGTGTCTGTTATTGTCGAAACTGTTACTGAAGTTCAAGAACTTGCGTTGCCAGAGTTAATTACCGGCTCAAACCGGTTGCTAGAACAGAAAAACCGGAAGAAGCTGAAGAACTAGAGAAAGCACTACTCAAGCCGGTAAACCAGCTCGAATTACAGGTAGCCATGTTGAACAGAAAAAAATAAATAATGGACAAGAGGAGTGAAAATATAGACTTACAGATATCCCTGATGCTAAAAAAATCAGTTTTGAGGAAAAACATAAGGAGGAGAAGAAAAGACACCTGCCGCACCATGGTTGCGTCAACCCAAACCAAAGGTAGAACAAGCTGAAGAAATGCCAGATACGCTAACCTTTGCGTACCTGGCATTTATCAACTTCAACTTCAAAACACAAGCCTCACTCTCTATTAATGCAACAACTAAATTTAAAGAAAAACAAATTGAGCCTTTCAGCGAAATTAAAAATGTCCCGTATGTGGACGTAAAATTAAAATTTTTAGCCGTCCGTGTTTCTTACACTCCTTTGCCTATTTATTCCCTTCATTACTACTACCGCTATAAGTAAAATCAAGTCCTAAACCATAGGCATTGTGAAAAGAAATGGATGAAAGATAGGAAATTGCTGGGGAATATAAATAGAACTGGAAGTCTAATGTGTGAAAAAAAGTCTCAGCTCATAAAAAACATTATATATTTCAACTAAATACCTTTACATAATTTAGGAATGGTCAAAACAAAATACAAGTTTAGGAAGACAGCATAATTGTTTAGTATTATCTACACATATCTGAGAAAGTCAAGTTGGATATGTGAGCATGTCCATTACTAATAAAATAAAGTTTGAATTTACACATTACCATTAACATGTAATTTTTCCAGAAAAAGTGATAGAAAGAAACTGAACTCAAGTGACAAGCTCACCACCAACAAACTTTTTAACACTCAATATAAAAATTACTAAAATTAAGTTAACAATAAATAAAATATCAAAACAGCGCAACAGAACCAAAAACAACACAATCCATTTCTAGCAGAGGTCAGGTTGTTCATTCAGTTGACGTTTGACTCGCAGCAATAAGGTAGTCTGCCACTCGTCTAAACGCGATATACTGTCGTAATTCTTAACTGCCTCAGTAAATCCATCCACATTCTGCTCATCAACATTCTCGATTAGACTTTTCAAGAATTTGTATTCTCTGGAGTCCTGAAAAGCTGGATACTGTTGGACGTATCGATCCAAAGCATGTTGGGCATTCAAATGGTCTATGCAAAGTTGACAGAGAGTTGCTCTGAAGAAATAGTCCTTCGCGCTATACTTCAGTAATGAGCTTTCCAGGGAACTAGAAGCCACTTCTTGATAGATCTGAACAGCTTTTGGATAATCCTCAAGCTGGGCTGCATATTGTGCAACTTTGAGTAGGCACTTATTTGCGGCACTATTACTCTCTTCCCCTCTAAAGAAATCTGCTGCTTGCTCATAATGTTGTACAGCTTTTTCTATGTCCACTGACTCACTCTCATACATTTCAGCTATAGCTTGGTGATGTTTGGCAGCTATTGTAAATCGACCCATATCTGTGTACTGATCTATGGCTTTTATGTAACAGGTTACCGCATCTGCAATAAATGATTAATTATTGCCTATTATGGAGAAAAAGTGTGGGGTATTCGACTAAAACAATGAGCTAATGCAAAACAAAGCAGAATTAAATAAGGGAACAAATAAAAATAAAGTTATAGTTTGAAATTAAAGACCATTTCTGAGATCTGTGTGTTCAGTGGGTATAATGAATAAGAATAGCTAACTGTAAGCTGTAAGAAGATATAAATCCACGTTAAAAGAATAAACATTCTATTTTATGGTAAAAACAATACTCTGTATTCTACAAACATTTTTAAAGGAGTTTTTTAATATATAACAAGTTATTCTACAATGTTTTGTTAAAAAAATACAGGGCATTGAAGTTGAATTTTAAAACACAAACTTTATGGTTTTGTACATATTTTAATGAAATTTGGTAGGTGTGTCCATATAGTGTGAAAATCCTAGGTGGGATTTTCACTCATGGCTGCAGGTGACTGCAAAATGATCATAAGCAATTTGTTCTTGTGATGTGAGAGACCCCTTGAATACTCAAGGAATTATAATGATATATGTTTATACCTTAACATGAAACCATATAAAATCTTTTAGTCACCTGAGCATGCTGACATGCTCAAACAAAAACCATATCTCAGTATGTAAAGGCATGTGGGCATAATAAATCCTATTATGTCAGCCTTGACCTAAATCCAGTTTTGACTTCAAATTCTAGGAAAGATATACTGATGTTGCTTTTAGTAACCCCCCCCCCCCCCCCCCCTCCCTCCTAAATGTTGAACCAAAATAATGAGAAAAGTCTATATAAGACATTTAACAGGTTAAAAATTTAATTTAGTCTGAACCTAAACAAGATTTCGTAACAATTATTAATTCTAGTGTTACTTTAAAATTAAGAATAATAAATCAGGCCTTATTCAAACCTCATTTTATGAATAACTTCCAGAAATAGCACTGATTATTTTGACTGAATATGACACAGTAATTATTTTTTATGTGGTGATGTAGAGTAGACTTTTACTGCAAATAATGATAACCTAAATAAAAAATCACTAAAGCAGAAACAAGTTGTTAAATACTCAAATAAGACATAATTAGTGTGAAACTAAATGGTTTGAACATGCTAGTAAAATGAGTTTGAATACTTACCATTAATCAATTAAAAGCTTCATTCGATATATATGTTAGCAATTATTTGCAAATCTATTGTTAGTAGGGACTTATCTATACCCATAAGGAGCTTTGGAGTAGGAAGGTAGTAGTACTTAAATGATTTTAAGATAACGGGGTAGTAAAAGAATGAGTTGATTGATGCTGTCCTTCCACCTTGTACTGAAATCTAAGGTCTATTTTGTAGTTTGGGGCTCTTAATTAAAAAAAATTAATACATTTACACACATGCTGTTAGAGAAATGGTACAGATCCTGTCATAAGTTCACCCCACACATAAATTCAACTTCAAGGAAAAACAACAAAAATTAAGCTACACAAGGACACAGTTTATTGTTAATTCTTTCAGCCTCTGGGACTACCTGGACTAGGGTGATGTTTACCCATGTGTTTACATACATAAAACATAAAATCCCATGACTGCTTATTTTTGGAATAGGCAATAGTTAGGAAACTCGGCAATAACTTACCATTTATGTTAGATTTCTTATAACAATTTGCAGCATCTACATAATTTGTAGCAGCTTCGTGTCGAGATCCAGCCCTCAAGTGAAGGTTTGCTGCTTCATTGAAGGCACTCCCAGCACTGTTCCAGTTCTTGGCCATTTTAAACAAATTAGCAGCCCGTTGGTAACATTCGATGGCATCTTCTACTCGGCTACCCCTATCAACAAACGTCCCCAAGTTCAAACAATAAAATTCTTCCTAGGATGTCTCCTTTGTAGCTGTGAGAGCTATAGCCTACTTACCCGAAAAGAGAACCAAAAAACCCTCTGGGGCCTAGCTTTTTCTCGGCCTCAGCTACTAACTGCTGAGCCTTTTGCTCATTTGTTGACATCGTTGGTGAATTGAAGTTATTATTAGTAATAATTTAATAAATACAAAAATGGACGTCCTAAAATAGGAAAATCCAACAAAAGCTTTATTGATGTATTGGTCAGGGAAAGCTCCGGTAGTTGGGGCTAGTGTTGCTGACTTAAACTTGACGTATGACGTGACATACATTGGACTGCGACTGCACGGCCACCTCGCCCCTCTAGCTCGAAAAGAACTGTTGCCGCTGCTTTACCAACCCAAATTTGCTTGTAATTAGGCAATAAACGCCACTTTTTGGTGTGTTTTATAGCGTTTTTATAGATTTGTTCCTAACTTATCTTTGAATAATTGTATATTCTACCTCAAATTATCCTTTTTTCATTTTCGTAAATCCTCCACACACCACACCAAGTGACCTGTAGTTCTCTATTTAAATAACCTTTATCTTTCTTCAGCTTATTGCAATAAATAAGGACAAAGTCGTTCTTTTACTCCAATTAAAGACAAACGAGTTATAATTTAGGTTATGGGTGGCGGTGTGTAGAATATGTAGTCAAAAGTGGCGTAAAAGTGAAAGTAATTGATATAATGCATGAATTTTCACATTTGTTATCACTTGTAAATAAAAGATAAAAAGAGGTACTTCTTGCAATAACTCACGTACTATTCAGTATAGTTCTAAACTTTATTATATGTGTTTCTCCAACGTTTAAGTATATTTTCTGGAATGGATAGATTACGTTTTTTTGGCGGTCCTTGATGTTATGGTTTTTCTTCAGATGCAAAACAATTTGATTGATGGTAAAAATACATTGAATAGAATGGTCAACAGCTTAGTACCAGAAGAATTTGGCGAAAATGGAGCAAAGGAGGCCTTTGATTACCAGCTGCCTCAAGTCAGAGCTTCATTTACTTTCAAAGTGGCTCCAGACCCTCCAGCTGAAAGCCCCCAAGAGCTTGACAAACCTGGTAAAGATCTAACTCCTTCAGTTATCAAATGTGCTTCAGATTTATTGGAGGCCCCTAAATCCAAACCCCCCGATGCAGAATTTGTTGCTCCTGATAATTCTATACATAAGCCATGTGTAACAGTACAACCTTCAGTTATTGAACACCCGCATATGAGACCTGTTGTGGCCAATCGATCCAGTCAAATGTTAGATGATGATAAAGACTTCGAAATTCCTCTGGAAGAATCTTTGAGGGCAGTAGAAGAGTTTATTAAAAGGGAAAAGGAATTGTCCAAGTGGACAGTTGGAGAGGATGTTTTAGCTAAATGGAAGGGTAATGGGCTTTATTATAAAGCTAAGATCTTGGAGATATTGCCATCAGGAATAGTAAGTATTATTTTGTATAATTTTTTTTAATTGAAACTGGCAGGCTTCTTTTTTGATCATGAAGGCTCAATTACTTCATTCTTTATTCATAAATATTGCTAGGTGCTCAATAACTTTTCTTGCTGTTCGTAATTCTAAAGCAGAGATTTTTAACTCTGTGCTATGCACGTATATCACAAAACTTTAACTCATTGAACTTATGAATTATAAATGTGCCCCTGTTTATATATCATTCAGGATTTTTGGGCATCTTAATAGCAATGGAATGTTGATTTTTTTCTCTACCCATCTCCTTTTCTCTCACATCAAGAAGCTCGTCAAAGTCAAATTTCCAAGGCTAATGAGATGTCAAACTTTAGTGTGTGGTAGTTAGTGAGGTTGTAGAATCTTAGGAGGGAATGGTAACATTAAATATGTTTATTTACATTTGTTTAAAGGTGGTAGGCAATGATGTACTATTAAGGGAAACATCTTGTACTTCTATTGTCTTTATTGAGTTTTTTTACATGATGTTTCGAGCAGTGGAATCTCTGTTCATTTTCAAGTGAAACTGAGCATTAAGCTCGAGGCTACTTGTTTATGTACTAACACAGCTAACCACGCCCACCATTCCTATTGGCCGGATCGTCGTCACCATCGCGTGTCAAGCAACCAGCACTTGTCTGCCATATCAACATTTGCCATACCAAAGAGACGTCACAACTTGGTTTACTAAAGACATTGCTTCCAATGAAGACTGCTTCCTTAAACTTTCGTTTCTTCCAGTGCTGTTTCCTATATACTATTTTAGCTTCCTTTCCACTTAATATTATGGTGTTCAAACCAAGCGTGCTCTGCAATTTCCAATTTTGATGTTTCTCCTCTTATCATAAGAGTTCTGTGTTCCTGTACTCTTACATGCAAAGGACGCTTGGTTTCTCCTATATACGACATGCCACACTCACATGGAATCTGATATATATATACAATATTTTTGCTCATTTGAATTTTCCAGTTTGGTTTTAGAAAGTACACTTCTTAATGTATTTTCAGTATTGAAAACCGTTCATATGTAAGTACTGTCTCGCGATGCGTCGAAGTTTCTCTGAAGTTTCTTTTATGTATCGTGTAGTAAGAAGATGAGGTTGGTCCTCTCTGTTTTGCCAAGGCTTTTGTCTTTTACATTTGGTTAAAGCCCTCAAGATAGTCTCTTCCCTATAACCATTTTGCATCAAATCCTGTTTAATATTCTGAAGTTCCAAATTTATGGATTCTTTGTTGCTGCATGATGGTTTGAAAGGAAGTTCAGGTTGTGCGTGGGCTTATGGTAAATAGAAATTCTTATATAACCCTCCAATTTACTCACCAGTACATCCAGAAATGGCAGGCAGTAGCTATTTTCAGTTTCCATTGTGAATTTTATAGTTAGTTTTATACTATTTAAGTGATTCAGGAATTCATGTAACTGCCTGTCATTTCCGTCCCACAGAATAAAGGTGTCATCGACATACCGGAGCCAGACTTTGCGTTTATGCGTAGCTTTTTCAATGGGGTGTGTTTCAAACCACTCCATGTATATATTTGCCATAACCGGTGATAGTGATGAACCCATTGGAAGCCCATCCTCCTGCTCAAAAAACTGATCTTTGATCTGAAAGTATAAGCCTTTGAGGCAGCAGCGCAATAGATCTATTACCCCCTCCACAGCCTTTAAAGATGCATATGCTTTCAGCCTGACCTCCATGATATCCAAGACTCCTCCAACTAAAGGCTTTCTACATTGAAACTTACAAATGTGTCCCTATCACCCAATTCTAAGTCCTTAAGTATACTAATAAAGTGTTCAGAATTTTGTACAAAGGAGGTTGTGATGGGCCTTAGGGGCATAGTTTTGTGAATTTTAGGTAACCCATGGAGATGTTGTGGTTTACTATGGTGTGGAGTGAGAGACCCCCTAGTACCTTCAGGAATGTGACGTTCATATTTTTTTAGGGCTCTGTAGATTTGTCCTTCAACTCTTTTAGTCGGGTCATTAGGTATTATTTTATATTTACCTTTCGTCAGAATCTCCTGTATCTTTTCGTCATACTGTGTGGCATCTATGACGACGTTCGCATATCCTTTGTCAGCTGAAAGTATATTGATTGATTTATCCTTCTGCAATTTCCTCATGGCTAACTCCTCTTTTTTGTGATATTTCTCTGTGGGTGTTGTGGTTTGTCCAATAGTGTTCTGACTTTCCACTTGAGTTCCTCCCTCTCTGGCCCCTGGAATGTTGTTGATTCCTTAGCACTTATTATGTCAAGTACTGGAGTTGACTTTTCAATCTTTGCTCAGCAGTTTTTCTTCAGTGAAACTCAAGATGGTCGATGGTATGTTGACTATTGTCCTCTGGCCTTGCTGGTGGTTGTTGATTGTTGTCTCCTTTCTTTGAAGCTTCAGAAACTTGTCATTGTGCTTTGACTGAAAACTAGCAGAGATTTCACTGCTCGAAACGTCGTGTAAAAAGACTCAATAAAGACAATGGAAGTCCAAGATGTGTCTATTAATGTTTATTTACCTCCATGACATAAAAATAAAATACATTTATCTTGGAAAGACAATATCAAAATCCATATTACTATTTTAGATAATTATACTCTTTGATACTTACGAAGTGAAAGACGAAATAGATTACAAAGATATATGCAAGTTTTTCAAGAAAACAAACAATTATAAGAAAAAAGGAGGAATCCAAGGAAACTTAATTGAGGATGTTAAAATTAAGGAGAGGATTTTACCAACAAAACACATGACAACAAACAAGTTAACTTCAGTTTCATACAAAAGGAAGCCTTGCTTTGTTGGTCGTTTTAAACGAACAAGTAAGGCTTCAAAGAAAATCATTGTTTCTCCAACCCGCAAGATATCACAAAGGAGAGTGATTGTAAGGCCAAAGAAGTTACGATCAAGACCTGGAAATATAGTTGCAAGAGTTGGATTGAAGATGAAAAAGTAAATGTGAGTTTTAATATGGCATAATAAGTGTATTTTTCAATTTAATTTGTCTAGGTGTCAAATTTTATCTGTGTTTTCAATGTCTTGATATCTGTCAACCTAAGTAGGTAGATACTCTCAGTGTGAATTTCAAAGTTCAATAGTAAATGGGGAAGCCAAAAGTTGCGTCCAAATATGAAAGAAAATTTATTTTTGGAGTGTGGAATAGCACCAAACTTATTAGTTGTTCTAGAAGTTGCACTTGCCCTTCTAATGAAATTTGTTCTTTATCCAAAGTTGTTCCAAAACAAATAGGTGTATAATATAAGTGTAAGTGATGGATAAGCATAAGTACAAGAAGTTTTTTTTATTGAATTATTAATTTTAAAATTCTCTTGCTTTAATTTCAAATTCAGAGTAGATTGCTTACGGCATTTGTTTACCTAGACGTGCAGACAGCACGTAATTCCAGTTCATTATTTCATTTTTCTGCCATTCAATTCGAGTGACACACCTTGGAAAATATAATATTTAATTATGCAAAACACTTTTCTTTTGAAAAGAAATTAGTTTCGATTTGTTCCAAGTCCAAGCACTCTCTTGCATGTAATAGATGTGTAACATGTAATACAAAAATTTGATGTTTTCCAAAAAAATGCATGCAAATAATACAGACAACTAAATGTAAATGTATTCTTTATGTATTAGGTGCCCATATAAGTCCAGATAAAGTAGAAATCCTCGAAGAATGAATGAGATTACAAAACTTTTATCTGACCAATTAGAATTACATACTGTGCAACAATTTTTTATTATTAACAAAAATACTCTTAAAGTTGTATCTGGTATAAATGAGCTTTTAGCAGATTAATCTGTTTTTCATATTTAGACAGATCTCAAGCTTTTCTTGAGCTTATTTTTAACCTGTCAAAAAAATAGAGGGCTATAGATACTTTGATTTTAGGTTATCTATTAGAATCTTAGGTTTTTATTAGAACAAGACTGGCGAATAACAATTATTGATTAGTGATATATTATATTATTTTTAATATTGCCGGGTTACTTTATTTAACATCGAATGATACAATTATATTTATACAACACCCATAGGAAACTTTAGATGAGTGTTACGTGTGCATTTTATGGAATAGTCCACTGTAACTCAACAGTGTTTGCGTGTGGGTAAAAGAAACCCCTGTGGGACAACTGTATTTTATTATTTTAAAACCTCATGCTCAACGTTTTACTTTTCATTTTAATCGAAACAGTTAGTTTAGGTTAGCTAATTGAAACGAAAGTTTTTATCTGAAATTCTTAATCTTAAGTCTATCTAGCAGAATTTAACTGTGCAAATAATAATTGTACTTTCGAATCAAGCAGTTATGGTTTTAGAGTAAGTGTGCCTAGTTGTTGGAGTATTTTTCCTTTGTTGCATTTTTGTACTATTTATAATATATAATGCTTCTGTTATGTGAGACTGAAAAAGCGTAGCTAAATATATATGGGTAATTTCGTTTAATACTTTGTAATTATTCATATTGTAGAAGCCACGTAGTAGATACATTTTTACCTACTGGGGGGTGACTACAGGAACTACATAATACGGGAAAACCTATATAACATATAATTTCTCTATTTTCAAGCGAATCTTAACTCCCTGACATGTAATGTTGAGCAAGGTGTGTTGTGAATAATAACGTGTATGTTAAGACTAATTAGTCCCAAGCACATTCTAAAAGTACCTAAAAATCGACAACTGAAAGGGTCTATCTCCTAAACTATTGAACCTACGGAACTTCCTTTCATGGGAGGTGAAAGAGGACATCAAAAAGAACAAGAAGCCGTATGATTCACTGCAATCGAACTACTCGTTCTGAAGTTACAGGCGCAAAGTTGGAAATTGGGAAATAAGAGAGAATACCCCTCCTTTAATCAATTTTGAAAAAATGATGGTAATATTTCTTTTTGCAGCTTGTGATCGGATTGAGGCGATTTCAGTCCTCTCAAAAAACATCAAAATTTGCATTTTTAGACGCTTTGAGTAATTTTTAATCGATTTTGGCCATATACATAATCTGAATTTCTCCAAACGCTCCAAGTTTGTGTTTTTACACTATTTGAGTAATTTTTTATCGATATTGGCCCCAATCAATCCTAAACTGACTTTCTCGAAAAACACCAAATTTGCATTTTACAAGGATTTTGAGTTAAATTTCAATTATTTTGGTCAAAAAATGTGATTTTTACCACTTATTTGAATTAGTTTTGCCTGTATTCATTCCAAAATCGAATTTCTCCAAAAACATCAAAATTTGCATTTTTTAACGCTTTGAGACATTTTTGACCTATTTAGCCTTAAGTCTAATCTGATTTTTTCCAAACATTTTTAATTGGCATTTTAGACTTTTTTAGAGTTTGACGGTTTCGGCGCACTTGAAGTATGTCGCTGTTGCTGCTGCTACGGCTGGGACAAACACAAGATTCAGCAGTAGAGGATTTCGTGACCTTCGGAGAGAGCACGCTCTCTCCGAAGGTCACGAAATCCTTTTCAACAAGGTGGATATCTTATATCAATCGCAGCGTTTCTATCCGAGACTAAGAGAGAGGCAATTGAGATCTTTAAACACGACAACAATTTCAACAGGACGGAGGAAATTACGTTTCTAAATGCAGACTGGAAGCGAGATCTACGACATACTTCAAGTGCGCCGAAACCCACCATCACTACCCCGGAGCTCACTACAATCGAATCAGTCAACGTTGGGAAGCACGAAAGATCACTTCGCCCATTGCCGCATCGCCTTTGATAATGTCTGCCGCTATTATAAGCGAAACGTCAGGAGGAAATTTCATTTGACCACGGCTTCAAAGCCCGGAAAACGCTTTATATTGTATTTTGACCGGCCGTGAAAGCCTTCATAGTCTTATAAACATAATAAGAGTGAAATTACTTCCATATGTAGACTTTTTTCGAAATACCCCCAAAGCACATTCCAAAAGTATCTAAAAATCTACCACTGAAAGGTGTATGTTCCAAATTATTGAACCTACGGGACTTTCTTTGGTGGGAGGTGAAAGAAGACATTAAAAGAAAGCAGAAACCATTGGATTCCCTCCAATCGGTCCACTGGTTCTAAAGTTACAGTCTGCATAAAACTGAATAAAAGTTGCCAATCGAATAATATAAACATAAAATATAGATAAAAACTTAATAGTGGATATAAATAATAATTAATGGGTTTCCATACTTATATTATTGTTTATTCTTGTATTATTCCAAGAATGTTCCAACTGGAATATTCCTAAAATATTTCACTTTGAATATCATAGGAATATTCCAAGTAATTATTTCTGAAATAATTTTATTTCTTAAAGAATATTCTGAATAATCTAAGAATATTTCCTATAAAACATCGTACGAATATGACTATCTCAATTTATCCAAAACCAGTTTCGGATTGAGGGAATTACATCTTACTGAAGGTTTGGCGATTGTTGTATATGGAGATACATTTCTCAATGTTCCATAAAACGATAGATTGAAGTCTGACATCCATGAACAACCTTTGATTTCTAAATTGTTTCGTAATTGCTATGTTCTGAGAGTTCTTGTTCTTGGGGGAGTTATGTGACGCAAGTTTGATGCTTAAGGGCTGTTATTATGCAATGCCTTCGTTATGACTTTTCTTTTTAGGGGTCTTGTAGTGACAAACTATTTCACATGCTGCAAAAGAGAGTGGTTAGAGGCTTGTTCGGGGCTGGGCGGGGGGACTCCTTTAAAGGAGTAGGACACTTGTGTAAATATCCATTCTCGAATCTGTTTGTCTGGTATTTAGGAAATAAAATCTGGATCTTCATCGGGATCGAGTATTAACTCTTTGTGGCCCTGTCCGCGCATCTCACTACATGAGTAACGCATTCTATCATATAGTGTAGTAAGAATTATATACAGGGTTTTCCAAATGTTCCGAAAAGGTTTCTACCTTTTGCGACACGGTGAAAACTGCGATGATAAAGTTTTGGGACATCACGTTGAGCTGAAAAATGTATCTCTTGATGGTCATTTCGTATTTACAAATTTTATGACTTCAAAGCAGTGTTTTTTTTTCACTTCTACGTTCTTCGAAAGTTCCTCTATTCCATTCCTATCCAGATTGCAACTTTTTGTCGTTCCACCCACAACGTTCAAATATGAATTAATACACGACAGTACTTTTCAGCCTTCTTTTTCTAATATTATGTCCGAAGTTAACTCTAATTTTTAAAACTTGAGATTTACCACTAGATAAATAAACATGCAGCCACAGTTTAACTGTTTGTTTTATTTCTTTTCTATAAACATAAATAAATAAAATGCTAAACGTTAATGTAACATCATCGATTAAAAATAACATTCTTAACTTTAAAACTGAAAAACGTGCTTTAACAAACTCTATACAGAGAACAATTCATTTTCAATTCCGCTCTTCTGAACATGCATCTGAAATAACAAATTCAGTCAGAAACACGCAAGCCATCAGTATTCTCTGACAATGAGATTCGTGTTGTAAGTATAGTCGCTGTAATTATTGTCGTTCTGATATTCTACAAATCCTACAGGCTTTGGACTATAACAAGACTTGCCTTGGTTAGTCCCCAATTTGACACTTCTATAGATCTGTTCGAGTTGCGGCTGCACATTACCCAGAAGTGGACGTTCGCCCGGTTCGGCAGCCCAACACTGTTCCATGAGATTCCAACAAGCCTCTGTGAAGTAGGGCAGGCATTCTGGGCGTATTCCTTGAAAAAAAAAAACATTTAGTATAAATACATATAATCTATTTCAGGAAAATATTCATCTAAATAGCCATGGAAATATCAAATTTGTAGTGACAGTCTTTTTTCCAAATCTGGGGAAATTCTCACCTTCTATTGGTATCAATGACATCGCCGTCAAAATTAAGAACTGGACGTTGTTGTTCTGAGAAAGAGAACATAATATTACATCCGTCCATTCATTGGAAATCATGGATGCCTATTATCATCAAACAGCAAACAGTCCTTTATGAAACTACTTTTTTACTCAATAAATCTTATAGTAAAGGCAGAAAGTGAAATAAATCTACGACGACTTTGAGCCCCCGCGAGAAGGTCACAATATAAAAGATAAATATAGAAGGATCATTTGACCATCTCAGTTATCCACGAATATGCCAAAGAAGGGATGGACTTGAACTAAAGATTTGTGGAATGGGAACCCGAACTAAATCAATCAGGGGGGGGGGGGGGGTATGTCTGTCGCACAAAAAATGCGACAGACCAAACATCTACATTTTTAAATCACACCCTATATATCAAAAAACGTAAAAATGCAAATATTTGTTAGTTGGGACCATTAAAGAATTTTGTTTGCTACACAGAAGCGCGTGTAATACCCCAAACAAGAAAATACGCAATAATTCACGAAATAAATAGAATTAACACTCATCATTCAGAATGGATTACCAAATCAATAGAAAAATTAATTCAAGGATATTATGGGGAAAAATTAATGAAGGGGAATGGTGGTCATTTCCAACATCTGCCCACATATCAACATTAGTTTTTAACATCACTTATTCAACTAGTGTAGTATAGTGATAGTTATTGTTATTGAGCCGGCAATCTTCCGTCTCTTAAGGTTGTGCTGTAATAACTGCACAAGAGACTGCAAATTGGCTTTTTTTTGCAAACACCCTTAAGCTCGAACAGTTTTCGCTAAAAGGGAAATTAAACGCGCGCCTTATCATGTCCAAACCGGTTGCGTGCTTCCATAGACATTCAAGAATTATTAAAAAAAATTCGGTGTATAGAATGTTTGAAAATTACAAAATTTGAGGTTAAAATCCGATAAATACGTTCTTTAAGGTGGCTTCAGACAGATCTCCGATCTAGTAACTTTTCTGGTAATTTTTCAATTGTTTCTAAAAGGTGCGTTTACAATGTGAAGGGTGGCTAAATGAATATCTTCCTGAAACGAACTGTGATAAGAAAAACATACCTTTTCTAACACTGTTCCATAGCTGCTCTTTGTTTTGAAACTGATCGAAATGGGTGGGCAGCTTTACTTGGCCTGCACAAATATACCAGAATAATATCCCGAAAGCATATACGTCCACACTCGAGTCGTATCGGCCGCTTAATAATTCCGGAGCCATATGGACGGGAGTGCCCACGATGCTTCCAGACATCATTGCTTCAGGGATGCAAAAACCGAAATCGGTCAATTTGGCTCTGTCATCAGTGTCAAGCTATAAGGAATTATGTTTAAAATTATAAATAACACGTGGGGCGAGGTATAAAACCCACCAGAACATTTTTAAGCTTAATGTCCCTATGAACTAATCCTTGGGAGTGTAAGTAGCGAATACCCTCTATCACATCAATAGCAATTTTAAGTCTTTTAAGCCAGGACAAGCCACTCTTTAAACCGCAGTACAAGTCCTTCGTCATCCTTTCCATAACAAGAAGAACTGCCGGTGAACTCCCGCCACCGTACTTGTAATCGACAACTGAGCCCCTCAGTTTAACGATTCTTGGATGTTCTGGTATAGTTCTATTAAAAAAAAAAAAATCCTGTAATACGTGTCTCTTGGAGAGTCTGACAAAAAAAATGCTATAAAAGTTTACCTTGTATAGTAAAATTCCATAGCCAAATCGTTCCAGTGTCTATCATCGGGGGGCACAACTGATTTGAACGCACACGGGTTGATGTTTCCCCACGGTTCGCAAGAGGACACCACCCCATATTGACCTCTCCCAATTTCTCGAATAGGTTTAGGCATACCCCAACGAACTAAGTCGCATAATGAGGTGCTTTCTAGCGCCAATCTGGCGAACCTGGGTGCGTGTTTTTTCCTTATGGCAATGCGCTGCTCTTCAGTTTGTTCCAGCTGATCTGAGAGTTGGTTTTCCAGGCTTCTCATTGCCGACTGGAAGGCTTCGTGTGATGATTTTACATGCTCTTGAAACTACAGGTAGATAAAGAAATAAAAAAAAAAGCATAGCTGTGGGAAATAGTATCTGATGGTGGGGTTTAGATCTTTTTTATGTTACCCAAGTGGACTTAACACGTTGAAGGACGGTGACGCAAATCGGCGTCCTTTATGGCAAGCAAATTCTGACAGAACGCCGTCCGGCTTTCAAACTTTAACTGATAGTTTGAGACAGAACGTATATCGGCGTTCCCATATAAATGTATAAGTACGGGCAGACTCTGCCGCATTTGGCACCGATGGCGTCAAAGTACCGTCGATTTAAGTCGGCTAAAAGTTCGTTAGAGTGATGACGCCCCCCTGGAGGGAAGAAAAAATGCAGGACGCCGATAGACGTTCTCCATCTTCTTTGACTTCCAAAATTTTAGTGCCATTTTTGGCTCAAAATCTGTTTGGATACTGTCCTTCAACGTGTTAAAAATATAACTTATTGTTACGCCCGACCGTCGGTCCACAGATTCGGGCCAAAGCGGCAACGGCTAGCGCCGATCGCGACCCCGGGAACGGGACTAGCGAGAACCGGGAACAATAATAAAATAAAAAAAAGCATAGCTGTGGGAAATAGTATCTGATGGTGGGGTTTAGATCTTTTTTATGTTACCCAAGTGGACTTACCACGTTGCAGGACGGTGACGCCAATCGGCGTCCTTTATGGCAAGCAAATTCTGACAGAACGCCGTCCGGCTTTCAAACTTTAACTGATAGTTTGAGACAGAACGTATATCGGCGTTCCCATATAAATGTATAAGTACGGGCAGACTCTGCCGCATTTGGCACCGATGGCGTCAAAGTACCGTCGATTTAAGTCGGCTAAAAGTTCGTTAGAGTGATGACGCCCCCTGGAGGGAAGAAAAAATGCAGGACGCCGATAGACGTTCTCCATCTTCTTTGACTTCCAAAATTTTAGTGCCATTTTTTGCTCAAAATCTGTTTGGATACTGTCCTTCAACGTGTTAAAAATATAACTTATTGTTACGCCCGACCGTCGGTCCACAGATTCGGGCCGAAGCGGCAACGGCTAGCGCCGATCGCGACCCCGGGAACGGGACTAGCGAGAACCGGGAACAGTCGTCTCCATTCTCGAAAGTACGAGAGTGTGTTCAGGCCGGGTATATAAACTAGCGGGCCGCGCGAGATGGGATCGAATAGATAGTGCAGTGTAGAAAATAAGCGGACAAGGGAACAGTGCGAATTGTTAGTAGAGAGTAATTGTGTTTTAATCGTGTTGCAATAGTTAAAAGTAAATAAAAGTGTGTACTCGATCTACGACAAAAATCATGGATGAACAACTGGCGGCACTTATGGAAATGCTGAAGAAGGACAAAGAGGGACAAAGGAATTTTCTGGAAGACCAAGAAAAACAAAGGCAACTTGAGAAAAGGGAACAAGAAAAACAAAGGCAGCTCGACAAAGAGGAACGAAGAAATTTTCTGGAAGAACCAGAAAAACAGAGGCAACTTGAGATAAAGGAACAATGAAAAATCAAGCTGCTCTGTTTCAAGCCTTAACGGATGGTCGTCGCGAGTTGCAAGAACTTGTCTCAACCAAAATGAATGAAGTTAAACAAGATGTAGATCAAATCAAACAAAACGTGAATCAAGTCAAACAAGACGTGGATCAAGTCAAACATGAAGTAAAGATCAAAATGATGGAGTTATAAGAACGGTGGCGGATCTGGGAAACACATCGCAGTGGGCCAACTTCAACCGCTGAGCGACTAAACATTACTAGGCCTCCGGTTTGCGACGGCACTACTTCTTGGAGCATTTATAAAGACCAATTTGAGGCGGCAGCAGTTAATAATGGATGGACAGATTCGGACAAGGCTACCGAACTTTTAGTAGCTTTGAGAGGAAAAGCTGCAGACATCGTGCCTACATTATCGACCACTGAAAAGTGCAATTACAACGCAATTGCCGCGGGGTTAGAGCGGAGGTTCGGCAATGCTCATCGCGAAATAATCTACCAGGCAGAACTACGGATGAGGCAGCCGAAGCCAGACGAAAACCTACAGAAATTTGGAGCGGGCATTGAGCGTTTGACAAGAATAGCGTATCCTGCGGCTCCCTCTAATTTCCTTGACCAGCTATCAGTCCAGCAGTTTATCGAAGGAGTTCGCGACAATGAAATGAAATGCCACTTGAGGTTGACTCGTCCTTCCAGTGCAAATAAGGCATTAATTCGGGCATTGGCGTATGAGGCGTCGAGAATAAACACGGGTCACAGAGTTAGAATAGTTGACGTACAGGAAGAACCGCAACCAGACTCAATCTTAAAGCAAGTTGGACGAGCAGCGTGAATTCAGGAAGCAAATGACTTCATATTTCGAACAGTCAAGGAGCAGGGCACAAGACATTGGATGCAGAAGACATATGGACCGAAATGCCGACCTACAGAAACCGGGATCGTGTTTCAACTGCGGCAGAATGGGCCATTTTAAAAGGGACTGTCGCGTTCGACAGGAAAGGAAACAGACTCCGCCATGACGACAATCTGGCGGACTGACACATCAGCCAAAAAACTAAGACCAGTCAATGTGAAGGGGCGAACGCTGACTGGCCCCACGGAAGCACACAGGATCATTAGGATTGGACAGCTTGGAAGAAGCCTCACCTCACTGGCAAGACTGAACATCGTCCAGGCAGATCTCATGGTAAAGCAGATGCGTCACGCAGGCCTTGTAAAGGGGAATGTCGACACTGCCAACGAGTAGAACAACGAGAAGAACCAAGCATTCTTAGGAGAACCGGGATTGACGTCGGCGAACATTGGACCACTGACCAAATGAAGGTCGAACCAAAAACTGATAATGCTGTGGGGCTAATACGTCAATGGAAGTTGGAAAATTAAAGACCTGATTGGAAAGACATAGCAGATAAGAGCCCGGGAGTAAAAGCTATGTGGGCTCAAGAGGGGTGCAATGTTACGTCCGACAGTCGGTCCACAGGGATTCGGGCCGAAGCTGCAACGCCGAGCGCCGACCGTGACCCCGGGAACTCATCTAGACTAAACAAGAACCGGGAACAGTAGCCTCCGTTCTCAAAAGTACGAGAGTGTGTTCAGGCGGGATATATCAACCAGCGAGCCGCGCGAGATGGGATGGAATAGACAGTGCAGTGTAGTAAAGAAGCGAACAGTGCGAATTGTTAGTAGAGAGTAATTGTATTTTAATCATGTTGTAATAGTTAAAAGTAAATAAAAGTTTGTAGTTTTAATTGACGATAAATTATTGGAACCCGTATCCCATAACATTATTGTTGTTTGACACAGTATTTTTGTACAATGTGTCCAATTTTAATTTGTAAAAATAGCACACAATTACCAAAGTTAAAGCACGTAAACTGTGACTCTTTATATCAACATTTTCTCCCTTTTTTAGAGAGTACATAGCAGTAATAATGTTCTATTATACTGGGTGTACCGTAAGCACATCATCATTTTTAGTGCAAATTTAGTCTATTGTTTAACTTGAAAGAGTATTTTGTGTGTGTTTATTGTTAAGAAGTTTTTTTTTCTGTTAATTAATTACTTTCTTTGCTAATTACCCCCCCCCCCATAAACAAACAAAACAAACAATTTACATTTTCGTTCTTACCTGAACACATATCGTTTTGGCCAACTTAGACGCGCTCAACGAGTCAATCAGATTATTCACAACCTGGAGTTGCCACTGGAAGCTGCACTGAAACTGTCCGCTTGATGACCAAGGTGACGCAAAACTCCCGAACAATTTACGCAATCTGTCCATGAAAGTGTGCACTATAGAAAATGAGGTAGGAGTTTTCAGATCGACGTTATAAGCTGCATGAATAATCTGTTTGACGGCGTCCGACGCGGATAAGTTGCCCTCCAAGTCGTGACAGTTCTTCTCAAGACTTTCTACGCATCGCTGAAGCGTGCCTGTGAAGCTTTCTTGCAAACAACCAACCGATTGGACTATCTGAGTGGCTACTGATGTCCCTAATCTGTTGAGAACTAACTGTTGGATTTCTATTGTCACGACTTTTGGGGACGCTGTAATACAACAAGTACGCAATTATATCAGCTAACCAAGAACGATGAATAACAACTTACATGGTACTGAACAACTATATCCTTCTACAACCTCGGCAACGTTAGACTTCATGTCTAGTAAAGTCCTTTGAATTATGGCTGTTATTTCTTCCTGCTGCTCACCAGCCATTTTCATTAGAGTCGTATACATTTTCATTTCAACATCTTGCGCATATAAAATCCTTTTTGGAGTAATCTGAATTTCTCTTGCCATATCAAAGGCGCAAAGTATAAATTTTCTTAGGCACGCATTGTGAATCTGGGACAAATTGAAGACAAACATGACTTGACATTCAATTTCAATTTATTACAGAAATGAATTTTAGTTAGGAGAAATGAAGTTTTGATTGAAAATTGAGTTGTAATGAATGACTTACCTCACTCATTTGTTTGGTCATTTTAAGTATACTAGATCGTAATATATCACTTATAAAGGATGCAAAATCGTTATTAAATGTCTTATCTGACATCAAGAAATTTTCGGAAGAACATTCTAAACAAAATGATTTCTTTCTTGTATTCTGCTCTTTGTCCTTTGCATTATCACGGACTTCCACATTCATATAGCCTGTTGAGAAACAAAAGGCAATAATGAGCAATCTACAAACAAGCAATAAGGATATCTTACCTAATCTAGACAACTGCTCTCTTAAGCCATGAAGTTTATTTTCACTCTTTTGAGTTGAATTCTCGACTAGGTGTTTTTCAGATTCTGTTAAAGACTCTGTACTAAGGGCGGCTGTTTCAAACTTGCTTAAATGTGAGTCAGTATCGCTTACACTAACAAATAAGAACGGTACAACAAAAATGTCTTTGAGTTTTCTAATTTCTTGGATGTTCTAAAAGAAATAGGAATAACTGAAAAAACACTGCTGCTTATTAGTCGTTGAGTTCTATTAATATTACTTAATGATATTATAAAAACCTTTCTATTTAAAAAGAGTTAACTTACTAAGTCATTTAGAGTATCTTCAGATACAGCATATAATATCACAGGCAATACATTTTTGACAAGTTTTCCTAAAAGTTCAATCAACTGGTTAGGGTGGCAGTCTGGTGGAACTACAATGTTCACATTCTCTTTCAGCAACTTATGTTTAAGAACCACTTCCACAGATGGGCAATGATCCAAGAGATTTTCTTTCTCATTTCTTTTTATATCCTCTTCAGGTATAGTGACCCAAGAAGACTCTTCATGAGCTTTTAAATTCTCAACTATTTCAAATTCATGTCCCAGGGTCAGGTGGATGCTTTTTGCTGGTCCATATTTAAAGGTTATCTTTAAATTGCAATTAAAGCAGGTAAATCAATAATAATACTAAAAGATAACCGGGAAGATAACATCTTTAGGGTACATATAAAATTTGTAATATATTCTTTACATCACATCAAAGTAACAAAATTGGATTTTCTTAGATGTTTGTCAGTCAAAACAAAACAGATATTTTCAAAAACTTACCTGTCTCCACTGGCTGCTAAAATATGGAAGAACATTTTGTTGAAGTAGGAGGTTAATAAGTAGAGCTTTTGCATGACAGGACTGTCCAAATACTAAAATATTTGGTGCTCTGTCCACTCTGTGAGATAAAAAATCCAAGGCATCATATACTGCAAGTTCTTGTTTAATATCCCCTACAAATTATTTCTACATTGAGAAGAAATAGTTTAAGTAAACTAATAGGTTGAAAAATGGAACTTTGAAGCATTTTTTTTAACCTATTTGGACAACAACCAAACTGGTTGCTGTGCTTTGCATAGTCTTTGATAATAAGTCTTAAGGCAATAAAATCACCTATAAACATGAATTCTTCAGTACATACATTGAGTATACACATATAAATAAGTTCTACAGTGCATACTTTACTGAGAACTTTATACCATGTAGTCCAATGGCTTGGTCTAAGTATTAAAACCCATCACAAGTATTCTTTTCTTGCTAGAATACTGGCACTTATACTACTGGATAAGCACCAGACTTGATTTGGCATACTTAATAAAATACTCCAATTGTACAACCTCTTTATAAAACAATGGTGTGGCCCCAGAAAAATTAAATGCATCTTGTAAAAAGTAAAAAAATGCCTATTTAACATTTAACAAGATTTAATTTTTTGGGTTTCAGCACTACTTCGTCAAAGACCAATTTGTCATAAAAATTAAGAAAGGCTTTGAAAATTGTCAAAAAGTTTTTCAGTGGAGTAAAGTTTCCTTACTATACAACAGAACATCATTAAGGAAAGTTGCTTAGAATCGTCAGCTAAGCCTCTATACCAAATTTCAGAATCATCAGCTCACTATTCAACTTTTTATTAGGAAAAACGTAAATAATGTTGTCAGTGATCAAAGTTGCCAGAGGCTTTTCAAATTTCAAACTTTTTTTTTCAGATTTTAAGCAACTTTACAACAAAGAAGTAAAATTTATTATACATTATATATATTTTAATAATAATAATAATAATAATGACTTTATTGCAATTCAATCTTACATAAGTAAATCTAAAAAAAACAATAAACCCAGCAAAAAACGAACTGCAAAGGGCGAAGTCGAATCGCAGATTCCTCACTTAACCCATTAATTACCCCAGAAGATAATATAATATAACAAAATAGATACATAGATATAAAATTAAAAAAAACACACAATATTTAACAAAATTTAATTTTTTGGGGTTCAGCCCTGATTGGTCAAAAACCAATTTCTGCCATAATTTAAGAAAGGCTATCGAAATTGTCAGACACATTTGAATGGAGTAAAGTTTGCAAATATACCAAATATATACCTCTATACAAAATTGCAAAATCATCGGCCTACAAACAGTTTTGAACTTTTTATTAGGAAAAACTTGAAGAATGTTGTCAGCAATCAAACTTTTATGATTGACTTTCTGACATATTGGAAAGCTAAAAAAAATTGATAAAAGTTTCCTTTGATGAGAGTATTCCCATCTTGTCTTTTCTCAATAAAAATATAAGGATGGGAATACTCTCAGAGCAGGGTAGAGTGGCCACCTTGCACAAAAAATGCAGTTAGGAAGAACACTTTATTGAAAAAAAATGTTTTCTGACAATTTCCAATGCCTTTTTGAGTTTTCAAACCTTAAATGATGTACCGAAATTGGTCCTCGACCAAGCAGGGCTGAACTGATAAAATTAAATTTTAAACTAGCATTTTTTTACTTTTTACAAGGATCATTATCCTGACACCCTATAAATGAATAAAATAAATTAAAACCCAATACAGATAAAAAGAATAAAACTCTGTTTTTAAATAAGATTAAGATAAGAATAGCTGGGCTAGCCAAGAATTCTTTTTGTTAGAGAAAAACTTTTTTAAATGTTATTACAAGGTTTTTGAGTACTATTTAGTTGCTTTTTCTTTCTTGTTATAGTTGTGTTAAAGTGTTATGGTACTACTATGTTCATCGATACTTACTTCCCAATTGAAGAAGATTATTAATATCATTTAGTGAGGTGTTGGTATCTTTGATGATTCTCTGTAGACTTTGGCAATGTTTCAAGTATCGCTTAAGTTCTTTTGGCACTTCAGTCATTATGTCTTCCATGCGTTAAACTATCTAGCAGACATTAATTTTTTATTGAATTTTAGCCGTACTCGCAAAGGTTAAACTGTGCCAGTCCTTCAAGGAATTTATCTGTAATTGAATATTTCCAGGCTGGTCAAAACTGATGAGCTTAGGAGAGAAAAACCATGGGATAAGCATTAACGGCTGTATCATATTTAGCGGTATTATACAACATTTTTAATTTCTGCACAAGAAAACACTGCCACACCGCTGATTAGCTTTTATGATAAATTATATACTCAAATTGTTTAAATAAGTACCAAATTAAATCATCATTTGTTTTGGTTTCGATAAAAAACTAATAATAAATATTCATTAATGTAGTTGATTGATAAACTTCATTGTAAATAGTACGCCATCCTTGTTTTCATTTAGATTTAGAAAGAGAGCCAAAGACGATCAAGCTCGGGAACTGATCTGAAGTTTTAAGAGTTTTCGTTTTGAACTCGATTTGAATTAATCTATAAGAACAAGAACACTTTTTTTATGGCGTTTTCTTTTGCCAAAACAATTTGACACTAATTAAAATACAAATAATTAGCGCGGCGGACTAAAAAACGGGATTCAAAAAGGGAAAAAACTACGAATCGGCGATAATCAGAACGGTGGAGTCCAGGACTGACTTTTTTCTCGCGGTATAATTCGAACTTTTCCGTTTTCCCGGTTAGATCGTAACTCTACCGAGTTCAAAACCGTCTCTCTAGGCCATACTGTCGCGAGTTCAAAACTCGTCTCCCTTTTTAGGACATAACACTTAGTAAGTTCAATAGCCGTCTCCCTCTTTACGAAGATCTCGGTACTTCCCATCCCCGAAAGGGTACCGCAAAAAAATCGGTACCACCCCGCTAGTAGCCACTGTATGGCGCTTCAGACGGAGCGAGCATAAATTTAGAAAATGAGCTTTTCTGAAAAATCTGTTGGAAAAAGGGGATTGAAAATATGATCATTGGACAGAGTAAATAATGATCTTGATAATTAAAGATTTTTATTTAAATTGACTGTTAATTTCCCGCCCAGTCAATTAAGACATAAATTGCTCGAAGCTAAAAAACTCGAATTTACATTCAAAGGATGAGAAATTAAGAGCTCTATCTGATGAGAGAATAAGATTTTAATTTTAATTAACGATATTCGCAAAATCGCTTTAATTACTAACTATTGATCGGGTCACGCACAGGTCTGAAATTCTATCAAGGGCCATACACCATTAAAAGGGCGCCCCTGCCGGTTAAAGAAAAAGGGCAATTGTAGGTTTCATGTTTTATGGCCGGAATTCCCAAGAAATTGTGAAAGTGCCTGTCCAAAAACTAACAAAAGAAATGCTCTTCGACGAAAATTATAAATATTGCAACCATATATATGTGCATTTAGGGCCTCATGGGCTGCTTTATTCAGAAAACCGAAAAACAGAAAATGTTCCATAAGTTTAAAGCTTAAAGGCTTCGAAAAGTGGTTTACAGAGTTGCCAAATTGTCACACATGAACCCATATGTAATAAGAGTGTTCAGTTTGCACAACAAGCTCTCCTAGCTCTTGGCTGACCTAGCTCCAAGGTTTGCTAAAACTTAAGTTCTAAAACCTAACAAAAACGACACAATGTCCCGTCCTACTTTAAGTTGCTATGACGCTTATATGACGTGCGCTGACGACAACATTACGTCAGGGGAACTTTTGAAGCGACGGACTTCCGGCCAAAAAGGGGAGCCATTTTTAGGGAAATATCGGCTTTTGTTGGTTAATTCTGTCTGCTAGGACATTGAGGTGCTGAATGAGGAATTACGGGATTACCACTTACCATATCGTCGATACTAACAAAACAGCCTTATAAATATTGACAACGACACCAATACCATACAATATCATCAGCGAAGTAAAGTGAACTCTATCACCAGTCACTACACATGTGTAGTGTCTATCCCTGTCACTTACACGTTGTAAGAAATGAATGAGACCCACTCAATTCAAATTTTTGAACTGATAGTTGATAGTGATGTTCAACCTAATCTGCAGGATTGTCAACCATGCTTTGCGAAAAGGCCATTTCTTTCATGTCATAATTTAACTGTCGTCTGACTGTCACGACTGTCACGAGTCACACCTCATGCCTCGGCCAACGATCGTGTCTTCCCTTTCTACTATCTAAAAACTCTTGCTTAAATATTTGGAAATTCTAGATTTCTTCAATTACTTCAATATTCAATACTCTTTACATTTATAATAGAGTTTAGGTTATAATCAAAGTTAATGATGCTTTGAATTTGATATTGCAAGGATTAATGTAGAGTTTTTATTACTGTAATGTAATTAAACGTTTTTCATTAAATATTCACTAAATATGGTCGAAACAATAACTCAAAATAGCTACTTTAAGCCTACTGTATAAATTCTACTCTGCAAAAGACATATTATGTCCGAAGAAACACTAAAATTCTTTTTGAGTTTAATCCCAAATATCTTATTACAAATCATTTAACACCATCAGACAATACGCCAATAATTAAGAACATAGGTACCTATTATAATCAAATAATAGGTACCTGTCTACCTATTATTTAATTGCAAAACGTAATATATGTAACAATTCTAGAGCGACCGTAACAGGTGAATCGCTAATGGCAACAACACTCCTGAATCGAAAATAAATTTGATTTAGATATATCAAAACATAACAGAATGGTTTGATAAGCGACTAAAAATAAGCAAAGCAAATCCTTTACTGTTCTAGATTGATTCGAGTTTCCCGCGACATCTAAAACATTTAATTTTTTCGCCTGGAGATTGCGTTGTGCGTGTGAAAGAGAGAAAGAGAGAGAGTGGCACGTCACACTACGTCACCAACGTGTATACCATTGTCCATATTCCGGTCGAAATACATTGCCAGAGCAATCAGGATTTTCTAGATAATTTTTCTACGAATTATACACATTAAGAATATAAATATTTGTTTCTAGATTTTCATAAAGTAAACAAGAATTTTATAGCTATCGATGTAGTGATTGAAACTCATTGCTCAACGACTTTTCGATAAGTTGACAATAAGAATAAATATACCAATTGGATGTTACGCTAATGGACATCTAGTAAATTCCCGAACAATCGCAACCGTTCTGGTCCATTTTAACCTTTAAATTATAAAAGCTGGTTGTCCGCGCATCTTTGGGAGTGTATTTTACGCTGCGTTAGTGCGAAGGTTGAAACGTTTTCATTTTTGCTTTTTGCTGTGTGTTTTGCGAATTATTTCGAGTTTTGAGTAGTGCTAGTGAACATCTGTGCGTGTTTATCCAATAATTTCCAAAAATGGGAAAAGACTACTACAAAATATTAGGAATATCTAAAGGTGCTAGTGACGACGACATCAAAAAGGCCTACAGAAAACTTGCATTGAAGTATCATCCTGATAAAAATAAATCAGCGGGGGCAGAAGAGAAGTTCAAAGAAGTCGCCGAAGCTTACGAAGTCCTATCCGACAAGAAAAAACGGGACATCTATGATCAATTTGGGGAGGAAGGGCTGAAAGGAGGAGCACCTGGTGGCGGCGGTTCTGGAGGACCAGGAGGCAACTTCTCCTACACCTACCATGGAGATCCTAGAGCGACATTTGCTCAATTCTTCGGCAATTCTACACCGTTTTCGGCGTTCTTTGATTTTGGGGGAAATAATGGAAGAATGTTTGGCATGCATGAGGATGATATGGATGTAGATGATCCATTTGCTTCGCTTGGAGGAGGCGGTCAAAGATCTGGTCCAGGGGGAGCCTTCAGGAGTCACTCGTTTAATTTCCAGAGCCCCAATAGGAATAAGGACAAAATCCAGGATCCACCAATTGAGCATGATTTGTACATTACCCTAGAAGACATAACCAAAGGGTGTACCAAAAAAATGAAGATCAGCAGGAAGGTTTTGCAAGCTGATGGGACCACCAAGAAGGAGGACAAAGTTTTGACCATCAATGTGAAGCCAGGATGGAAAGCAGGAACCAAAATCACATTCCAAAGAGAAGGTGACCAGGGAAGGAACAAAATCCCGGCTGATATTGTGTTCATCATTAGGGACAAGCCTCATCCTTTGTTCAAACGAGAGGGAAGTGACATCAGATACACTGCCAAAGTTTCACTCAAGCAGGTAAGTTCTTAATTCCACTCCTTTCAGAATTTTCAGAAATTTGAAAATTTTGCACACTGTTCTAATTATAAAATTAGAATCTCAATATTGATCTAAATTTAGCTGGCTTTACTTGACCTACTATGACGCCAGTATTAAAAATAAAGTATCCTCTATTTTATGTGTTCTTTATTATAATTTTTCTATCAGTCCATTGATAATGTATTTTTTTTTTTGTTTCAGGCTCTATGTGGGTGTACTATTGAGGTTCCAACCATGTCTGGCAAGACAATTCCTTTACATTACACAAATGAAATCATCAAGCCAAATACTGTAAGGCGTCTCCAAGGTTATGGTCTGCCCCTGCCCAAAGAACCATCACGTAAGGGTGATCTTATAGTTAATTTTGACATCAAATTCCCTGATAATCTGTCACAGTCTGTAAAGGATATTTTGTATGATACTTTACCAAATTAACTAAATACTTAAGTAAATATTATAGAGGAAATTGTACGTTTTAGTACAGTGAATGCAAGAGGAGTTTTATAAGATGTTTGCTTTAACTTTTTTAGTTATTTTATTTCTAGTTTTTAATACTACTTAACCAAAAGATGTGTTAAAAAGAAAGTTCCAGTTTTTGCAAACTGTTTTTTAGTTTGAGGTTAATGCCCAACTTTGGTCAGTTATGTAAATGCAGTGCATAATATTATATGTTCAAATCACCATCTCTGTTTTATTTGTCTTGTAAATGCCTTATTAGGTTTTGTAAATATGTTTTGGGTTTGGCCAAAGTAGGGTCAGTTGAAATATAACTTGCATTATGTACATTTTTATGTTGAAAGGTGTATATTTCATTACCAGTTTATAGATGTTATTAGTAATTTAAGACTTCCTTTAATAAATTATTTTTTTTTAGTTGTTTTGTTTGTTTTTAAAGCCTCCAAGGCCTCATGATTTAATTTGACTGTACATGATATGTATATTTTTTGTTAGTAAAAAAAAGACGACTAATGGTGTAGTAGGACTGAAAAACTGTCCATGAGAGCATCAGTCACAAAACAAAAATAGTTAAATATAATAATACATTATTCACCAAAAAAATGCCAACAATTAATCAGTTTGGTCCTGCCACACCATAAAGTGGGTTTCATATAATATAGTACTTGCTAAATTTTGACGCATCACTTTGAATCATTTGTAAAAGCATTTTCTAAATAAACAGTTGTAAACATATGGGTCGTTTTATTTCCATTTTAAATTCAATGTCACCGTACATACCATATGCAGAATCTTAATTTGTAAATTGATTAATAAGGTTGTCTTAGCGTTTTATATTTAACTTGAAAGTGAAAACTCAAGGTAGAGCACAACATGTTCCATTTGCACGAAATTGGCGAGCCTAAAACTGTTTTTTTACTTTTCCGATAAAACATTAGCGTGTTCTTTAACACATAAGACGTCATTATGTTAATTAGACAATCAAGTTTTGAACCGGGACAAGTTCAAAGCAATATTTTTATAAACTGATTAATCATACGACCCATATATAGGTGCAGAGAGTTGGCGACCGATATTTATTTCCAAAATATGTTCAGACGTAGGTATCTCGTTTGCCTACCTTTCTTTTTTATTAATCGCCTACTAACCTTTCTAAATGGTCATCAGCCCCTAAACATGTGTAGTTTATTCGCCTAATTTCGCAGAAACCTCGTTACTATGCAAATTTTAAATTACCAGGTATCGCTAGTTTAAAATAAATCTATTAGTACGTACAGCACCTTATTCCTTATAGGCTTATTACAATTATTAATCTTGCTGCCCATTAGCCAGGAAAACGAAAAATAGAACAATGTAAATCATATTGCAATGCTTATTAAATTATAATTACAAGAAGGGAAAATGGTTGCATACATATTAAACAATAACATATTTCTGCAAATATCAAAATCCCTAAAAAGATTCTTCAGGCACTTTTCCGAGGCATAACAAGCGGGGTAACTGAATGTTTACTACCTATAACACGTAGGTATCTAGGCTTTTTAGTTATACTAACAGGGAGTGCAGGCAGAAGGCAAAAACCAAACTCCAGGGTGTTATTTCTACCCTAAAAAAAATTACAAAAAATTCATATAAACCTGTGTCTCAAAATGCCTATTTAACGCGCTATATCTGTAAATTACCCGAAATCGGGATCGTAGAAGTGCAGGAGGTGAAAATAGGTACAGTTACTACATTCAAAAATCGTAAATTTTCCCCTGAAATCGGACATTAGGTATCAGAACGGCATGGGTTTGAGGAAGGTAACTTTCCGTGAAAAAAATGGTGAAAGTGAAACTTTTCTGTATAAGTACTGTCTGTTTTTTCATCCTAAATAAGGATATTTTATCAATTTCGTGACTGCAGAAATGTATAATATGTTTGTTAAACGCACAAGCTTGGTACCTACCTACAAGTCCAAAAATGTAGATTTTTAATAAATATCTAGAATGGTCCGTCAATATTAGGATCGCAGCAGAAGTACGAAGATGTTAAATTCTGTGAAGTGAAGGTTAATAATGTACTCTCAAAAATCCTAAATTTTCCACCGAAGTTAAGCTGGTCATGTGATGGCCATCTAGCAATTTAATGGATTAAGCAGGTGACTGATCTACCCGGTAGATGATCTGGTGAGTTTTGGAATTCGACCTATGTATCATCAAAACAGCAAAGTGTGAGGAGGTTAGCTTTTTGTAGGAAAATGGTGAAAGGGCATGAATGTGAAACTTTCCTGTGTAGTCCTTTTTCAACCTAAATTAGGAATTTTTAGATTCCATTTCAAATAGATATTCATCTAGTAAGCTGAGAAATTGACATATAAATGACTCATTTACATGGAAGGTATAGGACGGATCTGTCATATCTATTTGAAACGGACCATACCAATATCGGGACTGCAGATATGTAAAAGCAATCCATCTCCATTGGATGTTTCTGATGAACGTTCCTTGGGTTTATGCGATGCACTGCTGTTTCCGTTCGAAGTACCTGGGAAAATCATACCTAAGTGTTAGAAAGTATTATCTATTACATATTTGCATACCTACCTAAACTTGGCAGAAACTTGGTAGGTATCGCTCCTTTATTAAAAAACTGCCTGCCATCACGTGCGCGGGTTTAGGTCTCATTCGAAGTGTTTTTCGCAGACATAGCACCTAAAATAGGAAAATCTTTATAGTGAATATATAGTCCCATGTAGAAACATATCAATTCCAGACGCAGAAAAAGTCCAGATGCATATTAAAGACAAGATAGTTAACAGTACTATAAACACGCCTTGGCGGTTAGGTCTCTTCCTGGGCTACTTACTTATAATAGATCTCCTTTTCATCACAATACCGAAAATAAGCAGAAGTTTGCAATAGCAAGTTTCCAAAGTTTAAAGCTTTCCGCTTTTTTTTCTGGATTTTTAAACCTAAATCGGCTTGTGCGGCTGAAAGGTTTACAGTCCCACACCGCACATTCTGCTTTTCCCATCCTAATAAGGGATTAACTTTCACAAACAACAATACTTAACTTATTATACTATAAACTAACAAACAGCAACAATGACAATGAAAACGACTAACAATTTTATAGCTTTTTAAATACTTTCTCGACGGCGCCAAAGACTGCGCGTCATAAATCACACAAAATGGCGGCGCGCGTTTGTTTCAAATTCGGAGTGTTTTGCTTCAAGGCTAGAATTCCAGCTCCGGCTCTGGGCGGAAATAATCTTGAACCTTGGACCCGCGGTGTGTGTATAATTTAATATAAGTATAAATATTATTTTAATATATTAATATATAAAAATAAAATTAAATACGTGTATTTAAGGTTATTCACCGTGTGTTGAAAGCAAATAATTGGAAGGTCTATAAGAAAAATGTAAGTCCTTAAAGTGAAGCCGAAAACAGCTGACGATCGACCTGCGCAGTTATATACTCGAAAAAGATTAACAGCGCATGCGAGAGATTTGACAATTATTTGAAACTCAGAAAATGTAAACTAAGGGAATCCGCGCGCGCAATTCTCCGCTATATGGGCAGCTGTTACCAAAAATGATGAGACGCCATGTCTAAGGCGAAAACCAAACATTTCGTTGGCTATGTGTTTTTCTGCAATAAATTGCATTTAGCAAGACTTTAATATTATAAATAATTGTGTTGTTTACAATGGTGGGATATGCAGATTACGGTTTTAAAAGCAGCGGCTATAGAAAGTAGCCTGGAGTTACGTTTCACAGGTCAACAGATAATGGCGTTTTTCAGCAACAATTAAATTATTTCAAATAACTCTAAAACCAGTTATTTTTCATCTAAATCTTCGAAATATGATTTAGTAAATACCGCAGTGAAGTCAATAATGCTATTTTGGGAAATATTTTTCTAATCCTGTTACTTGTAGACAGTTTTTTTATTTAAATTTTTGAGCAGTTTCTCCAGGGGCGCAGGAGATGTAATCCCAGGGTTATCAACGACTATTAATTCACAACTATTTTTATTTATTTAATAGTAAGTCGATGTTTGCTAATAATATTACGTATAATATTACTAATGTTACAAATAGTAATTTAGTTCCATTATTATTTTTAATAAAATATTTTCTTATGTGCTACAATATCAATGCTACGTCACTGGCATTTTCACACTTGACAGATTGGAGCAAACTGGTATCAGATGCCGGCGTCGTATCCTACTTCCTCTGGTTTACATTTTCTAAGATTTGAAACTTCTATGTTGCCATCTTGTCGATGCGTCTGACGTCACGCGATAAGCATTGGTATTTTAGCATATAAGAAAATATTTTATTAAAAATAATAATGGAACTAAATCAGTATTTGTAACATTAGTGTATAATATTATACATAATATTGTTAGCAAACATCGACTTTCTATTAAATAAATAAAAATAATTGTGAATTAATAGTATATAGTTGATAACCCTGGGATTACATCTCCTACGCCACTGGAAAAACTGCTCCAAAATTTAAATAAAAAAATCGTCTACAAGTTACAGGATTAGAAAAATGTTTCCCAAAACAGCATTATATATTGACTTCACTGAGGTATATACTAAATCATATTTCGAAGATTTGGATGTAAAATAATTGGTTTTAGAGTTATTTGAGATAATTTAATTGTTGCTGAAAAACGCCATTATCTGTTTACCTGTGAAACGTAACTCTAGGCTCCTTTCTATAGCCGCAACCGTAAGCTCCACATCCCACCATTGTAAACAACACAATTATTTATAATATTAAAGTCTTGCAAAATGCAATTTATTGCAAAAAAACACATAGCCAACGAAACGTTTGGTTTTCGTCTTAAACATGGCGTCTCATCATTTTTGGTAACAGCTGTCAATGTAGCGGAAAATTGCACGCGCGGATTCCATTGTCTACTTATTCAAAGCGCGGAACCGACGCTTTGATTTTGAATTTTGCTTTATTGCTTGGCAAAGTCTTCCGGTCTGAAGTCTTTTGGACTGTATGTAATATGTGCTGTGCTTTTTGCTGCCGATTTACGATTCAACTTGGATTCTCTACCACAGGTATGTCTGTTTGTTATGTATCAAAACAAATGTTCAGGAGATTTGCCTGTATCAAGGCGTGTAACTTATCTTCCCAATGAACACGTCTTGGTGCTGCATGTCAGTGCATGTCTGTGTCTATATCTAGTTCAGGTGTTTATTTTATGCTAAACTGTAGGAAATCACCAATAAGTTGGCTTCCATCCATCCATCAAGGGCAAGAACAATCAAAAGGTCCTTTCGGTAAGTGCTTACTTTACTTGCTTTTGATGTTCAGTTTCATTTGGCTTTGCTTTTCCTATATTGAATATTCTACGAAAACAGCAATTTGTACGATGTTAAAGTCCACAACCTTAACATCGTATAGGAATCAAGGAAGGACTTCCATAACTATTTAAATTGGAGTGAAGCATTTTCTCTACGCTTTCCAAAAGGCGCTAAATATCTTCCAATAGTCATTCGAATTTGCTATCGCCTTATTCCAGCCCAGCTATTCTATTTCGATAGTTAAAAGTAAGGGCGACGTCACATACAGCGGAATTTGGTTAAAAGCCGAACGGAGCGTAATTTGACAGTTGAATTTAAACCAATCAGATAAAAGCTTAAATAGGAATTAACATGTGTCATGACGTAATTCACATTTCTGCTCCGTTCCGTTGTATGTGACGGCGGCCTAAACCATTTACAATTCACCTTTATGGTACATTGGTAAGTCCCCATGTGCGGATATGGCGTATATTGCGGATCCGCAGTGTTGCCGAAGTGCACACTGCAGTCCATCTTTTTTGGTGTACCTATGCATTGTTCTACGCGGACCTCTTAAATCATATGGCAAATGTCAAAGATTTCGATATAGAAACTGTCGTTTTTTCTACTATTTATTCAACAATTTATATCACTTTAATGAGAATGCAGAAATTTGGCAACACTTAGGAAGGAACTTCAATTTCAACAAATCAGACCACAGCGCCAAATCCGCAATATACGCCATATCCGCACATAGGGACGTACCATAATTCTCGCCAATTTAATAGCGTTTTCTTTTGGTAAAACTGGGCAGCACTAGTGTTGCACTGTTGCGAATTGTATGTTTTTTTGGTAAAACGCTTGCATATTTGTGTGTTCTTTTGGATAACTGGCTGGGCCAGTTTTGAAATGTGTGCCAACCGAGCCTCATATTCGACATAACCTCAAAATTTCTAAACGTCAAATTAAAAAGATCACTCATCGTTCAAGTAGCACCTGTTGTGCAGTAAACATGCGCAGTGAAATATTTTCGACTATCTGCGAGATTTTCATAGTCAACTGGGGAGTTACACTTTCGATCTATTGTGAGGGATTGACATTCTTCGTATATAATAAAATAATATGTTATTATAAAATAAAATAATAACCGGTTGTCCGCTTGAACCCGGCTTAGGTAACAGAACCGCATTGATTGTTCCAGGATTACGTCATTTGACATGTATGCCCCTCAAGGCAATTTGGCGGACCAACCTATTTAAATGTCAGACGGAACTTAAAACTTCATCATGTGTCGTGTTTGATTTGAGATATATTTATAATATATTCCTAAATCGTCTCTTTTCGGCAAAAGTTCCAAGGCAGAATGTATAGTTTTGTACCTGAATTACTGAAGAAAATCCCAAAATGTCAAAACAAATATGTTCTTCATAATTATTATTAATATTAATACACTGGCTGCGGTGTTGCCGTTCTAACTATTTTTTTTATAGTTTAATTTATTTATATGTAGTAATACTAATAAGTTATATAGGGGTAAAGATAATGTTAAAAAAATGCGAATAATAACATCAAAATATTGTTTTAAATAAGATATCATCCTAAAAGAACAAACGACATCGAATTGTCAGTTCTTATTCATCGTTTCCGTATAAGCACAGAAAATTCGGTATGCCTGACTACACTGTATGCCCCTAGAAAAACCTTGTCAAAAAAAGTTGTTCTGGAATGGTCAATAAGTATGAGGAGGTTAACTTTCTGTGAGAAAATAGTGAAAGAGGATTTAGGATTGGATCTAAATTAGGATTTTTTACCGGTATCAGATCAGGTATCAGGATTGCAGTTAAAGGTTAAATACTTTATGAAAAATAGCTATATAAGGCGCAGTAATATAATAGTTTATTGTGGTTACCTTGAAGTACGTCAATAACGTACGGGACATTCCTTACTGACCTTGATGCCAAATTATGGGGACCCGGATCTGATTCAATATGCGCGTGCGTGGGTTGATGTTGCCAAATCTCGAAACGTACTTGGTTAGATCTCTGAATCGAATATTTTTCGGATTTTTCCATCACACGCATTTGCGTCGAGTACCCCGAGTAACTAGTGAAAGTATCGGCAACATTGGATGTCACGAATTACGAATCAAATGCTGTCGGCCTAGTTCATGATTCGTGGACAGTACGTGAATCTAACTGCACGTGGGTCTAACAACTACGTCAATACGTACAGGATATTCCTTAGGACGTTGAGGCCCCAAAATATGGGGACTCGGATCCGATTCACTAAACACGTGTGCGTGGGTTGTTGCCAAATCTCGAAACGTACTTGGGTTAGAATCACATACCTCCATATCGAATATTCCGTCACATGCATTTACGTTGAGTAACCTGAGCGTGCTCAGGTTAGTTCGTTATTCGTAGAGAGTACTTGAATCTAACTGCACGTGGGTCTAACTGTGCCACTTTCAAAAGGGCGCTCATTTTTCGGCATGGGCGGAAATTGCAATTAACGAGGTATTGTGTTTCCATCCCCTCCTTTTCCAGTCCAAGGCCAGCAATGTAAAAGATATAGGCAATGTCCCGTATGTTATGGAAATATGTGATTTTTTACCGGTATCAGGATTGCAGCAAGAAAGTTTATTGTAGTACCTCGTGAAAAAAGTTTCGACCTAAATTTGATTTTTTTTTTTTAATCAATATCAGGACCGCAGAAGTGCGTGCATGTTAATTTCCGTGAAACAGCGAACAGGCAAGAAGAGTTTGTGCTTTTAAAATTGTATAATTTTTCGACCTAAATTAGGACTTTTTTTTACCAATATTAGAAAATCACCGCGTAAAACCGGACAACCGGTTGTTACCCATAATTACTAAATGTACTGTTACGCCCGACCGTCGGTCCACACAGATTCGGGCCGAAGCGGCAACGCCGACCGCGACCCCGGGAACCCATCTAGACTAAACGAGAACCGGGAGCAGTCGCCTCCGTTCTCGAAAGTACGAGAGTGTGTTGAGTAAATTATTGGAACCCGTATCCCGTAACAACTGGTGTCAGAAATGGGATAATTTTCGTCAAATTTGTGACTGTACGGTCAAAGGAGTCGTCGACTCGTCGCGCGGGTAGAATTTTGCGTGGTAAGGACAGTGCAAGAACTTTGGTGTTTTCTCCATGCCATATACTCGATCTACGACAAAAATCATGGATGAACAACTGGCAGTACTTATAGAAATGCTGAAGAAGGTCAAAGAGGAACAAAGAAATTTTCTGGAAGAACAAAAAAAACAAAGGCAACTTGAGATAAAGGAACAAAGAAAAAAATCAAGCTGCTCTGTTTCAAGCATTAACGGATGGTCGCGAGTTGCAAGAACTTGTTTCAACCAAAATGACTGAAGTCAAATAAGACGCAGATCAAGTCCAACAAGACGTGGATCAAGTCAAGCAAGACGTGGATCAAGTCAAACATGAAGTAGAGATGAAAATGACGGAGTTAGAAGAACGGTGGCACATCTGGGAAACACGTCGTAGTGGGCTAACTTCAACCGCTGAGCGACTAAACATTACTAGGCCTCCAGTTGTAAACGGCACTACTTCTTGAAGCATTTATAAAAACCTGATTTGAAGGACATAGCAGATAAGAGCCCGGAAGTAAAAGCTGTGTGGGCTCAATGGGATTCCTTGGTGATTCAGAATGGTTTACTGAAGAGGACTTGGGAAAGCTCCGGCGGGAAAAGTGCCCGAAAGTAAACGGAAAGATACTACTGGGTGAATTGCCGAGATGACGTCGAAGAGTGGTGCAGAAATTATGATACCTGCTGCTCCGTAAAAGGACTAGGGGGCCAATGAAGCAATACAATGTTGGCGCCCCATTTGAAAGAATTGCCATTGACGTGGCAGGTCCTTTTCCAGAAACGGACGATGGCAACAAATACATCTTAGTTGCCATGGATTATTTCACTAAATGGCCTGAAGCTTATGCACTACCAAATCAGGAAACTATCACCGTGGCAAGGGCCTTGGTTGACGAATTCTTCAGTAGATTCGCCGTACCATTAGAGCTTCATTCGGACCAGAGACAGAATTTTGAATCGCAACTTTTCAAGAAGATCATGGAACTTCTGTGAATCCGCAAAACAAGGACAACTCCGCTTCATCAGATGGCATGGTCGAGCGTTTCAATCGAACCATGGACAATACCTCTGCAAAATGTAGCGGACCACCAGAAAGATTGGGACAAATTTCTGCCTCTTCTTATGATGGTTTACAGAGCACACGACAGGATATACCCCTGCCAAGGTTATATTTGGTAAAGAACTTCGTCTTCCGGTAGATTTGGTGTACGGATCACCAGAAGAACCAGTGCAAGATGTCCAGAACTATGCTGATGAACTTCGAGAAAGATTAAAGGAAATCCATCGTAACGTGAGGACAAAGTTGAAGATTGCCACCGATCGGATGAAAGCCACATATGACCTAAGGACGAATTCTGCAAGGATTTAAGGGAGGTGACTTGGTGTGGCTGCATAATCCACAGAGGAACAAAGGAAAGTCTCCCAAGTTGTCTCCAAGTTGGGAGGGTCTATATATACAGTCATCAAACGGATCTACGACGTGGTATACAGGATTCAACGTACCCCTAGAGCAAAGATGAAAGTGGTTCCACTTGAACGATTAAACACTTTATAGTCGTGGAGATATCTCTGATCGGGGCGATCAGAACTAAGAAGCGGCAAGGCCGAGCGCCGACCGCGACCCTGGGAACCCCTCTAGATTAAACGAGAACCGGGAACAGTCGCCTCCGTTCTCGAAAGTGTATTCGGCCTGGTTATATAAACCAGCGAGCCGCGCGAGATGGAATTGAATAGATAGTGCATTGTAGTAAATAAGCGGGCAAGCGAACAGTGCGAATTGTTAGTAGAGAGTAATTGTGTTTTAATCTTGTTGTAATGGTTAAAAGTAAATAAAAGTGTGTAGTTAATTGACGATAAATTATTGCAACCCGTATCCCGTAACAGTATTCAAGCGAAATGGTTTTAACCGGTTGCAAAATAATGTAATGACTTGGGCCTTTGTCATGTGATATTTACGTCATCGTTTGACGTTTAGAACCGCAAACTACCTACCTTTAAAGGGCGTTTGTAACTACGGTTATAGATATGCATATAAAAGACTTAAAAAGACAACAAAAAAAGCAAAATTAGCAAATTGCCTTAAAACTTTACTTTTCATGTAACTGACTATAAACCTTTCTTATATTATTGACATCAAGGAGGCGTTGGAAATCTGATATTTTTGTCGTATCTTCCCAACATGTGCTGAAACAGGTTAAAAAATGAAGATTTTAAAGGTGACGAGATGTCAAAAATAAATGAATGAATAATACGTAAGTACATCCTTTCTTGCACTACAGTACTTATTGTGCTGTGAGTGGTGTAATAATTATTCGGTTGAATCCGAACATATGGAAACTGCGAAGCTTCTGTACTAAATGGTGAATAGTCTAGATAAACAAAAATACTAACACAATCATTCAGTTAATGCAGCTTTGTTTACGTTTGCTTTTCTGCTGGTAGATGATATAAAATTGATATTGATTGATGAAAGCAGTTTATTACTGAAGTTGCGAATGAAGTTGAACAAGAATAGACTTTTCGTTAAAAAAAGGTCATAATTTTGGGGGCGAAGCAAGGTCACGTGAAAAGGTCTGTCATTTGTAAAGAAAAACCTCAAAGAAACAATGGGCTTAACAGACGTTGAGCACGGTGCAAGTATCTGGATTGCAGCCATGTAAATATGTCATTTAGACGTCAATTTCTCACCCTGCTAGAAGAATATCTATTTGAAAAGAAGTCTACAACATAAAAATATTAATTGACTTACTCCAAAATTTTTTATTCACAATAATCAGAACAATGATTACCTACACTAGTGTATAATAAAGAATTAAATATTAATACGTATATACACATATTCAATTATACAAAAATATAAAGTGGTGAAATTTCGAAAAATGTTAATATAAAGCGTCTTCGAAGCCCCTAATCTCGAATTGGGTGATAAGAACAAGAAATTAATAAATACAGTGTGTTGTCTATGAAGATTTTGCTTAAAATGTTTCGTAAACTGGGTTTTGCGTATAAGCGAATGCGAGGTATGCTTAAAAAAATTCGTCTTAATGAAAAATTTAGAAAATACAACGCAAGTAATGGACAGCTTAACGTAATACTCCGTCGCCCTCATCATAATGTAAAGTTTTGTGTGTTCATTAGAAAACGTCATCTAGAAGGCTATGGATTTTTGACAGAAAAAGATGACATAATCAAAGTAATTGGACTTTTGTCCCTTCATTTGTTTTTTTTTGACATTTCGCAGCCAACTATATGATGTTTTCAAATGAACACCCCCTATAAACCATTCACTTATTACTGACATCAAGCAAGCGTTGGAAATCTAACTTTGGCATTTTTATACAGGTCCGAAAAGGAGATGGGTATAAAATGTAGATTTCAAAGGTAACGAGATATCAAAAATAAGTGAATGAGGTATATGTTCCTATCACTGGCCAAAGTGACGAGTATGAACGGCTTGTTATCATGTGTGAAAAATAAGATCTTACTAAAGATAAGAAACATATATTTATAATGTAAATAGCGGAGTTCGTGACATATCATCGAGGACTTTGCACTTATCGATTGTCTGCATTACCTCAGAGCTATTGAAAAAGACATATAAAACTTGAAAAAAAAAAGTTTTACATTACCAAGCTGAAGCCTATACGAGCTTTTTTAAATTAAACTGTAGATTTAACTTATTTGTACTAAACATTTCGCATATAGAAACCCCACCAGATCAGAGTTGGTACCTACTGCAATGACAAATTTACATAGAAAAGCATTTTGTACAATTGCGTAATGAACTTTGAGACACTCAACTTGTCAGGTAAAGCTTTAAGTTGAATCTAGGGATCAATAATTTACGCCAACTCTGATGTTTACACAATGTGGAACTGATATGCTCAATAAATAAATTAAAATTAATTGCTCCCTTCAGAGAGGACTTGTTATAGTCGTGAAATTAAAAAAGTACGCGGTGTCTCTCATGTTGACGGAAACTCAACTATTTCAGAATAGGTAGCAGAATCAGAAAAAGTCATTTTAGTAGGTATTCTTGATAATTCCAGATTACTGCATAACTTAACGACGGAAGACCAATTCAAGTTTCGAGACTCTAATGTGAATTATTTGAGTTTCCCCACATTTTCATTGTTACTATTTAGACTGTACTTACATCTGCAAAACTGCTTTTTTCTTAGAATACTTCATAGAGCTACTTAAGTAAAACTGATTTAGGGTCCTAGTAATTATTCTACTTACATTCTTATTAAATAACGTGTATGACTAAGTTCTAAGTATATATACAACCTAATGACACCACATATAAAAAAAGAGAAATATAGTTTTATTTAAAAAAGTATCGGATATCAATAATAAGTATGAAAAAGTTAAAATTTTGAATAATAATTACATTTCATGTTGAACGACCAGGTCTAACCACAAGTATCGATTTACATTTTTACAAGTAACAATTTGGGAAGTTGATTAAAGACCAGTAAAACCGTTGTCACAACATTTTTAATGGTTTGAATGCAGCTTGTCTGAAGTCTAGTGTTAAACCAATTTAAAAAAAAAGTCGATCAAACCAAAAACATTAACACTCAATAAGAGAGATATGACTATTCATTCATACATTTCTTATCCGATAAGTACCTGACTGCTATCAGTAATTGCGGTCATTTCTTGTTTGTTATTGATAAAGTTTTAAATCTCGATATCAACACAAATCTTACTTTAATTAAGATCCAAGTATGACGTTTCCGAACCGTGCCCGAACTGGGTCTTCTAACAGTCCTAACGGAACTGTAAATGCCTATAAACAATGACATATAAAAAAGACAGCAGACATACATACTGGTGGTACCACCTGGAAAGTCAGGTTAAAGCAACTCGGACATCTACAGATAGGCTCTAACGAATTACAATAAGCAGATCAGGGAGACTAAGAGAGTGCTGGTGAAAGTTATGTGGAAAGAAACGTTGAGGATCCCGGGAAGACTGAAACGACCCAACAAGGCAAATTGTAAGCTTTCCAAGAAAGTAGTTAGACCAAGCTTGTTACAAAATTTTGAAAAGGGATTGTTGTTAATGTAACTAACAAAAGTGTAAACTAATAGAGAGAGTGGAAACACAACTGCCATGATAATTTCGTTCTTATTTTTGACAATTTTTTAGGCAATTTTGATGTTATTTTTGTCTTAAATTGGTTATTTTAGCGTATAAAACCGCTAAAATAGCAAGTTAGTGCCAATGAGCTTAAGATGTGCACTAATATTGTTATTAAAAGCAGGCCTTATTGAAAATTACATTCACCTGGCGCAATAAGAATTAAATTAGTGAGTTATATATGTCTATTAGTGGCATAACTTAAAAAACAAAATAAAAAATTCGTAATTTTCAGTGGCAGGGTTAAATTTGTGTTTCCGTATCCCTCTAACGGCTCGTCACACTGATGCAAAGTAATTCTGTTCAGCAAAAGGCGACAACTTAGAACTACTACTAAAAATGATGTTTCTCTTGTATGGGGTTTTTGGTTTAATCGGCTTCTTTTGAGGTATTTATTAATAATAAAGTAACAAGAATTGAAGAGATCAGAAACTTTTTCAATGTTTCTGTTGAGAGACAGTGAAAAAGTTTCTGATCTGTTCATTCTAATTTTTTTTGTTTATTATCCTTTATCACCGTCCAAAATTCGTCAAAAGAGCTCTTGTTTTTTTTTTAACAATTAAAACCTTAAAACCACTTATTAAAATGTGCACGACAAATTAAAATGTTGAAACCAGGCAAGTAAAACGAAATGAGCTAACAGCGGGCTCCCTCAGGCTTGTTTTTTGGGTTGATTGCTCATTACATTTTAATTTGTCGTGCCTGTCTTTTCATATTTTATATGTAGCCTCCTTCTGCATTTTGGACGGTGACGTTGGCATAAAACCGGAAACGGCAGCCAAAAAGGATAATAAATATTTGCACAAATTAGTAACTCTCATTTATCTGAACAATCCTTTTGAGGCTGAAGAGATTAAATTTCCCATGACTGTTGGAGGCTGTTGGAAGCAACCATTGTAAATGTAAAATGTACTAGCTTTTTTCAACTTAAAATCAAGATGCAAAGCCGCCAACAAGTAAAACCATAAAAAAACTACTAAATTCTTAATATTTCTCCTTTTTTTGTTTCACACAGAATTGGGGAAGTTCTTGTGCGTGTCTTGCATTAATTACAAAATATGTTACAAAAACCGTAACATAGTAATGTAGTTCTTGAAAGATAACGCTTCAATGTAAATAAAGCTTTGTAGTCTTCTGTGCAAATTCACGCGAGTAAAGCAAAATATAAATCAACGCGAAAATCTGTCGCTCACGGAAACAGATGCAATAAATACTTTCTCTCTAATTCTTTTCTCAAAAAATTGCACCAAGACCTGTAAAAAAATAGTCAGCTATATGGTCAGAGTAATTCGCAAAGTGCGTAACAAAAAATTATTGCTTCTGCCATTTATTTGCCTATTTGAATACGCATAAGTCTTTAATATTGACAGTTTCTTCATAAAATAGCAAACACATATTAACTTCTCCTATAAAGTTTAGCAAAATGGAGCTCCGCATTATGCGAATTACACTCGATGACACTTGAAACTGATGGTCGGGGAAAGAAAAAGCGTATACTATAATACAATCATTTTAGGAAAACCGGTTTCGGCTGTCAGCCACCAATAGCGCCAAACTTCGTCAAAATGACATCACCAAGCAAAGAGGGCAATGCCATCGTTTTGAAACTATATTTCAGTCATTAAATTACACGCAAAGGCAGTGCAACATTTCAAAACATTTGGTTTAGTAAGTCTCGTTGTCTTGATGATCTCACCATGACTAATTTTGGCGCTGATGATGGCTGAGAACCAAAATGGCTAAAAAGATAGTTTAAAATGTGTGTCTTTCCTTTTCCTAATCATCTGCCAATCACCTCCCACATGGCATAACAAAATTAAGGACTGTCTAGAGAAGGGCTTAAAAAAAAAGAAATTTTCGTTACCATGACTTCACGAAGAAGTCATCAAGTCAAGTATCAATTTTTATAGAAAAATATGGCGTGATAACTAGTAAATTACATCTGGAGAGATCCTCCTCTTTTGGTCCCCATTTTACCAGTGGAAGCCCTAAAAATGGCGTCGATATCTGCTTGATCACGTCAAATCATTTGAAATTGTAATTCGCCAATGGATGTGCTCTGACGATGAAATTACATCACAGCATAAGGAATAATACATTATATCACTAGCGTCAGTAATTTTAACGTAATTTTTTTTCTTTGATTTTGGATAATTTTACCTTTGCAATATTAACAAACAATGCAATATTTTTGTTTGAAAATACCTCTTTCAGTCGGCAATCTTAGAGATGGGACTGCTTCAACGGTGAATACGATTCCTAACAGAATTTGCAAAGGAATTTTCCTTAACATGAAGAGCACAAATTCTAATACGAGTATATTTCCAAATTTGGAATCTGCAAAATAATAATACATAATAGATTTACACTAACTATTTTTAGAACAGATATTTACATATCTTCGACTCTTAAATACAAATACAAGGTGTTTCAGCGTTGTAGTGACAAAAGCCTAGGGGAGATTCCTCTGCCAAAATAAAGCAAAATGTTCACAAGAACATGCGTCCGTGAAATCTCGAGAACAAAGCACTTGCGGACACATGTTCTCTTGAACCTTCTGCTTTATTTTGGCAGAGAAATCTCCCCTAACCTTTTGTCACCACAACTCTTGAAACACCGTGTATATACTATAGATGATTTTCTGTGTTATATTATTTCGGATTATCTACCTTTCTTGATCCTGTGGACATCTAAAAAATGTCATTCCTTCTCTTAAACGACTTTCGCAGTCATCCACTGATCACAAATTTTTCCCTGACATTTGTAAAAGACACAGTGTAATATCAGCGCCGAACTGGGGATACTGTGTATCACTCAAGCCCCATGCCAAAACCGGTTTGGTGGTGCATCGTCGGCGGCCGGACGGACGGGGCAGGGGGAAAGGACTTTTGATTTTTCGACCGACTGACGCTACTGATATAATGTATTATTCCTTACAGTGTGATTACGTCATGGGTACCTTAAAAATGGCGGATTTCCGGCTAAGAAATATGACTATTTACGGTGCTTCATTAAACCATCCTATTCCCTTTCGTTACTGAACATTGGATAATATCAATCGTCTGATTTGTTGTCAAGAATTATCAAAGGCGCATTTATTGCACTGATTCTGAGCTACAGCATTGCTTAGTAATTCGCAACGGCTTAACAAATAATTAATGATTTGGTGTAGCGAACTCACACGAACTACTGAATTAGAAAAAAAATCATCTAAAAACAACTAATATACAAATAAAAAGTAATCAACTTCAACAAAAAATATCAAATACTGCCTATTTTATATATAAAATGTAAAATATGAATAAACAAAAGTATGTATATCACCTCTTTTCAGTAGCTCATGCGAATGATCAACATATAAAAGTATGCCACATCACACTACTTAGATTAAATTATACTTTTATCACAACTGAAGAAACTAAACAAGAAAGTAAAAAGTCTCGGACCGCCACGGCAGTCTCTGGTTAAACTCAAATAAAGGGTACTAAACACCTAACCACTAAGAAATATCTTTCGAAGTGGAAGGTTGAGTAGAATCGGGAGATCTAGGGCTGCTTGACCTGCTATCGCAAGGAGCCACCGTTTCGAAGGTGGTACTCCTTGAACAAGTCATACAAATATAGTCCTCGTCTTCGTTAATATCTTCCGCGGACAGGCCAACGCAGGCCATATGGAACCATTGTTCACATCCGCCATCGCATTGAACCCAATCCACGTTCTGTCCTGTCGGGCGTTGGCAGCCATTTGCCGCACAATCTTCGTCTTCACTGTCACTGCTATTCGAAGCTGTTGACTGACATCTTCGGCCTCTACGTTTACCTCTTTGTTTCTTTTGTGCGCTATCTTTGTTGGTGTTTTGCTGTTTGCGACCTCGTATTTTTTTCTCACCCTCTCCCTTCGCCGCTTTCAGCGACTTCTTTGAAGAATCGACAAGATCGTCGGATAACCTCTTCCTTCCCCGTTTTTTGGGTGCCGCTTTCAAATGTGCGTCGAAATCTATCAGAGATAGTTCTCTGTCGTTATCTTTGGAAGCGAGCAGTAGTTTCCACAAAGCGAAAGTTTCATCCAGATACACTTCTAATAAATCGCCTTCCATGAGCAAATCCTCGATTTGCTTTTTCAATTCAGGTGCTAGGCGTATCATATAATCTTCACCTTCGCTTTTAGGAAGGTGTAAACTATAGGCATGTTCACCCATTCGATCGTCAGAATCCCTGGAAGATTCTCTAGACGCATCATCCGAGTCGTTGATTCCACTATCACAGGTCATTCCATCCTCATTAACCCCACTAAAGGGAGCGATTTCCTGTACTCTTTGGTGAAGTTCCGGATTTTTCGATGCCCGTTTCAATTCAGCAGAAATGATCTTTTCGGTTCGTTGCCTCATAGCAGCGGCGGTGAATTTCTGACTCAGGTTATTCAGCTTTTGTTTCGCTTTTTCTAATTCGGGGTTTTGAAGAAGCTGCCTGGCTCTATCTTGCCAATTCATAGCTCTTTCAGTTAAGCATTGTAAGGCTTCACCTTCAGGTACACGAACGTAGAGTTTCTGAAGAGACATCAGCAGACTAAGAATAGTGTCCAGCCTTGGACGTTTAGTTCTTTGACAATTTGTACAAATGTATTTGCAGTCTTTAAATCCTAACGACACTGCGAGACTAAGAAAGTTTCCTCTAACCTTACTTGTCGCAACTTTTGGAAGCTGAGAGCAAGCGGAATGGAACCAGTCGTAGCAGAGTTCGCATCTCATCATTACACCGAAGAGGCCTCGACCGCAAATGCAGTACGAAAAGATGGTGTCGTTCGGATCTAGCGGCTTTTGCTTATTGGTTTGTCTTAACTTCTTTATCATTGACATTTCTAATTCTTCGGCTTCTTTAAACAGAGCCACAACCATTCCTGGATCCATGGTATTTGTTAGGGACAGAGACTTCGTATCGTCGTCGGAAGTTTTCGATTTTTTCGCAGTTTTATAGCTACTGGGAAGCACTGTTCTCGGTGATAGAGCCTCCATTAAAGTGCAGGGAGAGTCTTTTCGCAAAAACGATTTGCTAGTTTTCTCCTTCCAGTTGTTCGCTAGGACCAGATAATCGTTCATTCTGTCAACCTCCACTAAATGCAAAGTCAATTGCCGTCCCTTCCTGATAAGCTCCTCCATGGCACTGTAATATGGATAATACTCTGCAGAGTTCATTTCTTCTAACTGCCTTAACCAATCCCTGCCTTTTTTCATGGCATCAAAAAGTACTGCTTCTGTAGGTAAATGACAAGACATTTTTGAAGCGTCCTTGAGAAGCTTATCTACTTGAATTAGTACATTAGGATCATGGCATTTCAAGACTTCTTGAGCTTTCTCTTCCCATTCTTGACTTTGCTGAAGGATAAGTTGCAATTTGGATAGTTCCTCTTCCATCTCACGATGAGGGGGCAAGGAACATCCCTGTTGTATCAACGTTTTTATATTTTCCAGCCCCATTACATCACTTTTGTTTCTATAACTTTCCATTTCTTTCATCCACTGTGCTTGTTTTATTCGGGTATTAATCAGCTTCAAACTTGGTAATTCTATGCACAGGCCGTTGCCATGGTTTTGGCACTCTTCGAGCTCAGCCAGAACGTTCTCTTTTAAAGATTGTGTCAACAATTCTTCACTTTTTGCCTCGAACTTACGAGTTTCATCAAGTAAAACTCGTATACTTTTAGCTTCATCTAGCACACAAGCAAGACTGTCGATTTCGTCGCAAAACAAAGTCAGTTCCTCGATAGTTAGTTTATACTTTGCTTCGTTTGAATGCCTTGTCCTCGTGCGCATCTTGTTGAGATCCAACTGATGAATAACACTGGCACATTTTTCTGCATCTATCACGGCACTGGTCAAAGTCTGGAGAAGCTCGCATTTGGGAAACTTTTTGCCGTCCGCCTCGCTCAGTAACTCCTTTAGATCGTTTAAATTTAAGTTTTTAGGAGTGTTAGGATCCAGAGCGTCTTTAACTTTAGCCACCCAGTGATCAAAAGATTCGGCTTTGAGTTTCAGAGCTTTTAACATTACCGGCAACTCGTCAAGAGTGTACCTGTACCGTAAAGTTCTATTCTGCGGAAGGCATTCACAAAGATTCTTATAATGCCGAAGGCAGACGAGATTGCTGGTTGAACAAGAGCACGTCATAGCTGATAAGAAACAAGTAGTTTTACATACTTCACATTGCCGTTCGTCATCCGGTAGTAGCTCGAATGCTTCACGTTCGGCGTTTGTTACACCCTGGGATTGAGATTTAATTATTGTAACCACGGGTTCAAAGAAAAAACAAACTTACCCAATCAAGCAAAGCTTTCCGCAACTTTTTCTCAGTGTCCACCATCACTAGCATGTCCTGGTATGTAGCTGCGGCTATAGTCAAATCTAATTTGTCATTATCGAGCGCCATTTTACACACAAGTTCGTCGTGGGAAAATACGCAGAATCTTCTTAAGTGCGAGTAGTGAAGGACGCATTCCCTGCCCATTCTCAACCAGTCCGCCGGGGCGAAGTTGACAGCTTCAGCAAAATTGTAGCTAAAATGTTTAAAAAATACCTTAAAGAACGGAGAAGAACAAAAGTTGAATTATTAATAAGATTAGTGTTTTCTTCACTTTCCCTCTGAAATGCATCACTCCAGAAACTCGTTTTGTATAATCATTATGTAATCTATTAAAGGAAAAGATCAATGCAACAAAAATTTTAGTCGTTTTTGGGGCCTGTATCTTGAAAATGCCTTAACCGAAATTCGTAACCGAAAGGGATTTTGAAACGTCGTTTTTTCTATATTCAGACTGGGAGATTTATCTTAAATAAAACCTGTTAATAAAACAATTCTATTTCATTGTGTACAAGATGGCACCTGTTCGATGGATTTATGGGGTATCGATAAAACCGTAATAGACTGACCAAATCTGATTACACATTCTCGATTTCGATTTTCATTTATTGGTAACATTATTTCCCCGTCAGCTTGATTCGGTTTCCGTAGACAGGACGTTTTTGACATAGCGCTATATATCGGCTATTAAGGGAAATAGAATAAAAAGTGAAATAGAAATATTTTAGAGTTTTTCATACAGTTTTTGAGGTATTAATAAAAAGCTAATTTTTCACATAAGGGGTAATATGTAAGTAAGACCCAACTGACCTCATTTTGTTTTGTTAGATGTGGGATGTGCTGGCTCTTTCTAACACACTATTACTTATGGAAAAAAAATTAGTTGCTCACTAATTCTTCGAAAACCACTAGAGATAAAGGTATAAAACTTTACATCATTTAAATCAGATAAAAAAAGCCATTAAACGAACTAATAATATATAGGGTGTCCCATTAAAAAAAACCTAACTTTATCTCATAACTTGAAAATAGCTATCAATAAAAAATTCGAAACTGCACCACTAAATAACATATGAAAACTCTAAAATATTTCTATTTTACTTAAAGAAAAGGAATCAATCTGGCCGGGAAATAATAATACTATTGTTACGCCCGACCGTCGGTCCACAGAGATTCAGGCCGAAGTGACAACGCCGAGCGCCGACCGCGACCCCGGGAACCCATCTAGACTAAACGAGAACCGGGAACAGTCGCCCCCATTCTCGAAAGTACGAGAGTGTGTTCAGACCGGGTATATAAACCAGCAAGCCGCGCGAGATGGGAGGGAATAGAGAGTGCAAGGTAGTAAATAAGCGGACAAGCGAACAGTGCGAATTGTTAGTTTAGAGAGTAATTATTGTTACGATTCGCAGCAACGCCGCATGGGAGGCGGGGCAACGCATAGGAGCGTGTTGGTTGGTGGAGCTTCACGACCTATCCGCGCTGCGTCATGGCTGACACGAGTGATTTATTGCTCGTCTGGCTTAATCTAGAAGGCAGTTATTTACAACCGTTTTTTTTTATGTGAGATTATTCAAGAATTCTTATAAAGAACTTTCTAGGTTTTTCTGTAATTTTAGGATTGTATATAAAAGGCGCATGGAGCGGCGGTTAAGAGTAGTCGTATTTTAATCGAGCTATAAGTAAGCTAAGGTTACGAAGCGATAATAGAAGGCTATAAAGTGTTAAGTAATGAGTTATTTAGTAGTCGAGTGTATTTGTGGAATAAATAAATAGTGTTTTCGTGTTAAATCGTTGCACTGGAATTATCGAACCCTGAGTTCGCAACAATTGGTGTCAGAAGTGCGATTCCAGTGGGAACTTGAGAACTAATATTGCTGAACTGTAAGTGAGTGCTTCATTACCGGACATTACGTGTTTATGCCAGTGACCAGAAGCCAGCATCAAGCGATGGAGGATAAACTTGCCGCCCTGATGTCCCTTATGCAACAACAGAAGGAAGAGCAAGAAAGACGTTATGTAGAACAAAAAGAAGAGCAGGAAAAACGTTATAAGGAACAAAAAGAGGAGCAGGAAAAACGTTATAAAGAACAAAAAGAAGAACAAGAAAGACGTGATCAAGTACATGAGCGACTTTTGCAACAACAGAGGGAAGAACAGGAAAAACGTGATCGAGTACAGGAGCGACGTTATCTAGAACAGAAAGAAGAGCTGGAAAAACGTGATCAAATACAGGAGCGACGTTATCTAGAACAGAAGGAAGAACAGAAACGGTTTAAAGAAGAATTAGTGAACCATCTCGCAGCTAGGGAGCAACAATTGGAAGAAAGAATAATGCAATCCGTTAACGAAGGACTCGAAGCTGTCAACCAGAAGTTTCTCGAGCTAGAAAAGAAATTCCGGGAACAACTTGAGGACGACAACGTGTCTACAGAGAGTTTTAGCACAGCCAACGCTAAAATTAAGCCTCCCGATTATGACGGTACTACGGCCTGGGAAATCTATAAAAGCCAATTTGAGGCAGCTGCAAAAGCTAATGGCTGGTCCGAGCCCCAGAAAGCTACATCATTACTAGTAGCACTTCGTGGAAAAGCAGCTGAGATACTCCAATCTCTGTCGGCAGCGGATCAAAGTAATTATGCAGTTTTAGTACACTCTCTGCAACTACGATTTGGAAATGAACACAAAGAAACCGTGTTCCAGGCCCAGCTGAGGATGAGACAGCAAAAGTCAGGTGAATCCTTACAAGAATTTGAGGCGGACATAGACAGACTAATTCACCTGGCATACCCATCAGCCCCTGAATGTTTTCAAACGCAATTTGCCGCCGAAAGGTTCATTGAGGGAGTTCGCGATAGTGATATGAGATACCACTTACGTCTAGTAAGGCCCAAGAATATTAGCGAGGCACTAGTTCGGGCCCTGGAATTCGAGGCGTCACGAGTGTCATCTAGTTCATCTCCACGTGTAAGAATGGCAACTTGCGATGAAGAGGAGACTACGTGTATGGCTGAATCCATGGCAAATTTACATAAAGCGGTGAAGGATATCGCAGTCAATATGCAAGCCCTGGTGGGAAGAACTCCTCGATCAACAGACAATCGGGGCATAAAATGTTTTAACTGCGGCAGACTGGGTCACATCAAAAGTAACTGCCGTAATAGGGCAAGAAGTCCGTCGCCGTCATTTAGAAGACCGAGCGGCGACCAAGACCGCCCTAGGTCCCAGGAAAACTAATTCCGGTCAATGCAAGGGGGCAATTGACCGGGGCCGCTAAGACCCCCAGGATCTTTAAAGTCAATAATTTGGGTGGCAAAAGTCTCACAGTGGCCGGACGCATTAAGGAACAGAAGATCCAGATTACCATCGATACAGGAGCAGATGTGACCATCGTAAGGCCAGATAAACTTTTCGGATATACCATACAACCATTGCCCAACCCTATTATGTTAAAATCAGTCACTGGAGAGTCTTGCCCTATAGACGGAGAAGCCGATGTCACCATCATTATTGGAGAAAGACTCGAAGTTCGGCATAAAGTGTTGGTTGCCAGGATCAAAGACGAGTTTATTTTGGGAATGGATCTCATCAGGAAACATGGATTTTCCTATGATCACAAACGGAATATTCTCACATTTGGAGATGAGGAGTTTGCATTAACTAATGGAAATATGGAAACTAGTGTCCGTCTACTGGTGGTAGAAGATGTGAAAATTCCTCCAAATTCAGAACAAATTATCACAGTGACTTCTGAAAATGATCCTGGGTGGTCCATAGGACTTATAGAACCTAACCTGGATTTGACGACTGAAATCATGGTAGCCCGAACTTTGACCGACACGAAGAAGACTATGCCAGTACGAGTTGCCAATATTGGAGAAAGGACCATCAAGCTCAAAGAAGGAACAGTTCTTGCCAATTATGAGCCTGTACAATGGGTATGCAATTGTGTCGAAGCAGAGGCATCCAAAATTAAATCTTCTAACCAAGCTTCCCCAGAAGTTATTGATGCTTCTAAGCGACAGTGGAGTCACCTGTCAAAGGAACAACTTCAGTCTGCTATAAAATTTGCTATGGATGAATCTGATATGTTTAACTTCAAGAGCAACGACAGTCAAACCGAGTTAGTTGTCCATAAGATCAACACAGGAGATGCCCAGTCAATACGACAACATCCACGAAGGGTCCCTCTGGCTAAACAACAGGAAGTTAACAGTTTGCTGAATGAAATGTTAAAGGAGGGCGTCATAGAAGAATCATCTAGTCCATGGTCGTCGCCTGTGGTTTTTGTAAAGAAGAAAGATGGTTCAACGCGGTTCTGTGTTAACTACAGGAAACTTAATGATGTGACCAAGAAAGACAGCTACCCATTGCCACGTATAGATGACACCTTAGCAACTTTATCGGGATCAAAGTGGTTTTCCACTCTAGATTTAAAAAATGGGTACTGGCAAGTAAAGATTGCTCCCGAAGACAAAGAAAAGACTGCATTTTCTACTGGTTCTGGACTATACGAATTCACTGTTATGCCTTTTGGATTGTGCAATGCTCCATCAACTTTCGAGCGACTAATGGAACTTGTCTTGAGGGGGCTGACTTGGAAAACTTGCCTGGTATACTTAGATGACATAATTGTCATGGGACGTGATTTCGACGAGCATTTGAAGAATTTAAGAGAAATCTTCAACAAGTTGCGGAATGCTCACCTGAAGTTAAACTACAAGAAATGCAGCCTATTCCAAAAGCAAGTCGAGTACTTGGGGCATACTATCTCGGAACAAGGCATTAAAACTAGCCAAAGTAAAATATCTGCCATTAAAGATTGGCCAGTTCCACAAACACGAAGTAAGGAGCTTTTTGGGACTATGTACTTACTACAGGAGATTTGTAGAGGGATTTGCCGACATCGCAAAACCGCTGCACAAATTAACGGAAAAGAAAACACCGTTCTTGTGGAACCACGATTGCAGTCAGGCGTTTGCAAGGCTTAAAGCTGCCCTCTGTTCTAGTCCGATCTTGGCTTACCCTATAAAGGACGGACTCTTTATTTTGGACACGGATGCAAGTAACTGTGGTCTAGGTGCAGTACTCTCCCAAAGACAAAACGGGCAAGAGAAGGTCATTGAGTACTACAGTAAGACTTTAAGTAAGCCAGAAAGAAACTATTGCGTCACTAGAAAGGAGCTGTTGGCCATCGTTAAGGCAGTCGAACATTACCATCGCTACTTATATGGAAAAAGGTTCCTGATTAGAACTGACCATGGAGCCTTGAAATGGTTATTACAGATGAAAAACTCTGAAGGTCAAATAGCCAGATGGATAGAGCGCCTGCAGCAGTATGATTTCCAAATTGAAGGAAGGTCTCACGGAAATGCCGATGCATTGTCTAGACGGCCATGTAAAGAAGATTCTGATCAGGGCCGAAATTTTGAATCGGCTGTTTTCCAGAAGGTCATGGAACTTCTCGGAATTCGCAAGACCAGGACAACTCCTTTGCATCCACAGTCGGATGGGATGGTAGAGAGGTTTAATCGGACCATGGAACATTACCTGTCTAAAATGGTGGCAGATCATCAGCGTGATTGAGACCAACATCTACCTCTCATGTTGATGGCATACCGAGGCTCTACGCATGAAGCCACTGGTTATACTCCGGCGAAAGTGATGTTCGGAAGGGAAATGAGGCTTCCTGCAGATTTGATGTATGGAACACCAGAAAAAGACTCACTCAACTCTGAGAATTTTGTGGAGGAGCTTAAGGAGAGGCTGGACAATGTTCATGAACAAGTCAGGAATAAACTGAGGATATCCAGTGATCGAGCCAAAGCAAGATATGACTTACTAGCTAACTCCCGCGGCTTCCAGGATGGTGATTTGGTGTGGTTATACAATCCGAGGCGAAAGGTGGGGAAGTCGCCCAAACTTAGCCAAAATTGGGAAGGACCTTATACAATTATAAAGAAGATTAATGATGTGGTGTATAGGATCCAGCGGACCCCTAGGTCAAAGATGAAGGTCGTTCATTTGGATCGATTAGCACGATACCATGGAACTCTATCTGTTCGGGACGAACAGCCTTAGGAGGAGGGCAATGTTACGATTCGCAGCAACGCCGCATGGGAGGCGGGGCAACGCATAGGAGCGTGTTGGTTGGTGGAGCTTCACGACCTATCCGCGCTGCGTCATGGCTGACACGAGTGATTTATTGCTCGTCTGGCTTAATCTAGAAGGCAGTTGTTTACAACCGTTTTTTTTTATGTGAGATTATTCAAGAATTCTTATAAAGAACTTTCTAGGTTTTTCTGTAATTTTAGGATTGTATATAAAAGGCGCATGGAGCGGCGGTTAAGAGTAGTCGTATTTTAATCGAGCTATAAGTAAGCTAAAGTTACGAAGCGATAATAGAAGGCTATAAAGTGTTAAGTAATGAGTTATTTAGTAGTCGAGTGTATTTGTGGAATAAATAAATAGTGTTTTCGTGTTAAATCGTTGCACTGGAATTATCGAACCCTGAGTTCGCAACATTATGTTTTAATCGTGTTGTAATAGTTAAAAGTAAATAGAAGTGTGTAGTTAATTTACGATAAATTATTGGAACCCGTATTCCTTAACACTATTCAATTTATCATGAAAATCGAAAAAAGAGTCGAGAATGTCTCGACTCTCTTCTTTGGGGTGAGGGTAGTGGTGGCGCGGGGTTTCGGCGCACTTGAAGTATGTTGTACGCCAGCCCAGACCATCCACTGCAGCGCGACGGCGGGGGAATAAATACCACGGAGCTCACCACAGTCGAATCAGTCAACGTCGGGAGGCACGAGAGATCACTTCGCCCATTGTCCCATCGCCTTTGATAATGTCTGCCGCAGCTGTAGACGAAATGTCAGGAAGAAATTCCAAGGCTTCAAAGCTTTCGCAGTCTTATAAAGTGCAAACTATCTGTAAACTTGTTTTCGTAGACCAAAAAACAAAAAACCGCCAAAAAAGCCGATCTTGATCAGTTTCTCATTAGATTTATTGCTACCCTTGTACAACATAAAACAGAAATCTTTTATTAACCTTGAGTGTAAGTTTGTGATTCTACAATCAATTATTCTTTATATATAATATAATTTATTAAAATCGTCAGCGGCATGCACGCGCGATACAGGGAAACTTACAACAAAGAGCAAACGAATTTAAGGTCAACTTCTAGAATCAGAGTAAAAGCCTCATTCTAGAAAAAGCGACCTTTCCAAGTCTTTTTAATTTACGAATTTCGGTTAAGACATTTTCGAGAGAGAGACCCTCAAAAATAAAGAAAAATTTTGCGGTATCGATCTTTTCCGTTAGCAGTTTATTTTTACATCGTTCACTGTAATCTTTATCGCATGTATTACTTAAAAAAGTACCCCGCAAACACATATATAAGTAAAGCAAGTATCACCAATAAAAGCTATAACTTACCCTTGATTAAACCCTGCATGATACGCCCTAGGAAAAGTTACAACAAACTCTCCAGCATGTTGATCCGTCCTGTAGACTGGCACTCCGGCATTCATGAGGATGTTAGGATTCATTATCGTAACAAGCTGGTGCAACAAGTCCGGTTGAGAATGGAATAACTCTGGGGCGGCCGATTTCATCGTCTCCTCAAACGCTTCAGCTTTGCTTCCTGGGACTCCGTACCAGGTCTTTGCTTCACCCCAATGGAGGTAGTTTATAGAATAAGACCAATGGTCTTCGTTGTGCCAGCAGAAAGTGGCAAAACACATTCCAACATACATCCATGGGACCTAACAACACATTTAGAGGGGTTAACAACAAACTGATTAGTTCAAAGAAATTTTACATCACATACCTTCATTCCCGAAATATCAGCGTTTATGTAGCCTAAAACTGAACCTTCTAAAACGGGCAAATTGTTTAAATTCCAGCTGGACTCTGCATATTCTTTGTCTCCGTGTAACAGATTTGCGGACGATTTTGTCGGAAATCCGGAGCCATGGTCCATTGTGTGTAAATCAGCCCCATATTCCACTGTAACATCTTCATCAATAGACGAAACTATACGCCAGAATTCTCTTTCAACTGTGTGGGTGGGCACCATCTAAAAACAATATTAAACTTCATTTTGACATATCAGGAACTTGTCTATAACACCTACATGAACTGGCATGTTGAAATAATCGGATTTGAATTGATCAGCCATCTCTCCGAACTGTTGCAAAGTGTATTCTCTTTGTGCCTGTTCAAAACCGAAAGCTTCTGTTGGTTTGGAAACCTCTTCAGCTACACACTTAGGACATCTCCAGTCGCCTTTTGGGATCTCAGACAAGGGCGGCATGAGGCAAAATGTATGGTAACTATCATCGCAACCGTCGCAAAGTAACATGAATTCTTCTGCATCGCCTCTATTGCAATTGTGACAAACATACTTCGCCAACTAAAAAGCCAATAACTTAGTAATTTGGTCGGCAAAACACTTTCGGGAAAACTTACAGGATCAAAATCGTATTTAACCAACTTCGATCTTGGTTTTTGCTCTTTTTTGTCGTCATACCCGGCCATTTTTGGGCCAGCACCATAGAACTGCAACCTTTTTAATTCTTTATTCTTATCATCGCCCTCTGGATCTACTGACTTTTCTTCCTTAATCTTAAGTTCTATCTGTATATGATAATTACTAATTAGTAAAAAATATGTTAAAATTTAAGAAAATTTACCTCAGTCTTATCTTTGTCATTGGTTTCAAACCGTTTTGATCGTCTAGCATTTTTATCCGAGGGCGGTTTGACCGCCATTCGATTAACAATGCCATGCGGTTTATAGTCCTTATCCGTTTTTTCATTACCTTCATCAAGGCTCTCAATTTTCTACAATTAATACACTTCTGTAGGCTTTTGATAACCATACGATTTTACTTCATTATTGGGTATGGTAATAGCCACCCCAGTTCAAAGTTTTGACCTTCGTATTAGGAGATCCTTAAAAACTAACCCAATAAAGTTTCTTTTAATGGCATAAAATTTCAATTTGATAGAGGTGACTACGTTGCAATTTTGAATTTAGAATCTGAATAGCAAAATGATGCACAAACACAAATAAAATATTTCTATTTTTGTAATCAATATTCGTCGGCAAAGAAACCCTATTTTATGTTTTACTGATCGTGAGGATGACTTACAGAAAAGGTCGAAACATAAGCTGATATAGTCACTACCATACCAAATAATTAAGAAACAACACAACTCTACAAGATTTGCATGATGTAACGTTAGTTAACAAAAACTTACTATGGTCACATTCTTCCCTTCTTTGAAAACGTCGAACGGGAATAACAGTCTCTCATAATGTTGCTTCAAAATAGTCCCAACATTCTTCCCTATTTGATAACCTAATCGAATTGATACTTTCGACCATTTCCTTTGCTTGGTGACTTCCTCGAAGCCACCTTCAAGTTGAACTACCCTATGTAAAGTGTATAAATCTAGTACCCTTCGTTCTACCATAGGAATTTTCAGGGAGGAGCCCTGCAATTCCCAAAATTTTGCTATCTGGTCTAGAAAATTGAGTTTAACCCTAGTTTTTGCCTGAAAACAAGAACGAATGTTTATGAGTAAATGCTTTCTGAGGGCGGAGTGGTGAGAGCTTCTATAAGTTGTTGGTGGTGGTAAAACATTCAAAGAAACAAACATTAGATGTTTTTATCACAATTATGTACTTTTGCACTATGTTGCAGTGAACCACTTTATGTTCCAAGTTACTTTATGTCCTCTGTTACAGTTTTGGCCCCCCTTTTTAGCAGTGGAAACCTTTAAACTGGTGACTATATCCGTCGGAAGTGACGTCTCGGTGACGTCATGGCGACTTACGTCAAATTATTGCAAAACAGTTGTCACTGTCATTATTTTTATTTTTTTTTTTTTTATTTCCAATGAGATGTTCTACAGAGCAGGAGCAGGCGACGTCCACCAGCATATTAGATCTAATACTGCATGGCAGATGGCTCTCACTGCGAGAAGCAGCCCATATTGCTCTGTACCACAGTATAAGGAGTAATACATTATTGTGGTGGATGTCGCCTGCTCCTGCTCTGTACATCTCACCAGTCTTCCGTACATTTTTAGCTTTAAGCCGCGAACTCATGGTCTCCAATTTGTCGACCACCCAAAGCTGTACTGATGAGGGGTAGACTCCGACACTAGTATGCAGATGGGTTGATCGATAAATTGATGACCACCTGCTCTTTATTTCCAATCCAAGAGTTAGGGCTCCTAGGCCTTAGCTGACCTAGATCCAACGTTTTCTGATACCTAACAAAAACCAAAAACAATGGAGACAATCAATATCCGGTGCGGCTTTAAGTTGGTATGACGCTTGTATGACGTGTTCTGACGACAAAATTACGTCAGGGGAACTTTTAAAGCGACGGACTTCCGGCCAAAAAAGGGGGGCCATTTCTGGGAAAATCTTGGCATTTTTTGGCTCTGTCCATATCTGCTAGGTCATTGCTTCCGGTAAATATCGCTGCCATTTTTAAGGTTCCCACTGCTAAAAGGGGGGCGCAAAACTGTAGGGGTTCTCCAGATGTGATATACTAGCTTGTTGAGGTTATCTCCCTTGTGGCATTCTTTCCCCATCAAAACGAAGATTCAAACATGGAGGTACGCTTGTCATAATTTAGTGGGATTTAGCAGGATAAGGACAGATCAACAACTTTAGGCTGTTTCTAAATCACCTGTCACCTGCTGTTTCGACCGTATATTCTGCCCTTTATAAGGCTCCAAACCAGTAAAGAGAAATCTTTAGCAATCAGTTAATTAGGCAATTAAATTAAAAAACTGAATAGGCGGTTGAACTGAAAAACTAGCTGATTTGTCCCCATCCTGCTAATTCACAGCAATTAATTGACATCGCGACATTAACACCAGGAAGCTTATCATAATGTTTTCTTATGTCCTCGCGTCCTTTATTGCATCGGTGACGACACAGAGCTAAAATATCCCAGTTTGTTAAGGCGAAAGAGATAGGTTAAAAGAAGTACGTCTTGTTAACTTATTGACAAAATGTAGCTACAAATTAAATAGCCAGTTGGTGTCTAATAATCAAAGTCAATAAAACTAAAGTTATGGACAGGAAAACAACTTCACAGAAGGCGTTATGGCTTAGTTAATCAAGAAATTATTGATAAGAAACTTATGTGCTTGGGCTGCCCAGGCGTGACGTCACATTATGGCTTAGTTAACCAAGAAATTGTTGATAAGAAACTTATGTGCTTGGGCCGCGCGGATGTGACGTCACATTATGGCTTGGTTAATCAAGAATACAAGGTGTCTGTTTGTTCATTTTTTTACACCGTTCTACTGGGTGCGCCAAGAAATTTGCATATAGGGATAATCATTAGAAAAAAAAAAGGGAATGTGTCAGATATTTTTCGGGGTACTATTCAATGACATTTAAAAATTTTAATTACAGACAATATGTCACTAAGGACATAATTACGATTACTAATTACTATTAAAGATGATAAATGCAGAAAATGGTGAGAATTGCACAGAAGAAATGGTTATAAAGATAAGCAGTAAGCTCGACTCTATGTTGAAAAGTGATTTCTCAAACGGATAAGACATCATTTTTGTTGGAATGTCACTATTGGAGAACGAGAAAGAGCAAAGTGACACCCAAAATTTTGCCTTTTCTTGAGCGGCTGTTTTATGAAAAAGAGTAATTTTCATAGTCTTCTTGGAACATATTTTAAATCATTTTTTGGAACATATTTAAATCAACTAAAACATTTCGTTTTTCAATTGGATCACATGTGCATCAACGTCAAGTTGGATTACATGCGACTTTAATTGTTTCAAACTAATCTCATGTCGCTTCTCGATCCAGACGTATTTGATTTTTGAAATTGGAGCATTTCTGTTCGATTGGAAATACAGGTTGAGTTTATTTTTCTCGATGATTAGTGAAGAGGTATCAGAAACTAGCAGAGTTACAAAGTGGGTTAAAAGGGGAAATAATTGCAGCCGTTTTAAGAGATCAATTCAAAACATTTCCACATGAGTTGGGTAAAATCCAACATACCCAACTTGTTTAGGTTAAAATTATCTACAATTTTCATATTTACATCAATTTGTTAGAACAAATGATAAGTTTTTGCAAATTATCTAGTGGTTCGAGTAATTTTTTAAAAAATGTGGAAGTGATTTAATATTGATCTCCTAAAACTGTGATTCTTTCTCCCTTTAACCCACTTTGTAACTCTGCTATTTCTGACACTTCCACAAGTTTCTGAGATCATTAATCAACCAAGAGACTAATCATCAAAAAAACAGAATTCCAATGTGTGTTTTTCTCACTATGTAATTCCCAACTGTTTCAATTTAATTCTTAAGAACTGTGCATTCCATAACTAACTCTTTGTCACCACTACAGTCATTTTGCTATTGTTTTTAAGTATTAGCAATAATAACCTCATATTACTGATAAGTGAAGAATTCATGACTCACTTGTAAAAAGTAATTTTTGTCTGATTTTATAAAATAAAAAAGTCAGTAGGGCTATTATACATGAATGTAATTCACTTTTTTCCCTCAGTACAAAAAAATAGAAAATCTAATATGGCTGGTGGTTCCAGAAAACCAAAATGTTGTATTAAAAATTTACCATTCCAGGCGTATTTTTCTCAAAAACTTGCTTTAGAAATGTTTTCACCAGTGCTGCCAATCTGCTGTACCAATATTACCCACAGAAATTTTGAAATTACCCACTTTTACTCCTAATACTTGCCTGAATTGTACCCAACTTTACTCCAATATGATGGTTATTGTACTCAGTAAATTATACCTATATATTTTTTTATATTTCAGAATGACATGAGGACAAAATGGAGAAAAAATTAAATTTCCTAAAATATATATTATAGGTATATAACAGAGTTTTCGGGTGGCAGCTTTAAAGTGTTGTGAGAGTATTTCGATCCTTTGTTTTCCAACAAGAATGCACCATCAAAAAAAAAACCTGTCCAGCTGCCACCCGAAAACGCTGTTAGTGTTTTCTTGATACAGAAATCAATTAATGATGCGACTTCTACACATAAATATTGTTTGTTTTGATTACTCATTTAGCTCCAATAACTCCTAGTCCTAAAATGAATTAGTAGGACTTTCCAGAAATGGTGATTCTCGATCAGATTGAATCCTACAGCTGATTTTCAGACAACTGGATTGAGGACCGATGCCAGGCAGGTCAATCCAATTGGTTGAAAATCATGGATATTATGTCTAATTTATTGACGAGAAAAAACTGATTGACTGGGTATTTATTATAATCAGATTTACACCAAACTTGGCACAAATGATGCTCCTGATCTGGAACATACCTTGTTAAAATTTCAGATTAGGATGTCCATTCTAAAGGACACTATCTGATCGGAATAAATACCCAATCGGTTTTTATCAAATTTTTCTAGATATAGGTGTCCTTTTGTCCTTTAGAATGGACATCTGAATCTGAAATTTTGGCCAGTGTATGGCTCCAGATCAGGAGCATCACTTGTACCAAATTTGGTGTAAATTTGCTCAGAATAAATACCTAGTCAATCAGTTTTTATCAAATTTTTCTAGAGGGTAGTGTCCTTTAGAATGGACATCCAAATCTGAAATTTTACCAGTGTATGCTCCAGGCCAGGAGCATCATTTGTGCTAAGTTTGGTGTAAATCTGATTAGAATAAATACCCAGTCAATCAGTTTTTATCAAATTTTTCTAGAGGGTAGTGTCCTTTAGAATGGACATCTGAATCTGAAATTTTAACAGTAGATGCTCTGGATCAGGAGCATCATTTGCACCAAATTTGGTGTAAATTTGCTCAGAATAAATACCCAGGCAATCAATTTTAATCAAATTTTTCTAGAGGGTAGTGTCCTTTAGAATGGACATCTGAATCTGAAATTTCAACAGTGTATGCTCTGGGTCAGGAGAATGATTTATGTCTAGTTTGGTGTAAATCTGATCAGAATAAATACCCAATCAATTGGTTTTTATCAAATTTTTCTAGAGAGTACTGTCCTTTAGAATGGACATCTGAATCTGAAATTGTAACAGTGTATGCTCCGGATCAGGAGCATCATTTTTACCAAGTTTGGTGTAAATTTGATCAGAATAAATACCCAGTCAATTGGTTTTTATCAAATTTTTCTAGAGGGTATTGTCCTTTAGAATGCACATCTGAATCTGAAATTTTAACAGTAGATGCTCTGGATCAGGAGCATCATTTGCACCAAGTTTGGTGTAAATCTGATTAGAAAAAGGCCCAGTCAATCGGTTTTTTTTGTGGTCAAAAATTAGACATTGAAAAATCCGCAAAAAATCACTAATCAGCAAACTACTAGAATTACCCCCTTTTACTCCCCAGTACCCATTTTACCTGCACATAAACAAATTACACCCAAATGGAGTAATTACTCCCAGATTGGCAGCACTGGTTTCCACAAATTTCATAAAAACTACATTTTTGATTTTGTAAAGTATAAAGAAGTCTTTGTAGGCTTGTTAGGGCTGCTTCTTATGCACTTATCAGTCTGATAAAAAATGCCTGAAAAGTGCATTGAAAAAAGTCCAAAAAATTGACTTTTTTTAATGACAAATTTTTAACCACAACATGTTTGCCATTATTAGTCAACTTTGGACAATTTTATTAAAAAGGACTAATGACTACAATTCAAAAAAGGAAAATTTATACATGATTTCAATGCATTTTTTGTCTTGAATCCAAAAATAAAAAAGTCCAATATGATGACAATAAAACAAAAAAAAGGAGAAATTGATGATGCTTCCAGAAAACATAAATGTTGTATTGCTATTTCACCATTAAAGGTGCATTCCTCTCAAAAACTTTCTTCAGAAACAATTTCACAAATTTTAATTATCTTCTAAAATAAAAGAGTTATAACAGTTTTTTTTTATAAGTGCACCATTTCAGTTTATTCAAAATTGCTAAAAAACTTGAATGTTTTGAGTCATTACATTAGTAACATTACTGTCTAGAACTTCCCCATTTAACTGATTTCATAGTTCCTATTCCTAGGTCCCAATACATGGAAGGTCAATTTGGGACATATAATATATATCAGTGCTAGACTTTTCTGTACTTTAAAAATGTTGAATTTTTGCTACTTAAAATGAGCAAAATAATTTAAGTCTTGATCACTGAGCCTATTTACAAATTATGAAATGCTAAAAAAAATAAAAATACGTAAATAATTAGAAAATTAAGAAACTTATGTTTTTGATGAAAGCTCCCTGCTTGTCACTTATGTGGATCAAAAAAATGGCATCAGCTTGGCGTTTGCATTGAAATATTTGTATCACATTTTTTTTTCACAATTGTTATTTTTTATTCTGATAAGGAACTATACATAGGATGAGATTACTATCTCTGTATTATGCAACACTCAATAATATAAATAATGATATTTGCACAAATACATGCTATTAATGTATTCTATAATAGGTACTTCAATATTTAAAAAAAAAACATACTTTTTATACTACCACCAACATTTTTAAATTCGGCACTACAAGACATAGATACCTACCTCTAATTCATTAAGCCTTTGTATTCTAGGTGTGAACCTTAGTTTGTCAACATCCACTGCAAAGGGAGGTTGCCACCTCTAAAGAAAGAGAAATCAAAACTTAAATTAAAATAAGAAGTACCTGACTAGGCACACACATGCTGTACTCTCACAAGATTTGGGTTGTACCTGCCCAGATATTCAGTTACAATTTTCATGTAAATAGTTTCTTAAAATCAAAGTTCAAATAACAGCTAATTATAAGAGAACATTAAATCTGTGATGAATAATGAATATTTAACAATTTATGCAGTTCTATGTAGGTATTGGAAGATGAATAGCCTAAAATAAATATGGCTGCTCAGGATTTCTATTACCACCATTGATATGATAAAAAAGTAATTCAGGATAGCACTGTTCAGAATGCAAAGTTTGCTTTTTAGCATATGGGAGATTGAACTGGTTGGTTACTTATGCTAAATATGTGAAATATTTATAATGTATAATAACTGATTATGTACAATGTGTCTTACCCCTGGTGGTTTAATTTTACATATCCCTGTATTTTCAGCTATAGGTCTAATTTTAGCTATATAGGCTAAAGGGTCCAAAAATTCTTCATCAGTTGGATAAAACACTGGAGCCTCTGGGGGCACTTCAAACTGAAAAGCTTCTTCTTTGCACTGGTTATAGTGCTCATTGCACTTAATGGGAGAGTTTTTTGAACTTCCTGGACTGATCCTCAAACCATTATTACTACTGCCATTCAATTGCTTATCTTTTGTAGTCATTTTGAAGAAAATTGCATTATGACTTACAAAACAGATTTTTGTGTTAATACGTCTGGATTACAATATTTAGGCACTTCCATTTTCTTTTTGTTTTCATTATACGGGCATAAAAATATATCTTTGAAACGTAAAAATTATTTTAAACAATTAAATAAACATTCCACATTTCACTTCACTAATCAGTTACTTTTCGGAGAGAAAACTTGGGTTGCACCGCACAATTTTATATCCAAAGGAAAACGCAGATTTGGAAAAAGATGTCTGTTTTCCTTAGTTGAATTATTTAACGTCACCCGACATTAACAATGTTATAAATTTTAAGATAAAAAACCGTGCAATATAACATTTTAGCACTTCTTTTCACCAACACAAGATACTTCACAAAAAGTAAACTAATACCGTCCATATAAATTACACATTTTTGCCACCATCCACCTCTAAGTCTCCCAGAACTACCAGGAACATTACAAATTACAAATCCCCTCCACTCCACCAATCTCCTTTCCTCTCCGTCTCACCACCGCCAAATCGATCCATCCGGCATCTGGGTCCGGCGTTGCTTTGACGGTAGGCGCTTTCAAGTGAACCGCTCGGCTCGATAACGGCAGCCATTATCGATAACTTTATTATTATTTCCTAGACTAAACGATTACGGGTAATTGATTCATATGAATTCGATCAAAGCGTGCCTTTGTATTGTTGAATCCGTACTTACTGTGCTTTTGTATTGTTGTTTTAATAATTACAATTCTACAAATATTGCAGTTCGGGCAATTTACTCGCATATCAGTGCTGAGTCAACAAATTGTGAACGGGGGCGGTGTAAAAACGATTCTTACACATTAAAAACCTTAAACACTCTGTGGGTGACGGACGAATAGAAGATTTCTTTACTTCTTTTTAAGAAATGCCAACGTTTCGACTGTACATTCGGCCTTCATTATAGGATTCCGGCAATTTACTCGCATATCAGTGCTGCGTCAGCAAATTTGTGAACGGGGCGGTGTCAAAATGATTCTTACACCTTAAAAACCTTAAACACGCTGTGGGTGACGGACGAATAGAAGATTTCTTTACTTCTTTTTAAGAAATGCCAACGTTTCGACTGTACATTCGGCCTTCATTATAGGATTCCGGCAATTTACTCGCATATCAGTGCTGCGTCAGCAAATTTGTGAACGGGGCGGTGTCAAAACGATTCTTACACATTAAAAACCTTAAACAATGCGTACGTTCCGCTGACGGCAGCAGCTTAGAAGTTTAGTCAGCGAACGCTGAAAATTGGCAACTGATTGGTCAATTACAGGGTTCGCTGACTAAACTCCTCAGCTGCTGCCGTCGGCGGAACGTACGCATTGTGTCGAGCTGGCAAATGCCCAAGCTGGCAAGGCCATTCATCAAACAAACAAACAACCTTAAACACGTTGTGGGTGGCGGACGAATAGAAGACTTCTTTACTTCTTTTTAATAAATGCCAACGTTTCGACTGTACATTCGGCCTTCTTTATAGAATTCGGGCAATTTACTCGCTGCGTCAGCGAAAAAAAATTTTTAATGTGATTTTCCGGATTCTCCAATTAACTTATCGCATTCGTACATGGTACAGTACTGTGCCTTTGTATTATTGTTGTATCTTAATATTAACATTTTTACAAACATTGCATTCGGGGAATCTACTCGCTTATCAATGCTGTGTCAGAGAATTGTGGGTGGCGGACGAACAGAAACTCTTTCATATCTGTCTGGGAAGTGCTGACGTTTCGACTGTACAGGGGACATCATTTTAAGTCGCTCACTCGATTAGCAGTTTTCCTGTTACATTTCTTATAAGTTTGATGAATGGTGCTCGTGTGGTACGTACCTAAGGCCGACCTCGGATCAAGGGCTAGCGACTTTATTGGCTGCTAGGTTTGACAGATATGACGCCGTCTTGATTTTTTTTTAATCAAAACACACAGATTTACCTATACAGTCTAATAGAGCTAAAGGAGCAGATTACTGAAATATATGACTTACTTCGTATATCTATCTCTACGCATTTCGATTATACAGAGGATGGTAAATTTGTTGATTTTCGAAAATCATTTTAAGTTGCTCACTCGATTAGCAGTTTTCCTGTTGCACTTCTTAAATATTTGATACATTGTGGTCGTATGGCATCTAAGGCCGACCTCGGATCCAGGGCCAGCGACATTAGTCATTTTCGTTTCACAGCGGTTCTGGTTCCGGTTGACATAAAAACGACAGACCAGCTGATTTTCATCAAAGGGGATTGGTTGAAAATCAGCTAGTCTGTCATTTTTATGTCAACCAGAACCAGATCCCGTGCGAAACGAAAATGACCTGTATTGGCTGGACGCTTATTCTATAGGAAAGAGTGAAAGTGAAAGTGAGAATTGCTGGCCAATGGAATTCGTCAACAGAATTTTTTGACCAATCAAGGTTGTTAAAATTCTCACTTTCACTTTCACTCTTTCCTATAGAATAATGCCCCTGTTAGGTTTGACAGATACGAAGCCATCTTGATTTTTTTTATCAACACATACATAGATTTACCTACGCCCTAATAAGCTAAAGGAGCAGATTACAGAAATATATGACTTCGTATATTTATCTCTACGCATTTCGATTATACAGAGGGTGGTAAATTTGTTTAATTTCGAAAATCATTTTAAGTTGCTCACTCGATTAGCAGTTTTCCTGTTACAGTTCTTGAACATTTGATACATTGGAGTCGTATGACATCTAAGGCCTACCCCGGATCCAGGGCCAGCGACATTAGTCATTTTCGTTTCACAGCGGTTTTGGTTCCGGTTACCATAAAAATGACAGACTAGCTGATTTTCATCAAAGGTGATTGGTTGAAAATCAGCTGATCTGTCATTTTTATGTCAACACCAGAACCAGGTCTGGTGCGAAACGAAAATGACTTTTATTGGCTGCTAGGTTTGACAAATACGACGCCATCTTGATTTTTTTTTAAATAAAAACACACATAGGTATATTTAACTACAGTCTAGTAGAGCTAAAGGAGTAGATTACAGAAATATATAACTTCGTATATCTATCTCTACGCATTTCGATTATACAGGGTGGTAAATTCTTTGAATTTCGAATATCATTTTAAGTCGCTTACCTGATTAGCAGTTTTTGCAGTTACACTTCTTAAAAATTTGATACATTGGGGTCGAATGGCATCTAAGGCCGACCTCGGATCCAGGGCTAGCGACTTTATTGGGTGCTAGGTTTGACAGATATGACGCCATCTTGATTTTTTTTAAATAAAAACACACATAGATATATTTAACTACAGTCTAGTAGAGCTAAAGGAGTAGATTACAGAAATATATAACTTCGTATATCTATCTCTACGCATTTCGATTATACAGGGTGGTAAATTCTTTGAATTTCGAATATCATTTTAAGTCGCTCACCCGATTAGCAGTTTTTGCAGTTACACTTCTTAAAAATTTGATACATTGGGGTCGAATGGCATCTAAGGCCGACCTCGGATCCAGGGCTAGCGACTTTATTGGGTGCTAGGTTTGACAGATACGACGCCATCTTGATTTTTTTTTTTAATAAAAACATACATATATTTACCTACAGTCTAGTAGAGCTAAAGGAGTAGATTACAGAAATATATAACTTCGTGTATCTATCTCTACGCATTTCGATTATACAGGGTGGTAAATTCTTTGAATTTCGAAAATCATTTTAAGTCGCTCACTCGATTAGTAGTTTTCCTGTTACACTTCTTATACATTTGATACATTGGGGTCGTATGGCATCGAAGGCCAACTTCGGATCCAGGGTTTGCGACTTTATTGACTATTAGATTTGACAGATACGACGCCATCATGATTTTTTTTAACGGAAACACACATATATTTTCCTACGACTGCCTCGAAAATGGACAAATGCGCACTACTAACTACCGTTGAAAATCGCATATGGCAAACAGCGTGCGTTTCGCGCACTCTGCGTACAGAAGCATACACGCCTTGCGTATATTTTATAATACGATTGATCATTTATGAAGCAAGATCGCAGTCGTAGAAAATCACTCGTGTAAAAAGTGCAATTTTCGAAAATAGCTGCACAATATACCTACAGTCTAGTAGAGGTAAAGGAGCAGATTACAGAAATACATGACTTATATCCATATCTGGCACACGCGTCGTATCTGTCAAACCTAACAGCCAATAAAAGCGCTAGCCCTGGATCCGAGGTCCGGCTTTAGATGCCATATACGACTCCCGTGTAAAAAAATTTTAAGAAGTTTAACAGAAAAGCTGCTGAGCGAGTGAGCGACTTAAAATGATGTCCCTGGTGTACATTTGGTCATCTTCAGGGTTGGAAGCGAAGAGATTAAATCATAAGATAGTGAAAACAATCCGTCTCCGTTCATCCAGGAAATGGTCGTAACCGATATTCCAACATCTTTACTGCATATGCTTTGAACTGCATTGAGTTTAGACGACGTGGTAGCTGGAGAGGCGTGGAGTTGTTAGTAGGTATAGGGATATATCAAACCGATGCTTGTTTTTTTACATTTAATGGGAGCTCGATAAACTATAAGCGGCATGAATTCTGCTAAGAATCTAAGAAGTTAAAAGAAGAATTATTTTACTATTGACCATTCCAGAACAGCTGATTTTTGATAAATTTTTTGAGGGGCATACAAACAGTGTAGTCAAATATACCGAATTTTCTGTGATTATACAGAAATGATTAATAAGAATCGACAATTCAATGTCGTTTGTTCTTTTAGGGTGATATATCCTCATTAAAACAATAATTTTCTGTTATTATTCGCATTTTATTAACATGTTTACCCTTATATAACTTATAACGACACATAAATAAATTAAACTATTTTTATATAAAAAATAGTAAGAACGGCAACACCGCAGCCAGTTTCTTATTTATAACGAACATATATATATTTATTTTGACATTTTAGGATTTTCTTCAGTAATTCAGCTACAAACTATACATTCTGCTTTGGAGCTCTTGCCTAAAAGAGACAATAATAATTTGACGTAAGACGTCATCACGTCACTTCCGCCGGAAGTCGTCCTCACTTCAAAGGTTTCCGTTTGCCAAAAAGTGGTCCAAAACTGTAAAACGGGAGGTTTCCAGATTAGCTAGATGGGAATGATCAATTATATGCCATAAGGCAATATAAAATACGGGGTGTCCAATGACCTAGGAGATATGGACAAAGCCAACAAACGCCGATATTTCCCTAAAAATGGTCCGCCATTGGGCCGGAAATCCGCCATTTTTAAAGTTCCCATAACGTAATTTTGTCGTCAGCGGGCGTCATAGCAGCTTAAAGCCGGATATTGATTGTCGATTGTTCTTGGTTTTTGTTAGAAGTTAAATTTTAGAAAACCTTGAAACTAGGTCAGCTAAGGTCTAGGAGCCCTAGCTAGCGCTCTAGCTAGGAGATGGATATAAGTTCGTTATTCGTTCGTTCGTAAGAAGTAACAAAATTAATGACAGTGGCACTTGTTTTGCAATAAATTGACGTAAGACGTCATGACATCACCGAAACGTCACTTCCGACGGATATCGGTGTTTACCTAAACTAACCTGGATACCCCCCTCCTGGTTTACAATTTTGGCCCCCCTTTTTAGCAGTGGGAACCTTTAAACTGCTGAGTTACGTCAAATTATTGCAAAACAGTCGTCACTGCCGTAACTTTTATTATTTCTTATTGCGAATCTAATCGAATATCGAACTTATATTCATCCCCTGGCTCCAAGGTTTTCTAAAAGTTAACTCTCAACCTAACAAAAACTAAAAACATTCGACACTATCAATATCCGGATCAGCTTTACGTTGGTATGATGACTGACGATAACATTACGTCATGTGAACCAAAAGAGTGACGGACTTCCGGCCAAAAAACGGGACCATTTTTAGTGAAATATTGGAATTTGTTGACTCTGTTCATATCTTCTAAGTCATTGCTTCCGGCGGATATCGCCGCCATATTTAAAGTTTCCACTGCTAAAAAAAACAAGTACGTCAATACGTACCGGAAATTTCTTTGTGAACTTGAGGCCAGAATATGGGGACTCGGATTCGATTCACTAAGCGCCTGTGTGTGTTGTTGCCAAATCTCGAAACGTACTTGGTTAGAATCACATACCTCTGTATCGAATATTTTTCCGTCACACGCATTTACGTCGAGTAACCGGAGTAACTTGTGAAAGTATCGGCAACATTGGATGTCACGAACCAAGTGCTCTCGGCCTAGTTCGTGAATCTAACGGCACGTGGCAGTCTAACTGTGCCACTTTCAAAAGGGCGCTCATTTTTCGGAATGTGCAGAAATTGCAATATACGAGGTATTGTGTTTCCATCCCCTCCGTTTGCAGTCCAAGGCCAGCAATGTAAAAGATAGGCAATGTCCTGTATGTTAAGGGAAGTATGCAAAAAAATGGGGCAAAACTGTAAAACAGGAGGGGTCTCCAGATGTAATAACTAGCGTTGGGGTGTTTATTAGAAAACGTCATCTAGAATGCTATGAATTTTTGACAGAAAAGAATGACATCCATGAGTTAGTATATTATTATTTATCTGTTACAGATTAAGCCCCCCTTTTTAACAGTGGGTACTGTCGCGCAGTGTCCCCCCAGCCGATAATGATAATCGTAATCCGTTTAATCGGTGGTTGCGTGGGGGCGGCTGTGTTCGCGGCTCGTGCCGTGTTGCCGCCGTGTCTGCGGAGGAGATTCGACTACGTGGATGTTCTAAGTCCAACGTATCTTCTTGCGCCAAATCTCTTTTACCACGCTGCAAGGGGGGCCCAATTCTTGGAAAGGATCTATTGCCCCGTAGGTCGCTGCTTTAAATAATGTAAAATTTAATAATTTGGGAATGCCAGCAAGGTTTTATTGTTTAAGCCAAAACCTGCAAAACGCCAAAAAAAAAATAATAATTCAATAGTAATTAAGGAAGAAAAAAAAATAAAAAAGACAATTCTTAGTTTTCTCAGGAATCTGAAATTAAATAGCGGCGGACGTGAACTCTTCGCGACAAGCTCAGTGGTCCCCAGAAACGTGTTTGACGGGTACACGATTTCTTACTAAATTGGAAAAACACAGCAAAGAAAACTAAACTAACAACGCAGTGTAGAAGGGAAAGGAATTCTGCCAATAGCTGGGATCCTCGATATTATGGAGAGCACAACACTACTATAATATACTAAAAGTTTCAACTTCTACAACTACTCTACAAATACTTAATTGCCGGTAGTCTCCTGCGTCTGCAAAGTATCCGCTATCTGCAAGAAAATGGCCTATTCATGAAAAGGGCAGAGGTGGGTTGACACTATATGGCACAACCGAAAAACCACTCCACGAAACTTTTCGTAGGCGAGCAATAGCCGAATTAATTGTTGTGGCACTTATTAAAAATGCAAATAATTAGCGCGGATTTCTAAAGCGAGATTCAAAAAAGGGGGAAAATTACAAATTGGCGATAATCAGAACGGCGGAGCCAAGGACTTTTCTCGCGGTAAAATTCGAACTTTTTTGTCTTCCCGGTTAATCGTCGCTTTTTGATCGTAACTCTATTGAGTTCAAAACGCGTCTTTTTCTTTCGAGTGTCGAAGATCTTCCCCTTTTCGCCACCCCCTCGGTACCTCTCGGCCCCGAAAGGGTACTGCCGAAAAAATCGATACCACCCTGATCAGTGGCGATTATATGGCGCTTCAGACAGCGCGGGCATAAATTCAGAAAATGAGTTTTTCTGGAAAATGTGCTGGAAAAAGAAAATTGAAAATGTCATCATTAAATAGAATAAATTATGCTCTTTAAAATGACAACTCACATGACATAGTTTAATTGACACTTAAAGCTTTTTAATTAAATTGACCGTTAATTTCCTGGCCCAGTCAATTAAGACATTAATTGCTCGAATCTAGATTCAAAAGATAAGAAATTAAAAGCTCTATCTGATGAGAGAATAAGATTTTAATTTCAATTAACGATATTTGCAAAATCGCTTTAATTACTAAACTATTGTTCGGGTCACGTACAGGTCTGAAATTCTTTCAAGGGCCATAAACCATTAAAAGGGCGCTTTTGCCGGTTACAGAAGAAGGGCAATTGTTGGGTACCCTGTTTTATGGCCGGAATTCCCAAGAAATTGTGAAAGTGCCTGTCCAACACTAACAAAAGAAATGCTCTTGACGAAAATAAAAATTATGGCAAACATATGTGCATTTAGGGCCTCATGGGTCTGGTTTATTTAGAAAACCGAAAAATAGAAAAAACTTCCATAAGGTGAAAGCTTAAAAGCTTCGAAAAATGGCTTACAGAGTTGCCATGCTTCCACACATGAACTCATATGCAAACAGAGAGGTCAGTTTGCATAACAGTACCTTAAAAATGGCGGCGATATCCGCTTGAATTGACGACTTACGTTCAAATCATGTGAAATAGTGATTCGCCAATTGATATGCTTTGAGGATAAAATTGGGTATGGGTACCTTAAAAATGGCGGACTTTCGGCCAAAAAAGGGGACCATTTTTAGGGAAATATCGGAAATATTTGTTGACTCTGTCCATATCTCTTAGGTCATTGGATGACATAATCGAAGCAATAACCTAGGAGATACGCACAGAACAAACAAATGCCGATATTTGCATAAAAATGGTCTCGTTTTTTGGCCCAAAGTCCGCCATTTTATCCATTATATCCAATCCATAACATTGGCCCTTCTTTTAAGACTGTTCGTCCCAAACCGACAGAGTTCCATACTTGGCGGACTTGCCGATCCAGATGAACATCAACCTTCATCTTTGACCTGGGTGTCCGGACCCCACCTTGATCTTAAATCTCTCCACCAACCCTGTCACGAGCCGTAGGCGAGTCACAGGTCACAAGAGTGTGAAGAATCACACCGTCACAAGAGTGTGAAGAGTCACACCGTCACAAGAGTGTGAAGAGTCATTTTCGTACGTGTTGCAAACTACACTTTTTCTATGACTGCGATTTTGCTTCATAAAAGTGGACTTTGCACACGCTTCGGTAGGGAGCGTGCGCGAAGCGCACTTTCCGCACGCTGTTTGCAATATGTGATTTTTAACGGTAGTTAGTAGTGCTCAATTTGTTCACTTTCGAGCTAGTCGTAGAAAGTCTTTTACCGAATGCAATTCTAGCTGTCAAGAATTCCGTTAGCAATCAAGTGCGGTAAAGGCATGTCCGCGCGTGTAAAAGTACAAAATTTTTCCTACGAGCATAAGTAATAATAATATAAGTTAAAATAATTGCTACTAGCGTGTATAGTAAGACAAACACGTGCGGTAAATTTTTTTTCTACGACTGCCTCGAAAATGAACAAATGCGCACTACTAACTACCGTTGAAAATCGCATATTGCAAACAGCGTGCGGAAAGTGTGCTTCGCGCACGCTTCCCACACAAGCGTGTGCAAACTCCATGATGCACACGCTCTCGATTGTTTTGCACACGCCTTGCGTATATTTTAGAAAAAGACTCGTATGACGTTGTATCACTCGCCTACGGCTCGTGTCCAAACCGTCACACTCGTGTGAAAAGTGCAATTTTCGACACTAGTTGCACAATATACTAATTTTCTAGGCTGCCTTGAAAATGAACAAATACGCACTACTAACTACCGTTGAAAACCACAAAACTTTGGCCAAAAACTTGGAACTAGTCGCCTTGAGTGTGGGAAATACTAAATAAAATAACCCAATAAGTAAATCAATTTTTAATAATTTTTTTATTAAAAATGATACAAATTGCAAGATGAGAACGATCAACAGAGAAATGCGAGACGTAGCCAATTCAATAAGTCTATGCAATATCTGAAGTACCTCAATGGTTGTAGCTATATCCGACCATGCTTTCCAACATTTTTTTTGTTCAAGAATTAGCAGCCGCGTGCTCAAGACTTTTTGCGATACTCTTGGCTTGGGCAATTCAACGTACGAATAACCGCTAATCTGTATTAGTAGATAAGAGTTCACACTAGGAAAAGTAATTCAAACATTCTGATTAATTAATAAAACAACTCAAATAACATAATGACTAAAATATAAATTAACTCCTTCCTCAATATTACAGTTCGGATTTTGATTACTCTTAGTGACGCAACCGACAGCAGGCAGCGTTTTGAATTTTTAAAAGTTAGATACGTCAAAATATAAAGAATGAGCTACACTTTGCTTCGAGCTGCTTCTTTTATTTTTAAGAACAATCTTTAATATTTTACATTGAACAACAATCCAATGTTAAATAGCAAAAAAAAAGTAGATGAAAGCAAAGTCTGCTTGGTTTTGTCACTGGAGCGATCACCTAGATACAGACGGACAGTGAATCCGTTAACCAAATACCCCAACAAAAGTCTTTATAACATCTCAATTAGATTTTATTAAGATGCTTAAAATTTATTCGAACACATAAACAGTCAGTGTGGGGGCAAACTGACATGTTGGTAAACCCTATATTCTATACCAACGCATTAACAAAGACAATTTGTATTAATATACAGTTTTTAAATGGTATAAGGATGGTTAGAAACCCATCAACAGCAAGTAAACGTGATGTTCTTTAACCTAACGAGGGAAAATCACGTTCGTCGTCAACTTTAGGAGCTCTGGGAGCCTTGTCGTCGACCTGAAATAAAAGAGAAAAACAATAGTTCTAAAGCTATTTTATATACGAATTAAACTACTGTAGAAAAATTGAAACTGACGACTAGTTCCTGCGTTATCGTCCTGATGTGGTAAGGAAAAAAAAACAATCTTTTAAACTTCTTTTACTTTTATATTTACATAATTGTTTTTTCAATGTATAAGCTGCTGTGTAACCTTTATCTAACTTTTTGCCTCGCGGACTGGTTAATCATAACAAAATACTGTTGCAGCTATTTTACTGATGAAGATGCTCTAAAGCATCAAAACGTCTAAAAGTAAAAGAAATTTGGGGAAAACATATGGTTTTTTCCTCATCGCATCAGGACCGTAACCCAAGAACTACCCCCTCCCCCTTATTACATAGAAATATCAAATGTCATAAGTATTAATATCAAACCCAGCAAAATATGAAAAAAAAAATGTCTTGAGGTGGCACATAATTCTTCATGTTCGTGTGATGGAAAGTCGTGACATTTCATCTCTTCAAAATGTTCTCCCTTGAAAAAAATTCGTCAATCCGGTTCAGAGTTACAACAATGTCTCAAAACTTTATACAAAAACATTGGCCAGTTTAGTTGAAAAACAAAAAACAATCATCAAAAATTGAAATACAAAATTCAAAGGAATTAATTATCAACACTATGGCGCGGTAAGCAGTCCAAAACGTCAAAATATGCTTATAAATAAATGTGGTTTTTGTTTTCAATATTTTAAATAATTTGCCAAGGTTCCTCCTAAAAACAGGCCTGTTTTTTCCTGCCAACACAATTTTAGCATTTGCCTCGACTGGGACTCAGTCGTAACATCCTACAAAAGGAAATAACAGCCCCTCATAAAACCGAAGATAATTACATAAAAACTGCTAATGTGATGTAAACTGCGCCTTTCAATAGCGGCTTCCAAAAGGGAATAACGAGACGATGACTTTGTCCCATTGAAAAAGAATGCTGCTTCGTATATAAAGTCAGTGAATTTAAAACATTATACGGACTTGTCGATCTAGCAGAATCAACCTTTTCAATTCAACAAAACTTTCAGTTTAGACAAGCAGCCGCCTTAAATTGCCATGTTTTCATTTTTATTGATTACTGTAAACCCGGTTTTGGAGAGAAAACACATTAAATCATTTCCCTTTTTTAACACTTCCTAGTTGGCGATCTTTCGAGTTGCATGACATATTTTAGAATGCTCTATTTAAAGACCAATAGGTGTAAATAAGTCTTGAAATGTCGCCTAGATTCCAAAAATAAAATAAAGAATGGAAATCCGTGTTACGTTACTGCTCTGGGTACTACAGACATATTAATTAACCAATCAGGGTTATGTGAAGATACTAAAAAGTGTGCCAAAAACCATAATTGTATTACACTTTTCGTATCATTTCAAAAAATAACAGTTTTCTTCGTTTAAGCGTTTCACGACTTACATCACGATCACGAGGATCCTCACGGAACCTTCTTTCTTCCTTCTCGCGTGGAGGACCACGAGGGCCACGAGCTCCTCGGCCTCCCCTGCCGCCGCCTCGTCCCCTCCCGCCGCCCGGACGCCTGTTGTCATAAAATTGAATATCAATGTCCAAAATGTGTTTCTGGCGGCCAACTCTTTGCGGATACTCGGAAGCGTCGTATTCCTCTTCTTCAGATTCCTGTAACTATCACAAATCATAGACTGCTCTCCAGACGCCATAAATTGGCGTCTCATTTAATATACCTCATCCTTTTCCTTCTTCTTCAGCTCAAACATCTTTTTCCATTGTGCAGGGTCCTCGCCTTCACCAGCCTTGCGAATATTGTACTGAGGCTTAGCGCGACCAGCGCGTTGTGCCTTCCATTCATCCAGAGTCAGTTCCTTCGGTTCTTCTTCAACGGGTGCCTGTTCGACTTCAGGTTCCTCCCTTTAAAAACATTACGTTGTTTTAAAGTTAGTCATGTAAGACAAATGTTATACTTCGCCAAGGAAAAAAAAACTACAAAGCACTACAAAATATATATTTTTTACCACTTTAGAGCCCTTTTGTGCATATGCTTAGGAAAAACTGGAATCCATGCTTCATCATCCACCAACATATAGGTCTTATTTCTAAGCACTGAATCCTCACTACTTCTGGACCTGAATACATTAGTGAAACATCCAAATTGAACAAAGGTTATAGGTTTAGGTTTTGTCAAGCTTGATAATCATCTGTCAATCTTTATTTTTTAAACAAAAACCGTCGATGATGTTATTTTTAGAACAAAAATTCAAAATTGCGCGAAATTTCTAACCCAAAAAGGTCAAATCAAGACAAAAATTGAAAATGTGATCCAGACGCCCTTCTTTGTGGTTATTTAGGCGGTAAAAAAAAAACGGATTATCAGAACAACCACAATCTTTTGTAGAAAGTCTCACTTTCAGTTCTTTTGCTGGGAAAAACTATCAGAGATTGCTTGATGCACTTTTTCATGAAACGGTCAACGGTGTAAACGAATTTGTCGTGGCTTTGGGAGCAAGAGGGCAATTTACAAAAGTTGCCACTTTGGCATTATTTTTTTTTGGAGGTATCTATATTGCGAACGGTAGCCTGTAAATAGCCCCCTCCCCCTTTCACCTGGTTCTCTAGTAAATGGCCTTGGTTAGATTTTATTAAAATGAGACTCAATTCAAAAACCTCTACAAAACAGCCTTTATAATTCTATCTACGCCCAATAACAAACTACAGGAAAGGTTCCAAAATGACAAATTTTGTAAATCCTCTGCAGTTGTGGCAATCAAGGCATCAATGATCAGTTATTCCTTCAACCACCTTCAATCGTTTTATGAGAGACATATTACTCAGAAAACTGCTCAAGCTACCTCTTATAAGACATGTTCAGTAGATAGTGTGTTACAAGGAAAAGATAAATCCTGAAAAAAATTAAATACCCCTTAAAATTATAAGTAACAAATCAAAGAGGCACATAATTTTAGATTGCACCATAATGTTGTTTTATCAAAAAGTAGTAAAGTGGAAACCGCACCTTATCTTCAGGGAGTAGAACCACAAAAGTCTACGGTGCATATTGAAAACCGCGATGTCCTAGTGAAAACTTGGAAAATGCGTTTAACATTTAATAGAAAGTAAAAAATGGCATATGAAATGTGACCTGAAAAACATTCAAATGTAAAAAAAAACAGAAGAAATGCTACAATAGGTCACCCATCTTAGTATTCAGGAAGAGCAGAATCACTATTAAGAAAATACCACTAGATATACATTTAACAGTCTGGTTAAAAAATAAATGAGAAGCTATAACATGTACAACTCATTCACTAATTCTTGACATCTCGTTACCTTTGAAATCTTCATTTTTTTTATACCTATATCTTTTCAGCACATATTGAGAATATACAATAAAATTGTCAAAGTGAGACTATTGGCAATGCCTACTTGATGTCATTAATAAGTGAATGGTTTATTTATAAATGATACATTAATTTTTCAACAAAAAGAACAAGAGACTGTAATAATAACCTCCCAGCGATTCATTACAACACTACCATGACAAATATTAAACACTAATATACATGTTGCACAACAATCAAAATTACTCACTTTTTTTCAACGTCACTGCCGACCTCCGGTTTCTCAGTCTCCCCCCAGGATTGATCAGCATCGCTAGGCCTGTCCACTTCAGATCTAAAACAAAGGAAATTACAAAGTCGGTTTCAAACAAAGTCGCAGTTTCACTTACGAAATGAGATCTTTTGTCGATCCCCAGTTATGAGCGCCAGCACCGTCCCGTTTCTCTATTGGTTTAACTCCTCTGTAACCATGGCTGCATTAATAAGGTATCGTAACTAACGCCATTTTTCAATAGAGACAAGCTAGTCTAGTATGAATGTTATGACAAAAATGATCTTTTCGCGTTATGTAATTTTTTTCCCGAGCGCTTCTAGTGAAAGAGGTGTTTTATTTATCAAAACGAGGCATACTGTATTGGCTCAAAACGAATATATAAATAAAGGGATTATGCATACGTTTTGTCAGATCCAGATTGCCTGTCGAATTCCCTCTTTCCTCGCCTGTCGTCGAAAGTCTTTCTTGGGCCGCGCGGTCCTCCAGGTCGGTTTCCAGTAGGTTTGCCGTCCCTCCTGTCACCACGTTCTCCACGGTCGCCACCGCGTTCACCACGATCGCCACCACGTTCCCCACGGTCGCCACCACGTTCGCCACGGTCAACACCACGTTCTCCTCGGTCGCCTCCACGGTCTCCACGTTCGCCACGGTCCCCACGCTCTCCACGGTCAGCACGATCTACACCACGTTCACCACGGTCACGGTTGCGGTCAAAGTCAGAGTTTTCGCGTCGGGGCCTGATTTCTCTATCACTATAACCAAAAAATTTTATTGAGACAGGAATAAGCTTGAAAAAACCTCCAAATTATCAATAAGAAAAACATTAATATCTTAGTTAAACTTTTTAATGACATATACAACACGGGAGAAATACCAGAAGAATGGCTGAAATCTGTATTCATAACAATTCCCAAAAAACAAGCCAGGAGGTGCAATGATCACAGGCTAATAAGCCTGATGAGCCACACACTAAACGTGTTCTTTAACATTATACACGCTCAAATAAGAAACAAATGCGAAAGTGATATAGACGAGACACAGTTTGGCTTTAGAAATGCCCTTGGTACCAGAGAAGCAATGTTTGCTATGAATGTTCTTCTCCAAAAATGTCGAGACCAATGTAAGGATGTTTTCATATGTTTTATTGGTTATGAAAAGGCCTTCGACAGAGTGCAACACAAAAAGTTCATAAATATATTGAGAGATACTGGTGTTGATGGAAAAGATTTACGTATAATTAAGAAAAGAACCTGTATTGGCGACAGAAAGAAGTCATTTGAGTCAATGGAAGATTTACAGATGAACCTCAAATCCAACGAGGTTCAACAGGGATATGTCCTGTCTCCACTGTTGTTCAACCTATATTCTGACAAAGTCTTTAAAGAGGCTTTATATGAAAAAGAATTCGGGGTCAAAATCAATGGCGAGCTGATGAACACTTCGCTATGCTGACGATACGGCTATTTTATGTGATGACCTTTAGGGTCTACAAAGTCTCATAAATTCTGTTAGTACGGTGGGACAAGAAATGGTACTGAATGTAAATGTTGCTAAGACAAAGTTTATGGTCTTTAGCTGTCAGCCATATCTCAAGGCGTCACTACAGGTAAATGGACAGAATGTTGAGAGAGTATCCAGTTTTAAATACCTCAGATGCTACATCACTGAGCAACTCGACCCAGATAGGGAAATCAGATGTAGTATTGAAACAGCCTGTACAACATTCCGGAAGATGAGATCACTGTTTTGTAATGACAGCCTGAACCTAAGGCTAAGACAAAGAATGATTAAATGTGGCATATACAGTTCTTGAACTTTTGACAACAGTCAAATGCCAAAATACCTCGGCCTTGTTCTCAGAGCAAGGGGCAAAATAGAAGGGCGCAGGGGCATAGGAAGAAAACAAATCTCCTGGTTAAAGAACATCCAGGAATGGACAGGCAAACATAGCATTGAACAATTGTTTAGAGTGGCTGAAGAGTGACTGAAGATTGCCAACCTCAGGGGAACCCAATAGGGCACAATAAAAAAAAAAGAAGTACCACCTAAAAAGGTACTAAACTAACCTCTTTCAAAAACTAACGATTTTTGAAAGAGAGATAACCATTAAACAATTTTTTTTACACAAATAAATAACCCTACAAAAAGAGCTAAAGCAGTAAGAATATCAATTTTTATATCATTTATTACCTTTTAAAGCAGGTTTCTATCGCTTATGTTGAAATATAGATTAGATAATTTCTAATAGCCAATAAAAGAAAATAACGCCCCTGACTTTTTTCTTATACAGCAAATTAATTGTTTGTTTATCAGCCATTACCTAAGAATAGATAAAGAACCTTAGTTGATTCAAAACATTTGCTTTATCAGTAGCTAATAGTCACATCAGTGAATCATACTGATTAGCAATTTCATAAATAAAAGTAAGCTGCCTATTTGCAATCAAAGAGTACCAAGAACGACAGATAAAAATTGGCATAAGCACTGTGTTAAAAACCTGGAAAAAGAAATAAAATACGAAAAACAGCAAAAACAGCATTTCACACCTAGGTATAAGCAGAATGAACAATATCTTTTCACTTCACCTGGATAAACTTGTTTTTTCTTGTGTGTAGTCCAATATCTGACCTGGGGGTTATTCTCTAATATATTATTGCATTTTAATATAGATCATATTCCCATGTGTAAAAAAAAAATAAAAAAAAAAAAACTTTTAAGATCATTATTTAGGGTCATCAAAAAGTCCAAAAGTTAATAAGACACAAACAGAGCCCAATTAATCATTAGGTAGAGTAGGCAACTGCCTAGAGAAAAATTTAATTGAATGAAAATGTGGTAGTATTGCAAATCACTTAACACATTAAAGAAACAAGATATCTAAGTTGAACATCTCAAATTGATAAGACCAGATTGTTGCCTAGGAGCCTGGAAAGGGCCCTGGACACAAATTCACTTCTGTACACCCAAGAATTCCTAAATATTGCATGAGAGCACTGTCAATAAAAGTTTTTGTTATCATCCTTTTAAAGTTTTGTTCATTCAAATTTGATGTAATGTGTGGGTGATTTAATAATGTCAAGGCCAGCACCAGATGGGACACAGTTAAAAATTGGATTGCAGTTTTAGTATACAATAACAAATCAATAAGAAATATGAGACACAAGATTGCCCTTCATTTGGTAATTTATTATTGATAACATAAACTGTCCTCTATGCACTTTCATCCAATGTGCTTTTTAATAAAATATTATACCTAGTTGATTGCAATATTACCATCTGAATATTGACAAATATTTCAAACATTTCTGAAATATCTGTTACTGTTAAAGGTAAAGGTGAATATTTCAAAGACCTCAAACTTTAGGCAAAAATTTGCCATTTTACAGAAATTATTTAGAGACACAATAAGTTACTGTAGATTGCTTCAGGAGCAACCAAAAGGGTCCCTAAACCTCTAAATTAGTGTCATTCCATATCTGGGAGTTTCTAGTTTCTGTAGTTTTTTTTTATTTTCTTTTAGCTGTTTATAGCTTACAATGATGAAGATATATATAAAATGATACTGCTAATCAAAAATACTAATATACACAAAAATCCTGGAAAGCTGAAGTGTTGCATGAAATAATTCATACTTAAAACAATCAATGGTATAAAAAGAAAAGTATTTCTTGTGCCGCTACATATTTCAAAAATACCCAGCTGATATAGTCCCAACATAACCCAGAAAAAACACATCACCTATCCATTCCATTGTTTTTGAAACTTTACATCCTGAGCTACTGCTAATGATAAGACATATATTTTAGTTTTGTCACATACACGAGTTGAAAAAACAATCCTAAAAAGATTGCATTACATTTGTCACTTAGTGCTATTTCCACTGCAGATATACTGCAATGTGAAAAATTATTTTCTTTATTTATTTTTCATTAGGGCAAAATGCAATGCAGTCACAAAACTAATGAAATACATCCTAAATATGACAACTAATGAAACATGCATGTGTTGTCACATTTTAGAAGTATGTGAGCTGTGAATTAAAGAATCATCGAACAAAATATAAATTAGTAAAAAACTCACAATCAAACTAAATCCCACTTTGATACAACAGGCAATTTTGATAGATATTTGGCTATTTGTCAACTGATAGAATACTGAAAAATTCCACTGCATGTGCAAATGATATTGCATAAGTCTAACTAACAGCAATCAATGAACAATTTACAAGTATGTACCGAAACTTTAATTGCAAACACCCATTTAGCAGTAATTAGGTAAATCAAATTATTTTGCCTTTGTGGTAGGTAGGAGTTAATAGTACTGTAATACTGTTTTCACAAATTTTTGGGCTTTAAAAGGGGTAGTATTTAGCATACATACTCAAATAATCCAAAAAGTTTGTCATGGAAATTTTGATTGTGTAAAGCATTTACACATGTGCAAATGATCAACTATATATCATGAGAATTATAAAATGCTTACCGGTTCTCAGATGGTCCATTGTAGGGTCTGTCCTCACGGTTTCTTCGGTTATTCCTCTCCTCGCGGTTTTCACTGTTGAATTTATTGGAAGTCCTTTCAGTTTTACCGTCAGCGTTGGCCCTTTGATTTATTTTATTGTCTAAAAACCAGAAAAATCCGTCTAAAGATTGTTTTCTCTAGGTTTAATATGGAAATAGAGTCATGCGAAGTAAGGCGAGAAGGCCCGCCAATATCTATTACTTACCTTCCCGTTTTTCCTGAGGCTTTGTCGCGGTAGTATCCTTTGAGGGTTTCTTTTGAGTATTAGACACTATTTTGGTCTTTGCCGGTTCGGGTTTCACCTTATTTTCCTTTTCGGCGACTTTGGTCTTTTTCTTTAATTCCTTCTCTTGCTGCTTTTGGAATAGAGTTTCTAGCGGATCGGATTCATCGTCCAGGAAGAGGGCATACCTGTTCGCGACGCCGATCCCATAGGAATTCTCCATGGTGGCGAAAATTGGCAATGGTCTTCGCAACTTTTGGATGTTGGAAGATTTATTTTGGCTAACTTTAGCCTTTCACTATTCGCACATTCATGTAATGCAATATGGCGGGAGAGCCGGTCACACACGACACACTATATATTTGCTAAGCACACGACTTACACGAGGTGAAAACGTCAAATGTCTAACCGCATGACCTACACTGTCAAACGTCAACTATTTCACAAATGAAATAAGGAGGGGACGGCTAGGGAGTTTTTGCACATACATACATTACATAAGAATTAAGACTCGTAATAGTACAGATTTATAATACTTGTTTCCATCTATGAACAAGTATCAGCACTACGTAATACGTAATGGAAGTAAAAGCTGTATTTTATAGACTTATTGCTTACGCTGTACTAGTGATTACCTTGTGCAATTAATTTTCAGGTAAATTGTGCAAAACTGTCAACAGTGTCAACGCTTGCCTGAGCTGCTGCATATTCCATATAGCATCCAGGCTGCAATCATTATTTAATGTCAACATTATTTATATCCGCCTTTATCCCGTTTTTGTTTTATTTTCAAATTTGTTTAATAATGCACACTAATTTCTTATAAATTGTTTATTAAAATAAGGAATATTCCAAAATATTCAGTTGAAAAATTACAATATAGCTATTATATTGTACTAGAATATTCTAGAATCTAATTTCTAGAATATTTAATATTTGAATGAAGACATTCTAGAATATTTAAGTTATCTGGGAACTTTTTCAAACAAAATTTTTGCCATCGTCCGTGTATGACTATGTCAGAGTGCTTGCAAGCGCAAGTGTCGATAGTGACTACTAGTGACTGATCTATTCCATTGCTGACCTTGAGCCGCAAAAGAAGGAGACTGAGAATATATCGCCATTGCACATCTGGTTGCAATATTTTTATTTTTCCGTCAAAGAGATTATGCATTTCTTTTGTTCGTTTTTTGACAGGCACTTTCAATCATTTCTGGGGAATTCCAGCCATAAAACATGAAACCCTACAATTTTAGCGATCGCCGACGCTTTCTTGGCCTTGGCCCTTCATCTTTAAACTGCAAACACGCCCTTTTATGTGATGCTTTTATGAGCTCCATTCAAATTATTTCAGACCTGTACGTAACCCAAGAAATAGATTAGTATTTAAAGTGGTTTCGCGAATATCGTTAATTGAAATTAAAATCTTACTGTGTCCTTTAATTTCGCATCCTTTGGATGGAAATTCGGCCGGTTTATGACAGCCAGGAAATAAACGGTCAATTTAAATACGAAGCTTTAATTGCTAATCCGCAATCCGCATATCCTTACGTATTTTCCGGAAAAGTTGGTTTTCTAAATTTATGCCCCACACCGTCCGAAACGCCATGGTAGCCAGTGGTAAGGGTTGTATCGATTTCTTGTCGGCCAATGGTTTTTAATCCGTACCTTTCCGGGAATGTTACATATTTAGAGGGTGGTACGTCTTGGTATCGCGAACTCGCTTTTTAACTTCTTAACAGAGATGAAAAAGGTTTCGTATTTCACACTTTCAGACCCAGTTTTAAACACGCCGCGCTAATTACTTGGTTTTATTGTGTTTAGTACATAAATTCAACTGCTTATTGCCAGCTTATGAAAAAGTTTAGTGAAGTACGTGTCTTTGGATTTTAAAATATAGCTTCATCGCACGTCTGCCCTTTTCCTAATTAGGCCTTGTTTTGCATATAGCGGGCTTTGCCGACGCAGGAGGCTTTTGGCAATTTTGCCTCGTAATAAGCCATGGAATTAAAAGTCATGTCTGAGATAAGTTCATAAACAAATGAAAATCGGAGTATTTTATGACATTATCGACTATCAATTGTTTTTATGAAATCATCTCAGACCTACTGTTTTGATTCCATGGCCTACTTAAAGTTTTTTTTAATGAACGCATCATATATTATAGTGGAGGGTTGATCAACATAATATCGACAATCCGAGATAGACCGTCTACATCTTGCTGTATCCTTTTCCCTTCTAGGCCGCGCTGTTTAGCTTTTTCTAATTTTTAGTAAGAAATCGTGTACCCGTCAAGGACGTTTCTGGTGGGCCACTTGGTTTATTGAAACAAGTCAACGTCCGCCGTTCTTTTATTTCATATTCGTGAGGGAACTAAAGTTCTAAATTCTTATTTTAAGTTATTCTTAAATCTAGTTCTAAACTCTTATATTTCAATTATTAAATAATATATAATTAACATTAATATATATTTTTTTAAGTCGTTTTGCAGGTTGCTAAATAATAATAAACTTGCCGGCATCCCAAAAACAGTAAATTTTATCTGAATTACCATTTATAAATTTTATCGGTCTGGCTAGATTATGGAAGTGTTTTCGCGCATCAAAGATGAAATGCCACGAATTAATTACTGGCGTTATGGCCCCCAAGTTAACTCCCATTTAGCGACCTAAGGGACAATGTAGAAAAACGATCATTTCCGAAAGACGTATCCCCCTTGCCACGTCGAATTAGAAAGAGATTTGGTACTCAAAAATAACGTAATTTAAACACAACAGCCGACGACGGCAACACCACAACCGTCGCCCCCGCGATCACATCATGACCCACTAGCGGGGAAAGCACATAGCGACAGTATCTAATGTAGAGCCAAATCGGTTAATTGTAAATAATGTCAAATCATAAGTATCTCGATTTGACTATCGCCCAATCAAGAATAAATTAACATTTGTTCAGTTTTATTTAAGGTTTTATGTTTTATATTAAAGAATATAAGATATTTACAAATATTCTACTTGTAGATATAAATACTGCACCTAGAACGTTTGAAAATAAAATTTATACTTAGCCTTGACCCCACGAGGAACCAGATATATTACATCTGAATGCCCCCTCTTATTTTACAGTTTTTATCCCTCTTTTTAGCAGTGCGAAACTTAAAAATGCCGGCAATATCCTCAGGAAGTGACGTCATGATGTCTTACGTCAAATTATTACAAAACAATTGACACTGTCATAATTTTTATAACTGCTTATTTCGAATCCAATCGAATATCGAACTTATATATATATCTCCTATCTAGAGCACTAGAGCTTTTAGCCTAGCTCCAAGGTTTTCTAAAACTTCTCTCTAAACGTTTCTTAAAACTAAAACTAAAACGTGTCCCCCCCCACCCGCCGCAAATAACAATCGGTGGTTGCGTGGAAACGGCCGTGGTTGAGGCTGCTGCTGTGTTGCCGTCGCCGCCGTGTCCGCTGAGATTCGACTACGTGGATTTTCTAAGTCCAGCGTATCTTCGTGTGCCGAATCTCTTTTACCACGCTGCAAGGGGGACCCAACTCTCGGAAAGGTTCTATCTATTTTGTTGTCCCTTAGGTCGCTAATTATGGGGGCAAAAGGTCGATAAATAATCCGTGGCGTTTCATTTTTGTAGCGAAAAAACACTTCCATGGTATTGCCAAACGGATATAATTAATAAATGCTAATTTGCAAGAGATAAAAGTTAATATTTTGGGGATGCCAGCAAAGTTTTATTGTTTAAGACCAAACCTGCAAAACTCCTAAAAAACCAATTGAATACTAATTAATTTAAAATAAAATAAAAAAAGACAATTTTCACTTTTCTCAGGAATCCGAAATAAAATAGCGGCAGACGGGAACTTTTCGCGATAAGCTCAGTGGTCCCCCGAAACGTGCTTGACGGGTACACGGTTTCTTATTAAATTTGAAAAAAACTACAACCAAAGAAACTACACTAACGACGCAGGATGGAAGAGAAAATAATTCTGCCAGGTAGCTGGGATCCTCAATATTGTGGTGAGCAAAACACTACTTTAATATACTAAATGTTTCAACTTCTGCATCTACTTTACAAATACTTAATTGTCGGTAGTCTCCTGCGTCTGCAAAGTATCCGCTATCGGCGAGAAAATGAAAATGGCCTATTCAGGGGAAGGGCAGCGGTGGGTTGACACTATATGGCACAGCCGAAAGAACACTCCACGAAACTTCTCGTAGGCGGGCAATAAGCGGTTTAACTGTTTTGGCACTAATTAAAAATAAAAATAATCAGCGCGGCGGACTTAAAACGGGTTTCAAAAGGGGGAAAAAATTACAAAAATGGCGATAATCAGAACGGCGGTGCCTAGGACTGACTTCTTTCTCGCGGTAAAATTCGAACTTTTCTGTCTTCCCGATTAGGTAATCACTCTCTCCGCTCTCGAGTTCAAAGCGTCTCTCTCTCTTTTCGAAGATCCTTGGAACCAGCCTCCAGGTACTCCAGAAAAAATCGATACCGCTCTGACCAGTGGCGACTATATGGCGCTTCGGACAGCGCGGGCATAAATTTAGAAAATGAGCTTTTCTGGAAAATCTGCTGGTAGAAGGAAATTGAAAATGTGATCATTGGATAGAATAAATAATGCTCTTTAAAATGACACCTCACATAACACAGTTTAATTGACAATTAAAGCTTTTTATTTAAATCGACTGTTAATTTCCTGGCCCAGTCAATTAAGACCTAAATTAATTGATCGAATTTACATTCAAAGGATGAGAAATTAAAAGCTCTATCTGATGAGAGAATAAGATTTTAATTTCAATTAACGATATTCGCAAAACCGCTTTAATTACTAAACTATTGTTAGGATCACGTACAGGTCTGAAATTCTTTCAAGGGTCATAAACCATTAAAAGGACGCCTTTGCCGGCTAAAGAAGAAGGGCAATTGTAGGGGTTCATGGTTTATGGCCGGAATTCCCAAGAAATTGTGAAAGTGCCTGTCCAAAAACTACCAAAAGAAATGCTCTTCGACGAAAACTAAAAACATTGCAACCATATACATGGGCTGCTTTCTTCAGAAAACCGAAAAACAGAAAATCTTTCATAAGTTTAAGGCTTAAAAGCTTCGAAAAGTGGCTTACAGAGTTGCCAAATTGTCACACATAAACTCATATGTAATAAGAGTGTTCAGTTTGCACAACAAGCTCTCCTAGCTTTTGGCTGACCTAGCTCCAAGGTTGAACCACTCCACACATGAACTCATATGCAAACTGAGAGGTCAGTTTGCACAACCCTTTTAACCTAACAAAAACCAAGAACAATCGACAATCAATATCCGGTCCGGCTTTAAGCTGCTATGACGCTTGTAACGTGATATAATGACAACATTGTCAAGGGAAAATATTGGCATTTGTTGACTCTGTCCAAATCTCCTAGGTCATTGCTAGTAGGTAATCGTCAATCGGTCATGGTTATTGCTCCACTTGTAAGGTCATTGAACCGTACATAACAATATTTTAGAATATTCGGCGATATTGAAACTACTTTACAGAGTTATTGAGCTCTTTACTATCCTGCAATTAACAATAAATGTAACTCAACAAAATATATTGTAATTTGTGGCACAAAACAGCGACAAAACCGGTTAAACTAATTTGCTGGAAACCGTTATTGTCTGTCCTGTACGTACCACTAAAAATATTAAACACAATTGACAATTGACATATGACAAGATGACGTGGGGGTTGTATATGTATAGTATGGCATGTTTACATTTTTTTTACCTTTCAAAATTTAAATAATTATTAAAGTTTATACATTATTTTATTATTTATACTCTCGTATTATATTCTACATTTATCTAAAATTTTATACCAGGTTGTGTATATTGGTTTTAAAATGACTGCTGACCTGATAGTGGACACACAAATTCGTGTATGGGTGTTCTTGCCAATTGTTGTTATCACCTTTCTAGTAGGAATTATAAGACACTATGTTTCTATTTTACTGTCTACCCAGAAGAAAGTGGAAACTCAACAGTTTCAGGACAGGTAAGATTAATGCCCATTTATTTTTGTATAAGATTTTCTGATTAATATAGACTTTTTCAGTCAGATGATATTGAGATCTAGGATGCTTCGAGAAAATGCCAAATATATTCCTAAAGCTGCCTTCCTGTCCAGGAGACAGGCATTCAATAGAGAAGAAGATGGTTACTTGACTCAGAAACGACCAGCTGTATCACAGAACATGATGACTGACCCATCGATGATGACTGACATGGTCAAAGGCAATTTAACAAATGTTTTACCAATGATAGTGGTTGGAGGATGGATTAATTGGATGTTTTCAGGATTTATAACAAGTAAATATATTAAGTCATTGCTGAAATTATATGAGTACCCCACATTTATGCACAGTTCACACAAAATTCTTAGATAGCCACAGTTGGGTATGAAAAAAAATCGTTTATTTTTTTTCAGCAAAGGTTCCATTTCCTTTAACACTAAGATTTAAGTCAATGTTGCAAAGAGGTATAGAATTATCCCATTTGGATGCTTCATGGGTGTCATCAGCCTCATGGTATTTCTTGAATGTTTTTGGTCTGAGAAGTATATATGCCCTGGTATTAGGAGAGAATAATGGTTAGTTTCAAATTCTTGGCATTTGAGACATAATTATTGAACACATGATTTTAGCTGCTGACCAGTCGAGACAAATGCAAGATCAAATGTCGGGAGCAGCAATGGCAATGCCGCAAGATCCCAAAGTGGCCTTTAAAGCCGAATGGGAAGCATTGGAAATTGTTGATCATCAGTGGGCACTTGGTGATGTAGAAAGTAAACTTATAGGTGAAGAAAAATTGAAGTCAGATTAGTTATCTAATCTTGTGTCTCATAGTGTCTATAATTATTATTTTGAATTGTTTATTGTGGGTAGATATTTCTGATTTATTTATTTATTGTGATTTTTATTGATTAAATAATTTGCGGAGCTAATTTAAGGATTTCTAAAATTAATTCAGTTTATTCAATGAGAAATGCATTTTAATAAATCTTAGTTGCCTTATTATTTGCATTACTTATTAATTCACCACCCAATTTAACCAGAACAGTAAATGAATTAGTGCATTCCATTTTAAAGTAGAAGCCTTTATCTACCCAGGGTACTTTATTGATTACATTATGACATATTACCCATTCACTTATTTTTGTCACCTCGTTACCTTTGAACCTTCATTTTTTTTATACTCATCTCCAAATGAACAAATAAAAAATGTCAAAGTCAAATTTCCAACGTCTCCTTGATGACAATAATAAGTGAATGGCTTATACAAATTATTCTTCTGGCAATTTGTTGGGGATAAGTTCCTGCTAACTTTACTTTTACTAACAAACAGTTCAACTTGAAGTTTTAAAAGTGCAAAAAGGTACTTCGAAACCTCCTGTCTCAATAGGAGTAGAGAAGGAAGAGAGAGGAAATAGATTAAACTTTTTGTTTTCAAGAAAAGAAAATATGAGATTTTTTCCCCAAAAATGAAGCGAGATACGAAATAATAAAAGACGAAAAAGTTGTATTTTGTAGCTGCTTATGCAAAAAAATTAATATCAAAGTCAGTAGTGTACATTCTTTTTGGCATTACTTTTAAGATTCTGGACTGAACTTCTTTTTAAGATTCTGGACTGAAACTAACAATTACAATCTAATTAGTGCCAATTTATTGCCTTATTGCAGTGAACAAAAGTGTCATCTTTCAAGAAAATCAGCAGACGAAGCATATTAAAAAAAAACAATTTAATTCAACACCCTGTTTCTTGAAAACCAGACTCTCTAGAACACAATGACCTTTTCAGTTTGAATTTAGATGAGAAATGCTCCCCGAGATTTACGATATACTATTAACGCCCTGTATAAACATGTTATTTTAAGTAAAATGTTCGTTCGAAAATCCCCTACCCCACCTCGCGACACTACAATTTGAAGGTGGCAACCCTATCGCCCTCAGTTATCAGCAACACAGCAACTCTTGACCCTCTTTTGCGCTCGATCAATGGTCAATGGCTTTTCAGTTTTTGCCACATAAAACAGTCTGAAATTATAGTACACTGTAATATTTTTAAGAAACTTTATTTATTCAAACAACTACATATTATTAGAAAAATATAGGGATTTACCCAAGTCGAGAAGACATCTTCTGCATGTACAGAACGCATTCTGCAATTGCGTTATGCAAAAACTAAATGAACTAAAAAACGAAATCTAAACCTACGATATTTGCGATTATAAACAAACAGACGTTTAGTCCGTTAAACGACACGTACACGATGTTAATAAATCGTGTGAACATTTAAATGGAACGCAAAATATAAATAAACGATAAACGTAAGGAACATTCAGGCTATCACAGCCAACAAGTAGATACGTAGGGGTGTCCCAAACGTATCTAAGGCGTAACCCGATTACTCCGGGGTTTCTTCCACGAACATGTAGTCGCTAGGGATTGGCGGCGGGACGGGACATCTCAAATCCTTGAGTGTGTCCCATATACTCATCGGGAAAAAGTAATGGACAACGGTTAAGTAAAATTCCTTGTTAAAAGGCATGTTGCAGAACAATGATATTTCTGACAGCACGTCGACGTTGAACTCATGATTGCGCCAGAGGTACAGGTCTTCGTCTGATTTCACAGTTTCGGGGTTATCACCCAAATCTTCATACTCAAATTGTTCAACGTTGATGATTCTTCTTTCTCCTCGCTTGAGCTGCAAATAAATTAATCAGCATCATTTTATTGCGAACTAAAAATCCGCTTGAGTTTGTTATTCATATCAAAAATGTAAGAAAAACTTCCACTTTGTCTTTATCTATTTAACTTTGTTTTGAGCAACATAGACAGTTTTAACAGAGCGACATAGATAGCTTAGGACTAATTTTTTATTCGTTGAAACTTATAAGGAAATATATTGGGTACTTACCAGCTCGTTCTCACAAAGCAAGCAGCTGATCGTTAAGTAAACCAAGTGCTCTAGTCCATTCAGGTCTTTTGGTGTCGGGTATTCATTATGTGCATATTTGAACTCAATTACGATTCCCTCCAAAGTTTTACGTACAGCGTCGTAGCCTCCCATCAATACTTGGGTGAGAAATTTTGTCAAACAGCAGACCCTGTTTACACAGACAATTATAAAAATTTGGTTAATTTTTCAAGGTGAAAATGTTGCTTATTTATGCTTTGGTTATAGTCCAACAATATCACTAGAAAACATTGGTAGTGCATCTATTCCCCATTCACTTATTTTTGACATTTCGGTACTTTTGGTTACCTAAATGGATTAACTATCAACGTAAGATCAACTCCAAACTTTTTTTTTTACTTTCAAGTAGTATGACCAGTGACTCCTCAATTTTAGTTGCCCTGGACTAAAACATTCAAATACTTAGGCATAATTTAAATATCTCTCTTCACAATGAAGAAAAAAGGTAAAAACACTTTTTGGCATAATAATATTTTTGAAATGAAATTTTCTGCTTCTTCAACTCAGGAATTCCATCGTTAATACAGAAATGATATATCTCCATTCATAAAGGAGAAATCGCTAAATGGATACAAAAATCAACCAAAAAAAAACTACATTAAAGAAAAGAACCAAAGACAAACATCATTAAATATCTAAAATTGCCAATAATTTGTCGGAATTTAAGTTGTATTTGACAGTGACACCTCATTTTTTAGGGGCTTAGAACTTGGGATTTCGATCGTGAACACCGAGTTGATGTATAGACCTACACCTTAACAAATAGAAAGTTTTACTTACAATATTTTCCTCTCAATGACTCCAATCTTCATGTAGTTCATGGGTCTCCATAGAGTCAAAATGAAGTGCAGAGCACTTCCTCCAAAAGGCCCTGGGAGGTTGTTTAAGACATTCACCGTCTCCCTGGGTAGGTTCATGCATACAAAAGTGAAGATCACCCAGTTAGCTTCGACTTTCTCGCAGGTTGGTTTAGCACAGGAAGCGACAATGTTTCTTAACATCGTCTCATAATTGGAGCGTAACAAATCTGGCAAAGGGTGTAGCAAACCGACAACTAGTTTTGACAAAACATGTCCAGGAAACTCATTATCTGGCGACATAAGCACGGCAATGAGTTTGGGTATTTGATTGGCGAGCAATGAACCCCGACCAATAATTGTTTCGCAAAATGTTGCAAATTCGCTGCCGGTTTTGACGGCAATAGACGTCAAGAGGCTACCTGCACCTTCGTCCAAGGACAAATCGCGGTCAGTGTTCACTGTAATCCTCGACGCCGCTGAGGTAAATAAATCCAGCACGAAACTATGCTGATAGATAGAAGCGTGCAGGAAGATGCTGTTTAGTAGCTCAAAGCCCACGCCGACTTCGTTTTCCAATTCTTCCGGTTTCAGCTCGTGAATCCAGAAGAGCAAATACTGAATAAACCTGTCATTATCCGGTGGGTTTTTGAAAGCGTTAGCCTGGGCGAGTCTGGCGAGCAAGAAATTAATTTCCGTCATTACGCTCGGGAAACCGCAGGAGCGAATCATATTCATGATGAGGAAACTCGCAATTTTCTCCATGTTAGGTGCGGCGAGCCCTTTGTGAAACTGCAAGAAAAAATGTACGATTACAAACTTCACTCAGGGAAATTAATTGTTGATCCACAAGAATTGCATTTATTACAAAAAATTTTGCTGATCCGTAAGAAATTGTTGCGCTGACGGGTGATAGCTGAGACTGCGCTACACATTGAATGTAAATTTGGTGATAATCGGGCAGAAAATCACTTAGTTACGTTCCGGCAAACTTTTAAAAGTGATATATTTGCTGACCCGTGACCGTTGCTAACAAATATCCAGGGTGATAGCTAAGACTATACTACACACTGTATGTAAATTTTGTAAAAATCGGAAGAAAGTGCCTTAGTACCGTAGTGACCGTGTAAAAATCTTTAAAACTAAGAATTTTTGCTGAGCCGTTAGAGATCCTTTCTAAGCGATATGCTTGGTGATAGTTGAGTCTTTACTACATATTGTTACGGGATACGGGTTCCAATAATTTATCGTCAATTAATTACACACTTTTATTCACTTTTAAGTACTACACGATTAAAACACAATTACTCTCTACTAACAATTGGCACTGTTCGCTTATTTCGCTAATTTACTACACTGCACTATCTATTCGATTCCATCTCGCGCGTCTCGCTGGTTTATATGCCCGGCCTGAATACACTCTCGAACTTTCGAGAAAGGAGGCGACTGTTCCCGGTTTTCGTTTAGTCCAGATGGGTTCCCGGGGTCACGGTCGACGCTCGGCGTTGCCGCTTTGGCCGGAATCTCTGTGGACCGACGGTCTTTTTAGTTCTGATTGCATCGATCAGAGAAATCTCTACGACTGTAAGTCTTTAACCGTTCATGATGAACCATTTTGTCGATAGAATTCGGGAAAGATACTACTGGGTGAATTGCCGAGATGACGTCGAAGAGTGGTGCCGAAATTGTGATACTTGCTGCTCCGTAAAAGGACCCCAAAGAAAGACTATGTGGCAAATGAAGCAATACAATGTTGGCGCCCCATTTGACAGAATTGCGATTGGCAAGTCCTTTTCCAGAAAGGGACGATGGCAACGAATACATCGTAGTTGCCATGGATTATTTCAGTAAATTGCCTGAAGCTCATGCTCTACCAAATCAGGACACTAACACCGAGACAAGGGTCTTGGTTGACGAATTCTTCAGTAGATTTGGCGTACCATTAGAGCTTCATTCGGACCAGGGACGGAATTTTGAATCGCAAATTTTCAAGAAGATCATGGAATCCGCAAAAAAAACAAGGACAACTCCGCTGCATCCATAATCAGATGGCATGGTCGAGCGTTTCAATCGAACCATAGAACAATACCTCTGCAAAATGGTAGCGGACCACCAGAAAGATTGGGGCAAATTTTTGCCTCTTCTAATGATGGCTTATAGAGGTGCAGTGCATAACACGACAGGACATACCCCCCGCCAAGGTTATATTTGGTAAAGAACTTCGTCTTCCGGTAGATTCGGTGTACGGATCACCAGAAGAACCGATGTAAGATGTCCAGAACTATGGTGATGAACTTCGAGAAAGATTAAAGGAAATTCATCGAAACGTGAGGACAAAGATAAAGATTTCCAGCAATCGGATGAAAGTCAGATATGACGTAAGGGCGGATTCTGCAGGATTTAAGGCAGGTGACTTGGTTTGGCTGTATAATCCACTGAGGAAGAAAGAAAAGTCTCCCAAGTTGGGAGGGTCCATATACAGTCATCAAACGGATCAACGACGTGGTATACAGGAGCCAACGTACCACTAGAGCAAAGATAAAAGTAGTTCATCTTGAACGGTTAAAGACTTACAGTCGTGGAGATTTCTCTGATCTGGACGATCAGAACTAAGAGGGGGGTAATGTTACTTCCCCCGACCGTCGGTCCACAGAGATTCGGGCCGAAGCGGCAACGCCGAGCGCGGACCGCGACCCCATCTAGACTAAACGAGAACCGGGACCGAGAACAGTCACCTCTGTTCTCGAAAGTACGAAATGTGTTCAGGCCGGGCATATCAACCAGTGAGTCACGCGCTATGGGATCGAATAGATAGTGCAGTGTAGTAAATAAGCGGACAAGCGAACAGTGCGAATTGTTAGTAGAGAGTAATTGTGTTTTAATCGTGTTGTAATAGTTAAAAGTAAATAAAAGTGTGTAGTTAATTGACGATAAATTATTGGAACCCATATCCCGTAACAATATTGTCTACTGAAGATCTATGTATTTGTGAAAGTTCAGCAGATTCGTCTATCTCAGGAATGTGTACTGAGATAGACGAATTGTTCTACCATAAGTGTTAACACAGTCTCAACTAGCACCATTCGGTTCGGCAAGAATTCTAACTGATCAGTAAAAAATCTCACTGTAAATTATTGCGCTTAAAATATGCATTCTTTTGAGTCCTTGACTTAGATGGATTTTTCTTCGGTTTTAGACGTCACAGTTGTCCGCACAATCCCGACGACTACAACGACCATCTCCACCCCGAGGGGCCCTTATACGAATACAATGCCACCAAGGGGGACAGGAAGAAGCCGGAAGACCATCTGCATCCAGAAGGTAAGGAATAAGTGTTGTTTAATCGTTAAGCAATGTAGATAGCTTAATTTTGAAGTTTAATTAAGCACTTGTTTTTGGACTTTTGGATTTATCTACTACTGAACTATAAAAGTAATTGAAATTATACTTTATTTTTCAACAATGGCAAACAAAGTGTTAACAACCTGTTACTATAAAGCTGAGTATTTCTTATAATCTTTCTTATAACCTTGGGGACCATACCTCGAGAAGGCTCTGTAGTTAGTTCTTTTGAGATTATTTTGGTCTTATTGAGCGGTTAAAGTTAACTCAGATAGATTTGGAACAAATGAAGCAAATCGACATCATTGACGTGCGTGAGTGTTCATTCATGTTGGTCTAGAATGACCTTCGCATCCTACTCGAAGTTTACCAATGCAGATTCCAATAGGGGCATCTTTGCTACCCATAGAAAAACAAAGTGGCCCTACAGTGGCGGATCTAGCCTTCTATGAAAGGGGGTGCCACTGTAGGGTCTTTTTTGAGGTGCTACACCAACTTTTTTGTTATATTTTGACGAATATAACGCCTCGACCGATCGGAGTGAATCCAATTGTTTTTTTCCTCTTCTTGATGTCCTCTTTCACCTGCCACCATCGGAAGTTCCGTAGGTGCAATATTTTCGGAGATAGAACCCTTCATGTTTCAAACACCTTTCATGTTTCAAAAAAGGGCGGGGGGGTATTACCACTTTTTTTCTCAATTCTCAAATTTGACCGCCTGCAACATGAAAACGCCTCGACCGATAGGAGTGAATCCAACTGTTTTTTCCTCTTCTTGATGTCCTCTTTTACCTACCATCATCGGAAGTTTCGTAGGTGTAATATTTTCGGAGATAGACCTCTTCGGAGGTAGATTTTTAAGCACTTTTAGAATCGCGTTTTTTTGACCGGTTTTAAAAAACCTCTTTAGATGTTAAATTCTTTTGAATTGAGTTTGTTACGTTCTAGGGGATTGTAAGCGTGCGATTTCGATCAATGATTGATGATAAATGATTTACAGGGCCATAATTAAATGATTTTCTGCCCGATTTCTACAAAATTCGCGCACAATGTGCAGTACCGGCCTTCAAGAATTTCCAACGGGTGGCAAAATTTTCTGTAGTAAATGCAATTATTATGGGTCAGCAAAATAGGGATACCCGTCACTCAGTATCTAGTTCAATCGTAGGACATATAAAATTATTAAAAACTGGTTGCTGCCGCGTCTAAGAGGTCAAGCAGGTAAATGAGAGAAGAAAGGGTGGACCGTGTTTCGCTACACCAATTTTAAACATTTTTTTTTACAAAAATTAACTTCAGGTCATTCTACTTCCACAATGTTACAATAGAAATTGATCATTTCCGGTGATGCCTAAGCCTAAACCAACTAAGACTATAAAAGAGATATTAAAATTTAAAAAAAACAACTTTAATCAGCAAAAATTGATTTGCATAGTAGTAATCTACTCGGTTATTTTTCGAGAAACTTTTAACTTGTTTAGACGCACAGAGAATTTTTTTAACCGATTTTGGCCACAATTGTAATTTGAATTTCTCTAAACCCTCCAATATTGTATTTTCAAACATTGAACCATTTTTCTATGATTTTAGCTTCAATCCTAGCCTGACATTCTCAAAAAACATCAAAATTTGCATTTTTAAATGAGGTGGGTCATTTTTAACCGATGTTAGTCTCAATTGTAACCTGAATTTTTCAAAAGACTCCAAATTTGTACTTTTAGAAGGTTTGTGTAAATATTCAACCACTTTTGGCTCTAATCCTAAACTGAATTTACCTAGAAAGTATTAGTTGGCATTTTAGGACGCTTTGAGTAATTTTCAACCGATTTTGGGTACAATCTTAATTTGAATTTCTCCAAAGCCTTAAAATTTGTATTTTTACACACTTTGAGAAATTTTCACAGATTTTAGCCTTAATCCTAGCGTGACTTTCTCAAAAAAAAAACTAACCTGAATTTTCCCAAAACCTTTTAACTTAACCCTTTAACTGTAATCCGGACGCGAAAGGAATTTTTGTTGTCTGAACAAGTAGAAACGTTGAAATTGCGTCAATGGAGGCCTTCTATCAGTCTTAGATGGTTTTTTTAATCAAAAAAACAACATAAAACACTAACTCTCGCAGAATAATAAAAAATATTAGATTACGGATGTAGGACAATAAACAATTCTTCACGTTAGCAAAACTACCAATGTTTCGGCCTTTAATGAGGTCTTCTTCAGGGCTCTTTCAATAAGCGAAGTTACACAATAACACTCCACTCTATCAAAAGAGTTGAGACGTGGAGCCCTGAGGAAGACCTTAATAAAGGTCGAAACGTTGGCAATTTTACAAATGAGAAGTATTGTTTATGTCCTACACCCGCTATTCACCTTTTTCAACTTGGTAAAAGGACACAAAACGTATATGATAATAAATTACTTTGATTTGATAAAAAGTATTCGTCAAATAGCAGAGAAGTTTGTTGTTCCTCTTTACATATTCTTTACACAATTTTATTATTTTTTAAAAGGTAACTTATTTTTTTCCCGAGTTTTTGATCGTTTTTATAATAAATAATAGTTTTTAAAAATTCCAAATTGCTTCCGAATCACTCCAATAATCCGGCCCACTCTTAATGGAATCGAATGATTGTATAGAATATTTTCAATTTTGATACATCCGATTAAGAAAATTATTGACTTGATGTTCATAACTAGAAATAATCGATTTGGATAATCAAATGATCATTTTAATAATTGATTATGAGTGTTTTTTATGATTAACTTTTAACAAACATTTTTCATAATCGATCAAATGAATAATCATTCGAATTATTGATTATAAATTAATTATCTGTCGAATGATTTTTTTGATTATTTCGATTCATTCAATTATGCCCATCGTTAGTGAATGGCACAGAAAAAAAAACACCAACATGGCAATAATTTACCCATCGCGTCAACAGACCGGCTAAGCGATATGAGGACTTTCTCCGGCCCGCACCAATTCTCGTAACAGTATGATATTGTTGCGAACTCAGGGTTCAATAATTCCAGTGTAACGATTTAACACAAAAACACTATTTATCTGTCTCACAAATACACACAGGTAGAATCGGACTACTAAATAACTCACTACTTAACACTTATAGCCTTCTATTATCGTTTGGTACTTCAGCTTACTTATAGCTCGATTAAAATACTACTACTCACTAACCGCGCGCTATTCACCTTTTATACACAATCCTAAAATTACAGAAACAACAGAAACACCTAGAATATTTTAGAAGAAAAAATAATTAATACGAGACACATAAAGAAAAGGTCGTAAACAACTACGTTCTAAGTAAACAGAGCAATAAATCACTCGTGACGACATGCTGAGCGCCCGGTCGAGACGCGAAGATTCTACCTCCTTCGCCGCGGAGCGTAACGGTCACCGTAACATTGCCCTCCTCCTAAGGCTGTTCGTCCCGAACAGATAGAGTTCCATGGTATCGTGCTAATCGATCCAGATGAACAACCTTCATCTTCGACCTGGGGGTCCGCTGGATAATATACACCACGTCATTAATCCTCTTAATGATTGTATAAGGCCCTTCCCAATTTTGGCTAAGTTTGGGCGACTTCCCCACCTTTAGCCGCGTATTGTACAGCCACACCAAATCACCATCCTGGAAGCCGCGGGAGTAAGTCGTATCTTGCTTTGGCTCGATCACTGGAGATGCCCAGTTTATTCCTGACTTGCTCATGAACATTGTTAAGCCTCTCCTTGAGCTCTTCCACAAAATTCTCGGAGTTGAGCGAGTCCTTTTCTGGTGTTCCATACATCAAATCCGCAGGAAGCCTCATTTCCCTTCCGAACATCACTTTCGCCGGGGTATAACCGGGGCCGGGGTATAATCAGCTGGAAGTCCCTCACGCTGCTCAATTCTTTGACAATGCTGACTATCTTCTTTGCATGCCCGTCTAGACAATGCATCAGCATTTCCGTGAGACTTTCCTAGTCGATGTTCAATTTGGATCTTCTGTCCCTTAATGCGTCCGGCCTCTGTAAGACTTTTGCCACCCAAATTATTGACTTGATTTGACTGATTGACTTGACCGGTCCTGGGGGGTCTTAACGGGCTCGGTCAATTGCACATTGGTTTTTCCTGGAATCTAGGGCGGTCTTGGTTGCCGCTCGGTCTTCTAAACAACGGCGACGGACTTCTTGCCCTATTACTGCAGTTACTCTTGACGTGACCCAGTTTACCGCAGTTAAAACATTTCATGCCCCGATTGCCTGTTGACCGAGGAGTTCTTCCCACCAGGGCTTGCATATTGACTGCGATATCCTTCAACGCTTTATGTAAATTTGCCATGGATTCAGCCATAGATGTATACTTCTTATCACCGCAAGTTGCCACTCTTACACTTGTAGAAGAACTAGATGTCACTCGTGACCCCTCGAATTCCAGGGCTCGAACTAGTGCCTCGCTGATATTCTTGGGCCTTACTAGACGTAGCTGATATCTCATGTCACTATCGCAAACTCCCTCAATGAACCTTTCGACGGCAAATTGCGTTTGAAAACATTCAGGGGCTGATGGGTATGCCACAGGTGAATTAGTCTGTCTCAAATTCTCAAATTCTTGTAAGGATTCACCTGACTTTAGCTGTCTCATCCTCAGCTGGGCCTGGAACACGGTTTCATTGTGCTCATTTCCAAATCGTAGTTGCAGAGTGTGTACTAAAGCTGCATAATTACTTTGATCAGCTGCCGACAGAGATTGGAGTAGTTCAGCCGCTTTTCCACGAAGTGCTACCACTAATGATGTAGCTTTCTGGGGCTCGGACCAGCCATTAGCTTTTGCAGCTGCCTCAAATTGGGTTTTTTAAATTTCCCAGGCCGTAGTACCGTCATAATCGGGAGGCTTAATTTTAGCGTTGCTGGTGCTAAAACTCTCTGTAGACACGTTGTCGTCCTCAATTTGTTCCCGGAATTTTCTTTCTAGCCCGAGAACCTTCTGGTTGACAGCTTCGAATCCTTCGTTAACGGATTGCATTATTCTTCCAATTGTTGCTCCCTCGCTGCGAAATGGTTCACTAATTCTTCTTTAAACCGTTTCTGTTCTTCCTTTTGTTCTAGATGACGTCGCTCCTGTATTTAATCACATTTTTCCTGTTCTTCCTTCTGTTCGTTATAACGTTTCTCCTGTTCTAGATAACGTCGCTCCTGTACTTGATCACGTTTTTCCTGTTCTTCCCTCTATTGTTACATAAGGGACAGCAGGGCGGCAAGTTGATCCTCCATCGCTTGATGCTGGCTTCTAGTCACTGACATAAACACGTAATGTCCAGTAATGAAACACTCACTTACAGTTCAGCAATATTAGTTCTCAAATTCCCACTGGAATCGCACTTCTGACACCAATTGTTGTGAACTCAGGGTTCAATAATTCCAGTGTAACGATTTATCTCTCCCACAAATACACACAGGTACAATGGGTATGGGACTATATATGGGACTACTAAATAACTCACTACTTAACATTTATAGCCTTCTATTATCGTTTGATACTTCAGCTTACTTACTTATAGCTCGATTAAAATACTACTACTCACTAACCGCGCGCTATTCACCTTTTATACACAATCCTAAAATTACAGAAACACTTAGAATATTTTAGAAGAAAAAATAATTAATACGACACATAAAAAAGGTCGTAAACAACTACGTTCTAAGTCAATAGAGCAATAAATCACTCGTGACGACATGCTGAACGACCGGTCGAGACGCGAAGATTCTACCTCCTTCGCCGCGGAGCGTAACAGTCACCGTAACAATATATATCCTAAATGATAAAATGCTGGCTGCCTTAGGGTGGCAAATTATAATTATTTCGTTTTCTTAAAGAAGCCTTATTTTCAATCAAATTGTAACCAAAACCCATCACTTATCTTGTAATTTATAAATCAACAACTTACCTTGACCAAAAAGCCCATGACGCGCAAACCGTTACACAGATCAACCCCAAACACCCTCTTGTTTAGCCGGCTCACCAGGCCATCCATGATCTGCTTGGCGTAAACAGCTAGCACGGCGGGCTTCATTTCGCCAAGTTGCTTGAAATTCTGATAGTACTTGCATATAGCTCTGAAAAAAAAAACACTTATTTTCACCGTCTTTTTCTTTAAGTTATTGGAACTTAAAATCAACACTTTTGTTTCTACTTTAATGCACAGGGTGTCTCTCCAAATAAGCGCGTTAAGCGACTGTAGAAAGAAAAAAATTGATAGTAAATGTGGCCAAGAGAAATTGCAGGAAATTTGTTTCATCTTTCTAACTCATTTCACCACCACTATTATAACAAATTTTATATAACTCCGAAATGTGTCAACAACTTTACCCTTTACCTTTTTTCTCTATCTTTTCAAATAACATGGTGGAGATGGGTTAAACCTTGCTCAAATAAACAAATATATCAAGAACCGGGAATAGGAAAGAATTCATTTTTATGTCATTTTAAAAAAAACATGTTTTACGCAACTCTGCGTGGCTGCTTCGAAAAGATCCACGTCGCTTTCAGTTATACGATGGTAGAGAGCATGTTTTCAAAATTATTGCTTTCTTTCGAGTTATCTCGAAAAAATTAAATACGATAGTACAGCTCTAGATACACTATTCTGCAGAAACTCTAATATTCTGTAGTAGTGTGAAAACTGCAGGTCTCTATTTTCTCAATCACCGAAAATCTGGAAAAAATCTGAGACGATGAGGAAATTGAAGCTTCCGGTTCGCTTTTATTTTTAGGTAACCTTTTCTAACTATAAAAATGATGTTTTTAAATTGGTCGTAACAGTCGCCTCCATTCGACAAAGTACGAAACCTGCAATTTCGAAAAATGAACTTTCTGGGGTGTATGGCGTTATGCTGTAGAGAGAGTACCTTTCATCAAGGACGGTCGGGGCTCCCTATTCTCACTTATGGCTTCACGTGCCGCACCCCGGCCAACTGCATCGACCTGCAGGCCAAACTGAGGATAGCCATCAGAGTGGAAGACTGCAAACAGCGACTGTTCTCCACCTTAGGAGCGGTTGAACATAAAACAGTGAAGGCAACGAGAAACCACGCTGCTAAACTTTTCCTCAGGATATTGCTAGGGCGAGAAACACAAATGGTACGGCCCCTAGTTCCGGGCAGCTCTTACGTGAGCAGGGGGTGCTAAGAATCTCCCGGCTCAAAGTCGCAATGTCCGAACTAAAAATCGACACATGGAACGTCAGAAGCCTGTACGCTGCTGGTAAGTTTGATAATCCAAGAAGCTAAACGGATGAAAACAACGATTATGGGAATCAGCGAATTACGTTGGTCAAGTTCCGGGATATGCAGACATGACGAGGGCATTCTATACTACTCAAGCAGCGAAGACAGTGCGACTCAGCACAGAAATGTAGTTGGTATACTGATAAAGCCAGAACTGGAAAAGTACGTAAAATAGGTTATCCCTATAAACAACGGGATTATAATACTTCAACTAAATGCTAGCCCATTTACCATTAATATCCTACAAATATATACACCTACGGCGGAGAAGAAATACGATCATGATACCGAGATTTTATACCAATAACTAGGTGAAGTACTTAATCGCCTCAAACAAAATGAAATCAATATTATTATGGGAGATTTCAATTTCAAGGTCGTAGATCTGACCTAGTGGGTGAGACTAACGAGCGCGGCGACAGACTGTACGAATTTACTCAAGAACACGACATGGTTATAACGAACACATGATATAAACTACACAAAAGAAGGCTATATACATGGACCGATAATACTGGATACATAATAAGAAACTAGATCGATTACTTCCTGGTAGCTAAAAGGTTTAGAAAGGTTCTTAGTATTCAGTTTCAAATAATTTCTCTAAGATGACGTCAATCTCAGTATTCTCGTAGCAGTCACTATGTAAGTTTGCAAACTATGAGGACCTCAGCGTTCAGATTTGGCGTACTAACATCACCTACATACCTAACTATATTCGAGAAAGTACAAAATTTGCAATTCCGAAAAATAATTGTGTAAAACATTGTTAACAGTGACACAAAGGTGAGTTCTCTACTATTCTGGTTTCTTGAGATTTTTTGCCCACCTCTACCAGGTTATTTGAAAAGATAAAAGAAAAAGTAAAAGCGTAAATTTGTTCGTAGGAAATGGGAGATTATATTTGTGGTATTTTTGAAATACCTTTCATATGCAAATTTCGGAGTTACTTGCAAACTAAAATATACAAGAACATTGCAACTTACTCGCTAGCTGGCACAAAGAGGTAATTTGGCAGGCTCGTTATGCTCTTCGTGATGATCTTGAGGTGGGAGTCAACAACAGCGCCAGATATTTCAGGCCGGGTGCAGAACAATCCGCCGAACCAAATGATCCTGCCCTGCAGCAGCGGGCTGCAATGCTCTATGTAGCCTGTCCAGAAGTCCATGTAGTGCTTCAGTGGGAGAGGGAATTCCCGATCGTCAAGATCCATGTACTCCTTGAGGGATCCAAGTCCGTACACCATGGATTCGGTTAAGCGAGACGTGTAGGGTAGCTTGTAGGGACTGGATGGTGATTGATCCAATTCTTGGCTCAAAGCTTGGAAAACCTGGTGGGTCGTTTTGAAGTATTGCTTTATGCCATCTGGCTGGCGCTCTTTGATTTTTTCTGCAACGCGCTGAAAAGAACAAGGGCATTGAAATTTGTAAATATGCTTTTATAATACCGAACAGCAAATAAATAGAATAAAAGTCACCATACTTACAAGAAGAACTGATTTGCAACTATCTCTTATCAACCAGAAGTAGTTCTTCTGAACATCAGTTGGTTTATACAAGCTCTCTTCCATCCCGCTGTGACATGACATAAAAACGTAGATGCAGTAGATGAGCTTGTGAAGATCTTCTAGCAGCAAATCCAAGTATGGCAGTTCTACCAACTTTAGTATCAAATCTACCATGGATCCCACCAAATCAAAAAAATTTCTGGCTTCACCCTCTGCCTCTGAAAAATCTTTCGGGGCACGCTGAGAACCCCTCACAATTTTTTTAAACAGATCACAGCAAGCAGTCAACATTATGCCAATTATTGGCAATACTGGGGGAATGAAGATGTTCGAATATTCAGCTAATTCATCTAGGCTATTGTTCAAAAATTTCATAATTTCCAAATTCAGGCCAAACTCCGAATTTTCGGAGTGGCTTTCATGAAGCACTTTCTCAAATTCCTCCACAGCTCTTGTCAAATATTCTTGCAACACAGAAGGGTTTGAAAGTTGAAATTTCAACAGTACGAATATGGGACGGACGGTAGCGGCGCGACCGGGCGATCGCAAGTGCGTCTAAAAAAAAGAATAAACATAAGCAATTTCAGGAATACTTTTAACAGTAGCTTTTGTTGGAATTGGCGGTTTTTCCGATCAAAACAAAATTAACAAAAACAACCAATTTTCTCAGATATATAGATGATTTTTTTTGTCAGCATCAGGACTCTATAACTAAGAAATCAGTGGTATAAATATCGCAAAACGTTTATTATCACATGACAAAAGATGTCAAAAATACTGGTGCTCATAAAAGTTAACAAAACTACTATAACTATCAAAAGACATAAATGGGTTTAAAATTGATTTGGTGTACTCCAACACAGTTGACAATGAACTATCATGTCAAAGATAACTACCTCGGTGTATGAGTAAGATTACCCCTCACTTCGTTATAGGTACAGGGTGAGTCATAATGGGTGGTCGAAAATAAAATCATATTCTCAAGGCATGGCTTCACCAGAACTGTTTTTATACATTTACCTTTATTGATAATTAATTTTTTGGTTAGTTATCGATACCTCAAAACTGTTTTTTTTTTTGACATTGCTTGTCACAGGGTGATATTGTTGGCAATAAATGATTTATTATTATTATTCTTTGGTTGATTTTAAGGGGGGGGGGGGGGGTGTCTGTCATAAAGTTAAAGAGTGTTAAACTTAGAATTTCAAAATGCGTAAGTCTTGATTATTCTAAACACTTCAACTTCAACACCCTGTAACGTTTTAACAAAGCACAATAGATAACATGACAGACCCCCTCCTTAAAGTGGACCAAAGAATACGAGATATCTTAACCACCCAATATGACTCACACTGTATATTGTGAACAAATTGGTTGATTTGATCGAGAAATCCACTAATACAAAAGATACCATTATGACAATATTAGGAGCATTAATAGCCCTAAACAAATACTTGCCATTTTCAGTATTGAAAGCAGCGCGACGAACCAATGCTGGACCATTGGTTTCTCTTCCTCTTTTATGTAGTGTTCATCTATGGCTTTGTTAAGTATATGCGCCAAGTTGCTAATCTGCATTTCGTCGTTGCTAACAAACATGCGATTCAAGATGAGGGTTCCTTCCTGCCAGAATCCCATAGACATCAGCATAGCAATGTTCGTAGCAATAATTTCCCTCAGGTCTGGATATGTAGTATCAATATTACGGAATAAAGAATCCAAAATAGTTGTGCCGTATCCCATAGTGAAAAGCGCTGAATTTTTATGCTCCTTGTTGAGTAGAGCTTGGAAGTAGTTTTTTAAGCAGACAGAAGCCAGGTGACGTTCGGGTTTGGCTAACTGGTGGGCGTCTATAAGTTCGGATAAAACCACTGGAAACTCTACAAATTAAAAGACCGAACATTTCAACCACTCATTATCAGTATTAATGTAGTTATAGTTGTTTACCATTACACAACTATAACAAGTTAAGAAAGTAACTTTTATCACATGAGCTTGAAAGGATGCACCTGAGAGGGTGGCAATGGCGCAAGTGTGTTAAGAGACTTTCTTGCAAGTTTACACCATTATTACCATCACCATAAACAATACAAAAAAATAGAAATGCAAAAATGTGGTCCAACCTGAGTATTGAACTCAAGGGCAGCACTCATGCGTCAACAAACAAATGTGATCAGTTTCACAGTTTCATAATGTCCTATTATTAAATAACTCATTTTTGCAACTTTTTTTGCAAACATAATAATTTTTCAATAACTTTTTTTCGGAAGGTGTAGAATATTGGATATTGGACAAATCGCTACCTATTTCTCTGTTTAGAAAGCCAATGTTTCAACATCTACTGAGACCATTCTCAGAGATTTGTCAATTCATGATGGGTCGTTATTCATCACGTACACAAGGAATAATGTATATACAATATCTTAAAAAAAAAAATAAGTCATTAAGTTGGCTATGAATTTTTGATAGAAAAGTGTGCAATAATGAGCTATCTTTTTTTAATTTTTTCTTTGAAATCTTTGAATCTTGAAATCTTTGAAATGAAGGGGGGGGGGGAAGGGTGGAAGCATTTGGCAGAAAACTGATCTTTTACAATGTTCTTCTAATCTAAACTTCAAAATCTAAACCACTGAAAAATGCGTTTCAATACTCAAAAAGTACGCCTAAGTAATGGTCAAATGTGTACAAAAGTTAGTTGTCTATCTCAATAGTTCCTGAAAAAATACTTGATGACATGATGTCCTCTATTCTATAACCCCTTAAGGTTTGCCAACACCTTTCTGAAACATCCTGTATGTGTAATTAATTTGAAAGTATGTAGATATATTTTGCGTCAATAGAATTTTACACAAGTGATGTTTGTGGCTTCAGTAGACAGAAGAATAATAATTGAAATTAAAGAAAAAGTAGGCCTTCAGCTGGATTTGAACCACCAACCTTCTGTTTGCCAGACAGATGCTCTGCCAAGTGAGCTATAAAGGCATGTCTAATTCATTGGTTTATCAGGATACCTTTTCTTCAACTTAAATTATTATTATTTGTTAGTATGCAAAGTGGGAGTTAGTTCCTATCTGCTGAAGTGGCAAACATCACTTGTGTAAAATTCTATTGACACAAAATATATCTACATACTTTCAAATTAATTACACATACAGGATGTTTCAGAAAGGTGTTGGCAAACCTTAAGGGGTTATAGAATAGAGGACATCATTAGACAGTTAGTTCCTATCTGCTGAAGTGGCAAACATCACTTGTCTTAATTTGAAAGTGGAAATTTCTTCAAAAAATTATTAATACCCTAGCCTCCTTACACATACCTCCAACACACATATTACCCATTCACTTATTTTTGTTATCTAGTTACCTTTGAAACCTTTATTTTTTTTATGCTTATCTCCTTTTAGGGCATGTTGAGAAGATACAATAAAAATGTCAAAGTCAATTTTCCAATGCCTACTTGATGACAACAATAAGTGGGTGACTTATAGTAGGTTTGTTCTAACCCACCAAAAAACCAACCCAGTAGCAATGATCTTATACATAAAATAGCAATAATATATATACCGGGGTATATAATTCCCTTCCTTGCCCCATATTACAATGATATATTTTCCTGATATGTCCACTTACATGATCTCTATGACATAAATTATTGACATATCTAGGACAGTCTTTTTTTTAATTGTTACAACAATTATTAAGAAAAGAGCCATACACAATATCAATTTAAGTTGGGATAGAGAGGAATAAGTTTACAGTTAAAATTCTCTTTATAAGGCATAGGAGAGAATTATAATATTCAGAGATAATATAAATTTGAAACCAAAATAAACAATGGGCTTGCCCAGAGCAGTTTTTCAACCATTTCTGGACAGTTTTCTGGGACAAATGGGTTAGAACAAACCTTGATAAGGTTCTGGAATTCCTCTGAAAATGTATATTGTTCATTTTGGTTTAAAATTTTTACTAGTGAGTTGTTCAGAATGATTCTTGGACAGTTTCTTGTTGGGCTAGAACAAACCTACTATAAGACACTCACTTATTATTGTTGTTAAGTAGGCATTGGAAAATTGACTTTGACATTTTTATCCTATCTTCTCAACATGTGCTAAAAGGAGATGGGTAAAAAAAAAATTAAGGTTTCAAAGGTAACTAGATGATGAAAATAAGTGAATGGGTAATATGTGTCTCATTTCTTGTTTTTGACATGCCAAAACAGATTATTTCTATAGGTCATTCGTTTATTAATGACATCAAGTGAGGATTGGAAATCTGACTGACATTTTAACCTAGCTTCTCTCAACATGTAATAAAAGGAATTAGGTTTAAAACAAACAATGATTTCAAAGGTAATAAGATGGCAAAAAATAAGTGAATGAGTTATACTAGTCTACTTTACTCAGTTACTTGGCGAAGTAAGGCTAACTCATTACTTGGTAAAAATTCCTTACAAAGCCCCAAACTAATTGGCACTCTGTGCAGCTCTAGTTAAAAACAACAAATTAACCCTTACTAACCTTCAATGACTTGTATTTTTTTCATTCTATCTAAAGTCTTGTGGAGCATGCGGTTATCACCCTGCAATACACAACTCAGAATGCAAGTGACCGCCTCATGTAGGGGGCTCTTAGTTGATATAGAATTTGCCATCTTTATACTGGGGAACTCCCCTATCCCACTGATTTTAACTTACATCCGTAGTAGTGTTTTTAATACCTTTTTTGATATGTTTTTGTGGATTGATGTGATTGAGTAAGCTTGAGAAGGCAGTTTGTTTATTAGCACAAACAACTAAATACATATAAAAATTGTTAATATGTAGATGAAACTTAAAGGAAACTTAAGTATTTAAATGGTAATATTCCCATAATAAATCAAAACATAAATTTAGGAATATCATCCTAACCTAGATTAGAGTAATAACAAAAACAACCGGACCCTTATTCCATAGGCCGCATTCAATACTGAATAGGAATTGTGTATCGTGTATTTCTGGTTGCCTAAAGCGAGAAATTTACCAAAATGGAACTATTTGAACAATGACCTAGCAGATATAGACACAGTCAACAAATGCCGATATTTCCTTAAAAATGGTCCCCCTTTTTGGCCGGAAGTCCGTCAATTCGGTGGTTCCCCTGACGTAATTTTTTTGTCAGCAAACGTCATAGCAGCCGGGCCGGATATTGATTGTCGATTGTGTTTGGTTTTTGTTAGGTTAGAAGTTAAGTTTTAGAAAACCTTGGAGGTAAGTCAGCTACGAGCTAGGAGCCCTGGGGCCTGGGGCTCTAGCTAGGAGGTGAATATAAATTCGATATTCAATTGGATTGGAAATTAAAAGTAATAAAAATAATGAAAGTGACAACTGTTTTTAAGTCAACAGAAATTTGACGTAAGATGTCATAACGTCACCGAGACGTCACTTCCGGCGGAAGTCGTCATCAGTTCAAAGGTTCCCACTGCGAAAAGAGGGAGCCAAAACTGTACAACAGGAAGGGGTCTTCAGATTAGCTCGAAATTAGTCTCTTGAACAACTATTTCAAAACCGTTGTCTAAACTGTCATTGAAAGAAAAGCATCTTGTAGTGACCATTTGGACTAAATCTTGATAATGTTTGAACAGGGTGGCGTTTTTCTATAGCTTTAGGGGAAATTGACAAAAAAAACTATAATAGTCAAAAACAAAAAAAAAAAGTTTGTTGTTCCATATTTAAGTGAGTGTAATGCTGTGACTGTGCTCAATTTGTTTTCGATATACATGGTGTGACAAAAAAAAATAATTGGACATGTATTAACCAAATTTTCATTGTGAAGTTCCGTGTTCGTATACAGAGTGTCAATTTGTTTTCGATATACATGGTGTGACAAAAAAAATAATTGGACATTTATTAACCAATTTGTCATTTTGCAGTTCCGTGTTTGCTATACAAAGTGTCACTTTGTTTTTGCTATACATGGTGCGACAAAAAAAAAATTGGACATTTATTAACCAATTTTTCATTTTGCAGTTCCATGTTTGCTATACAGATTGTCAATTTGTTTTTGATATACATGGTGTGACAAAAAAAATAATTGGACATTTATTAACCAATTTTTCATTTTGCAGTTCCGTGTTTGCTAAACAGAGTGTCAATTTGTTTTCGATATACATGGTGTGACAAAAAAAATATTTGGACAATTTTTCATTTTGCAGTTCCATGTTTGCTATACAGAGTGTCAAAGTTGTAACTTTCAAAATGCTTTTATTTAATAAATCAAGAATTTATCAAATGATTTATGTACTTCATATTTGGTAGACATATTCTAAAGAAGTCTAAGGACCCTTTATCATAAAAATAGAATTATAAAACTGATCGACATCTAACACAAATAATAGGTTAATTTACTCTTTTTGCCCACCCTCCAATTTTTATGGTTCTATGCCAATGAATTCCAGTTCAAATTTATTTGAAACATCAATAATTTAGCTCAATTTTGTCTCTTAAAAAATGATGATAAAGTTCTTCATCTTAAAGAAAACTTGAGATTAATGCTTCTCCTTAAGGTACTGGACAGATGTTTGATTGCAAACAATAAAGACTTGATTTGATGATTGTTTGCAATCAAACAGTTAAAACAAAACAGTTAAATATCGTTGGCAACATTAACAACTTGTTAAATAAAATGTTTTTTTAAATTTGCAACTTTGTTACTCTTTCAAACTCTTTCAAAATTTATTTAAAACACCATTCATTTAGCTCCATTTTGTCTCTTAAAAAATGTTGATAAAAGTCTTTATTTTAAAGAAAACTTAAAAATTATGCTTGTCAGTTTGTAAAAACAAATTGTTAAGTACTCGAAAAATGTTTGATTGCAATGAATAAAATAAACATTTGTAAAAAAGATTGCAAAAATATGATATAAGTTAATATGTAATGAAACTAATTCTTCAAATATTTAACTTGTTACACCCTTTATACGCCAATAGTTTTCACTCAAAATTTCTTTGGAACATGTGTAACTCTAATTTGCCTCTAAAAAAATTTTGAAAAGTCTTCATTATACTGCTTGTAAAAAATGTTTGATTGCAATAAGTGAAATATGTTTACAAAATATGGAATTAGTCCTTCGAACGAAATTTAACTTGTTAAATAATTTTTTTTTAAAGTTGTAGTTTTGACACCCATTATACGCCAATGACTTGCATTCAAAATTTAATTAAAACACCATTCATTTAGATCCATTTTGACTTCTAAAATATGTTGAAAAATTTCTACATTTTAAGGAAAACTTAAAAATAATGCTTGTTGGTTTGTAAAAAATATAATTAAAGTACTCGAAAGATGTTTTATTGCAAATAATAAAATAAAAAATTGAGAAAAAAATTGCAAAAATATGATATAAGTTGAATATGTTTACAAAATACGGAATTAATTTTTTGAATAACATTTAACTTGTTAAATAAAAATGAAATAACTTTTTTTTTAAAGTTGCGACTTTATCATCCTTTACACGCCAATGACTTCCACTCAAAATGTATTTAAAACACTACTGATTTAGCTCCACTTTGTCTCTTAAAAATGTTGATAAATGTCTTCATTTTAAAGAAATCTTTAAAATAAAGCTTGTCAATTTGTAAAAAAAAATTTGTTAAAGTACTCGAAGATGTTTGATTGCAAATAATAAAAAAAGATTGAAAAATAAAATATAAGTTAAATTGTTTACAAAATATGGAAATAAAATTTTTTAAAGTTGCAACTTTGGCACCCTTTATGTCAAAGGCTCTTCCACTCAAAATCTATTGAAAAAACCATTCATTTATTCCATCTTGTCTCTTTAAAAATGTTGACAAAATTCTTCATTTTAAAGAAAACTTGAAATTAATGCTTGGCTGCTTGTAAAAAAAGGTTGTTAAAGTACCTACTTGAAAGATGTTCGATTGCAAATAATAAAATAAACATTTGTAAAAAAATTGCAAAAATATAATATAAGTTAATATGTAGGTAATGAAACTAATTTTTCAAATATTTAACTTGCTAAATACACATTTTTAAAAGTTGCAACACTGTCACCCTTTACACGCCAATAGCTTACACTCAAAATTCATTTAAAACACATGTAACACAAATTTGCCTATGAAAAGATTTTGAAAAGTTTCTTCATTTTACTGCTTTTAAAAAATGTTTGTTAAAGTACTTACTCGAAAAATGTTAAATTAAATAGTAAAATAAAAAATTGTAAAAATATAGTGCAAAAATAAAACATAAGTTAAATATGTTTACAAAATATGGAATGAGTCCTTCGAACGAAATTTAACTTGTTAAACATTTTTTTTTAAGTTGCAGCTTTGACACTTATTATAAGCCAATGGCTTCCACTCAAAATTTATTTAAAATACAATTAATTTACCTCCATTTTGTCTCTTAAAAAATATTGATAAAGTTGTTCATTTTAAAGAAAATTCGAAATTAATTCTTGGCTGCTTGTAGAAAAGTTTGTTAAGGTGTACTGGAAAAATGATCGATTGCAAACAATAAAATTTAATAAAAATGTAAAAAAGATTGCAAAAATAAAATATAAGTTAAATATGTTTACAAAATATGGAATTCATTTTTTGAATAACATTTAAATTGTTGAATAAAAAAATGTTGAAATTTGTAGCATTATCATCCTTTATACGCCAATGGCTTCCACTCAGAATTTATTTAAAACGCCATTCATTTAGATCCACTTAGTCTCTTAAAAAATGTTGATAAATGCCTTATTTTTAAAGAAAACTTAAAAATGCTTGTCAGTTTGTAAAAAAAAGTTGTTAAAGTACTCGAAAGATGTCTGATTGCAAATAATAAAATAAAACATTGTAAAAAAAAGGTTGCAAAAATAAAATATAAGCTAAATATGTTTACAAAATATGAAACTAATTCTTCAAATAATTTTTAACTTGTCAAATAAAAATGTTTAAAGTTGCAACTTTCTCACCTTTTATACCCCAAAGGCTTCCATGCAAAATTTAGTTGAAACACCATTCATTTAGCTCCACTTTGTCTCTTAAAAAATGTTGATAAATGTCTTCATTTTAAAGAAAACTTAAAAATAATGCTTGTCAGTTCGTAAAAAAAGTTGTTAAAGTACTCGAAAGATGTCTGATTGCAAATAATAAAATAAAACATTGTAAAAAAAGGTTGCAAAAATAAAATATAAGTTAAATATGTTTACAAAATATGAAACTAATTCTTCGAATAATCTTTAACTTGTCAAATAAAAATGTTTAAAGTTGCAACTTTGTCACCTTTTATACCCCAAAGGCTTCCATTCAAAATTTATTTGAAACACCATTCATTTAGCTCCACTTTATCTCTTAAACAATGTTGATAAATGTCTTCATTTTAAAGAAAACTTAAAAATAATGCTTTTCACTTTATAAAAAAAAAAATGTTAAAGTACTCGAAACATGTTTGATTGCAAATAATAATTTCTCTCATTTATATCTAGTTGAAAATAATAAAAACTATTAAAATTCATATTTATTCCATGACTACTGTGGACCGTGTGTCCGTTACGAAACTCGTCTTCTCTCTCTGCTCTTCTCCCATTGGCTCGCCGATCGGGTAGATGTATGCGCGAAACCAGATAGGTTTTTATTTATGCGCATAGATGGCGCAACATACCACAAAACTCATATTTAAATTGGAAAAACGGTTTCAAAAGGCGTACAATGTACAATATCAAACACCCGTTAACTTTTGTTGTCGTTCATAAATATATCCAAATCCATATAAATATATTTACGAACGCAATCTTGTAGCTGGCTTTCCAGTTAAACCAGAAGTTCAAAATTTGGTTAGCAACTTGCTTTAAACATATGCTATGACCAAACCTTCAATAAAAAATTCAAAAAAGCCCTTACCCTCGCGTTCGTGGTAAGAAGTAATTTTCGCCTCAGTTCTAGCTAGGTGACGGTGTTCGAGCATAGGCTCGACGGGTACGAGGTGTGAATATACAATATCTCTGATGAGCGAAAGAATCAAACGTCTCAAAACATCTGGCGTCAGTTCAGCGTCAACGACTGGTGGCCACTGCAAAGAAAATTAACTTAAGCCTATAAATACTTTTTTGAAATTATTAGGGCCGTTGGTACAGTTTTTCTGCTCATTTTAAGGGACAACTATAGCTTGCTCTTTCCTGATGATCGGCCCTTTGGGCCTTAGCCGGACTCATCATTGATTTATTGGAGGGACCACACCACTGACTCTTGAGGGGGGGGGGGGGGGGGGGGGCAGGAAGGAGTCTTCAGTCAGAATTGAATTTGTAGGACTAACTGTGCTATAACTTGCTATAGCTTCTCTAGTGCTGATGGTTTCTGAGCATATTGAATATTTGGGGCCAATTGGCGGGACCGCAGCGGATTCCTAAGAGCTGGGTGGAACCTCCACGTGGGGGGCTCAGAATCAGACTGGGTAGCTACATCTGTTGGATCGATTACAGCGACCAATACTTTGGCGCTGATTCCAGGGAAAAAGTATATTAAACATTGACATTCTAGGATAAAGTGACCATAAGTTGTCGGCGTCCCTTGCAGTAAATGAGGGACGCCGACATTTCCTCGAAGAACTGTGGGGATGATTAGGCACGTGGGGTGACCGAAACTGGGTACTTGGGGCTAGAATTTGTATGATTGATTGATCCCCATACTTACTATTGGTCTCCTGGGGCTGGTTTTCCCTGGTTGACTTGTACTCCGTTGTTGAACTTCGGGCTTTGGAGTTCGTTCTGTGCTTAATGAAGGGCAGCTAGTAGAGTCCCACAGGGACTCACGCTCTGCTTGTTGGAAGGAATCCTTCTCTGGGGAGGGCCTTCTAGCCATCGTGAATGAATTATTGTAATATTTCTATCCTCGATTTCCTCGAACCACTATAAAATCGACCAGACGTTCTAAAGGGACGCTAAAAACGAAACACGAAGCGCTTCAATGGCCGCCAACAAGATCAAATGTTGCCAATTCTTAACATAGAAATTCTGTGAATACTATATACTTCGAATCTAATTACGAAAATGGCATAAATATGACATAATTACTATCTAGTAATGTTTTCTTATTAGTTTTACAATTTCATTTATATAACTGACATTGGTAATAAGTATAAAATATTATACTATATTTCTTATATTATTAATAATATAATTATTTTCGTATAAAAAGGAAAATTTCGTGCGGTTTGGCAACGCTGCCGCCATCTTGCGCGTTTTTCCTTTACACGGCAATCGTAGCCTGTGTGTGACGATAAAATGGCGCTGGCGTACAGGAAGGAAGGTAACTGACCAATGGGAATGGACGGTTTGTAACGGTTGAAGCGTGGGCGCCAAATTTAAATTAGACATGAGCTTAAAAGATAATATAATACCTACGTACAAAGTCGATTAGGAATCTATTTATTATTTTATTGGTAATAGAATAAAGTGCTGAGTTTAGAAAATAGGAGAATTAAAGATTATTATGTATATGTATTTTGAATTCGTTTATTCGACGGATAAAACATATATTCTTAAACTAAAAATTAACATATAAAATATGATTATAATGCTCAGTAGTGTGAATATCCACACTGACACGTCAAAGTTAATTTCAAAGGAGAAATTTGAATTGGTTTAGCTTTCGTGGCTCAGCCCTCTCCCCTAGAAGGGTTAGATAAATTTACTCTTAGCATCTCAAATGAATGGGAGAAAAAAGGGGCCAAGTGGAACATCATTTTAAAGGGCGTTTAATTTGCTTTGCAACGGTAGGCATACCAATTTGTTATTTTTTTGATGAAGAAATTTACAAAAGTACCTTCTTACCTACCGCCACATATATCTAATAGTTTAGGTATGAACTTGCGTGCGCTCTGATACTTATTGTTCTTCAGGTTTTATTTTAAAAACTATTGTATTTACTCAGTTTCCTTCTAGTAGAAGTGTTGAGTACTGTTCCAATCCTTCATCAGTGGAAATTTTGTATATATATAAAACAGAACCTGCTAGTGATATTCATGATCTTAAGAGACGAATTACAGCAGCATGTCGGTCAATTCACCGTGAAGTTTTCCCTGAACTGTTTAGAGCAAAATCGACATTTTCAACAGTTTATAAAATAGGGCGTAAGGAGATATGTTCCAATCTAAAGTGTTTTCCGGACTTTGAAGCCGTGGTTCAATGGAATTTCTTCCTGACGTTTCGTCTACAGCTGCGGTAGACATTATCAACGGAGATAAGGCAATGGGTGAAGTGATCTCCCGTGCTTCGCGACGTCGGCCCGGAAAACACTTTGGATTGTATTTTTACCGGCCGTGAAAGCCTTCGCTGTCTTATAATGTTCCAATCGTTTTTAAAATCAGTCTCGAAAACGAAAAGTTATTGGAAAGGAAAGTTTTTTGGGGTGCAAAATTTTCAAATTGACTGCTGTTGGATATACAGGGTGAGCCAAAACGTTTACGTGGCAAAATTTTCAACTTCGATAAACTTTTCGGAAAAAGCCAGACAAACACGTAAGTTTCTTTGTAGGAAGGAGGGGCAACTTGGTAAACCTTCACCAGCAAAACTTTCACGGAAATGTCCAGGTCCGTATTTGAAAAATATCAGTTATTAGGAGCTCAAATCTCAAAAACTGATGATGAAAATATAAAAAGCTTGTTAATAATCAGTGTGTAGAGGTACACAATCAGTGTGTAGTGACACTGCTGGTACTAGGATGATAGTTCTAGTTATGTCCTTTTTACCCCCTTTTACTGTCCTGGAATTATTAGTGTAGGGCTCAAAGAACGACTAAAACTCTTACTTGAAAATTTTTTTTGTAATACCGTTGGTTTTAGAATGATTTTGAAAAACTTTTTTGGTACTTAAATTTTAATATTTTCTGAAAATTTTGCAAATTTACCATTAAATTTAGCTTTTGCCTGTATTAATAACCAATCTAGCTTTTCACCCTTACCGTTTAGGAATTAGCAATGGTAGGTATACCATTGCAATCGGAATACCTGTACCTATAAGTGATGTGCCATCTTTAGGTAATAATACATCATCGTGCAACTGGTTTTATTAAAATCTTCACGCCGTTATTATATACACGGTGGGTCAATAGTGCGTGGACGGGCAATTGTTGTGAAATGCAAAAAATGTATCAATATGAAATTTTGGTCATTGATTGATGTTAAGTTTAGGCCTATACCGGGCGGATACTACCCACAGATTTCTTTTTTTAATTATACCCTATAGGTTTAAATTTGGATGATGGGTCCATCATGCCAGTATATATACTCACTATATATAGTGATCATTAAAGACTCTAGCAGGTTATATAATCTAGATACAAACGCAGATATATCGTTTTTTTTGCAGCTGGGTGAATAACGGTTCCAGGAATTTTTTGGTCCTGCTGGTGTTGTCAAGGTATTATACAGGGTGTCCCATAGGCACACGATCAAAAGGGTATACTGCGACATTCTCTGTTTCAAAAGAAAACGATTCGATCAAAGTTTCATTAAAAAAAAGTTCTAGTTTTGTTTATAATGATGGTCAAAGTTCTCGGAAAAAAATGTGTTTTTTGTAACAGCTAAAGAACGGTACGGGGGATTTTAATGAAATTTACTGAGGACTTGTTTCTAAGTAAGGCTCACGTTTTGATGGAGAAACGATGTCCTTTAGTCTTGGTCATAGTGAGTTCTTCAGTGTCTTGTTGTCTGAATCGACAATTTTTTTTTAAACCTGATACTTTAATGTTTTTCCAAAATTTTATTTAACTCGGCAAAAACTTGTAGCATTCATAGTTATTGAGCAAAAAAAAAACGTTTTCTGAACCTTTGCTATTCAATAATGTTACAAATTTAACGCAAAGGTCACAGAAATTACAATTTTTAATTTACTGTCCAAGACAGAACTTATCACTTGCCCAAGGCGGATGGACGCCCTTTCTCCATCAAAACATGAATCTTACTTAGAAACAAGTTCACAACAAATTTTATTGAAATCCATGTTTCCATAACGTTCTTCAGATATAACAAAAAAACATTTTTTTCTAAAAACTTTGACCATCAATAGCAATGGAAGTAGAAACTTTTTCTTAATGAAAGTATGATCAAATCGTTTTCCTTTAATCCACAGAACGTCGCAGTACTTATAATGTGCTTAAGGGACACTCTGTATATCATATCAAATATGCTCGTGTAAAATTTCATAAAAAAGAGATGAAATAAGGCAGTTTTGTTAATAAAGCGACGATAGTTATATTCCTAGCTAACAATTTTATGCTAAGAAACAACTAAGCATCTTTTTGTTAAAGAAAATTACGCGGTATCTTTGAGAGAACTGAGAGACTGTTCTTGACCGCCAAGTTGAGCGAAAGTTGGGTTTCTTGGGTAGTCGGTCTGGGTTTCAGTCACATTAAGCCTGTTTGAGGTATGGGTGCCGCTTAACGTGGGATTTTTATATATGTGTTTTCTAACTATAAGGGAAATGAAAATGTTCCATCATTGTACAGTACATAGTTTAACAATGTCTGTCGTCAACGTGTGTCCGTCTTTTTAATACCTTTTTTAACATTTTTCTGTTGCGGAACCCGCATAGACGTAAAACAGTAGACGCCCTGATGAAGACAATAAAAATTGTCGAAAGCTTGGCAGATTAGAAGTTTTAATACTTGTCGCCCAGACCAACTACCCAAGAAACCCAACTTTCGTTTGTGAGAACTCGTATACCTACTGGCTTATGCTGGCCAAATTAAATTGATCTAAATCTGCGTTTTCGCATCCTCGGAATGTGATTTTAAAAGAAATGATGGCGATAATTGCGTCGCTACCTAAAATCCTCATTCGTGACATCTTCTATTTTAAAAGAATACCCTGCTTTCTTTAAACCCATTTTCGGGTTAAAATACATACCTGTATACTCACGGAGCAGTCATTATTTGCTTCTAATCAATAAAAATCAAACGAATGCAATCGCGGAACCATATGATTGTGACCATTCAAAACGGTATTTTCCAACAAGATAACAAATACCCCAACGCAAGAAATATCACTTTGCCCATTGCCTTATCGCCTGTATATAAAGTCCGACGCAGTTGTGGATGAAATATCAGGGATTCCATTAGACCAAGTCTTCAAAGCCGGGATAACACTTTTTACCAATCTCACGCAGCTCGTGTACCGGCCCCTGGGACAGATCCCGGAGCTTGTTAAGGAGCCCTTGGGACTCACTTTGACCGAATAATAATAATCTGCAAATTGTAGTTCAGAGAAGCGAAACATCTTGGATTTCCATTGTCTTTATTGAGTTTGTTACACGACGTTTCGAGCAGTGGAATCTCTGCTAGTTTTCAAGTGAAACTGAGCGTTAAGCTTGAGGCTACTTGCTTATGTACTAACACAGCTAACCACGCCCACCATTCCTATTGGCCGGAACGTCGCCATCGTCGCGCGTCAAGCGACCAGCACTTGTCCGCCGTATCAACGGATGCCATTCCGAAGAGACGTCGCAACTTGGTTTACTTAAGACGCCCTCATTGCGTCCAATGAAGACTGCTTCCTTAAACTTTCTTTCTTCCAGTGCTGTTCCCTATGCACGATTTTGGCTTCCGACCACTTAATATTATGGTGTTCGGACCAAGCGTGCTCTGCAATTTCCGATTTTGATGTTTCTCCTCTTATCGTATGAGTTCTGCGGTCCTTAACTCTTACATGCAAAGGACGCTTGGTTTCTCCTATGTACGACATACCACACTCACACGGGATCTGTTATAGATAATCTTTTTGCTGATTTGAATTTTCCGGTTTGGTTTTAGAAAGTACACTTCTTAATGTATTTTCGGTTTTGAAAACTGTTCGTATGTTGTACGGTTTGGCGATGCGTCGAAGTTGCTCATAAATTACATAAACATAAAACACACTCACGCAGGATCTGATATATAGGTACATTAATTAAATGCATTCTTTTTGCTGATTTGAAATTTCTGGTTTGGTTTTAGACAGTACGCTGCTTACTGTGTTTTCAGTTTTGAAAACCGTTCGTATGTTGTACTGTTTCGCTATGCGTCAAAATTTCTCTGAAGTTCCTTTTATGTATGGTATAATAAGAAGTTGAGGTTGGTCCTTGCTGTTTTGCCGAGGCTTTTGCTTTTTACATTCCGTAAAAGCCCTCGAGATAGTCTTTTCCGTATAACCATTTTGCATAAAATCCTGTTTAATATTCTGAAGTTCCAAATTTATGGATTCTTTGTCGCTGTATATTGTTACGGTGCGCCTATATTAAGTTTTAATTATTCTCATTTTTGTTGATGCATGATGGTTTGAAAGGAAGTTCAGGTACTGTCCCGTGTGCGTGGACTTACGCACACGGGAAAACACGGTCGCGTCAGTTTTCGAAATTTAAATCCACCAAGTTTTTAAAAATAAACGAATATATATTAATGAATATTAAATTACTATTCAGAAATATACATTTAAAATTCTTACGCTATAATGTAAAATTGTATATGTGACTCACTCCAGTAGATGCGCTAATGAAAGACGAAATCGGATACATATTATACAGATATCTAAGGAAATAATTAAACAATTAAAATGGTTGACTTTGACATATGATAAACAATCTTTACAGCTTATACAATATTTGAACAGTGAAACATGGCTTAAAATGAACGTATATCGGCGTATATCCATTAACAAGCACTACATAATATGGTAAACACAGCAGTTTATGCAATTTTGGGAGATTTATATATTATTTTCACATTTTTTTCATAAGCCATTTCATTTTTGAAATTACCTGATTTACGACTTGTTCGGAGGTTGAATTTCCATTGTTTGGCATATCCAATCGGCAACATTCACATCTTCGGTTTCCCATTTCTTGATCCACACATGGTTCTAGAAAAAACAAGCATATTTATGTTATTAGAGTTCATATCATTATCCAGTTGTGGTTCTAAAGGTGGTACTTGCAGAATAATAAAACAACCTTCTGCTTTGTAAAAGTACTTGATGCTAATGTAATCTAACATTAGCACGTATCAAAACTTAAATAGGAAACACCTTTTTGACATAGAAATTGCTGGTAAATTGTGCACACTAATTTTGAAACACCCCCGTTGTGTTTAATAGAAAAAATCCTCAAGATGGCTGTGAAATATCAAGAGAAAAATATGGAGTAACATTAAAATTTCTATATCTACTTTTATTGCTCCATCCTTTCCCGTCAAAAATTCACAGCCAACTTTTTCTAATGAAGACCTGATATATCAGATAAATATATGTTAAACTGTCTTGTTTATTACTTTGTAGACTCAATTGTATAACCAGCACCACCTGGCGAGTTTTCAAACAGTTATACAACTAGATTTATGATTTCAACCTCTGCTTACCATTAATGTCTTTAGATCCGCTCGTTCGTCCGGATTCTTGCGAAGACACCTATCGACGAAATCTTCAAATTCGGCCGAGAATATTCCGGAAGGTAACTTTGGAGGTGGTTGATTTACTATGTAATCCAGCAGCTCGAAAATGGCCATTGGTTTAGGCGCTTTAGAGCTATCCGGCGAGTCTCCCTCTTTGCTTTTCCCAAATATTGCGGCCAACGTTTTCGCATCTGGAGGTGGTATTGGATACATCCCAATAGCCATCTCTACCAGAGATAATCCTAAGGAGTAAATATCACTTTGTACTGAGTAGCGAGTGCCTTGCAGTCGTTCCGGCTGAAAATATGTTTATAATGCCACTTGGTCCACGTTGATAATGTCTGCATACTTACAGACATGTAGCTTCTAGTGCCAACAAATGAGTTGGCCATGGAATCTATAAGTTGTCCTGAGACACCAAAATCACAAATTTTTATTTCTCCACTACTATTAACTAAAATATTACTGGGTTTTACGTCTCTATGCATAATCGCATGTTTGTCTCTTAAGTAACTCAAGCCTTTTAGTACAGCTGATGTAATTTTTCCAAGAATATTTTCAGGGATTCTTCCTGCTTTCTTCAGGATAAGGTCCAGTGATCCAGCGTCCATATACTCGATACAAATACTAATTTCACCATCGCTATAGAAAGCACCATAAAAGCCCACAATGTGTGCAAAGTTACAGTCGTGAAGTATTTTCAATTCCCTGATTATCTGTTTCTTAATTGCAGGTTTGACCTCTAGGTGAATGAGCTTCCGCGCCATGATCACTCCGGTTGACTTATGCCTGACTTTGTTTACTACACCTCCGTTGCCAGAACCCAGTTCTCCCAGTTTTTCAAAATCATCATCTGATAATTCACCCGAGATCTTTTCTTTTTGACAGAGAAAGATTTCTATACGCTTTCTTTGGATATCGTCCATGTCGAGCGATTCTAGTCGAGCTGTTATTTGGTCTATTGCACTTTTACCAACACTAGGTGCTCTGAAATGTAAGAAAATAATAGGGTAATTTAAAGAAGGGCACTGGAACTCAAAGAGAATATTGATGAGAAAAATATCGAAATTTGTTATAATTGGTTTAATTTTAGTAACCATCATCAAGTTTTTTTATATAGGGACATGAATGATGAAACATCCGACTAAAAATTGAACAACACCCACTAGGGCAGAAAGAGTGCCCACGAGATTGTACAATTTAATTTAGAATATCGCTGCAAAGAAGGTCAGAAAGACATAAAAACGATTTTTTTTTAATTTAGTTTTATTTTTACGAACATTTTTGGAACTTTGAAAATTTCAAAATGTCATTAAAATCTGCCCCCAAATGCCCAACTTTGCTCCAGTGTAATAAAATTCATATGTCATATAATAATAATAATAACAAAATATAGAAAAAGTTGATTTGACTGGGTACCCAACTGGAGTTACGCTGACTCTACCTGTACAGTAAAAATTTTAATACTATTAAATTAGCATTTGTCACGGCATTTGTTGCTGAAACATTTTGACTCACTATTCTCAGTTTTCTTTATTATAAATAAAACAATCCCATGTAAATGCCCAATTTAAGTAAATACGCAGAGAAAAAGCCTATAGATATAAACCATAAACCCTCAATATATTTTTCAGGTATTTACCCAACCACACTCAGTCCCATCTCAATGTTTAGCCACAGAATACTAACGCTGGTAAACAGATCATAACAGATGCGTTATTAGTAAACAACATACTTTTCTTATCATTGTCAAATCCTGCAATAAATAGGTGTTCTATTGTATTGTATTCAATGTGAGTGGACTTATACAGTCCTCCACCGCGACCTGCGGTCTATTGTGGCTCACTCGAAGTGTTACCAGCAAGGTTTGCCCCGGCTAGCTCCACTAGTTGTCACCCGTTATGCCCAGACCCTCAACGAATCTGATGAGTCTCTCGGGCGACACTGCGTTTGCATCTTGAAGTTCAATGATCGTGTTTCCGAATAGAGAGTATCTTGATCTGACAATAGCCGGGCAGTCACATAGGACGTGCTCAACTGTCTCGTCGTCCTCCAAGCACAGCCGACACTCCCTTTCTTCGGACAGTCCGAGTCTGTGCAGGTGAGATCTTAGGTGGCTATGTCCTGTGTACATACTGGCAGTGGACACTCTGATTTGTCTCCTATTTAGTCTAAGGAATGTTTGGGCAATAGGTATCTTATCAGCATATTCACAAATAAAAAATGAAATAGTGAGTATTTAAAAGGGGGTAAAGAATTTACGAGGGACTGCGCTTCGTTGGGACAGCGTTAGTTCAAGACCAATGTTCGTGGTGAAGAGCCACATGCTGCCAGACCTGCCCCTGCTGCAAAACTGAAAACATTGGATCTAGACAAGGCAGGACGATAAACTCCCCCAAGTCAAGGCGTGGTACCGTGCTGAAGAATGAATGACATAGGGGTGATTGTGCCACAAACGGTACACCTCCAGTGAATGGGCGAACCCTGGTAGTAAGTAGCCTTGCTGTAGTAATGCGGGGCCCTGCTGCAGTTGACATTTATTTCCCTTGCTACTCGTGGGAACAAAGCCTGGAGCATAATAATTCTACGTCCGACAAGTCATTATGTCTTTGCGCCGGTCATTATGTCTTTGCGCTGCAATTCCAAAACTGTTGTCACACTGGTATGGATACCGGGCCATCATGGTCACAAAGGCAATGAGAGACCCGACTCTCAGACTAGGAGGGCGGCGGGCTCTGCATTCGTAGGCCCCGAGCCGGCACTGGGAGTCCCATACTCTCTGGTCAAGGCTGAACTCCAGAAATAGAGCCATGCCAAGTCCCAGGACTGGTGGGAGAACCTACTCGGACTATCACACTAAAAAAAAATCACGGGAACAGGGATGGCAAAAGCCATTTCTCAGACTAAATAGGAAACAAATCAGAGTGGCCACAGCACTGTACACAGGACATAGCCACCTCAGACCTCACGTGCACAGACTCGGATTGTCCGAAGAGACGGAGAGTCGGCTGTGCTTGGAGGACGACGAGACAGTTGAGGAGATCCTATTTGACTGCCTGGCTATTGCCAGATTGAGATACTCACTGTTTGGAAACACAATCAATGAACCTCAAGATGCAAATGCAGTGTCGCCCAAGAGACTCATCAGATTCGTTGAGTGTCTGGGCATGACGGGTGACAACTAGTGGAGCTAGCAGAGGCAAACCTTGCTGGTAACACTTTGAGTGAGCCACAATAGATCACAGGTCGCGGTGGAGGACTGTATAAGTCCACTCATATTTAATACAATACAATACAGTATTTAAAAAAAAAGAACTAAAAAATCAAAATGTATTAAAATTTTAACTTTCAGCTCATAACTTCATAAACTTTCAGCTCTACATTATAACTCCATGACTTTTAATTGTTGTTCTTGAAACTCATTTCATGTACATTTATGCTTTAAAGTGTCTTAAACTACCGAACTTTTCAAAACATTAGTAAGTGCTTTCTTTTGTCTCCCTTTGATTTATAAAAAAAAGGTACTCCCCCAATGTTGCAACTCACCTTTCTCGATAAAACTACTGTTGACTGATCCAAAAGTAGACACAAAGCTTCAAGTGAGCTTATCTAAAACTATGTTACTCAAGACACGTAATAAAAATAAATATTGTTAGCAAAGTGAATGAATGAATGAATGAATGAATGAATGAAATATATTATCATTAGCTTTAAGCTACTTCCTAGAAATATATTGTAATGTATCTAATCCTAATCCTAATGCATAAATACATCTGCAACACTTATATCATATTAGTTCAACAGCCAACACCGCACTCATTAAACATTCCCAAAAAATTAGTCTAAATTCTCCATTATTTAAAGTTTTATTTTTTAAGTCGTTTCTACAAAGTACAGTTTCTTAACTTCTCGGACAAACCTACTACTAGTAAGTACACTTTTAATTTCTAGACATACTCTATTGAAAAGTCTTAAGCCATCCCCAAACAGGCTTTTTTGCATATGAGTTGTTCTAGCAAATTCAATATCAAAATTCTCTCTTGATCTTATGCCATATGAGTGCCTCTTATAACTTGGAAGTATTCCTGTAAATACTCGGGCAATAATCTATTTTTTATTTTAAAAATTAACACAATATTGGAAATGTTAATACTCTGTTCCACTGAAAGCCACTCAAGAGACTTTAACATTAAGTTAATTGGTGTATACCGAGTACAAGCTAATATAATTCTCATGGCTTTATTTTGCAACAACTGGAGCCTCCAAAAATCACTACTCTTACACAATATTAATAATGAGTTGTAATAATTGAAATGAGGATATACTATTGTATTATATACAAGAAGGCAACTCTAGTGACTAAGGTCTTGAGCTATTCTTCTAAAAAGTGCACTGTTTATTTAAAAAGTTTCTTTGTTTTTCTTGTTTCAAAGAATTAAATTATGAGTAAAATATTTGATAATGGAATGAGTAATGCTACGCCTGTGTTGTGTTAACTACGAAGTAAAACACAAAGGTTTTAGAAAAAAAATTCCAAAAGTTGTTTTAGAAATTTTTTTTCAGAATTATAATGGTATTTTATAGTTTTAGGTTTATTTAAATTTCATAAAAACCCAAACAGATAGAGCAATTCAATTTTTGACATTATGCTATTGATATAATTGTGTAAAACATTCCCCACTTAACCGACTTTGTAACTCTTATAGTTTTTGAGATTCTATTATATAAAAATGAAATATGTTGCTCAAACACATTGAATATATAAAGTAGGAACTTAACACTAATACAAAATACAACTACAGTAAAGATACACAGATGATTGCATCTTCAATAAACCACTGAAAGTGACAGCAGCATCTTTTCCAATTCTAGGACAAGTTTTTTTAAAAAATTGTTGACTCAAATAATTCTTGCTTTTCAAATAGTTGCAGTCATATTCATGCAATAATAGCAATCCAATATTAGTTCTCAATGAATTTGGGGATGACAAATAATTAAATACAAAATATGGTAGTAGTACGAGACTACTAAATATAAGATTAAATAATGAGCTAAATAATAATGGAATATTTCTAACTTGCTACCTACCACATCTTTGATATTCACATATGTTCACCACTGAATTTCAAAAATTGTTGATAGAGAGGTTGAAATGAATAGGATGTTTTTGAGACTTTCAAGCTTATTTTAGATCTCTGAAATATCATTATTTTCTCATGATTACCCTCTATGATCCACAAAATATCTTTCAATAAAGTGAAATATAAAATATGGTACAATGAAGAAAAACAATACTTACGGGGCTGGTTCAGCTGGAGCTTCATATGTGGAAGAAGTTGGAGTTAAATTTGGTGTCTGGTCAATAGAACCAGGGGGTAGGGTAAGATTTAACTTGTTTTTGGACATTATGCATTAGTACAGTCCAATCTGCAAATTCTCAATTGAGACTAACCAATTTAATTTATGGGGCCCTATGCTGGTACTTGGTATGTGGAAAACAACTCGTCTGCAAATCAGATAAGACTTAGGCAAACGTTGACTAATTAAATTATTATTTTTAGACATACTTTTCGTTTATATATCCGGCTTTAGAATAATAATTATTCCCTCAACTTGTCCAACCCACTCCAGCCCAAATTAAATTATCTTTTCTCTTGAATCTTCCTATGCTTCTCTCTCGGGTTTGTTTTGTGTTTATTTATTTTTATTTTACACAACTTTGACAGTGACAGCTGATTGCAATTACAGTCACAATTGACGTCACAATAAAGAACAACAAATTCGACCAATACGAAATGCCTATTAAACTTAAGAGCCTCAGAATTCCCGGACTAACTTCTATCTTCGTCATATTCGATATGCTAGAAAGAGTCCAACACATCTTGAACTCCTTGGAGTAACGTTTTCTTTGTCCTCCTTAATGATATTATTGTGACGTCTTAATTCTAGTCTATTGACAAATATCACAAATATCTCCCAATAAAAAATAAAAAATTCATGATTAAACAAATTTGCCCAAAATAGAAAGCTTCTATATGTTTTCCTCTAATTACTGCTAAATGGTACGTTGTTTTAGGATTGTACATACATTACCTATAAAGATGTTCTATGGAATTACTTTTATAACAAAATCATGATGGACCTAGTGTTGGTGTCTCTTTGATAAGAACACAAAAAGCTGACAACATGGGTAATTGTTTTAAGAGGGCAACCACAGATGATATTTCTCTTCTAAGAGGCTCTGATAGCCTAAGAGAATCATCTTCTGATCCTGTGAGCCCACCAAATTATCAGGTAATAAAAACTCTTTTATTGCTTTATCACCATCACCTTGATATTTAGAAAGCCTACACGGATATTTGGGCCTCCTTAAGTTAGGTATCTATTGACATCTTTACTAACTATTCAATGATGTGAGTATTTGCTTCATATATACAGTCTGTCCTAGCAACCTATATCATTTGTATGTAATGGGATCTCAAAAACTTTAAGAATTACAAAATCAGTTGGGGATTGTTTTAGACAATTATATACTTAAATATCATAATGGCAAAAACCAAATTGCTCTTACTGCACAAAAACTAAAGTATACCATCATTATAATTCCTTTATTTTGCAAATCAATTCTAGTATGTGAAAAATTTATAAAGCAACTGTTTGACTGAAATATGCCCAATGATTTTTGGGGTTTATCATTTTCTATTTTTTTTGGTGGTCATAATAGACTTTTTTATTTTTTATTGAAACAAACTGTGAATATGTTGATATGATACCTATTTGTTCTTCATCTACTTTTATTTTTTTATGTTGGTCATGTTGGACTTTTTAATTTTTTATTAAAATACTGTTTGAAACAATTGCCACCACAATACATCTACAACTTGGTTTTGTGGTGAGAATTGGTATATCCATAATTGACCCAGTTCATCTTGTTGGAACCAAAATACCTATTGCACATTTTCTTAGGTGAAACTGCAGCTCTAATCTAAGCTTTCAGTGGACAATTGCAAATAAGTATTTAGTTCCAGTCCGAATTTTTTCAAAAATTAATTGGCAAATCAAGCCAAATACTAAAATGTAAAAAATTTATATATTGTTAGTTATTAAGAATTTATTCCAATCTTGGTACTTGCCTGCTAAAGTGCCTCTTTGCAAATTATTTTCTGTTCTCCAATGATGATATTTATGTTTGTTAAATATTTTCCAGTTCAAATTGGCATTCAGTTATAAACCATTATACATAGTTATAAATAAAATGTTCTTCTAGGAAAATCATTTCCTTGAAGACTTTGGACCATATGAGGTTTATATGGGTGAAAGCAAAGTTTTTTAGAACTAATTGTGCAATATATTCATAATTCCTGTTTCTTTGTTTCTCTGTGCATTGATATCGCTCGGGAAATTGTTCTTCATATGGAAGCATTGGAGTTAAGAGTACCTCTGTAGCTTGAAAATAAACTTCTAACATATCATGTGTTCTTCCTTGGAATAATTAACTGCCATAATATCTCTATTAATATATAAATGATTAAGAATTTATGTGAAAAATGTGGAAGTTTTTTCTAATTGATCTCCTGCTACTGCAATTTTTTTTCCCATTTAGTAACTCTGTTACTATATAAGATCTCTTCACTAAACATCGAAAAAACTCACCCTGTATATATATATTTTCTTCAATTCTATGGTTCTTACAGTTAGTATACTCTACCAATGTGCAGAGGCCAAAAGCCAGAAAAAGAAAAAACCTGATGATTTTTCAAAAGAATAGTACAAACATGTTAATAGGGAAAATAGGGCCTTCAGTTGCGAATAAAAAGTATATTCAAACTGCAAATAAAAAAGGTCAATATTTAAAAAAATAAAGTTAAAGCAGATGTGTCAGAAACAAAGTGTGATAAAAGGAATTTATTATGTGGTATAAATGAAAAATTCTTGAAGAGGAGGATCATCAGTTTTAAGACTTATTAAAGGTGTTAAGCATTACTGAGTGTCAATATATAGGTACCAAAATATTTCAGAAAGGTTGGTAACAGACTTTCTGCAGTTGTGATGAACAAATGGATATTTTTACAAAAAGCAGTTTTTTTGTGAACACTGGCAAACAGAAAACATATAAGTAATTTTTAGGAAGTACTATCAGTTCAAAGTACTCCACCTTTGTACCATCCATCTCCTAGTGTAACTCGTTCGGTGACCCAACTTACAGAAGAGGAACAAATTAGGATCGCAAAACGTATTGGATTAATTCAACACTTACCAACTGGAAAATATGATGGGTGTAAAAAAGCCAGGGAGTGTGTCATATGCATGGGCGAATTTATGGTACGATTTAATAAAAATGTAGTGCAATACCCTTTTATAAAGTTCTAATATTTTCTTAAGGTCGGCGACGCATTACGTTATCTTCCATGCATGCATACATATCACATGGCATGCATTGATGACTGGCTGATGCGCAGCCTAACCTGTCCTAGTTGTATGGAACCTGTAGATGCAGCATTATTAACTAGCTATGAGACCAACTAACTGATGATAATGGCCTGTGCCTTATTAATTTAACATTTAAGCCACAATTTTGGGTAAGTAAAGAAAATGGCTTGTCTGGTAATGAGTAAATGGAATAGTTAGTAAGGCGGATTATAAAGGCAGCCATGATCTTAGGCTTTGAAATATCAAAGAACGCAGTGTGCCCCTGCTTTTTCACTAAGCTGCCTACAAGAATGAGGGACTACCTCTCTCTTTCCAGACTACTAAATCTACCGTAAAGGTACTTAAAAACATAAACCTTTTTTTTAATTTTAGTGACTTTAAACTGTGATGTAGCAAATAGAGATTTTTTTGAATTTTTAAAGGTCTGGTTTAATAAATATTATCCTTGTTTTCCGCATGTGCATTTAGGTTAAGTGGTGTCTATATTAATTACGACGATTGTAAAAATATTGTTTTTATATAGGAATAAATTCTATTCTATTCTGTTCTATTCTTTAAAAAATTAGTTTAGTTTTTGCCTGTTTTATTTTCCTCAGATCTCTCTTTGAATGCTGTGCAGCTCTTCATTTCAGTCAAGTGACTTTATAACTTCATACATTTTTTTATTGTAAAGTTTGTGAGAAAAAAATCTGTGGATCTTTCACATCAAGATATTTTGTTTATTGCTGCTATTATGCTGTTTGGTTTATAATTTCATTATGGATAACCACGGATGGTGCACACATTTAACATAACATTTTTGAGGTCATCAGAATAACTTTGACTGTGTGATTAGAAGAGCTATTTTTGAGAAGAATTCATCAATAATAGTTTCAAATTTTTTTATAAAAACTTTATTCAATTTATCTAAAAAAAAAATAATTTCAATAGGTAATGAAATTATATAATTGGGGGATAATTTTCTGTATAGTATGAGAAATAGTTTTACAGAATCTGATAAGTATCTAACCAGCACATAAACAGCAATTCAGCTCCTAATTGCTAATTAAAGAATTTATTAACCAAATACCAATTGACTTCCAGTATGAAAAGAAACATTAAATATTAATACATACAACTAAATCATCAAAAAATTATAAACCATTCTATATATACAGTGAGAAAATGTGTAAAAGCAGATAGTTTATTCAGGTGGGTTATCAACTACAACCACATCAACACTTGGCAAATTCCATTTACATTTGTCTGAAAGAAATTGATAGACATCTGGAGACAATTTGTGAAGAGAAGTGAAAAATTCAATATCCTCATCATTAAGATCAGTCTTTTCTCCTAAAAAAAAAGTTTCAGAATATCTCTTTAATATCAATAATTTGAAGACTTACCTAATAGTAAACTTATTATTGTAAGTAAGCTTGGAGGTACCTGGTGGTGTTGTTGGAGTTCATTAAGAATAGTTCTCATATCTGGTGCAGTGGGGGTCACCATCCTCTTTTGTTTAAGCATTCTTTTTATGCTAGCAATATCGCGACTGTGCTTTTTAATTTGTCTTAAATAGTTTTTTGTTACATTTGGTTTTGGGTGACTTATAGGTCCATGTTTTGTTGAAGTTATCGAATCCGACTTCTGTGGTGCATGATTTTGTTTTGATGTTGTTTGCCGAGGTGTATTACAGGATACACCATTTTCAAACCCTTTTAGAGAGTAGCTAAACTCCTCTTCGCTCTCTTCCTTCACAAATAATGAATTAGTCCCCAAACTTCTATCTTTTGTCATAAATCTAGATGGGCCAGGCCCTGGAGCAGTATTTATATTTGCAATTTCTGTTTCTGCTGCTAAAATGTAACCATCAATACTATTAGATTTGACAAACTGATTGGACATCTGCTGTTTGAGAGGGCGGCTTGTATGTGCTTGCCATGATCGGTTTGCATTGGCAGGAACAAGTACTCCATTTTTAATTATGTAAGATTCAATTTTAGGAGATATTGTAAACATGTTGTCTGTATCCAGAACAAAAACTGTCCCATCATCATTAGCAGGCACAACTTTAACATCATTATACTGATTTGATGGTAAATAAACTGGGGTGTCCTTTCCAGAAGGTGAACATGGTGAGACCACATCCGCACTGTCCCCATCAAGGGTTGGTATAGCACCCTGAAGAAGGCGCTTTCTTTGGGAGTTGGGAAACCATTTATCTTCAAAGTGAGTTTCACACACTACTTTATTTCTAAGCTGTTCTTCGTCAAGGTCGTAGAAACTTGGATTACAAACGTTTTCTATCCATGTTACACATCTTTCTCGGTGCTTTACTGGATAGTGGAAAAAGTGGAGGTTTTCAGCACTTTTCGTGGTATTAGGGCAATTCTTATAGGAACATCGACAACCTCCCATGGTAAGGTTTATTTAATTGTTGTCTTGTTCTGTTTGTTTGAATGAAAATTGAAAACCTAAAATTAAACAAATAAACAAACGCGGTTCTTGAACGGATACCAACCTAAGGAAGAAAGAATTTTGTTCACTTGTGTCATGTGTCAACGATACCTGTCATCTTGACAAATTTTTTTTGCGGTGTAGTGGTATGCTTGTAGGAGTAGAAAGTGTACGCAGTACCCTGACCATGCAAATTGCAAAGATATAAAATAAATGATTTGATATAAAAGAATAAGAAATGGGGATGTATTTTTCCGTACATCTGCTGACAAATAAACCTGAGGTAATAATAGAAAATAAAACTATGACAGGTCAGTGGTTCACAAAAAAAAACTGTAATATTACACTGATTACACTGAGAACGCTATGTATGCCTGCACCCTGCACGGGCATATAGCCCGTGCAATATGCCCCCTTGTCTAGATCGTTTACGTTGACCTATGACCTATGCTAATTATACTCTGCCTAAGCCCATTGTCGTCATATACTAACGCCCGCTTTTAGAAGTCCAGTTTAAATCTAACCCAAAATTTAAACTACAGATTTGACAACTTTGACGTATACTGCGATGTTCATCTGTCAACATTTATGTGGAGTTTAAATTTGGATTGTAAAAGTCGGCCTTTAGTTAGAACGAATCGAATTGATTAGAAAGAGAATGAATTTTTTTGTGTCGCCCTCTGTCCCGCAAATCAGAAACTAATTCTATAAGTAGACGCGAAACTGTAGTTTTCTATAAAAATCTAACAGCTAAACTGTTTTTATGTGACTGTTTTTCTATTTTACAGGCAAAAATGCCTAGATTAAATTAAAGCAATTATAATAGTTAGGTAGCAGTTTGCTAGATCAGTAAAACAGATAAGTGAAGAGATAGAATATGATCCTAAATATGTCTTTTTTTGCAATATTTGATGGGATTTTTTCATAAAATGCGCCCTGAAAAAAGGGTAGTCAGCAGCGTCGCAGGAAGTAGCGACGCTGACGGAGACATCATCAATGAATTCTCTTGGCTTCTACAAAAATACAGGCTGAAGCTGATAACATATTGATTTTTGTAAACGTTTGTTGAACCAATCAGAGTGTAAGAAGTATTTTTAAAGGGTGAGGTTGTCTGGATTTTTTGATCTAGTGCAAACTATCTAAATGTGACGTGATAGCCGGGTTTAATATTTATAGCGAGCGAAAGCTCGCTGGATTTAGCCCATGCAGGTGGCAACTCTTTTCCGTGAGTCCACCACTTTACTGGGCGAGGGTATGGAAACAGGCGGAGGTGGTCCACCACCGGACAATACAGGCCCCCCCGGCCAGTTGGCTTATGAAAATTACAACCATCCAGTAAATTACCAGCATAAATATAAGCTGTAAGTATACCTGTAGTGTCCTTCAATTGCACTGCAAGCCCTGTATTTGCGTAGGTAAACATTCAAAAGGAGATTATCACCCTTACTTAAAAGTCTTTTAAGTGGTTTAGATCATAATGATCTCTGTTGGCATTGTGTGAACAGACCATGAAAACTTCAATTTACAACCTAAACTCTAGGAGTTATTGTAATATTATTGTTAAATGTTAAATCATGACCCTCCCTCAATGACAACCCCAGGGATGACCATGATTTGCAAAATTGCCTTTCAAGTTCAAATTATTTCTACCTTTAGTAGTCTTTGCATCATATTATTAGATTATTTTCATAACATTCTATGGAAAACAGTAAGTAATGCTTTAATTTGCCTGTCTCTTATCTTTACAAAAACCACTAAGAACATTTGAATCTAAAAACTGTACCAAATTTACAGGATCAGAGAATTTGTAATATATAGGTAAACAGTGGGAGTGGGAGCACAACACTGACATAACATATAAATAAGAGCAAAATAGGGGCTTTTTATCTGCAAGCTTAGTGCCAAACATTTTTATGAGAATAACATTTTTTGGCATGCATTTTCTCATAAAAAATATCATTAGGTCTAGTTGTACAATTGTAGTTTATTGTTTAAGCTTGGGTTTAAACCCTGCTTAGTAGGTAATTAAGCAATGACTGCATGGTGAGTGAAGGTTGGTTTATACAGCAAATAAAATATGACTTATTCTCATGCTTTTTATTATTAACATATATGCACTAGTGATGTGCATAAAGTATCTATTCGTTACTTGAGTACTCGATACTTCAAGATATTCCAAGTACTCGAATCTTAGTTTGGAAAGTATCCCTTACTCAGATTCGAAACCTCCTCGATAGAACGGAGCCGGTCGGGGGGCGCATCGAATAGCCGGTGGGTGACAGAGCGAGGGAATCGGGCGAAAAGATGTTTGTATTGGAGTTTTATAACTTGCTATGGTATTTATGGTACCTTTTTATTAGTACCTAGGTGCCTATTGTATGCCTATTGGGCTATCGGGTTAAGGTCAAGAGTTGGGATATAGGCTTGTTTTTCATATTTTGGGTAGTTTTTGGAGGACTGGGTCTAAAGGGTTAAAATGAATGTTTTGTTTGTTTTTATACAAAATTTTTTTGGAAAACTAAGTGGGAAACTAGTGAAAAACAAAGTAGAAAACTAATTAAGAAAAAACAATATTGATTTTTGCACTTAGTTATTTTTACCTAATAGAAATGACCTAATGAACCCATATCTATACCAGTTTTGAGTTAAACATTACATATAATGACTCATTCTTTTTTTTGTAAATTTGAGAGAATACTTCATTTTATTCTTCATCTATCATTATTTTAATAATTGATTATAAATGTAACAAAAATCGTCAAATTCAATTCAATGATCAGCAGTTTATAAACAGAAAAGTTAACATTTATTGGTTAACTTTTCCCGAACTTTTTTAAAAAAGTTAATAAGATTTCTAAAAACTGTAAATTTAGGAAAATTTCCTATAATTTACAGTTAAACTAATTGTTTTCCTGAATGTGATTGATGAAATGTGATTTTGCACAAAAAATATAGATAATATTGAAAAATAAAATTGTGACCAGTACGCTTCTAACCAAAGATCAAATTGTTAAAATATGCTAGAAGTGAGACAAAATTGAAACATCTGTTTTTCGCTATTTTGTTTTCAGCACTGTTGATTTCACATTTTTTTTTCGTTAAATAAAATCGGTCAAAATAATCTGAACATGAGATCTTTATATGGAATTCTCACTGGGGTTCGAATAAAAAATAATTAACAATAAATGTATTTTGTCTCTTTATCGCCTGCTTGACAGCACACCCAGGTTCTATTTCTAATGGGGTGTCGGAATGGTCCAATTAGTATTGCAAGGGCCGAATCGAACGGAGTTCAGTAAATTTGATATTGATTACAAAGTAAGGAATACCGAGTATATCAGATACACGAACCTAAAGTAATCAAAAGTACTCGATACTCCCGAAAGTAATCATTGCACATCACTAATATGCACCAAATAAAATCCAAATGAAATATGAGGTGTTCATTATAAAACTTCATCTAGTTGGCTGTGAAATGTCAAAAGAAGAGGATGGAGAAACAAAAGTCCATTTACTTTGATTATGTCATCTTTTTCTGCCAAAATTTCATAGCCTGCTAGATGAATTTTTATAATGAACACCCCGTAAAATAATGAATAAGAAGTTAACCAACTTTTAACTTGTTATTTGTATTTGAAAACATAAGTGTGCATGCCCTTGTTTTACATGTCATGGTCAATAGAATGTTTACATATGATAAATGTCATATATAGTGTCATCTCATTGGTTAAATATTTATTCCTTACTTTATTTACAGTATGGTGATCCAGTGAAAGACCAATTGAAAAACATCCAGTTACTTTTTTAATTTATTTATTATTTTATTTGGTGTATAAACCCACCTCAACTTTCCCATAGAAAAGACTGTAAGGCCAGATTTTGCAATTAACCCTAAAAGTCTGGTTCAGCTAAACTCGACTGGTACTTAAACTTGCCCATAAGAATCGCATTGCTGTCATATTAATTTACTTTGCGACACTTGCTGACAGCAATGCTTTTCTTATTGCCGAGTTCAAGTACCAGTCGGGTTTAGCTGAATGCGACCTGTACAATCATGCCTAAAGGTGACATTTATTGGTTAAACCACATTTTAATAATTGATGGTCGAGAATGTCTTTAAAGACATCACTAAAAATGTGCACATACAACTTGTACAACTGGGTTTATGGTATTTTCAACTCAGTTTTCAATTAGTAATGGTAGTTATTTGGTGTAAAGGTTTTGACCTTCACAAAACATATCAGAGAAAACGTATACTATAATATTTTAATGTTAGTGTTGTAAATAATTAATTTGAGCAATTGTGCAATTTTTGATCTCTTAAAAGAGTATACGGGGTGAGTTTTATTAAATTTTTGGTACAAATATCCTTGGAATTATAGCAGGTATAGAAGAGTTTAATTGGGAAAAGTGAGTTTTATAAGCTCATCTTTAATTCAATTTTATTACAAAATTTGACAGCTGTCAAAAAATATTTAAAGGAAACAAGTAGCTGCGTCAACATGAAATTTTAGAAGAAAATGCTTTAATTAATATATCAGAACTCATCTAGTATGATAAGACCTGTCATTTTTGACATGACACAAACATATAGCTCATTCACTTATTTTTGCTATCTCATTATCTTTGAAATCTTTCTTTTTTTATTCCGGTCTTCTTTCAGCACATATCAATTTCTTCTGTCATCAGATAGACAATGCTGTTTCAAGGAATAAAGTTTTGATGGGCGTTTCCAATTTTTTCATATTACTATGTTATCTTAGAACCTATGAGAAAATGTTGCAGTTGACCATCTCCTCTAGGAGACTGGTTTTCAATGGGATATTATTAGACATTTCCTAGGAAAAATAGCCACTTGTGATGCTTTATTTCATAGGTTTCTATGTCACTTTGGTTGGTGTTTTAGTTTTAAAAAAACGCTCTCTTTAAACTTTTTTTTTTTGAACTGAGGCTAGCTATGCTATATATGTGATTGTAATGCAAAACTCTTTCTGATAAAAAAAAAAAACTGGGTTTGTGTCATATAATAGTGGTGAAGTTAGCAAAATTACTGCAAATAATACTCCTCATTTTTATTACAAAATGACCAACATCTCGACTAGTTATTTAGTCTTCTTCAGGAGTATTTTTCAGTGGAGACTGAACAGTCAATATATAAATTATTGTTACTAGAAACACAAACTCCATCTGAGTAGTCAAATACACTGGTATCTTAGGTTAGACAAATCACCTATTTGCTCCATATGCTTCGAGAGTGTTAATGGTAATTAATTACCATTCACACTCTGATACCTAGTTCAGGTTATATTGACTGTTTTCTCTAATGAAAAACAGCCCTGATGAAGACTAAATAAAAAGGAGGGGTGTATTATTTGTCTTAATCCTGTTAACTTCACCAGTATTGCATAGCTTAAGGATACTTATCATCATCATCATCATGTATTTGTGCCATATCATATGTAAAAGATATTGTATTGTATTATATTCAATGTGAGTGGACTTACACAGTCCTCCACTGCAACCTGCAGTCTATTGTGGCTCACTCGAAGTGTTTATTTATTTATTTATTCATTTTATTTATTTCATTTTATTATTATCAAAATGCAAAACAGTATATAACAAATTATAGAGCTAACGATAATCGTAAATAGTCCCAGTAATCAGGCTGCAGTGCACCTAGATGCTGAAGCATCTGTATGTGCCTACAGAGCTAGACCAAGCAGAACAAAAAAAAATAAATAACAAACAAAATTATCCAAATCCTCGAACTACACTATGTCGGGTGAGAATACATAAGACCATTAAAGAAGAAAAACTAAAAAGTTAATACTCATGTTTGAAAAAGGAAAATAAAAATATACATTATAAAAATAGTTAAGTACTTTAGGTACAAATCTTGTCAAAAAGCCTTACATTCTCAGCAATAAACACTCTACATTTTATGTTAAACAAAAATAATGTTTTTATGTGTCTTATTTCCCCAGACAATAGGTTGGAACATTTCACGGCTAGATAGTCTATAAACTTTAAGTTGAATGTTGTTCTATTGAAAGGGATTAACAAATTTTTATTGGAATTTCCTATAGTAAGGTAATTGTGGTTAGCATATATATCCCCAATTTATCCACCTTGTGATAGTAACAGCATATAGAGTGTATATATAAACTTTTAAGGCTACATACATTGTTGTCAAATAAAAGGTGTTGAGGGGTACATCCTGTTTCTTTTATACATTATTTTAAGTCTATACTTCTGTATTGTAACCAGAAGATGTAGACTATTTCCATGTACAGCACCTCACACAACTATAGCATATATCAAGAGAGACTTGACAAGTGATTGGTATATCATCATAAGAGTCCAGGGCTCAAAAATTCAGTATCATCCGCGTAGGATAAAATTCGAAACTCGTCACTTATATTATTTATTATAAACGTAATAATAAATACGTAATACCCAGGAAGGTTTGCCCCTTCTAGCTCCACTAGTTGTCACCCGTTATGCCCAGACCCTCAACGCCTCTGATGAGTATCTCGGGCGACACTGCGTTTGCATCTTGGGGTTCAACGATCGTGTTTCTGAACAGTGAGTATCTCGATCTGGTAATGGCCGGGAAGTCACATACGACGTTCTCAGCTGTCTCGTCGTCCTCCAAGCACATCCGACACTCCGTCTCTTCGGACAGTCCGAGTCTGTGCATGTGAAATCTTAGGTGGCTATGTCCTGTGTACATTGAGTGCAGTAGCCACTCTAATTTGTCTCCTATTTAGTCTGAGGAATGTTTGGGCTTTTGCCCTCCCTGTTCTCATGATAAATTTTTTGGTGTGTGATAGTCCGGGTAGGTTGTCCCACCAGTCCTGGGACTTGGTATTGCTCCATTTCTGGAGTTCAGCCTTGACCAAAGAGTATGGGACTTCCAGTGCCGGCTCCGGGCATGCAAATGCAGAGCCCGCCGCCCTCCTAGCTAGAGAGTCGGCCCTCTCATTGCCTTCGTGACCACGATGGCCCGGGATCCATACCAGTGTGACGCTGTTATCCTGCGATACATTGTTCAGAGTCCTGTGGCAATTCCAAACAGTTTTGGAATTGCAGCGCAAATACATAAGCGATAGAAGCGCTGCCCGACTATCCGAGAAGATCTTTATTGATCTATTGTGTCCTCCGTCCTCTATTAGGTGTCAAGCGCACAATTCAATGGCATGTATCTCTGCCTGAAACACTGTGATGAATCGGCACAGGCTCTCTCTAATACAGATACCATCCGATCTCCTGTACACTCCGGAGCCAGCCCTTTCGTCGGTTTTGGATCCGTCCGTGTACCAGGTACTTCCTGCCAGTTGTAGATCTTCTCCTCGTTCGTCCCAGTCTGCCCGTAAGGGAATCCTGACGACGTAGCGAGTGTCCAATGTACGTTTTGATGCCATTAGGTCGGAGACCATGTTCAATACCGCAAGGCCTTCCAAGCCAGCCTGGGCAATGTTGGTTTGGTCCCACCATCGAATGGGTGCGGTGCTATGTTCGTCACTTGTTGCAGCTGGTATGTCGCCTTCATTACCTCTCTTTCCATGAGTAATGGAAGTGGAAGCAGGTCGAGCATGCGCTCCATGGCTGCCGTGGGCGTCGTTCTCATTGCCCTCTTGATGCAGAGACATACGGGGTGTTCATTATAAAACTTCATCTAGCAAGCTATGAAATTCTGACAGAAAAAGATGGCATAATCAAAATGAATAGACTTTTGTTTCTCCATCCTTTTTTTTTTTTTGACATTTCACAGCCAACTAGATGAAGTTTTATAATGAACACCCCCCCCGTATTTGTCTTTGCAGAGAGCACAGTTTAGCTTTGATGGAGCTCTGTCTGCTCTTTAAATACCAAACTTATGGCCCCATACGTGATTAACGGTCTTTCGGGATACGGCTGATCGGGATATCTAAAACTTCTTGTCAAAGATAACAAGTGTTATGTAATGTAACATGTTCGTAGTTTTAATTAGATTGTAGACAACTTTCGACTTTATATTTAAACATGTTCTTCTAAAATTAAAATATATTAAAATATTTACAAGATATTTAAATGTTTGGCAAAAGCTGGTGTTTTGACAGCTGTTAAGTTATTGAACTGGATTCAGGATGAGCTTATAAAATGGCATTTCTTTGCCTATTTAGACTCTGTATCTGCTTACTGGTATAGTTCCTAATATCCTTGTACTAAAAATTAAATCAAATTCACCTTCCATGTACAAAAACAGTAACAGATTTTTGAATCTTTGACACAAAATTGTTTCTATAATTTTCAGAATAAATACTAGATGGAAGATATTTTCTCTGCTGACTACCATATTTTATTTTACCAGGCAACGCTGGGTTTGCCTAAGAATGCTGCTAATTTTCACAGTTAACTGTTAGCAACTCGTGTTGGATATAGATGCATGCTATTGCCATTTTGTTTGATGTTTTGTCTCTAATCAGCGCCAGCCATCATTACAAAAATGGCCAGTGGCAGTAACACTTGGGATCATGTTAAAAATTAATGAAACTGATGAATGAAACAATGAAGTCAATGCTGCCCTTATAAAGGTAAACGCGGTATAAATTCATCAGGTGGCAAACTGAGATATTCAAATTTAAAGTTTTCTCTTTGGCCCTTAGATAGAATAGATTTTACAACATTTAAATATTTTTTTTGTGGATTCTCCTGAAGCTTATATCTAGAATTACATGGAATATTTTTGTGCTTGATGATATTCAATATTTTATCCAAAAAACTACATAGGTACCGCATTTATCCTTAAATATTATCTACAGTTTTACGAAGAAAGAAAGCGGTATGCACATCTTGGTTTAACATTTGTATAGAACTAAAACAAAAACGAAAAACATTAAGACAAACTACAAACAAAACAAAATAATTCAAAGGTTTGGAGGAAAATTAATATGTTTTATTTGGAGCTAAATTGACTTTTCTGGCTCACCCGTGTTGCACAGCCTCGCCAGAAAAGGGACATTTTTTCTCCTTTTATGACAGCATATGTCATGTTATACAGTACACAGTTCATTAGAAGACGTCATTTAAAAGGCTACGAATTTTTGACAGAATGACATAATGAAAGTAAATGGTTTTTTGTTTTAACACTTTATAGCCTGCTAGATCACGTTTTCAAATGAACACCCTCTACTATTCCTCTGGCTTTTATTTGCAGTCTAGAAAACGCAGTATAAATCATGTACTTAAAACGAACGCCGTAAGTTCACAAACAAAAACTTGACAGCGTTTATTGTTGGTAGAGCTTAGATACCGCGTTCATTCTCGGCATGATTGGCTAATTGTGACATACAGCAGGATTTTGTTAATAGTTTTAAAGAGTTCCTGTTAAGATATGGCATTCATATTTAACCAATACTTGAATCAAAGCAAAAAAAAAAGCGTTTGGCGCCAACAACTCGATTTTCGATGTTTTTGAACATAAGGCGTTCATCCAGGCAGAATACCTACCTGACTTTTGCTACCCAAAATTAAGTCAGAGGAGTGAAAAAATCATTAAGATCTTTGTGGTAACGTTTAAAATATAAACACCCACAATATAGGTACTTGACTACCAGCAGTAAATACCCAGAAACGACTCTAGTTCTAAAACAAACGTTCAACAATATATATCCTTGAAATATCTATTTCAAGGTTTTTCGGTATTTAGCGGGTAGGACGGGTATCCTCGGCCTTTTTAATTGAAATCTCGTAAATCTGGACATTGGTGATTTTGGGTAGGCAAATACTTAGGAAGACATAATTTTAATTAATCTGTAAAGTTGCGATGTCTTCTCTGACGTCTGCATATATCTTAAAGTAACCTGTATATACAGTATTCAGAGACATCAGAATATTGAGGTAAATATGTTAATTTCTCTGAGAAGTTGTATCTTATTAGCATGTCAATCTGCAATAGTTACCAAGAATTTTGTGCATATGTAATTTTATTGAAAAAGCTTTGAAAATTCGTCCAACCCAATTAAGAAGCATTGTGCTTAATTCTGCTTGTTACGTATTAAATCCGTTTGTGCTTTATTATATTATTTTTTGCTATGATCAAATTTAACAAAACGAAAGAGTAAATCCATAGAAACAGGGATATTATATTTAATTATGTTTTTAATATAACTTCACATAAATATTGGATATTGCAGTGTCTAAATTTTGCCACAGTAATTAAAAATATGAAATGTAAATTCCATAGCAATTTCATAAAATACGTGTTCCTCTTTTTAATTAATTGAAGCTTTCCAAATTCTATAGTATTAAATTAATTCGTCCGTAATATCGTCCAATAATGTACCAAATTTCCATCTCTACATATAAATGTTTTGGAGTAAAAGTACTAATCAGTAAAATATCAGGAGCTGGGCGCAGGGCGCACAAATGTATATTTTACAATAGTACAGTTGCAATGCAATAAAATAATACTACATATCAAATAGATTTTATTCAGAGTAAAACCTTCTAACTAATGTTCACTGAAAGCTTTTCCAGTAACATGAAACTTGAGTCTCACGACGATGGCTATGAAACCAGCGCTGATTTGCTGATGAACACTGCCAACGTGAATCACAACCACGAAGTGAAGCGGGAAAAAATGGAAGATCCTTACAGTTTTATTGATGACGACCCCATTCCGATGCTCACCGCAGGACAAGGACCTCCGCATATCATACATGCAATGCCTCCAGTCAACCCTATATTGCCAGGGCCTAAGAAACGAGGAAGGAAAAAGAAAATCAAAACGGAGTAAGTAAAATTATTTTCTTAATTAAGGGTTCATAGTGTTGAAATAGGTAACATTATGCATATATATGCAAAATTTTTATGCATTCTAAAGTATTTTTCTGGGCTTGGAAGCTGTGATCCAGTGGAATTTCTTTTTCGCGGACTTTACCTTTAAAGTCTGCCGCAGTCGTGTATCAAATGTCAGGTACTGCTTCAAATTGCGGAAAAAACTTCAGTTTTCTGGCGATAAAGAGTAATTTATCAGAAAGTGCAAATTTTCTTGGCTCGTCCCGTAACTGTGTTGCAACATGACAGTGGTTCAATTGCTGATAAAAATGTGATTGTTGAAATTAGTCATAAGGGGTCGAAATTAAAATCCCATATTCTTTGGTTAGTTTATGTTTATGCCATGTTTTGTTTTAAATATATATTGATGTTTTAATGAAAAATGGAAATTTATTGATTTCCATTCCCAAAACTGCCAGAGATATTTTTCAATGACATTTGGTAGATCTTGAAAGTTAATTTCCTCAGGTGGTTGACCCCCTGAATCAGTACTAAAATATCTATATAGGGAAAGTTCATTTGAAAACGTCATGTAGTTGGCCGTGACATTTTAAAAGAAAAGGATGAAGGAACGAAAGTCTATTTCTTTTGATTATGTCATCCTTTTCTGTCCAAAATCCTTCTAGATGACGTTTTCTAATGAACTCCCCGTATTTTCCAGACCTGTAGATTTCACACAGGAATTGAACGGAGGAGTGTTACGACCTGTTAAAGAACGCAAGAAGCATGATAGGTTTAATGGTATGCCCGAGGAAGAGGTGTCGAAGAGGACGTTACCAGATCACATCACTGAAAACTTAGATATTATAATTGTAAGTACTTATGTCTCATTTACTTGTTTTCTTTTTATTGATTACTCATTTATCATAAGTACGTGATACAAAAGCCATTAGTTCAAAAATAGCTAGCTTTTACCACTTACTGTCAAAAGGTCCCATTAAAAAGCTATCAATTGCAAGATAGATATATTGATATTTCAATATAAATAATAGACTTATACTGATGTCCTTCTTTTCAGATTGGAATCAATCCAGGACTTTTTGCAGCCTATAAAGGACATCATTATGCTGGGCCCGGCAATCACTTTTGGAAATGTTTGTACTTGTCTGGACTCACCCCACAACAAATGTCGGCTGATGAAGACTATAAACTACTTCAGGTAAGCAATTGTATATTATAATTTCTTAGATTTCGTGCTGCTTGGTTGACTTGTCGGCTATGTTCGCTTAAAAACAATTTTTAGTGGCTTTATGCTCGTTTAGTTAGTGTCATAGTCATAAAACATATGTGCCGTTAGAAGATGTTGAGGTATGTACCTTTATTTATCGAGTATTGTCCGAAATTTAATTTGTGGTTATACACAGAACAAGTATCTTTTTAAAAAATATTGATCGTTCAGTATTAAAACAAATTTTTTTCACCAACTAGTTATCATATCTTATTTTTGCTACGTTCACTTCACGAACTTCACCTGTTTTTCATCAGAAATGCACCTCCCAAAGGAAGTCTCTAGCTCTGATACTACGGAACTTAAATATTTTTTGCAGGGACTTTAACTTTGGAACAGAAATGTCCGGCAATTCCAGATTAAGTTGGTTTTTGTGCAATTAGGTTAAATCGTTTTTTTAATTCGAGTCGAGATCAACCTGATCAAAAAACGGGCGAACGTTCTGGGCCGTTATTTTGGAGTTTTATTTTTTCAATGTGAGTTGCTATTTATATATTAGTTGTAGTTTATATTAACCTTTGATATTCAGTTTTTACTACATTGCATATGTAGGGTTTTCTTTTTTCTACATTTTTGTAGTTGTGTGAATGGTAGGTAGTTTAAGCACCGTTTGCTGCGTACGGAATTTTTTGAGCTTTAATTGATTTTCAACTTAGACTTTGGCTAAAAAATTGTGTTGCATAATAATACGATATTTCAGCAAATGTGAATCAGTAAAATTACACTACTTCTTTAATAATTGTTCAAAGTATGAATTTTTTATCAGTTCTGGTACCAAAGTTCGACCAGTGTCAAATGTTAAGGAGAAAAACATAAGTGTTAAGTTTACATAAGTAGCTATTTAATTATCGACTACTCAATAATCGTACCTTCCCCATTGGTGGGTGTAGTAACTAGATAATACGCAATCTTATTGCAAGTAATTAGAGTATTTTCCAGGGAAATTTGATTTCAGACGCTTTCACCGTTCGTAAACAAAAAAAAAGTGGCCAGTGAAATTTCTTCCTTGTCTTGTTTTAGATCTAGTCATTGGCTTATCAACCCGCTGTGCTTGATCTTCACCCATTCTGCGGGCCTGAGTAGCCATATCCTTACTGATAGTCAAAGTGAGCCTTAGAAGCCATGCTATCTTCTATCCCTTGGGACATAACAGCCAAACGTTCCATTCGTTTCAGTGATTTTATCGGAATCAGCTTTTTAGTATGCTTATAGCTGATACTTTTTTTTTAAATTTTGCAAGATCAAGTGCACTTTCCGCAATTCTCCATATAGCCTGCTGTACTTGTGCTTTAAGACTGCATTATGTTGGGTCCCCTCATCTAACTTGCCTTCCAGAGCATCTCTCGTAGATGTCAACGATTTTATTTCTTTATTAAGCAAAATAGTTGAATCAGTCAGATGCTCGTTTCTCCAGTTCAATAGTGAAAAGGTGTCATCAACTTCGTCCTCACTTTTGGAAATTTCGTCCACGTAAATTTAACTTCTTTTTCTTTTGGTGCCGTACGCTTCTTAACGCATTGGCGTTGTGTTCACTGGACAATATAAAGTGTTCCTTCTTCGGCTCTTCTGAATATCGTGGCGGCATCAGCGATGTTACACCAGTTCCGGATATTGCCTAGCCAAGAGTGTTGTTTCCGTCCTGGTCCTCTTTTTTCCCTCGATTTTTCCCCATCAGTATAGTTTTTAGTAGATTGTACCTAGGACCTCTGAGAATATGTCCTAGGTAGGATGTTTTTCGTTGTTTAACATTTGTCGGTCGGTGTTTGCTCTCTGTAAGATTTGCTCGTTAGTTACATGTTCTATCCAGGGAACCTTAAGTAGTCTTCTCAGGATCCACATTTCGAAGGCCTCTATTCTTTTAAGGGATTTGACCTTTACTGACCAGGTTTCTACCCCGTATAGCAGTATATGCTATATGTAGCACTTTACCACACGAAGGCAGAGCCCTAGTAGTACCTCCTGTCGCAAAAGATAGGTATTGAACTTGATAAACGTGTTTCGAGCAGATCTCTTCGTCGTTGACTTATTTGTCGTTCAGTGTTGTGCCCAAGTATTTGAACTTATTCACTCTCTCGATCTGATTATTGTCGGTATAGATTTCTTCGTTGTCATGAGGTTGTCTGCTCACTATCATCAGTTTGGTTTTGTTTATGTTGATATTAAGACCAAACTCCTTTCCTTTTGCCTTTATGGCATTTACGATGTTTTGTAGAAATTCAATGTTATCTCTTAAGATCGGCGTATCGTCAGCGTATCTTAAGTTGTTGATGGGAATACCATTTACCTTTATTCCCCTTGGATTATCCTCCAGTGCTAGTTGAAATATCTTCTACATGTATATGTTGAAAAGAAGTGGTGACAATACGCATCCCTGTCGAACTCCCTTAGCTATGGTTATGGTGTCCGTGTGATGTGAATCATGAGTTGGTAGTATTGCTGTTTGGTTCCAGTATAGTTTGTGTATTATTTGAATATCTTTTTCATCGAGGACAGCTTCTCGTAGGGTGGGTATTAAAAAGTCGTGTTTCACGTTGTCGAAAGCCTTTTGGTAGTCGATGAAGCATACAAAAACGTCTTTTCGTTGGTCATAGCATTTCTGTGTAAGCAGCTGCATACAGTACAGGGCCTCTCGCGTGCCTAAAGCGTTTTTGAAACCATACACTTTTGGCATATTCCCTTTTGCTTTATTTTTAGAAATGCCTTTAGTACATGACTCATAAGGCTAATAAGTCAAAGTTAGCAACAAAGGTGGTCGTTTGGGATCTCGCCATTCTCATATATGTTGTTTAAAAGTCTGCACAGTTCTTTAATGTTTATTAGTTTCAGCACTTCAGCGTGTATATTATCTGGGCCAGGTGTCTTTTTGTTTTTTTAGTACCGAGAGTTAACATATGACCTCTGCTTCTAGTAAGGGTGGTCCCGTGGCTTCATTTGGGCATTTGCTAGGTGTTAAGGTTCGTGCGTCTTCGAACAGGCCCTGTATATGTTTCCGACATGTTACATATGTCCTGGGGGTCCCTTAGAATCTGCTTATTTTTAGTGATTTTTGAGGTATTTGCCTTCTTAACGTGTTGGTTATCTCTTAGTTTTTTGTGGAAGTGGAAGCTGTCATGTTTTTCGTGTAGTCTTTCTGCATCTTCACATTGTTTAGATAACCATGTGTTCTTTGCCTCTCTAATTCTCCGACGAATGTTTCTGTGCATTTCATTATATTTCCCTGTATTACCCTTTGCTAGTCTTCTTTCCTCCATCATATCCAGGATCTGCTATTCTCTTGTCTAAATCATGAATTTGTCTAAACCCTTAGTTTGTCGCGTTCTTCAGTGTTGCTAAGTGCATCAATATTGTATTTTTTGGCTTTTGTTCCGCAGGTTACTAGTTTTCCTTTAAACCTAAAGCTGCCAATTAATGGGTTGTGATCTGATGCGATGTGGGCTCCGGGATAAGCTGCCACTCTCTTGATGTTATTTTCGAATCTTTTGTTGATCAGAAGAAAATCAATTTGATTACAAATTATTTGTCTCTCATCATCATCTTGAGGGGATTTCCAGGTGTATAGTCTTCTGGGTGGTAGATTGTAGAATGTATTCGTGATGGCAAGCTCTTCCTCTTTACAGAATTGTATGAGCATTTCTCCCCTTTCAGTCCTCCTTCCAAGTCCGTATCTTCCCATAATGCCGTCTATCGAGTCTCTTTCTACTTCCGCGTTGAAGTCACCGATTATTATACAGATTTCATTCTTTTTTACTGTTCTTATTAATTCTCGTAGTTGTTCGTAGAATAGTTCGGCTTCGTCAGTGGGTTTATCGGCTGTGGGTGCATAAACTTGTATTATGTTTATGTCTATCGGCGTCCTCGCCATCTGTAGCAACAGTAGTCTATCGAAGTAGGGTACGAAGTTTTTGACGTGTTTCCTGAGTGATTCTTTTATAAACATTCCCACTCCATTTCTATGGTGAGTATCAGTCTCTTCAGCTCCCGAATAATAGAATGTTGTTCCGTCTTGTGAGCACGTTCAGCTATTTGCCCATCTTGTATCGCTGATTCCCAAGATGTCAATGTTTAGTCTTTTCATTTCCTTTACTGCATTTGCGAGTGTTCCCGCTGCATACAGTGTGCGTAGATTCCAAGTTCCGATCCTGTTCTTCAATTTTACTATGTCAAGCAGGGGGATTCTTCGCACCTCCTGGTGATTTAACACCTGCCCGGTACTGGAGGCCATTCTTATAGGTTTTCTTTTCATAATAAAGTCTGTGAACACGTTGTGTCCTGGGGATATCCCTTTGGATCTTTAATGTAGTGGTTTCCCGTTGCCTTCTGCATCTCTATGCCGTTGACCCTCTTAGGGTTTATCCGCCTTTAGGAACAATTTCTCAGTCCTATGACAAGGAGTTGCCCTGATTCCTAACAACTCTTCCACCCGAAGCTGTTGGTTGTTGAGATGGGGCTACTTATTCCGGCAGCAGTTCAGTCGACAGAGCCTCTTTAGTTATCATTTATAAATTTAAATGCTTCGCCTAAATCTAGAAATGTAGATGGTATTTTTCTCCAAACTGTTCTGTAGCTGTTTAAGTTTATTCCACAAATCCTTTTGTTGATAATTATGTTCTTGTTTCATAGATTTGAACATGGAAGTCTGTAGCCTTTCAATCTGACCCTCTTGTTCATTCTGTCGATACTGCTAGGGTTCAATGCAACAGTTGTTACTAAATTCTTTAGTCTCTGATCACAACATAGTCAAATGCTTACACAAATATTTTCCAACGATCGAATCATCAACGAACGTCAAAGTCATTGGGACAAAAAAATTTGGTTTGCTTTTTGCTATCATTACCAATACAATCTTTGAAATAAGCATGAAAATGCAGAGATGTAAAATTTCGGTTTCACAAATTTTATGAATTACTATAAAATCGCCAATATTTTCTCTTCGTTATTGAGGGTTGGATTATGACATTGGTATCATAGCATGGTATCATGAGCATTGGTATTTGCGAGTAATTAAATGACTTTTACCCCCCGATTGAGTGAGAAACCGCATTTACTGTTTCACATTTTCTTATATTAAGCTGACCCAGTTCTGTGCAAATCAATCAAAAACGCTATAGGTTAGAGACTTCGGAGTAGTTGTTTCTGGCAGTTTGACCCTTAAGTAAAAGCTGACAGTTTTTTTTAATGTCTTAAGCAAGATAAGTACTCTCAAATTTTTAAATCGTACCGTAGTGTCTGTATAAATGATAATAACAAAACAAAAACTTTACTTCTTATATTGATATTTTTAGTAGCTTTTCAAACATATTAATTTATACAAGAAAAAGTCCAGTTTCCGCTGGGATTCCAGCCCAGACCTTTGACTTGTCTGGCCACATATCCATCCGACAAGTGGAAGGTCAACAGCAGAAGCTTGATTTTTTCTTTGAAATAAATTATTATGCCCGAAACGCCACTAAAGATATCAATTTCAATTCTTATACGGACGTTAAATATGTAACTAACCATTACTTTTTAACCTTGAGAAAAATAGATAACATTAAAGGCTCATTTAATTCACTGAAATCAGTTCGGGTTGTACTTGTTTCCTTAAATATGACAATTAAAATTTGAATTCCAGGTCGGCATTGGTTTTACGAATATGGTTCAGCGTGCAACAAAGGGTAGTGCGGATTTGACTCGCAAGGAAATTAAGGAGGGTAGCCAAATTCTTTTAGACAAATTAAGGAAATTTAGGCCTAAAATTGCCGTGTTTAACGGCAAGTTGATTTACGAAGTATTTTCGGGGAAAAAAGACTTCAAATTTGGCAGGCAGCCAGATTTAGTAGATGGCACAAATACGGTGAGTTGTCCGTTGTGATTTTATTGAGTGTAATTTATTCAATTCTCGTTTTCTTTCCCAAGCGGACGAATTAAAAATGTCCAAAAATCTAGAAGAAATGCTGACGTTTGAGGAACGTTTTGGTGTTATTCACCCCAACTTTTAGTTTGAAAGACTTTTTCAACAGATCTCAAAGAATGTCCGTGATTTCACCGCTCTATTTTTGGTCACATTTTAAGACTGTTGTAAAGCAAAATTATTAAAATTTAACGGAAGAAATTGTGGTGTCACAGCCCAAAATTGTCACATGAACTCGAAGCAACCCAAACTTTTCTATTGCATTTTTTTTAGTAATGTTATTGTTACGGGATACCGGTTCAAATAATTTATCGAAAATTAACTACACACTTTTATTTACTTTTAACTATTATACAATACGATTAAAACACAATTACTCTCTTCTAACAATTCGCACTGTTCGCTTGTCCGCTTATTTTGTTTATTTACTACACTGCACTATCTATTCGATCCCATCTCGCGCGGCTCGCTGGTTTATATACCCGGCCTGAACACACTCTTGTACTTTCGAGAACGGAGGTTCTCGCTTAGTATAGATGGGTTCCCGAGGTCGCGGTCCGCGCTCGGCGTTGCCTCTTCGGACCGAATCTTTGTGGACGGAGCGACGGTCGGCCGTAACATTATGTTACTATTAGTCACTTAAATGTAACACGAAACATTTTTTTGTTGGTTTAGGTGAATTATCATTTAATTTCACTTTAAGAACGTTCTCAGAGCGGAATATTAAACAATTCCTTTACGATCAGCATAAATTTGTTGTTTAAAAGAACTGTTATCACTCTTAATGCCATAAAATGTTTATTACCGTACAACATCGATAATACATTAGCGGAGGTTAGAAAACTCAATTATCATTATTTTGTTCAGCTAGCAGTACTAATATAACAATTTTATAAAGTGTCATTTTAGATAAAGCTTTAAAACACTATCTTATAAATGGTACTATTTGAAAAGCTTTATGAACCAAATACTTTCTTAACATGCTGCTCATTGCCTATCTTTTACTTACTTCAAAAGGAGGGGATGGAAACAAAATACCTTGTACTTTGCAATTTCTGCGCATGCCGAAAATTTGAACGCGCTTCTAAAATTGACACAGCTAGACCCAAGTCCTTCTGTGCATTTGAGGCACTTCCTGACATCCAATGTTGCCGATACTTATACCAATTAGTCGAGGCAAATATATGTGATAGAAAAATATTCGATACGGAAGAATGTGATTCTAACTACATATTTAATTACTGTATACACGCACATGCGCATATTGCATCGAGTACAAGCTTCGCAATTTTTGACATCAAGGTCAGCAATGAATAGGCAGTATGTTATAGAAGTACGTGCCACACTGGGTCAAATATTTGAAGAAACTGGATATATACTATGGTCGATTGGGTGCAAAACTCGTTTCGCCAATCGAAAACGCTATGAGGTGAATTGAAAATTTTGCAACATGAAAGTATTTCCGTTTCTATAGCCCCTAAAATCTGAAAGAAACTGGTCGAGCCAGTTTCGGACTCAGTTTCCGCACGAGCTCTAGTAGGTCGTTTTGACCTGGTCCTGCTATCTCTGCGTATTAATGAGAGTGCACTGGGTCAAATAATTGAAGAAATTGGATATGCACCGCGGTCGATTGAGTAAAAAACTCGTTTTGGCAATTAAACAAGCTATGAAGTAAATTGAGAATTCCCGTAGTCCTCAATGGAAAAAATCATGTTGTATACGTTATTTTATGTTTACGTTAATGCCATTTTTTGTTAACATCCCAGGTTTCCGCTCTCCTTCCGAATGACGTCAATAAACGTTGAAAGTCGGCATTTCTACTTTATTGCGGATGTAGCGTTCTCGGTGTCGTTTTGAAAAAAAAATCCAAGTAACTAAGATATCGAACGCTAAATTTTTTATTTTGTTTTAGCATATGTGGGTAATGCCTTCATCTAGCGCGCGATGCGCACAGCTTCCACGAGCGGCAGATAAAGTGCCATTTTACGCAGCGCTGAAAAAGTTTCGTGACTATTTGAACGGGTTAATTCCGGAAATAGACGAAAACGAAATGGTTTTCAGCGAACCTAAAGTAAAGTCTTGTTACGAGGCTGAACCGAAGGCAGAACTTTATTCAGAGCTCACTGACATTAGCAATGCTGTGATTAAAACTGAAGATGGAGCGATAATACCCTGCAAAAAGAAGAGGGGAAGACCGAGGAAAATTAAAGTGGAAGGTGAAGAGCCTCCGCCCAAACCAGTTGTCAGGAAGCATCCTCCACCCAGTAGCAATAACTGTGGAGATTTTCCAAAGAAGAAAAGAGGCCGGCCTAAGAAAGTGAAAATTGACAACGTCGAAATGGGGGGACGAATGGAAAACAACGGTTCTGTTAACATGGCGCAGTGTTTTTCGAGTCCTTCGCCCATCCAGTCACCCAACAATTTTTATCCAGTCGGACCTGCAATGACCCCGCCTAATAGTACGGCCAACATGTATAACTCCCAGCCTCCGGTGTACAACCAATCACCCAGACCTCCATTTAGCCAGTCGCCAAGACCAACTTACAGTCAGTCTCCTCGACCGGCTTACAGCCAAAGCCCACGGCCTGCTTATACGCAGTCGCCCAGGCAACAATACAATCAATCACCGAGGCAATACTCCAACTCACCGCGACCTCCGTATTCCCCGAGACCACATTCGCAGCCATTTACCCACTCAGATCTCAGTTCGGAAATTAGTGCAGCGATTAGTTCGGAACAACTGGGATCTCCAGGTTCACCAATAGGTCCCCCAGATTTCGAACCCCCTACTAGTATGGCGGAGGAAGCGGAATGTCAGTTGAGTCCCGCGCAGTCTACAAATAGCGAGAACCCTCATCATTACCACATGAGTCCGGCGGCTTCCGCCAATGGAGAACCTCCACCACATCCGTATCATTATCAGTCATACAATATGGACCCGCCCCCGCAGGAGCAGCCGCCGCAATATACGACTCCTCAACAAAAGCATCAGGATATTGCTGCGAAAAGTTTGTCCGGACTTGAGTCGCTGGTTGATCAAATTCCGAGTATCACCGAGGGTGAGGCGCCTTTAAACGAAGCGCCTGATCAGTATTCGAATAGTTATCCTGCAGCATCTGCGAGAGCTAGTCCGGTTTCTTACAATTACCCATCAGCCGGGTATCCCTTATATCCCACACCAACATGGAGCGGGCCTTACGAGCCCATGGCTATAAGTTATCCGCAGATACCTTACCCTCAAAGCTACACGCCCGGGATTCACGTCCCGAATCCCAATTATCCTTACTACAGTTACACTCAGCCTGCTCCCCCCCACCCCCCCGGCTACCCACCGTATTTAGGAGGGTTTTGATTGGTTTCTGTCACTGTGTTTTAATGTTGTGTACCTGTAAGATATTTTCGGCTAGTACCTAGCAAGTCTGTCCGCTTCAGTATATAGTATGGGAAATTTTAATGTTTTCACTTGGAAAATGAAAATGTTTGATAGCTACTACGCGGCGTTCTGTATTAAACGGGTGAAATTTTCGCTGTAATTTTTGTTTGGCATGAAAATTGACAACTTTTAATTTGTCCTGATCGTTCGTTTATTTGTTGTATTGGGCAAATTAATAAGCGCCTTCTGCTAGGGAACGAATAATAATAATTGTCCCGTATAGGTTTGCGAGCATGTTATATGTGCATGCGCCGTGTGCAATAGGCTCTCATGAGCTTTTGGTTTGGGTATTATTTATTAGTCATAAATTAATAACGTAGGGTAAATGGACAGATAATTCGTACTCTTAATTTTCACATAATGTAGATTTAAGGCTACGCTCTGGTTTATGGACTTGAATAAACTCCCTAAACGCCAGTATTGATGACGTAAAAATACGTTCTAAAGAGTGCAATAATCATTTTCCAAGTAACGAAGTTTATTGGTTTATTTGTTCAAGTTTCCCATATTAAAATATGGTCACTTGCATTTTGAAACAAGAGACTTGCACAGGGTAAATGGTGATATTTATTGTCATAAGTATTTTCTCTAAAATTTGAATGTTACTTAGACCAACAGTCGAATCTCAAATCGATCGTATGTCGGCCATTTGAGGGTCAGCCCCGGACTATTAACATTGTTTTCCCTTGTTTTATTTGTTAAGATGTTGCCACAGTTATCCATTCTGTACGTGTTGAAGATTTGTTGCGCGTTACTCAGGCTGTTGACGAAATAGGTTTAGTTTTTTTATGTTGGTGCAATTGTAATCAAAGGGGCTTTCTTTATTTCAGTCAAGTGGTAATTTCTCAGGTCAAGACCCTGTATATAGGAAGGTTTGAGAGCAGGTATGTAAGGCTTAACCATTGAGTATTTGAGCATATTTCATTTTGGAGTCCCTTGTTCGACATACAAGGATCAAAGTGCGTTTTTGGTCTAGCAACGAGATTTTTGTCAGTTGATCGAAATAAGTGTGTTAATACCAATTATTTTAACGTATAATTCATTACCTAAAATTAACCGTTTCCCCATGTTCTACCAATTAGGCTTAACTGGAGATTTCAGATTTTGGTAAAGTAATCAAAGTGTTGCCTTGCTGGACGTTCTTAGTGGCGATCGGTTGAAACACGGTGGACACTTTGGACCTGTGTGTGATAGTAGGCCACACCATTAACCGCAGATTCGTTGAGTAAAGATTTGATGATTGATAAAAGAGGTTTTATAATACCTAAAGCCTCCTATTTAATATATAGCGTGACAGATTTTAAAACATTTTATCTTGATAAGACAACTATTTCTCCAGGTATTAGCTTCACATTTGATGCATACTTTTAGCTTAAGGACATACATCATGAGAAAGGGAAAATTAAAAATAATTAGCTGTTTACAATAATTGTAGGGTTGATGATCAACGCCCCTGAATCTCTGTTGCTACCCAACAGACTTCTGAACTAGACTTAAAAAAAAACTATCGTTTTTTTTTAAATAATTGGTTAAAATTGTTCGTTCTAGAGAAATAGTGAATTAAGTGCTTGACTACATAATTTGGAAAAATTGTGGAAATGCACGGAAACTGTAAAGGCAAAACTCCGAAATTCATTCAAGTCCATGATTGTTTTAAAGTGTTACTATATGCATAAAAAAATGTCATGTTTTAACTTACACATTTTTTTAAATTTTATTTTCATCTTTTCCGCATGCAACATAGTGCTCTATTACTAAAATTTATTTTTTTTTCTAAATGGATAACTTTATTGAAATATTTCAAGAGATTAATGATGATCTAATATAAATAGTTTTGGTTAGTTTGGTCAAAAGTCGCTGGCGAAGGAACAAAAAGGTCCGGGAGTGGGAAGGTACTTAACCACGCAATTTTTGTCAACTGGTGATTTATTTTTAGTTTCTTTTTTTATAATAATAGATTGTTTCTTAAGCTGGAGGTGTACACCATATGAAACAAATATCTTACAAAATTGATAACTTATTGAGAAAAAAATGCCTAAATATTTACAATTTTAACACTTTGTATATCAAATGAGAGGCTCCAAAATGAAAGGCTGTATAAAATTAGTGTTTTCAAAAATAAAAAATTATGTCTCTCCGTGTGAAAAATAGATGTTCTTCTTAAAGATAAATTAAAATAAATATGTCGTTTCTAACTCACTTAAGTTGGAATAGCAGTCAATAAAACGTCCGTAAAAATTAGGAAACTTTTCCCAATTTTTACGGACGTTTCGCTAAATGTTACGCCATCTCCAGGGCACTTTAACACATCAAAAGATAAAGATTGGTATGTTGACAGACCAGACCGCGGATATAAGCAAAAGTCACTAAATCAAAGTTTTTTTATTGCTTATCATTATTCATCGTTACGCACAAAATACCCAATGATGAGTGATCATGAATCTAAAGATCAATATCCTGAGAAAAATTTTACTTACCTAAAAGAAATTTTTTTTTAAAACTTATCAACTTTGAAGCACTGTATGTCAAGCAAGGAACTTGTATTATTTTTATCTGAAGAGATCTTTACACTAATTTCGTTTTAACTTAAAGTTGTAGTAAATAACAAACCTGGGTTTTGTTACGATGGATAAAGCAATGAAGCATACAAATGTCATCAAATCATTATGAACTTCCTACAAATCTGACAATTGTTCCCGGCTTACAACAAGACTGAAGTTTAGAGAGCTTTGCAGACCTACAATTGGACACCTGGATCTGGCAAAACAGTCTTTCACAATGTACATAATTTGCATCAATGTTCATTTGATAAAAAACTCCCGTTTGCGTATATTTTTCTCCGTAAATGTTTTTTATAGAGTTAAATGTACAGGATGTCCCGAAAGCACATGATGGAAAGGGTACTGTGAAATTCCATGGTTCAAAAGTAAACAATATGGTCAAACTTTCATTAAGAAAAAGTTTCTGGTTCCGTTGCTATTGATGGTTAAAGTTTTTGAAAAAAAAATGTTTTTTTTTTATCGAGTGAACGTTAAGATGGATTTTATTAAAATTTAAAAACATCAAGGTAAAAGATATGGGCGCCCTTTCTCCATCAAAACAAAAATCTTACTTAGAAACAAGTTTACAACTAATTTGAAATCCATTTCAGTTCTCCAAATGTTACAAAAAACATATTTTTTTTTCAAGAATTTTTTCTGTCAATACCAACAGAACCAGAACATTTTTCTTAATGAAAGTTTGATCAAATTCTTGTCATTTGAATCAAAGAACGCCGCAGTACCCATTTGATCACGTGCTTACGAGACACCTAGTATATTAAGCGCTGTGCGACTACTGCGTTAAGAATTCTGCATTGTCCATTAACTACCTCTGTTATAATGGAATTTCCCAATAGGTAAAGTATTTCTTTACTAATTTTGTCATAGTATAATATATGGGGGGTATCGCATCTACAAAGGCTTTTGTTTAAAGGTGGTAGACAATGATGTACTATTAAGCGAAACATCTTGGATTTCCATTGTCTTTATTGAGTTTTTTTACACGACGTTTTAAGCAATGGAATCTGCTCGTTTTCAAGTGAAACTGAGCATTAACCTCGAGGCTACTTGCTCATGTACTAAAACAGCTAACCACGCCCACCATTACTATTGGCCGGATCGTCGCCACCGTCGTGGGTCAAGCGACCAGCACTTGTCCGCTGTATCAACGGATGCCATACTGAAGAGACGTCGCAACTTGGTTTACTAAAGACGCCCTCATTGCTTCCTTAAACTTTCGTTTCTTCCAGTGCTGTTCCCTATGAACAATTTTGGCTTCCGACCACTTAATATTACGGTGTTCAGACCAAACGAGCTCTGCAATTCCCGATTTTGATGTTTCTCCTGTTATCGTATGCGTTCTGTGTTCATGATCTCTTACATGCAAAGGACGCTTGGTTCCTGCTATGACATGCCACCCTCACACGGGATCCGATATATATAATCATTTTGTTGATTTGAATTTTCCGGTTTGGTTTTAGAAAGTACGCTTAATGTATTTTCAGTTTTGAAAACCGTTCGTATGTTGTATTGTTTTGCGATGCGTCGAAGTTTCTCTGAAGTCCCTTTTATGTATGGTATAGTAAGAAGATGAGGTTGGACCTCGCTGTTTTGCAGAGGCTTTTGGCTTTTACTTACCTTAAAAGCCCTCAAGATAGTCTTTTCCATATAGACATTTTGCATCAAATCCTGTTTAATATTCTGAAGTTCCAAATTTATGGATTTTTTGTCGCTGCCTATTGTTACGGCGCGCCTATATAAATAACACATTTTGTTGATACATTATGGTTCGAAAGGAAGTTCAGGTACTGTCCCGTGCTCTTGGGCTTACGGTAAGCAGAAGTTCTTATATGACCCTCCGATTTACTCACCAGTACATCCAGTGTTAGTTATTACCTGTGTTAGTACATAAGCAAGTATCCTCGAGCTTAATGCTCAGTTTCACTTGAAAACGAGCAGAGATTCCACTCCTGGAAACGTCGTGTAAAAAAACTCAATAAAAATAATGGAAGTCCAAAATGTTTCGTTTAATACAAAGGTTTTGTCTTTTTATATAGACGCAGGCTCTATTTAGCCGACGTTTTATAATTTGGAGACGTTTAGATGTGTTCCTCACAACATTACAAGACTCGGTATGATATTTCTTTATCTTAATAATGTTAATATCGACAACTATCGTTGTACTAAAAATTTTTGGACTATTACCTTTAAATCGAATATTTAGATTTCGTTTCGAGCAGTTATCTGCTGGTTATCAACTGAAAACTGAGAGTGATGCCGACTACTAATTAGCTACGTCACATTTAATAGCAGAGCTGCTCATAGTCGACCGGCTCCGCTTTGGCGTATCAGCTGTTGCAAAACTGAGGCCACGTTCGCAATACATTTACTGAGAACGGTTTATATAATATATTATATAACTCCTCCACGCTTACTCGAGTTTGAGGTGTATATGTCCTAAGCATAAGGTAAAATTAACTGCTAAAGACTTACTCAGACCTTGCGAGTTGTGCAGCTTAACTAAAGACTCTCTAGTGTGGACCCGTTTTGGTCATGTTCCAAATAGCGACGTGTTTTCACTCTTCTTCTTACAGTGCCTTTTCATTTCGGACGTTGGCGACCATCATGGCAATCTGTACCTTGTTCGCAGCTGCTCTGAACAGTTGTTGTGTTTGGATCTTGTTTTCTCTCTCTCTTGTTTCTCTCTTGATCTATTTGGTCCAGATGTTGATTTCCTCAGTTTTGTCCATAACGATGTTCCCCTGTTGATCTCATAGCTTACCCACTACGCGTGCTTTTTGAATGCCCGCCCCTTGTTTAACCTTTTTGTGCATTTTGAAGGAATCACAGTTCTGCTCTAATAATTCTATCTCTTCGCATTGCATTTTAAGCCAAGTTTCTTTCGCCGTTCTTATTTCTTTTCTTATTTGCTTTTGAATATAATTGTACAATCCTTTATCCTTTTTTGATTCCCTTTTTCTTTAAATCAGCTGTAGAATCTCGTCCTACATCCAGCACTCTCTTCCCTTTATTGTCTAACAGGTGTTTGTCTCCGATTTCTTTAAAAGTTCCACATATAGTCTCGAGTGTTTCTTCCACATTATCTGTCTCTCCCGTATTCTCGCTGATAAAAGTTGAGTCGCTGTTTCTTTTTGTTTGTTTGTGTTCTTTTTGGTGACTTTCTTGAATCTTATTCTGAATTTACCAACTAATGGGACATGGTCTGATGATACGTCAGCGCCGGGATACGTTTTACCATATAAGCATCCATTCCTGAATCTCTTATTTATCAGTATATAATCTATTTGATTCCTAACAGTATTTTCAGGTTGGTCTTGCGGACAGTTCCAGATGTACAAACGTTGTAGGGGTAGCCAGTAGAAAGTATTAAAGATTACTAGTTCTTCCTCGGCAAACAGTTTTAACCTTTCACCTCTTTCATTCCTAACACCCAAACCGAAGTCTCCGATGAATTCACCGCTCTTTCATTTACCAATCTTGGCTTTAAAATCTACCATAACTATGGTTATGTCTTGTTTTTTGAACTGTTTATATGTATTTGTCAGTGATTCATAAAATTGTTCGATCTCCTCGGAACCATTGATTTGTGGGTGCGTATACTTGTATGATATTTAATGAAATGGTAGTAATATTTAGTTGAATTTCTAACATCCTTTCTGAGACTGGTATAAAATTAGTAACATATTGTTGTAATTTGTGGGATACTATAAACCCATCTCCGTAAGTATGTTGGTATTCCTGATTTCTTGAGTGGTATACCTGTCTCCAAAAGTACATATGCCGTTGCCGGGCCATCGCATTTCACTGATGCCCATTAATAATTCTATCCCGAGTCTGGTCATTTCTTGTATGGTGTACATCTTTAGTTAACGTCGGGATGATTCCAGACGGCTCAAGAACGACGTACGTTTCGTTAATTTTATTTTGTATATGGTTGCCAAAACATTCTTCTCAACACACATAATATTTTTTTAGTGGCTGCTTAAAGCTATTATAAAACCTTTTTCTACCACAGTTTGTCACCCTCCACTGCTCTTATTACTTCTAAAATGTATACTGACTCCTAAATTTGGATATCTTGTTATCACTTAAGAAGTCGGAGAGGTTGGTACAGTTTAAAACGGAATTATATAACGTTAGTTTAATATTTTTGAATAATTGACTTTTAATAAAAAAAAAACATTTTTAGACGTATTTTTCGATAAATTGAAACATTTTTTTTACGTGAAATTAATGTTATGTAATATCTAACATTTTTCTTACGTATTTGAACTTCGCATTATTTTAGCGTGTTTTTGATGTTATTTGGCTGATCAGATAAACTTATTTGCCATTCATAAGATTCTTTCGAGCTGTGTTTTTCCATAAAAATGCTTTCAGGATTGTGCCCTTGAAGCATCAGGCTAACACTGTGTAAATGGCTCAAACAAATTGAGTGTTTGTTCTGCTCTTATTAGGAGTATCCATACACTGCACTAATCAATGTCGTACACATAAAGTAAGACACAATGGGGATCCACAGGCCAGTGATGAACTCAAAAGGGAACGTTTTTGTCAGTTAGGTGCGTTTTAATAAGTATAAATGACACCAAAAACACAAACCGTACGTAATTTATTTGGGCGTAAAGTAACTCAATAAAGAAAAATACGTTTTTAAAACGTCGAAAATATGTTGTTAATTTTTTTTTATTTCTTCTTTTTATGGTTATTTTTTTTACTTTTAAAGTGCTTGTTCCATAGCTCTCTATATGCCTAGAGGAATGAAAATTAGAGTAATATGCCTAGGCATTTTGTAAAAGGCCTGGCATTATGCCTACGACATATACCTACATACAATATGTTTCTTTGTTAAGTTTTTCTTTTAAGGTGTTTTCGGATTTGAATCCGTCCTAGCATGTTATACTGTTTCGCGATGCATCGAAGTTTTCCTGGGATTATTTGCATTTTTTTCTTGATAACTAGCAGTGCAAGCAAATGTGTAAATATTCAATAATCACAAATCTACGAAATCCAAACAAACCTCTATTTATTTATCTATAAAAGACATTAAAAATGGTTTATAAAATATACTATAGTTTTGGCATGATACAAATGCTTTTGCGTTTAATTGCTAAGGACAACGGTCGCAACAGCGCTCTTCTATAAAGTTGAAAAATAGTTTTTAAATATTTTTCAATGTAAGTCTGCACCCGAAAGTGTTGAGCCAGATTCAGAACACCTCACTCCCCATACGTAACACTGGGGGGACTTCGGAATGTTAATGAAAACCTCTAATGTTCTGTACATGTAATTGTGCTTAAGAGCTCCTTTGTATTCTCTCAATAATACCGTCTATTTGTCATTGGTGTGTTATCTTGAGTATGTGTTACCTTCTCTTGAATATCTATAGTCCTACATAAGTAATAAAAATAAAAAATACAAACATTCCAAAATCTCCCCATTTTCAATGTACTGATGAATAGATGAATATTTTTTTTTTGAACTTCATATTTGTAAGTCAATGTAAAGGGTACCTACAGAAAAATGCCCGTCTAGTACCAGATATAACCTAAATATACTTCCAGATTGTTTATTCTTGATGTTCGTTCGACAACACAATAATTTTGGAATCAATTCATCATTTTTAATTAAATTGCAGCTCGTTTCGACTTGTTTTTCTTTGAACAATTTTCAAGAAGAACAGTTGATATCTTTAATGTTCCGTTAGTTGTCACTTATCATATTCGACATGATATAGTTTTCAGTCAAGAAAGAAGTTAGTGCTAATACATATCCCCAGTTATTTTCACCAGTTATTTGACACTCGAATCTAGTCATCTGAATCTAGTCTCTTAAATAATATAAGAAATATTTTGTTTATTTCTCTATACGTATACTGCAGATTTTTTTGTATGGAATTTAAATTTATCTGTGTCTATATCTAGGGATCCAGTAATTTTGGAGTTAAGAAATTATTTTAGTGTTATTTTAGTTATAAATTGAATTACTGTATCATAACGATTACTGTAATAAGGTCCTGTAACCCTAGTGTATTAAGTAATTTAAACTTAAATTTGGATTTGAGGAAACTTTGCTCTTGATGAGGATATAAAATGGTCGCCACTCAAGGTAATTTTTAGTGCAGTTTTGAAGCTTCATATTTTGAAAACAATAGTTGATTTTACGATTTTTAGCATATCTTTCATAAATTGTGCAAAATGTAAACGTTTAGCTTTAGGACGTCCAGTTTTCATGAGAAATTATATGTACAAGGTGGTTATACTAAGACCACAAACATTTTTGTAACGGTCTGTTCACGTTTTTGTAAAATAATTTCTCGTTATGTTTTTTATACTTCTATTTGTTTCCAATATACGGGGACTTCTCAACTGAAATGGCTTCCGCCTAGTTCAAATGTTTTTCATATCTGTTTTGGTTGGTTTTGCCAAAAATCCTTACCCTGAGTATAAGATTACTCGAACTCACAGGTGCTAGTGATGAAATAATATAGGGACAAGTCTCACAAAAAAAAAACGGAAAAACTGGGTATTAATAACATTTCGGACATTCATCGAAATTCCAAAATGAACAAAATAAAAGAATTAGGTAAAAAATTGAACTATAAAGAAAGCTTATCATCTTACAAATTATTTAATAATACGGAGCCAAATTATATATACGGTGTTCCCTTTGAATTCATGACCCTTGCAACCTCCTCACCACTTTTACGTAAGTTAAATGAATTTTAAATAACTAGTAATATTGTTTTTCTTAATTTTCAGTTGTGTTAGTTGGTCAAGTTATTTATAATACAGTGAATCGCATAAATGATGGTGAGAAATTTCAAGGATGGTCGAAATTGTAGCTTTGTCTTTAAGATCGTTGTACGACCTATGTGTGTATGTGTATATATGTCTTGTATGTTGGTCCATATGCTTATACTCCATATGTGCTATACGTGTATCGTTACATGCACCTGAGCCCCTTTTCACTGTTTACGTAGCTAATGCTCAGTTTTTTCATGTTGTGTGCTCCCTTATGTGTGTTCCATGTATAGACGAGTAAATAATTGATTTCACACATTTTCCGATATTTTCTACTTGTTACAGATTTTTGCAATTCACTGTATCATTCTTGTCCAGCTTTTAGATTAGAATATTATTTGTAAAAATTCCGTCAAATTTCTAAAGTAAAAGTGTTTTATTATATTATTATGGTTTGATTTTTCGAAAACCATAACACGAAAAAGGTTCAGCGTTCACGTTTGTAGTGTTGAATGATATTCCTGTTTCTTTACGAAAGATTTATAGCTTCTTCTGGTGGCGCCTGATAGTATAAAGACGATGTCTAAACTGTGAAAACTTTACAAAATTAATTTTTATAATGAATCTTGCTGAACCTTGATAAATTATTTATTTAATTATTCCTCTCTTAAAGTAGAATAGAGTGATATGAAGTCGTTTACAACTTGGTTAAAGCAAATTGGTGGAACGGTCTTCCCAGGATATAGTATCTTCACAAAAAAGCTCGTCAGTTGATAGAATTCGTGATGTTGTATCGAGAAACTTCCCGGAGTATACTTCGCTTTTATCCTTTCAAGAGCATCTGCAAGAGGTGGCTCAATATCAAAAAGAAATGCCTGGCAAAGTTTCGTTTGTTTCCGATTGATACCTATAACACATTCACTTATTTTTGCCATCTCGTTACCTTTGAAATCTTAATTTTTCTATATTTATTTCTTTTTAGCACATGATGAAAAGATCTGACAAAAATGTCAGTCAGATTTCCAATTCCTACTAGATGTCAATATTAGGTGAATGGATAATACCTATCGCAATTTCACTATCAGCACTTAGAGTTGCGTTTTTCTTCTTTCAGGGTGCGCCTTAAGCTTTTGGTGCACTTTATTGGGAATATTTTAGCTGTCTTTTGTTTATTTCGTTGACCAGCTTTTGGAGGAATCCCGTGTCTGCGGATCTGAGTTACGCTCCAGGCATCACCTCGATCAGGTGTGAAGTAATATGATAAGCGAGAACCGAAGAGGAGTCTTTTGCGATCTGTGAAGGTAGGTATCATACTATTATAATCAGAGACCCATTATAATTAGCCACTAATCGCGTTTACACTACAACTTTTTACGGCATAAGAATCTTCCTGGCCAATAAACACGTTTCCATATTTATTGTAACCTTCAATTTGTCTATGAACATTCTAAGTACATTTTAGGTTGTATGCGTTTTAAAGGTCGTGTCAAAATATGACATCATTATTTGGTTTATTTGGAATCTAAAAAAATACGTTCTAGGGGATAGGTCTCTCTATGGGGATAACTATGCTACAAAAAGTGGTGATAAACTACTAAATTACTCTTACAGTCACATTTTTTAAATCCTTATAAAATGTCTTTTTTAAATTTTGGTGCGGAAATCGGTACGGGCCTGGAGCGGTCAGCCGGCTATACCTGCATGGAGTTTTTTTTGCGCTGTTTTTGGCTTTTTTTAGGTGTTATTTATATATAAATACTCGTGTTCTTTTACCGTTCTCGTAATTTTAGGGAAATATCTAGTTTATTGGTTTTTGGATATAAAAAAAGACCGCGACCGTCTGTTGTGATCAGTCAGGCCGATTATTTGTCGCATCTAAAGTAAAAGTATTTAGTAGTAAATGGTGAATTATAATTTTGTTTATTTGTAAAGTCGTTAAATTAATTTTGTTTTAAATGAAAATCAGTTGCACTGGAATTATTCGAACCCCGAATTCGCAACAATTGGTGTCAAAAGTATTTCAGTGGGAATTTGAGGATTTAAACTTTATGTGAGTGCTTAATTACCGAACATTGTGTTTATGTCTATATACAAGAGGAGTAGTGTACATAGAGCAATGAAGGGTCAACTTGCCGCTCTGCTTACCCTTATGCAAGAGCAGGACAGACGTTATCAAGAGTTACTGCCTGCAGACATGTCTGATGACAGAGACAGAGCTGTCTTTCCAAGTAATCTCTATGATGTTTTAGTTCTACACTTTTCTGTCCCCTCCTGGACGCTTATTCTATAGTAATGAGTGAAAGTGAAAGTGAGAATTGCTGGCCAATGGAATTCGTCAACAGAATTTTTTGACCAATCAAGGTTGTCAAAATTCTCACTTTCACTTTCACTCTTTCCTATAGAATAAGCGTCCTGTCCGTTTTTAAACTGATGACGACTTCCGCCGGAAGTGACGTCATGACATCTCACGTCAATGTCGAACTTATACCCATCTCCTAGGTAGAACGCTAGATCTTCTAGCCCTTAACCCTTTGTTTTCTGGTGTGCCCAGGGTGAGAACACTTAAATATTAATTATTTGATCGTTTCCTACTGTGGCTGCCGTGAAGCCACGTTTAGAGGCGCGCGCACAACACATTTTCCCGCCAGAAAATCTATTGCTTCGATCGCGCGAGTCTCGTATTCGGTTAGTACGTTCTTGTACACACATTTACCATTATCTTGCACATTATTACCACGTTTTGTATTGTGTACAAGTGTTATTTTTGACCATAGCTGCCAAGCTGTTTGTTTATTTGCTTCCTAAAGGGTTAGGAATTAGATCTTTAGGGATACCAAATTCTTATTGAATCGTGATACTAGTATTTTGATGCTGTTTTGATGGTGGGTTCAGGATGAGCACACTAGGACTTACACATGTGTTTTACTGCAGGATGTCGAGTTGACGGATTCTATACATTTGGAAAATCTAAATCCAGATGAATTATTCGATTGGTTAGAGGAAATTCCACAGAACTGGGTGATGTCAGTGAGGACGAAATTCTAGCGGAGGAGGAAATTCCAACAAATAATATCTTGTCAAACAGCAATGCTGCTTTTGACATTACAAATTACCTAGTTATTGTGACTATTGGTCCTCTAGGCCTAAGCTAAGGGACCCTTTTATAAGTTTCGCCGTGGCCAGGGATCATTTTTCAAAAAAATTTCGGATTTTTTTTTGCTGTTTTTGATCGGAATGGCACGTTTGCAATCCCCTGAGAACATAACAAACTCAATTCGAATAGAAATAACCTCTAAAGAGGTTTTTTTAAAAATGGTCCAAAAACCAATTCTAAAAGTGCCTAAAAATCGACCTCCGAAGGGGTCTACCTCCGGAAATAGTGCACCTACGGAACTTCCGATGGTGGGAGGTGAAAGAAGACATCAAGAAGAGGACGACACAGTTGGATTCACTCTAATCGTTCCAGGCGTTCTCAAGTTACAGGCGGTCAAAGTTGAGAATTGACAAAAAAGTCTTAATACCTTTGGAGATTTTCAAAAAAATTTCGGAATATTTTTTTTGCTGTTTTTGATCGGAATGACACGTTTACAATCCCCTGAGAACATAACAAACTCAATTCGAATGGAAATAACCTCTAAAGAGGTTTTTTTAAAAATGGTCCAAAAACCGATTCTAAAAGTGCCTAAAAATCGACTTCCGAAGGGATCTATCTCCGGAAATATTGCACCTACGGAACTTCCGATAATGGGAGGTGAAAGAGGACATCAAGAAGAGGACAACACAGTTGGATTCACTCCAATCGGTCCAGGCGTTCTCAAGTTACAGGCGGTCAAAGTTGAGAATTGAGAAAAAAGTCGTAATACCCCCCCATTTGAAGATTTTCAAAAACATTTCGGAAATTTTGTTTTGCTGTTTTTGATCGGAATGGCACGTTTACAATCCCCTGAGAACATAACAAACTCAATTCGAATGGAAATAACCTCTAAAGAGGTTTTTTTAAAAATGGTCCAAAAACCGATTCTAAAAGTGCCTAAAAATCCACCTCCGAAGGGGTCTATCTCCGGAAATATTGCACCTACGGAACTTCCGATAATGGGACGTGAAAGAGGACATCAAGAAGAGGACAACACAGTTGAATTCACTCTATTCGGTCCAGGCGTTCTCAAGTTACAGGCGGTCAAAGTTGAGAATTGACAAAAAAGTCGTAATACCCCCCCATTTGAAGATTTTCAAAGAAATTTCGGAATTTTTGTTTTGCTGTTTTTGATCGGAATGACACGTTTACAATCCCCTGAGAACATAACAAACTCAATTCGAATGGAAATAACCTCTAAAGAGGTTTTTTTAAAAATGGTCCAAAAACCGATTCTAAAAGTGCCTAAAAATCGACTTCCGAACGGGTCTATCTCCGGAAATATTGCACCTACGGAACTTCCGATGGTGGGAGGTGAAAGAGGACATCAAGAAGAGGACAACACAGTTGGATTCACTCTAATCGGTCCAGGCGTTCTCAAGTTACAGGCGGTCAAAGTGGAGAGTTGACAAAAAAGTCGTAATACCCCCCCATTTGAAGATTTTCAAAAACATTTCGGAAATTTTGTTTTGCTGTTTTTGATCGGAATGGCACGTTTACAATCCCCTGAGAACATAACAAACTCAATTCGAATGGAAATAACCTCTAAAGAGCTTTTTTAAAAATGGTCCAAAAACCGATTCTAAAAGTGCCAAGAAATCGACTTCCGAAGGGGTCTATCTCCGGAAATATTGCACCTACGGAACTTCCGATGGTGGGAGGTGAAAGAGGACATCAAGAAGAGGACAACACAGTCGGATTCACTCTAATCGGTCCAGGCGTTCTCAAGTTACAGGCGGTCAAAGTTGAGAATTGACAAAAAAGTCGTAATACCCCCCCATTTGAAGATTTTCAAAAACATATCGGAAATTTTGTTTTGCTGTTTTTGATCGGAATGGGACGTTTACAATCCCCTGAGAACATAACAAACTCAATTCGAATGGAAATAACCTCTAAAGAGGTTTTTTTAAAAATGGTCCAATAACGTATTCTAAAAGTGCCAAAAAATCGACTTCCGAAGGGGTCTATCTCCGGAAATATTGCACCTACGGGACTTCCGATGGTGGGAGGTGAAAGAGGACATCAAGGAGAGGACAACACAGTCGGATTCACTCTAATCGGTCCAGGCGTTCTCAAGTTACAGGCGGTCAAAGTTGAGAATTGACAAAAAAGTCGTAATACCCCCCCATTTGAAGATTTTCAAAAACATTTCGGAAATTTTGTTTTGCTGTTTTTGATCGGAATGGCACGTTTACAATCCCCTGAGAACATAACAAACTCAATTCGAATGGAAATAACCTCTAAAGAGCTTTTTTAAAAATGGTCCAAAAACCGATTCTAAAAGTGCCAAGAAATCGACTTCCGAAGGGGTCTATCTCCGGAAATATTGCACCTACGGAACTTCCGATAATGGGAGGTGAAAGAGGACATCAAGAAGAGGACAACACAGTTGGATTCACTCTAATCGGTCCAGGCGTTCTCAAGTTACAGGCGGTCAAAGTTGAGAATTGACAAAAAAGTCGTAATACCCCCCCATTTGAAGATTTTCAAAAACATATCGGAAATTTTGTTTTGCTGTTTTTGATCGGAATGGCACGTTTACAATCCCCTGAGAACATAACAAACTCAATTCGAATGGAAATAACCTCTAAAGAGGTTTTTTTAAAAATGGTCCAATAACGTATTCTAAAAGTGCCAAAAAATCGACTTCCGAAGGGGTCTATCTCCGGAAATATTGCACCTACGGAACTTCCGATGGTGGGAGGTGAAAGAGGACATCAAGGAGAGGACAACACAGTCGGATTCACTCTAATCGGTCCAGGCGTTCTCAAGTTACAGGCGGTCAAAGTTGAGAATTGACAAAAAAGTCGTAATACCCCCCAATTTGAAGATTTTCAAAAACATTTCGGAAATTTTGTTTTGCTGTTTTTGATCGGAATGGGACGTTTACAATCCCCTGAGAACATAACAAACTCAATTCGAATGGAAATAACCTCTAAAGAGGTTTTTTTAAAAATGGTCCAATAACGGATTCTAAAAGTGCCAAAAAATCGACTTCCGAAGGGTTCTATCTCCGGAAATATTGCACCTACGGAACTTCCGATGGTGGGAGGTGAAAGAGGACATCAAGGAGAGGACAACACAGTCGGATTCACTCTAATCGGTCCAGGCGTTCTCAAGTTACAGGCGGTCAAAGTGGAGAGTTGACAAAAAAGTCGTAATACCCCCCCATTTGAAGATTTTCAAAAACATTTCGGAAATTTTGTTTTGCTGTTTTTGATCGGAATGGCACGTTTACAATCCCCTGAGAACATAACAAACTCAATTCGAATGGAAATAACCTCTAAAGAGCTTTTTTAAAAATGGTCCAAAAACCGATTCTAAAAGTGCCAAGAAATCGACTTCCGAAGGGGTCTATCTCCGGAAATATTGCACCTACGGAACTTCCGATAATGGGAGGTGAAAGAGGACATCAAGAAGAGGACAACACAGTTGGATTCACTCTAATCGGTCCAGGCGTTCTCAAGTTACAGGCGGTCAAAGTTGAGAATTGACAAAAAAGTCGTAATACCCCCCCATTTGAAGATTTTCAAAGAAATTTCGGAATTTTTGTTTTGTTGTTTTTGATCGGAATGACACGTTTACAATCCCCTGAGAACATAACAAACTCAATTCGAATGGAAATAACCTCTAAAGAGGTTTTTTAAAAAATGGTCCAAAAACCGATTCTAAAAGTGCCTAAAAATCGACTTCCGAAGGGGTCTATCTCCGGAAATATTGCACCTACGGAACGTCCGATGGTGGGAGGTGAAAGAGGACATCAAGGAGAGGACAACACAGTCGGGTTCACTCTAATCGGTCCAGGCGTTCTCAAGTTACAGGCGGTCAAAGTTGAGAATTGACAAAAAAGTCGTAATACCCCCCAATTTGAAGATTTTCAAAAACATTTCGGAAATTTTGTTTTGCTGTTTTTGATCGGAATGGGACGTTTACAATCCCCTGAGAACATAACAAACTCAATTCGAATGGAAATAACCTCTAAAGAGGTTTTTTTAAAAATGGTCCAAAAACCGATTCTAAAAGTGCCTAAAAATCGACTTCCGAAGGGGTCTATCTCCGGAAATATTGCACCTACGGAACGTCCGATGGTGGGAGGTGAAAGAGGACATCAAGGAGAGGACAACACAGTCGGATTCACTCTAATCGGTCCAGGCGTTCTCAAGTTACAGGCGGTCAAAGTGGAGAGTTGACAAAAAAGTCGTAATACCCCCCCATTTGAAGATTTTCAAAAACATTTCGGAAATTTTGTTTTGCTGTTTTTGATCGGAATGGCACGTTTACAATCCCCTGAGAACATAACAAACTCAATTCGAATGGAAATAACCTCTAAAGAGCTTTTTTAAAAATGGTCCAAAAACCGATTCTAAAAGTGCCAAGAAATCGACTTCCGAAGGGGTCTATCTCCGGAAATATTGCACCTACGGAACTTCCGATAATGGGAGGTGAAAGAGGACATCAAGAAGAGGACAACACAGTTGGATTCACTCTAATCGGTCCAGGCGTTCTCAAGTTACAGGCGGTCAAAGTTGAGAATTGACAAAAAAGTCGTAATACCCCCCCATTTGAAGATTTTCAAAAACATATCGGAAATTTTGTTTTGCTGTTTTTGATCGGAATGGCACGTTTACAATCCCCTGAGAACATAACAAACTCAATTCGAATGGAAATAACCTCTAAAGAGGTTTTTTTAAAAATGGTCCAATAACGTATTCTAAAAGTGCCAAAAAATCGACTTCCGAAGGGGTCTATCTCCGGAAATATTGCACCTACGGGACTTCCGATGGTGGGAGGTGAAAGAGGACATCAAGGAGAGGACAACACAGTCGGATTCACTCTAATCGGTCCAGGCGTTCTCAAGTTACAGGCGGTCAAAGTTGAGAATTGACAAAAAAGTCGTAATACCCCCCAATTTGAAGATTTTCAAAAACATTTCGGAAATTTTGTTTTGCTGTTTTTGATCGGAATGGGACGTTTACAATCCCCTGAGAACATAACAAACTCAATTCGAATGGAAATAACCTCTAAAGAGGTTTTTTTAAAAATGGTCCAATAACGGATTCTAAAAGTGCCAAAAAATCGACTTCCGAAGGGTTCTATCTCCGGAAATATTGCACCTACGGAACTTCCGATGGTGGGAGGTGAAAGAGGACATCAAGGAGAGGACAACACAGTCGGATTCACTCTAATCGGTCCAGGCGTTCTCAAGTTACAGGCGGTCAAAGTGGAGAGTTGACAAAAAAGTCGTAATACCCCCCCATTTGAAGATTTTCAAAAACATTTCGGAAATTTTGTTTTGCTGTTTTTGATCGGAATGGCACGTTTACAATCCCCTGAGAACATAACAAACTCAATTCGAATGGAAATAACCTCTAAAGAGCTTTTTTAAAAATGGTCCAAAAACCGATTCTAAAAGTGCCAAGAAATCGACTTCCGAAGGGGTCTATCTCCGGAAATATTGCACCTACGGAACTTCCGATAATGGGAGGTGAAAGAGGACATCAAGAAGAGGACAACACAGTTGGATTCACTCTAATCGGTCCAGGCGTTCTCAAGTTACAGGCGGTCAAAGTTGAGAATTGACAAAAAAGTCGTAATACCCCCCCATTTGAAGATTTTCAAAGAAATTTCGGAATTTTTGTTTTGTTGTTTTTGATCGGAATGACACGTTTACAATCCCCTGAGAACATAACAAACTCAATTCGAATGGAAATAACCTCTAAAGAGGTTTTTTAAAAAATGGTCCAAAAACCGATTCTAAAAGTGCCTAAAAATCGACTTCCGAAGGGGTCTATCTCCGGAAATATTGCACCTACGGAACGTCCGATGGTGGGAGGTGAAAGAGGACATCAAGGAGAGGACAACACAGTCGGGTTCACTCTAATCGGTCCAGGCGTTCTCAAGTTACAGGCGGTCAAAGTTGAGAATTGACAAAAAAGTCGTAATACCCCCCAATTTGAAGATTTTCAAAAACATTTCGGAAATTTTGTTTTGCTGTTTTTGATCGGAATGGGACGTTTACAATCCCCTGAGAACATAACAAACTCAATTCGAATGGAAATAACCTCTAAAGAGGTTTTTTTAAAAATGGTCCAAAAACCGATTCTAAAAGTGCCTAAAAATCGACTTCCGAAGGGGTCTATCTCCGGAAATATTGCACCTACGGAACGTCCGATGGTGGGAGGTGAAAGAGGACATCAAGGAGAGGACAACACAGTCGGATTCACTCTAATCGGTCCAGGCGTTCTCAAGTTACAGGCGGTCAAAGTTGAGAATTGACAAAAAAGTCGTAATAGCCCCCCATTTGAAGATTTTCAAAGAAATTTCGGAATTTTTGTTTTGCTGTTTTTGATCGGATTGACACGTTTACAATCCCCTGAGAACATAACAAACTCAATTCGAATGGAAATAACCTCTAAAGAAGTTTTTTTAAAAATGGTCCAAAAACCGATTCTAAAAGTGCCAAGAAATCGACTTCCGAAGGGGTCTATCTCCGGAAATATTGCACCTACGGAACTTCCGATAATGGGAGGTGAAAGAGGACATCAAGAAGAGGACAACACAGTTGGATTCACTCTAATCGGTCCAGGCGTTCTCAAGTGACAGGCGGTCAAAGTTGAGAATTGACAAAAAAGTCGTAATACCCCCCATTTGAAGATTTTCAAAAACATTTCGGAAATTTTGTTTTGCTGTTTTTGATCGGAATGGCACGTTTACAATCCCCTGAGAACATAACAAACTCAATTCGAATGGAAATAACCTCTAAAGAAGTTTTTTTAAAAATGGTCCAAAAACCGATTCTAAAAGTGCCAAGAAATCGACTTCCGAAGGGGTCTATCTCCGGAAATATTGCACCTACGGAACTTCCGATAATGGGAGGTGAAAGAGGACATCAAGAAGAGGACAACACAGTTGGATTCACTCTAATCGGTCCAGGCGTTCTCAAGTGACAGGCGGTCAAAGTTGAGAATTGACAAAAAAGTCGTAATAGCCCCCCATTTGAAGATTTTCAAAGAAATTTCGGAATTTTTGTTTTGCTGTTTTTGATCGGATTGACACGTTTACAATCCCCTGAGAACATAACAAACTCAATTCGAATGGAAATAACCTCTAAAGAAGTTTTTTTAAAAATGGTCCAAAAACCGATTCTAAAAGTGCCAAGAAATCGACTTCCGAAGGGGTCTATCTCCGGAAATATTGCACCTACGGAACTTCCGATAATGGGAGGTGAAAGAGGACATCAAGAAGAGGACAACACAGTTGGATTCACTCTAATCGGTCCAGGCGTTCTCAAGTGACAGGCGGTCAAAGTTGAGAATTGACAAAAAAGTCGTAATAGCCCCCCATTTGAAGATTTTCAAAGAAATTTCGGAATTTTTGTTTTGCTGTTTTTGATCGGATTGACACGTTTACAATCCCCTGAGAACATAACAAACTCAATTCGAATGGAAATAACCTCTAAAGAAGTTTTTTTTAAAAATGGTCCAAAAACCGATTCTAAAAGTGCCAAGAAATCGACTTCCGAAGGGGTCTATCTCCGGAAATATTGCACCTACGGAACTTCCGATAATGGGAGGTGAAAGAGGACATCAAGAAGAGGACAACACAGTTGGATTCACTCTAATCGGTCCAGGCGTTCTCAAGTGACAGGCGGTCAAAGTTGAGAATTGACAAAAAAGTCGTAATACCCCCCCATTTGAAGATTTTCAAAAACATTTCGGAAATTTTGTTTTGCTGTTTTTGACCGGAATGGCACGTTTACAATCCCCTGAGAACATAACAAACTCAATTCGAATGGAAATAACCTCTAAAGAGGTTTTTTTTTTAGAAATGGTCCAATAACGGATTCTAAAAGTGCCAAAAAATCGACTTCCGAAGGGGTCTACCTCCGGAAATATTGCACCTACGGAACTTCCGATGGTGGGAGGTGAAAGAGGACATCAAGGAGAGGACAACACAGTCGGATTCACTCTAATCGGTCTAGGCGTTCTCAAGTTACAGGCGGTCAAAGTTGAGAATTGACAAAAAAGTCGTAATACCCCCCAATTTGAAGATTTTCAAAAACATTTCGGAAATTTTGTTTTGCTGTTTTTGATCGGAATGGGACGTTTACAATCCCCTGAGAACATAACAAACTCAATTCGAATGGAAATAACCTCCAAAAACCGATTCTAAAAGTGCCTAAAAATCGACTTCCTAAGGGGTCTATATCCGGAAATATTGCACCTACGGAACTTCCGATGGTGGGAGGTGAAAGAGGACATCAAGGAGAGGACAACACAGTCGGATTCACTCTAATCGGTCTAGGCGTTCTCAAGTTACAGGCGGTCAAAGTTGAGAATTGACAAAAAAGTCGTAATACCCCCCAATTTGAAGATTTTCAAAAACATTTCGGAAATTTTGTTTTGCTGTTTTTGATCGGAATGGGACGTTTACAATCCCCTGAGAACATAACAAACTCAATTCGAATGGAAATAACCTCTAAAGAGGTTTTTTTAAAAATGGTCCAATAACGGATTCTAAAAGTGCCAAAAAATCGACTTCCGAAGGGTTCTATCTCCGGAAATATTGCACCTACGGAACTTCCGATGGTGGGAGGTGAAAGAGGACATCAAGGAGAGGACAACACAGTCGGATTCACTCTAATCGGTCCAGGCGTTCTCAAGTTACAGGCGGTCAAAGTGGAGAGTTGACAAAAAAGTCGTAATACCCCCCCATTTGAAGATTTTCAAAAACATTTCGGAAATTTTGTTTTGCTGTTTTTGATCGGAATGGCACGTTTACAATCCCCTGAGAACATAACAAACTCAATTCGAATGGAAATAACCTCTAAAGAGGTTTTTTTAAAAATGGTCCAAAAACCGATTCTAAAAGTTCCTAAAAATCGATTTCCGAAGGGGTCTATCTCCGGAAATATTGCACCTACGGAACTTCCGATGGTGGGAGGTGAAAGAGGACATCAAGAAGAGGACAACACAGTTGGATTCACTCTAATCGGTCCAGGCGTTCTCAAGTTACAGGCGGTCAAAGTTGAGAATTGACAAAAAAGTCGTAATACCCCCCCATTTGAAGATTTTCAAAGAAATTTCGGAATTTTTGTTTTGTTGTTTTTGATCGGAATGACACGTTTACAATCCCCTGAGAACATAACAAACTCAATTCGAATGGAAATAACCTCTAAAGAGGTTTTTTAAAAAATGGTCCAAAAACCGATTCTAAAAGTGCCTAAAAATCGACTTCCGAAGGGGTCTATCTCCGGAAATATTGCACCTACGGAACGTCCGATGGTGGGAGGTGAAAGAGGACATCAAGAAGAGGACAACACAGTCGGATTCACTCTAATCGGTCCAGGCGTTCTCAAGTTACAGGCGGTCAAAGTTGAGAATTGACAAAAAAGTCGTAATACCCCCCAATTTGAAGATTTTCAAAAACATTTCGGAAATTTTGTTTTGCTGTTTTTGATCGGAATGGCACGTTTACAATCCCCTGCGAACATAACAAACTCAATTCGAATGGAAATTACCTCTAAAGAGGTTTTTTTAAAAATGGTCAAAAACCGATTCTAAAAGTGCCTAAAAATCGACTTCCGAAGGGGTCTATCTCCGGAAATATTGCACCTACGGAACTTCCGATGGTGGGAGGTGAAAGAGGACATCAAGAAGAGGACAACACAGTTGGATTCACTCTAATCGGTCCAGGCGTTCTCAAGTTACAGGCGGTCAAAGTTGAGAATTGACAGAAAAGTCGTAATACCCCCCCATTTGAAGATTTTCAAAGAAATTTCGGAATTTTTGTTTTGCTGTTTTTGATCGGATTGACACGTTTACAATCCCCTGAGAACATAACAAACTCAATTCGAATGGAAATAACCTCTAAAGAGGTTTTTTTAAAAATGGTCCAAAAACCGATTCTGAAAGTGCCTAAAAATCGACTTCCGAAGGGGTCTATCTCCGGAAATATTGCACCTACGGAACGTCCGATGGTGGGAGGTGAAAGAGGACATCAAGAAGAGTACAACACAGTCGGATTCACTCTAATCGGTCCAGGCGTTCTCAAGTTACAGGCGGTCAAAGTTGAGAATTGACAAAAAAGTCGTAATACCCCCCAATTTGAAGATTTTCAAAGAAATTTCGGAATTTTTGTTTTGTTGTTTTTGATCGGAATGACACGTTTACAATCCCCTGAGAACATAACAAACTCAATTCGAATGGAAATAACCTCTAAAGAGGTTTTTTTTAAAAATGGTCCAAAAACCGATTCTAAAAGTGCCTAAAAATCGACTTCCGAAGGGGTCTATCTCCGGAAATATTGCACCTACGGAACGTCCGATGGTGGGAGGTGAAAGAGGACATCAAGAAGAGGACAACACAGTCGGATTCACTCTAATCGGTCCAGGCGTTCTCAAGTTACAGGCGGTCAAAGTTGAGAATTGACAAAAAAGTCGTAATACGCCCCAATTTGAAGATTTTCAAAAACATTTCGGAAATTTTGTTTTGCTGTTTTTGATCGGAATGGCACGTTTACAATCCCCTGCGAACATAACAAACTCAATTCGAATGGAAATAACCTCTAAAGAGGTTTTTTTAAAAATGGTCCAAAAACCGATTCTAAAAGTGCCTAAAAATCGACTTCCGAAGGGGTCTATCTCCGGAAATATTGCACCTACGGAACTTCCGATGGTGGGAGGTGAAAGAGGACATCAAGAAGAGGACAACACAGTTGGATTCACTCTATTCGGTCCAGGCGTTCTCAAGTTACAGGCGGTCAAAGTTGAGAATTGAGAAAAAAGTCGTAATACCACCCCCTTTGGAGATTTTCACAAAAATTTCGGAATATTTTTTTGCTGTTTTTGATCGGAATGGCACGTTTGCAATCCCCTGAGAACAGAACAAACTCAATTCGAATAGAAATAACCTATAAAGAGGTTTTTTTAAAAATGGTCCAAAAACCGATTCTAAAAGTGCCTAAAAATCGACTTCCGAAGGGGTCTATCTCCGGAAATATTGCACCTACGGAACTTCCGATGGTGGGAGGTGAAAGAGGACATCAAGAAGAGGACAACTCCGTTGGATTCACTCTAATCGGTCCAGGCGTTCTCAAGTTACAGGCGGTCAAAGTTGAGAATTGACAAAAAAGTCGTAATACCCCCCCATTTGAAGATTTTCAAAGAAATTTCGGAATTTTTGTTTTGATGTTTTTGATCGGAATGACACGTTTACAATCCCCTGAGAACATAACAAGCTCAATTCGAATGGAAATAACCTGTAAAGAGGTTTTTTTAAAAATGGTCCAAAAACCGATTCTAAAAGTGCCTAAAAATCGACTTCCGAAGGGGTCTATCTCCGGAAATATTGCACCTACGGAATTTTCGATGGTGGGAGGTGAAAGAGGACATCAAGAAGAGGACAACACAGTTGGATTCACTCTAATCGGTCCAGGCGTTCTCAAGTTACAGGCGGTCAAAGTTGAGAATTGAGAAAAAAGTCGTAATACCCCCCCATTTGAAGATTTTCAAAGAAATTTCGGAATATTTTTTTGCTGTTTTTGATCTGAATGACACGTTTACAATCCCCTGAAAACATAACAAACTCAGTTCGAATGGAAATAACCTCTAAAGAGACTAAAAATTCCTTCCGAAGGGGTCTATCTCCGGAAATATTGCACCTACGGAACTTCCGATGGTGGGAAGTGAAAGAGGACATCAAGAAGAGGACAACACAGTTGGATTCACTCTAATCGGTCCAGGCGTTCTCAAGTTACAGGCGGTCAAAGTTGAGAATTCACAAAAAAGTCGTAATACCCCCCATTTGAAGATTTTCAAAGAAATTTCGGAATTTTTGTTTTGCTGTTTTTGATCGGAATGACACGTTTACAATCCCCTGAGAACATAACAAACTCAACTCGAATGGAAATAACCTCTAAAGAGGTTTTTTTAAAAATGGTCCAAAAACCGATTCTAAAAGTTCCTAAAAATCGACTTCCGAAGGGGTCTATCTCCGGAAATATTGCACCTACGGAACTTCCGATGGTGGGAGGTGAAAGAGGACATCAAGAAGAGGACAACACAGTTGGATTCACTCTAATCGGTCCAGGCGTTCTCAAGTTACAGGCGGTCAAAGTTGAGAATTCACAAAAAAGTCGTAATACCCCCCCGTTTGAAGATTTTCAAAGAAATTTCGGAATTTTTGTTTTGCTGTTTTTGATCGGATTGACACGTTTACAATCCCCTGAGAACATAACAAACTCAATTCGAATGGAAATAACCTCTAAAGAGGTTTTTTTAAAAATGGTCCAAAAGCCGATTCTAAAAGTGCCTAAAAATCGACTTCCGAAGGGGTCTATCTCCGGAAATATTGCACCTACGGAACTTCCGATGGTGGGAGGTGAAAGAGGACATCAAGAAGAGGACAACACAGTTGGATTCACTCTAATCGGTCCAGGCGTTCTCAAGTTACAGGCGGTCAAAGTTGAGAATTCACAAAAAAGTCGTAATACCCCCCCATTTGAAGATTTTCAAAGAAATTTCGGAATTTTTGTTTTGCTGTTTTTGATCGTATTGACACGTTTACAATCCCCTGAGAACATAACAAACTCAATTCGAATGGAAATAACCTCTAAAGAGGTTTTTTTAAAAATGGTCCAAAAACCGATTCTAAAAGTGCCTAAAAATCGACTTCCGAAGGGGTCTATCTCCGGAAATATTGCACCTACGGAACTTCCGATGGTGGGAGGTGAAAGAGGACATCAAGAAGAGGACAACACAGTTGGATTCACTCTAATCGGTCCTGGCGTTCTCAAGTTACAGGCGGTCAAAGTTGAGAATTGACAAAAAAGTCGTAATACCCCCCCATTTGAAGATTTTCAAAGAAATTTCGGAATTTTTGTTTTGCTGTTTTTGATCGGAATGACACGTTTACAATCCCCTGAGAACATAACAAACTCAATTCGAATGGAAATAACCTCTAAAGAGGTTTTTTTAAAAATGGTCCAAAAACCGATTCTAAAAGTGCCTAAAAGACGACTTCCGAAGGGGTCTATCTCCGGAAATATTGCACCTACGGAACTTCCGATGGCGGGAGGTGAAAGAGGACATCAAGAACAGGACAACACAGTTGAATTCACTCTAATCGGTCCAGGCGTTCTCAAGTTACAAGCGGTCAAAGTTGAGAATTGAGAAAAAAGTCGTAATACCCCCCCATTTGAAGATTTTCAAAGAAATTTCGGAATTTTTGTTTTGATGTTTTTGATCGGAATGACACGTTTACAATCCCCTGAGAACATAACAAGCTCAATTCGAATGGAAATAACCTGTAAAGAGGTTTTTTTAAAAATGGTCCAAAAACCGATTCTAAAAGTGCCTAAAAATCGACTTCCGAAGGGGTCTATCTCCGGAAATATTGCACCTACGGAATTTTCGATGGTGGGAGGTGAAAGAGGACATCAAGAAGAGGACAACACAGTTGGATTCACTCTAATCGGTCCAGGCGTTCTCAAGTTACAGGCGGTCAAAGTTGAGAATTGAGAAAAAAGTCGTAATACCCCCCCATTTGAAGATTTTCAAAGAAATTTCGGAATATTTTTTTGCTGTTTTTGATCTGAATGACACGTTTACAATCCCCTGAAAACATAACAAACTCAGTTCGAATGGAAATAACCTCTAAAGAGACTAAAAATTCCTTCCGAAGGGGTCTATCTCCGGAAATATTGCACCTACGGAACTTCCGATGGTGGGAAGTGAAAGAGGACATCAAGAAGAGGACAACACAGTTGGATTCACTCTAATCGGTCCAGGCGTTCTCAAGTTACAGGCGGTCAAAGTTGAGAATTCACAAAAAAGTCGTAATACCCCCCATTTGAAGATTTTCAAAGAAATTTCGGAATTTTTGTTTTGCTGTTTTTGATCGGAATGACACGTTTACAATCCCCTGAGAACATAACAAACTCAACTCGAATGGAAATAACCTCTAAAGAGGTTTTTTTAAAAATGGTCCAAAAACCGATTCTAAAAGTTCCTAAAAATCGACTTCCGAAGGGGTCTATCTCCGGAAATATTGCACCTACGGAACTTCCGATGGTGGGAGGTGAAAGAGGACATCAAGAAGAGGACAACACAGTTGGATTCACTCTAATCGGTCCAGGCGTTCTCAAGTTACAGGCGGTCAAAGTTGAGAATTCACAAAAAAGTCGTAATACCCCCCCGTTTGAAGATTTTCAAAGAAATTTCGGAATTTTTGTTTTGCTGTTTTTGATCGGATTGACACGTTTACAATCCCCTGAGAACATAACAAACTCAATTCGAATGGAAATAACCTCTAAAGAGGTTTTTTTAAAAATGGTCCAAAAGCCGATTCTAAAAGTGCCTAAAAATCGACTTCCGAAGGGGTCTATCTCCGGAAATATTGCACCTACGGAACTTCCGATGGTGGGAGGTGAAAGAGGACATCAAGAAGAGGACAACACAGTTGGATTTACTCTAATCGGTCCAGGCGTTCTCAAGTTACAGGCGGTCAAAGTTGAGAATTGACAAAAAAGTCGTAATACCCCCCCATTTGAAGATTTTCAAAGAAATTTCGGAATTTTTGTTTTGCTGTTTTTGATCGGAATGACACGTTTACAATCCCCTGAGAACATAACAAACTCAACTCGAATGGAAATAACCTCTAAAGAGGTTTTTTTAAAAATGGTCCAAAAACCGATTCTAAAAGTGCCTAAAAATCGACTTCCGAAGGGGTCTATCTCCGGAAATATTGCACCTACGGAACTTCCGATGGCGGGAGGTGAAAGAGGACATCAAGAACAGGACAACACAGTTGAATTCACTCTAATCGGTCCAGGCGTTCTCAAGTTACAAGCGCTCAAAGTTGAGAATTGACAAAAAAGTCGTAATACCCCCCCATTTGAAGATTTTCACAAAAATTTCGGAGATTTTGTTTTGCTGTTTTTGATCTGAATGACACGTTTACAATCCCCTGAGAACATAACAAACTCAGTTCGAATGGAAATAACCTCTAAAGAGGTTTTTTTAAAAATGGTCCAAAAACCGATTCTAAAAGTGCCTAAAAATCGACTTCCGAAGGGGTCTATCTCCGGAAATATTGCACCTACGGAACTTCCGATGGTGGGAGGTGAAAGAGGACATCAAGAAGAGGACAACACAGTTGGATTCACTCTGATCGGTCCAGGCGTTCTCAAGTTACAGGCGGTCAAAGTTGAGAATTGACAAAAAAGTCGTAATACCCCCCCATTTGAAGATTTTCAAAGAAATTTCGGAATTTTTGTTTTGCTGTTTTTGATCGGAATGACACGTTTACAATCCCCTGAGAACATAACAAACTCAACTCGAATGGAAATAACCTCTAAAGAGGTTTTTTTAAAAATGGTCCAAAAACCGATTCTAAAAGTTCCTAAGAATCGACTTCCGAAGGGGTCTATCTCCGGAAATATTGCACCTACGGAACTTCCGATGGTGGGAGGTGAAAGAGGACATCAAGAAGAGGACAACACAGTTGGATTCACTCTAATCGGTCCAGGCGTTCTCAAGTTACAGGCGGTCAAAGTTGAGAATTCACAAAAAAGTCGTAATACCCCCCATTTGAAGATTTTCAAAGAAATTTCGGAATTTTTGTTTTGCTGTTTTTGATCGGAATGACACGTTTACAATCCCCTGAGAACATAACAAACTCAACTCGAATGGAAATAACCTCTAAAGAGGTTTTTTTAAAAATGGTCCAAAAACCGATTCTAAAAGTTCCTAAAAATCGACTTCCGAAGGGGTCTATCTCCGGAAATATTGCACCTACGGAACTTCCGATGGTGGGAGGTGAAAGAGGACATCAAGAAGAGGACAACACAGTTGGATTCACTCTAATCGGTCCAGGCGTTCTCAAGTTACAGGCGGTCAAAGTTGAGAATTGACAAAAAAGTCGTAATACCCCCCCATTTGAAGATTTTCAAAGAAATTTCGGAATTTTTGTTTTGCTGTTTTTGATCGGATTGACACGTTTACAATCCCCTGAGAACATAACAAACTCAATTCGAATGGAAATAACCTCTAAAGAGGTTTTTTTAAAAATGGTCCAAAAGCCGATTCTAAAAGTGCCTAAAAATCGACTTCCGAAGGGGTCTATCTCCGGAAATATTGCACCTACGGAACTTCCGATGGTGGGAGGTGAAAGAGGACATCAAGAAGAGGACAACACAGTTGGATTCACTCTAATCGGTCCAGGCGTTCTCAAGTTACAGGCGGTCAAAGTTGAGAATTCACAAAAAAGTCGTAATACCCCCCCATTTGAAGATTTTCACAAAAATTTCGGAGATTTTGTTTTGCTGTTTTTGATCGGAATGACACGTTTACAATCCCCTGAGAACATAACAAACTCAATTCGAATGGAAATAACCTCTAAAGAGGTTTTTTTAAAAATGGTCCAAAAACCGATTCTAAAAGTGCCTAAAAATCGACTTCCGAAGGGGTCTATCTCCGGAAATATTGCACCTACGGAACTTCCGATGGCGGGAGGTGAAAGAGGACATCAAGAACAGGACAACACAATTGAATTCACTCTAATCGGTCCAGGCGTTCTCAAGTTACAAGCGCTCAAAGTTGAGAATTGACAAAAAAGTCGTAATACCCCCCCATTTGAAGATTTTCACAAAAATTTCGGAGATTTTGTTTTGCTGTTTTTGATCTGAATGACACGTTTACAATCCCCTGAGAACATAACAAACTCAGTTCGAATGGAAATAACCTCTAAAGAGGTTTTTTTAAAAATGGTCCAAAAACCGATTCTAAAAGTGCCTAAAAATCGACTTCCGAAGGGGTCTATCTCCGGAAATATTGCACCTACGGAACTTCCGATGGTGGGAGGTGAAAGAGGACATCAAGAAGAGGACAACACAGTTGGATTCACTCTGATCGGTCCAGGCGTTCTCAAGTTACAGGCGGTCAAAGTTGAGAATTGACAAAAAAGTCGTAATACCCCCCCATTTGAAGATTTTCAAAGAAATTTCGGAATTTTTGTTTTGCTGTTTTTGATCGGAATGACACGTTTACAATCCCCTGAGAACATAACAAACTCAACTCGAATGGAAATAACCTCTAAAGAGGTTTTTTTAAAAATGGTCCAAAAACCGATTCTAAAAGTTCCTAAGAATCGACTTCCGAAGGGGTCTATCTCCGGAAATATTGCACCTACGGAACTTCCGATGGTGGGAGGTGAAAGAGGACATCAAGAAGAGGACAACACAGTTGGATTCACTCTAATCGGTCCAGGCGTTCTCAAGTTACAGGCGGTCAAAGTTGAGAATTCACAAAAAAGTCGTAATACCCCCCATTTGAAGATTTTCAAAGAAATTTCGGAATTTTTGTTTTGCTGTTTTTGATCGGAATGACACGTTTACAATCCCCTGAGAACATAACAAACTCAACTCGAATGGAAATAACCTCTAAAGAGGTTTTTTTAAAAATGGTCCAAAAACCGATTCTAAAAGTTCCTAAAAATCGACTTCCGAAGGGGTCTATCTCCGGAAATATTGCACCTACGGAACTTCCGATGGTGGGAGGTGAAAGAGGACATCAAGAAGAGGACAACACAGTTGGATTCACTCTAATCGGTCCAGGCGTTCTCAAGTTACAGGCGGTCAAAGTTGAGAATTGACAAAAAAGTCGTAATACCCCCCCATTTGAAGATTTTCAAAGAAATTTCGGAATTTTTGTTTTGCTGTTTTTGATCGGATTGACACGTTTACAATCCCCTGAGAACATAACAAACTCAATTCGAATGGAAATAACCTCTAAAGAGGTTTTTTTAAAAATGGTCCAAAAACCGATTCTAAAAGTTCCTAAGAATCGACTTCCGAAGGGGTCTATCTCCGGAAATATTGCACCTACGGAACTTCCGATGGTGGGAGGTGAAAGAGGACATCAAGAAGAGGACAGCACAGTTGGATTCACTCTAATCGGTCCAGGCGTTCTCAAGTTACAGGCGGTCAAAGTTGAGAATTGACAAAAAAGTCGTAATACCCCCCCATTTGAAGATTTTCAAAGAAATTTCGGAATTTTTGTTTTGCTGTTTTTGATCGGAATGACACGTTTACAATCCCCTGAGAACATAACAAACTCAACTCGAATGGAAATAACCTCTAAAGAGGTTTTTTTAAAAATGGTCCAAAAACCGATTCTAAAAGTTCCTAAGAATCGACTTCCGAAGGGGTCTATCTCCGGAAATATTGCACCTACGGAACTTCCGATGGTGGGAGGTGAAAGAGGACATCAAGAAGAGGACAACACAGTTGGATTCACTCTAATCGGTCCAGGCGTTCTCAAGTTACAGGCGGTCAAAGTTGAGAATTGACAAAAAAGTCGTAATACCCCCCCATTTGAAGATTTTCAAAGAAATTTCGGAATTTTTGTTTTGCTGTTTTTGATCGGATTGACACGTTTACAATCCCCTGAGAACATAACAAACTCAATTCGAATGGAAATAACCTCTAAAGAGGTTTTTTTAAAAATGGTCCAAAAGCCGATTCTAAAAGTGCCTAAAAATCGACTTCCGAAGGGGTCTATCTCCGGAAATATTGCACCTACGGAACTTCCGATGGCGGGAGGTGAAAGAGGACATCAAGAACAGGATAACACAGTTGAATTCACTCTAATCGGTCCAGGCGTTCTCAAGTTACAAGCGCTCAAAGTTGAGAATTGACAAAAAAGTCGTAATACCCCCCCATTTGAAGATTTTCACAAAAATTTCGGAGATTTTGTTTTGCTGTTTTTGATCGGAATGACACGTTTACAATCCCCTGAGAACATAACAAACTCAACTCGAATGGAAATAACCTCTAAAGAGGTTTTTTTAAAAATGGTCCAAAAACCGATTCTAAAAGTGCCTAAAAATCGACTTCCGAAGGGGTCTATCTCCGGAAATATTGCACCTACGGAACTTCCGATGGTGGGAGGTGAAAGAGGACATCAAGAAGAAGACAACACAGTTGGATTCACTCTAATCGGTCCAGGCGTTCTCAAGTTACAGGCGGTCAAAGTTGAGAATTCACAAAAAAGTCGTAATACCCCCCCATTTGAAGATTTTCAAAGAAATTTCGGAATTTTTGTTTTGCTGTTTTTGATCGGATTGACACGTTTACAATCCCCTGAGAACATAACAAACTCAATTCGAATGGAAATTCGGAATTTTTGTTTTTCTGTTTTTGATCGGAATGACACGTTTACAATCCCCTGAGAACATAACAAACTCAATTCGAATGGAAATAACCTCTAAAGAGGTTTTTTTAAAAATGGTCCAAAAACCGATTCTAAAAGTGCCTAAAAATCGACTTCCGAAGGGGTCTATCTCCGGAAATATTGCACCTACGGAACTTCCGATGGTGGGAGGTGAAAGAGGACATCAAGAAGAGGACAACACAGTTGGATTCACTCTAATCGGTCCAGGCGTTCTCAAGTTACAGGCGGTCAAAGTTGAGAATTGACAAAAAAGTCGTAATACCCCCCCATTTGAAGATTTTCAAAGAAATTTCGGAATTTTTGTTTTGCTGTTTTTGATCGGATTGACACGTTTACAATCCCCTGAGAACATAACAAACTCAATTCGAATGGAAATAACCTCTAAAGAGGTTTTTTTAAAAATGGTCCAAAAACCGATTCTAAAAGTTCCTAAGAATCGACTTCCGAAGGGGTCTATCTCCGGAAATATTGCACCTACGGAACTTCCGATGGTGGGAGGTGAAAGAGGACATCAAGAAGAGGACAGCACAGTTGGATTCACTCTAATCGGTCCAGGCGTTCTCAAGTTACAGGCGGTCAAAGTTGAGAATTGACAAAAAAGTCGTAATACCCCCCCATTTGAAGATTTTCAAAGAAATTTCGGAATTTTTGTTTTGCTGTTTTTGATCGGAATGACACGTTTACAATCCCCTGAGAACATAACAAACTCAACTCGAATGGAAATAACCTCTAAAGAGGTTTTTTTAAAAATGGTCCAAAAACCGATTCTAAAAGTTCCTAAGAATCGACTTCCGAAGGGGTCTATCTCCGGAAATATTGCACCTACGGAACTTCCGATGGTGGGAGGTGAAAGAGGACATCAAGAAGAGGACAGCACAGTTGGATTCACTCTAATCGGTCCAGGCGTTCTCAAGTTACAGGCGGTCAAAGTTGAGAATTGACAAAAAAGTCGTAATACCCCCCCATTTGAAGATTTTCAAAGAAATTTCGGAATTTTTGTTTTGCTGTTTTTGATCGGAATGACACGTTTACAATCCCCTGAGAACATAACAAACTCAATTCGAATGGAAATAACCTCTAAAGAGGTTTTTTTAAAAATGGTCCAAAAGCCGATTCTAAAAGTGCCTAAAAATCGACTTCCGAAGGGGTCTATCTCCGGAAATATTGCACCTACGGAACTTCCGATGGCGGGAGGTGAAAGAGGACATCAAGAACAGGATAACACAGTTGAATTCACTCTAATCGGTCCAGGCGTTCTCAAGTTACAGGCGGTCAAAGTTGAGAATTGACAAAAAAGTCGTAATACCCCCCCATTTGAAGATTTTCAAAGAAATTTCGGAATTTTTGTTTTGCTGTTTTTGATCGGATTGACACGTTTACAATCCCCTGAGAACATAACAAACTCAATTCGAATGGAAATAACCTCTAAAGAGGTTTTTTTAAAAATGGTCCAAAAGCCGATTCTAAAAGTGCCTAAAAATCGACTTCCGAAGGGGTCTATCTCCGGAAATATTGCACCTACGGAACTTCCGATGGTGGGAGGTGAAAGAGGACATCAAGAAGAGGACAACACAGTTGGATTCACTCTAATCGGTCCAGGCGTTCTCAAGTTACAGGCGGTCAAAGTTGAGAATTGACAAAAAAGTCGTAATACCCCCCCATTTGAAGATTTTCAAAGAAATTTCGGAATTTTTGTTTTGCTGTTTTTGATCGGATTGACACGTTTACAATCCCCTGAGAACATAACAAACTCAATTCGAATGGAAATAACCTCTAAAGAGGTTTTTTTAAAAATGGTCCAAAAGCCGATTCTAAAAGTGCCTAAAAATCGACTTCCGAAGGGGTCTATCTCCGGAAATATTGCACCTACGGAACTTCCGATGGCGGGAGGTGAAAGAGGACATCAAGAACAGGATAACACAGTTGAATTCACTCTAATCGGTCCAGGCGTTCTCAAGTTACAAGCGCTCAAAGTTGAGAATTGACAAAAAAGTCGTAATACCCCCCCATTTGAAGATTTTCACAAAAATTTCGGAGATTTTGTTTTGCTGTTTTTGATCGGAATGACACGTTTACAATCCCCTGAGAACATAACAAACTCAACTCGAATGGAAATAACCTCTAAAGAGGTTTTTTTAAAAATGGTCTAAAAACCGATTCTAAAAGTGCCTAAAAATCGACTTCCGAAGGGGTCTATCTCCGGAAATATTGCACCTACGGAACTTCCGATGGTGGGAGGTGAAAGAGGACATCAAGAAGAAGACAACACAGTTGGATTCACTCTAATCGGTCCAGGCGTTCTCAAGTTACAGGCGGTCAAAGTTGAGAATTCACAAAAAAGTCGTAATACCCCCCCATTTGAAGATTTTCAAAGAAATTTCGGAATTTTTGTTTTGCTGTTTTTGATCGGATTGACACGTTTACAATCCCCTGAGAACATAACAAACTCAATTCGAATGGAAATTCGGAATTTTTGTTTTTCTGTTTTTGATCGGAATGACACGTTTACAATCCCCTGAGAACATAACAAACTCAATTCGAATGGAAATAACCTCTAAAGAGGTTTTTTTAAAAATGGTCCAAAAACCGATTCTAAAAGTGCCTAAAAATCGACTTCCGAAGGGGTCTATCTCCGGAAATATTGCACCTACGGAACTTCCGATGGTGGGAGGTGAAAGAGGACATCAAGAAGAGGACAACACAGTTGGATTCACTCTAATCGGTCCAGGCGTTCTCAAGTTACAGGCGGTCAAAGTTGAGAATTGACAAAAAAGTCGTAATACCCCCCCATTTGAAGATTTTCAAAGAAATTTCGGAATTTTTGTTTTGCTGTTTTTGATCGGATTGACACGTTTACAATCCCCTGAGAACATAACAAACTCAATTCGAATGAAAATAACCTCTAAAGAGGTTTTTTTAAAAATGGTCCAAAAGCCGATTCTAAAAGTGCCTAAAAATCGACTTCCGAAGGGGTCTATCTCCGGAAATATTGCACCTACGGAACTTCCGATGGCGGGAGGTGAAAGAGGACATCAAGAACAGGATAACACAGTTGAATTCACTCTAATCGGTCCAGGCGTTCTCAAGTTACAAGCGCTCAAAGTTGAGAATTGACAAAAAAGTCGTAATACCCCCCCATTTGAAGATTTTCACAAAAATTTCGGAGATTTTGTTTTGCTGTTTTTGATCGGAATGACACGTTTACAATCCCCTGAGAACATAACAAACTCAACTCGAATGGAAATAACCTCTAAAGAGGTTTTTTTAAAAATGGTCCAAAAACCGATTCTAAAAGTGCCTAAAAATCGACTTCCGAAGGGGTCTATCTCCGGAAATATTGCACCTACGGAACTTCCGATGGCGGGAGGTGAAAGAGGACATCAAGAACAGGATAACACAGTTGAATTCACTCTAATCGGTCCAGGCGTTCTCAAGTTACAGGCGGTCAAAGTTGAGAATTGACAAAAAAGTCGTAATACCCCCCCATTTGAAGATTTTCAAAGAAATTTCGGAATTTTTGTTTTGCTGTTTTTGATCGGATTGACACGTTTACAATCCCCTGAGAACATAACAAACTCAATTCGAATGGAAATAACCTCTAAAGAGGTTTTTTTAAAAATGGTCCAAAAGCCGATTCTAAAAGTGCCTAAAAATCGACTTCCGAAGGGGTCTATCTCCGGAAATATTGCACCTACGGAACTTCCGATGGCGGGAGGTGAAAGAGGACATCAAGAACAGGACAACACAATTGAATTCACTCTAATCGGTCCAGGCGTTCTCAAGTTACAAGCGCTCAAAGTTGAGAATTGACAAAAAAGTCGTAATACCCCCCCATTTGAAGATTTTCAAAGAAATTTCGGAATTTTTGTTTTGCTGTTTTTGATCGGATTGACACGTTTACAATCCCCTGAGAACATAACAAACTCAATTCGAATGGAAATAACCTCTAAAGAGGTTTTTTTAAAAATGGTCCAAAAGCCGATTCTAAAAGTGCCTAAAAATCGACTTCCGAAGGGGTCTATCTCCGGAAATATTGCACCTACGGAACTTCCGATGGCGGGAGGTGAAAGAGGACATCAAGAACAGGATAACACAGTTGAATTCACTCTAATCGGTCCAGGCGTTCTCAAGTTACAAGCGCTCAAAGTTGAGAATTGACAAAAAAGTCGTAATACCCCCCCATTTGAAGATTTTCACAAAAATTTCGGAGATTTTGTTTTGCTGTTTTTGATCGGAATGACACGTTTACAATCCCCTGAGAACATAACAAACTCAACTCGAATGGAAATAACCTCTAAAGAGGTTTTTTTAAAAATGGTCCAAAAACCGATTCTAAAAGTTCCTAAGAATCGACTTCCGAAGGGGTCTATCTCCGGAAATATTGCACCTACGGAACTTCCGATGGTGGGAGGTGAAAGAGGACATCAAGAAGAGGACAACACAGTTGGATTCACTCTAATCGGTCCAGGCGTTCTCAAGTTACAGGCGGTCAAAGTTGAGAATTCACAAAAAAGTCGTAATACCCCCCCATTTGAAGATTTTCAAAGAAATTTCGGAATTTTTGTTTTGCTGTTTTTGATCGGATTGACACGTTTACAATCCCCTGAGAACATAACAAACTCAATTCGAATGGAAATTCGGAATTTTTGTTTTTCTGTTTTTGATCGGAATGACACGTTTACAATCCCCTGAGAACATAACAAACTCAATTCGAATGGAAATAACCTCTAAAGAGGTTTTTTTAAAAATGGTCCAAAAACCGATTCTAAAAGTGCCTAAAAATCGACTTCCGAAGGGGTCTATCTCCGGAAATATTGCACCTACGGAACTTCCGATGGTGGGAGGTGAAAGAGGACATCAAGAAGAGGACAACACAGTTGGATTCACTCTAATCGGTCCAGGCGTTCTCAAGTTACAGGCGGTCAAAGTTGAGAATTGACAAAAAAGTCGTAATACCCCCCCATTTGAAGATTTTCAAAGAAATTTCGGAATTTTTGTTTTGCTGTTTTTGATCGGATTGACACGTTTACAATCCCCTGAGAACATAACAAACTCAATTCGAATGAAAATAACCTCTAAAGAGGTTTTTTTAAAAATGGTCCAAAAGCCGATTCTAAAAGTGCCTAAAAATCGACTTCCGAAGGGGTCTATCTCCGGAAATATTGCACCTACGGAACTTCCGATGGCGGGAGGTGAAAGAGGACATCAAGAACAGGATAACACAGTTGAATTCACTCTAATCGGTCCAGGCGTTCTCAAGTTACAAGCGCTCAAAGTTGAGAATTGACAAAAAAGTCGTAATACCCCCCCATTTGAAGATTTTCACAAAAATTTCGGAGATTTTGTTTTGCTGTTTTTGATCGGAATGACACGTTTACAATCCCCTGAGAACATAACAAACTCAACTCGAATGGAAATAACCTCTAAAGAGGTTTTTTTAAAAATGGTCCAAAAACCGATTCTAAAAGTGCCTAAAAATCGACTTCCGAAGGGGTCTATCTCCGGAAATATTGCACCTACGGAACTTCCGATGGCGGGAGGTGAAAGAGGACATCAAGAACAGGATAACACAGTTGAATTCACTCTAATCGGTCCAGGCGTTCTCAAGTTACAGGCGGTCAAAGTTGAGAATTGACAAAAAAGTCGTAATACCCCCCCATTTGAAGATTTTCAAAGAAATTTCGGAATTTTTGTTTTGCTGTTTTTGATCGGATTGACACGTTTACAATCCCCTGAGAACATAACAAACTCAATTCGAATGGAAATAACCTCTAAAGAGGTTTTTTTAAAAATGGTCCAAAAGCCGATTCTAAAAGTGCCTAAAAATCGACTTCCGAAGGGGTCTATCTCCGGAAATATTGCACCTACGGAACTTCCGATGGCGGGAGGTGAAAGAGGACATCAAGAACAGGACAACACAATTGAATTCACTCTAATCGGTCCAGGCGTTCTCAAGTTACAAGCGCTCAAAGTTGAGAATTGACAAAAAAGTCGTAATACCCCCCCATTTGAAGATTTTCAAAGAAATTTCGGAATTTTTGTTTTGCTGTTTTTGATCGGATTGACACGTTTACAATCCCCTGAGAACATAACAAACTCAATTCGAATGGAAATAACCTCTAAAGAGGTTTTTTTAAAAATGGTCCAAAAGCCGATTCTAAAAGTGCCTAAAAATCGACTTCCGAAGGGGTCTATCTCCGGAAATATTGCACCTACGGAACTTCCGATGGCGGGAGGTGAAAGAGGACATCAAGAACAGGATAACACAGTTGAATTCACTCTAATCGGTCCAGGCGTTCTCAAGTTACAAGCGCTCAAAGTTGAGAATTGACAAAAAAGTCGTAATACCCCCCCATTTGAAGATTTTCACAAAAATTTCGGAGATTTTGTTTTGCTGTTTTTGATCGGAATGACACGTTTACAATCCCCTGAGAACATAACAAACTCAACTCGAATGGAAATAACCTCTAAAGAGGTTTTTTTAAAAATGGTCCAAAAACCGATTCTAAAAGTTCCTAAGAATCGACTTCCGAAGGGGTCTATCTCCGGAAATATTGCACCTACGGAACTTCCGATGGTGGGAGGTGAAAGAGGACATCAAGAAGAGGACAACACAGTTGGATTCACTCTAATCGGTCCAGGCGTTCTCAAGTTACAGGCGGTCAAAGTTGAGAATTCACAAAAAAGTCGTAATACCCCCCATTTGAAGATTTTCAAAGAAATTTCGGAATTTTTGTTTTGCTGTTTTTGATCGGAATGACACGTTTACAATCCCCTGAGAACATAACAAACTCAACTCGAATGGAAATAACCTCTAAAGAGGTTTTTTTAAAAATGGTCCAAAAACCGATTCTAAAAGTTCCTAAAAATCGACTTCCGAAGGGGTCTATCTCCGGAAATATTGCACCTACGGAACTTCCGATGGTGGGAGGTGAAAGAGGACATCAAGAAGAGGACAACACAGTTGGATTCACTCTAATCGGTCCAGGCGTTCTCAAGTTACAGGCGGTCAAAGTTGAGAATTGACAAAAAAGTCGTAATACCCCCCCATTTGAAGATTTTCACAAAAATTTCGGAGATTTTGTTTTGCTGTTTTTGATCGGAATGACACGTTTACAATCCCCTGAGAACATAACAAACTCAACTCGAATGGAAATAACCTCTAAAGAGGTTTTTTTAAAAATGGTCCAAAAACCGATTCTAAAAGTTCCTAAGAATCGACTTCCGAAGGGGTCTATCTCCGGAAATATTGCACCTACGGAACTTCCGATGGTGGGAGGTGAAAGAGGACATCAAGAAGAGGACAACACAGTTGGATTCACTCTAATCGGTCCAGGCGTTCTCAAGTTACAGGCGGTCAAAGTTGAGAATTCACAAAAAAGTCGTAATACCCCCCATTTGAAGATTTTCAAAGAAATTTCGGAATTTTTGTTTTGCTGTTTTTGATCGGAATGACACGTTTACAATCCCCTGAGAACATAACAAACTCAACTCGAATGGAAATAACCTCTAAAGAGGTTTTTTTAAAAATGGTCCAAAAACCGATTCTAAAAGTTCCTAAAAATCGACTTCCGAAGGGGTCTATCTCCGGAAATATTGCACCTACGGAACTTCCGATGGTGGGAGGTGAAAGAGGACATCAAGAAGAGGACAACACAGTTGGATTCACTCTAATCGGTCCAGGCGTTCTCAAGTTACAGGCGGTCAAAGTTGAGAATTCACAAAAAAGTCGTAATACCCCCCCATTTGAAGATTTTCACAAAAATTTCGGAGATTTTGTTTTGCTGTTTTTGATCTGAATGACACGTTTACAATCCCCTGAGAACATAACAAACTCAATTCGAATGGAAATAACCTCTAAAGAGGTTTTTTTAAAAATGGTCCAAAAACCGATTCTAAAAGTGCCTAAAAATCGACTTCCGAAGGGGTCTATCTCCGGAAATATTGCACCTACGGAACTTCCGATGGCGGGAGGTGAAAGAGGACATCAAGAACAGGACAACACAATTGAATTCACTCTAATCGGTCCAGGCGTTCTCAAGTTACAAGCGCTCAAAGTTGAGAATTGACAAAAAAGTCGTAATACCCCCCCATTTGAAGATTTTCACAAAAATTTCGGAGATTTTGTTTTGCTGTTTTTGATCTGAATGACACGTTTACAATCCCCTGAGAACATAACAAACTCAGTTCGAATGGAAATAACCTCTAAAGAGGTTTTTTTAAAAATGGTCCAAAAACCGATTCTAAAAGTGCCTAAAAATCGACTTCCGAAGGGGTCTATCTCCGGAAATATTGCACCTACGGAACTTCCGATGGTGGGAGGTGAAAGAGGACATCAAGAAGAGGACAACACAGTTGGATTCACTCTGATCGGTCCAGGCGTTCTCAAGTTACAGGCGGTCAAAGTTGAGAATTGACAAAAAAGTCGTAATACCCCCCCATTTGAAGATTTTCAAAGAAATTTCGGAGATTTTGTTTTGCTGTTTTTGATCTGAATGACACGTTTACAATCCCCTGAGAACATAACAAACTCAGTTCGAATGGAAATAACCTCTAAAGAGGTTTTTTTAAAAATGGTCCAAAAACCGATTCTAAAAGTGCCTAAAAATCGACTTCCGAAGGGGTCTATCTCCGGAAATATTGCACCTACGGAACTTCCGATGGTGGGAGGTGAAAGAGGACATCAAGAAGAGGACAACACAGTTGGATTCACTCTGATCGGTCCAGGCGTTCTCAAGTTACAGGCGGTCAAAGTTGAGAATTGACAAAAAAGTCGTAATACCCCCCCCATTTGAAGATTTTCAAAGAAATTTCGGAGATTTTGTTTTGCTGTTTTTGATCGGAATGACACGTTTACAATCCCCTGAGAACATAACAAACTCAATTCGAATGGAAATTACCTCTAAAGAGGTTTTTTTAAAAATGGTCCAAAAACCGATTCTAAAAGTGCCTAAAAATCGACTTCCGAAGGGGTCTATCTCCGGAAATATTGCACCTACGGAACTTCCGATGGTGGGAGGTGAAAGAGGACATCAAGAAGAGGACAACACAGTTCGATTCACTCTAATCGGTCCAGGCGTTCTCAAGTTACAGGCGGTCAAAGTTGAGAATTGACAAAAAAGTCGTAATACCCCCCCATTTGAAGATTTTCAAAGAAATTTCGGAATTTTTGTTTTGCTGTTTTTGATCGGAATGACACGTTTACAATCCCCTGAGAACATAACAAACTCAACTCGAATGGAAATAACCTCTAAAGAGGTTTTTTTAAAAATGGTCCAAAAACCGATTCTAAAAGTTCCTAAGAATCGACTTCCGAAGGGGTCTATCTCCGGAAATATTGCACCTACGGAACTTCCGATGGTGGGAGGTGAAAGAGGACATCAAGAAGAGGACAACACAGTTGGATTCACTCTAATCGGTCCAGGCGTTCTCAAGTTACAGGCGGTCAAAGTTGAGAATTCACAAAAAAGTCGTAATACCCCCCATTTGAAGATTTTCAAAGAAATTTCGGAATTTTTGTTTTGCTGTTTTTGATCGGAATGACACGTTTACAATCCCCTGAGAACATAACAAACTCAACTCGAATGGAAATAACCTCTAAAGAGGTTTTTTTAAAAATGGTCCAAAAACCGATTCTAAAAGTTCCTAAAAATCGACTTCCGAAGGGGTCTATCTCCGGAAATATTGCACCTACGGAACTTCCGATGGTGGGAGGTGAAAGAGGACATCAAGAAGAGGACAACACAGTTGGATTCACTCTAATCGGTCCAGGCGTTCTCAAGTTACAGGCGGTCAAAGTTGAGAATTGACAAAAAAGTCGTAATACCCCCCCATTTGAAGATTTTCAAAGAAATTTCGGAATTTTTGTTTTGCTGTTTTTGATCGGATTGACACGTTTACAATCCCCTGAGAACATAACAAACTCAATTCGAATGGAAATAACCTCTAAAGAGGTTTTTTTAAAAATGGTCCAAAAACCGATTCTAAAAGTTCCTAAGAATCGACTTCCGAAGGGGTCTATCTCCGGAAATATTGCACCTACGGAACTTCCGATGGCGGGAGGTGAAAGAGGACATCAAGAACAGGACAACACAATTGAATTCACTCTAATCGGTCCAGGCGTTCTCAAGTTACAAGCGCTCAAAGTTGAGAATTGACAAAAAAGTCGTAATACCCCCCCATTTGAAGATTTTCACAAAAATTTCGGAGATTTTGTTTTGCTGTTTTTGATCTGAATGACACGTTTACAATCCCCTGAGAACATAACAAACTCAGTTCGAATGGAAATAACCTCTAAAGAGGTTTTTTTAAAAATGGTCCAAAAACCGATTCTAAAAGTGCCTAAAAATCGACTTCCGAAGGGGTCTATCTCCGGAAATATTGCACCTACGGAACTTCCGATGGTGGGAGGTGAAAGAGGACATCAAGAAGAGGACAACACAGTTGGATTCACTCTGATCGGTCCAGGCGTTCTCAAGTTACAGGCGGTCAAAGTTGAGAATTGACAAAAAAGTCGTAATACCCCCCCATTTGAAGATTTTCAAAGAAATTTCGGAGATTTTGTTTTGCTGTTTTTGATCGGAATGACACGTTTACAATCCCCTGAGAACATAACAAACTCAATTCGAATGGAAATTACCTCTAAAGAGGTTTTTTTAAAAATGGTCCAAAAACCGATTCTAAAAGTGCCTAAAAATCGACTTCCGAAGGGGTCTATCTCCGGAAATATTGCACCTACGGAACTTCCGATGGTGGGAGGTGAAAGAGGACATCAAGAAGAGGACAACACAGTTGGATTCACTCTAATCGGTCCAGGCGTTCTCAAGTTACAGGCGGTCAAAGTTGAGAATTGACAAAAAAGTCGTAATACCCCCCCATTTGAAGATTTTCAAAGAAATTTCGGAATTTTTGTTTTGCTGTTTTTGATCGGAATGACACGTTTACAATCCCCTGAGAACATAACAAACTCAACTCGAATGGAAATAACCTCTAAAGAGGTTTTTTTAAAAATGGTCCAAAAACCGATTCTAAAAGTTCCTAAGAATCGACTTCCGAAGGGGTCTATCTCCGGAAATATTGCACCTACGGAACTTCCGATGGTGGGAGGTGAAAGAGGACATCAAGAAGAGGACAACACAGTTGGATTCACTCTAATCGGTCGAGGCGTTCTCAAGTTACAGGCGGTCAAAGTTGAGAATTCACAAAAAAGTCGTAATACCCCCCATTTGAAGATTTTCAAAGAAATTTCGGAATTTTTGTTTTGCTGTTTTTGATCGGAATGACACGTTTACAATCCCCTGAGAACAGAACAAACTCAACTCGAATGGAAATAACCTCTAAAGAGGTTTTTTTAAAAATGGTCCAAAAACCGATTCTAAAAGTTCCTAAAAATCGACTTCCGAAGGGGTCTATCTCCGGAAATATTGCACCTACGGAACTTCCGATGGCGGGAGGTGAAAGAGGACATCAAGAAGAGGACAACACAGTTGGATTCACTCTAATCGGTCCAGGCGTTCTCAAGTTACAGGCGGTCAAAGTTGAGAATTGACAAAAAAGTCGTAATACCCCCCCATTTGAAGATTTTCAAAGAAATTTCGGAATTTTTGTTTTGCTGTTTTTGATCGGATTGACACGTTTACAATCCCCTGAGAACATAACAAACTCAATTCGAATGGAAATAACCTCTAAAGAGGTTTTTTTAAAAATGGTCCAAAAGCCGATTCTAAAAGTGCCTAAAAATCGACTTCCGAAGGGGTCTATCTCCGGAAATATTGCACCTACGGAACTTCCGATGGCGGGAGGTGAAAGAGGACATCAAGAACAGGATAACACAGTTGAATTCACTCTAATCGGTCCAGGCGTTCTCAAGTTACAAGCGCTCAAAGTTGAGAATTGACAAAAAAGTCGTAATACCCCCCATTTGAAGATTTTCAAAGAAATTTCGGAATTTTTGTTTTGCTGTTTTTGATCGGATTGACACGTTTACAATCCCCTGAGAACATAACAAACTCAATTCGAATGGAAATTCGGAATTTTTGTTTTTCTGTTTTTGATCGGAATGACACGTTTACAATCCCCTGAGAACATAACAAACTCAATTCGAATGGAAATAACCTCTAAAGAGGTTTTTTTAAAAATGGTCCAAAAACCGATTCTAAAAGTGCCTAAAAATCGACTTCCGAAGGGGTCTATCTCCGGAAATATTGCACCTACGGAACTTCCGATGGTGGGAGGTGAAAGAGGACATCAAGAAGAGGACAACACAGTTGGATTCACTCTAATCGGTCCAGGCGTTCTCAAGTTACAGGCGGTCAAAGTTGAGAATTGACAAAAAAGTCGTAATACCCCCCCATTTGAAGATTTTCACAAAAATTTCGGAATTTTTGTTTTGCTGTTTTTGATCGGAATGACACGTTTACAATCCCCTGAGAACATAACAAACTCAATTCGAATGGAAATAACCTCTAAAGAGGTTTTTTTAAAAATGGTCCAAAAACCGATTCTAAAAGTGCCTAAAAATCGACTTCCGAAGGGGTCTATCTCCGGAAATATTGCACCTACGGAACTTCCGATGGTGGGAGGTGAAAGAGGACATCAAGAAGAGGACAACACAGTTGGATTCACTCTAATCGGTCCAGGCGTTCTCAAGTTACAGGCGGTCAAAGTTGAGAATTGACAAAAAAGTCGTAATACCCCCCCATTTGAAGATTTTCACAAAAATTTCGGAGATTTTGTTTTGCTGTTTTTGATCGGAATGACACGTTTACAATCCCCTGAGAACATAACAAACTCAATTCGAATGGAAATAACCTCTAAAGAGGTTTTTTTAAAAATGGTCCAAAAACCGATTCTAAAAGTGCCTAAAAATCGACTTCCGAAGGGGTCTATCTCCGGAAATATTGCACCTACGGAACTTCCGATGGTGGGAGGTGAAAGAGGACATCAAGAAGAGGACAACACAGTTGGATTCACTCTAATCGGTCCAGGCGTTCTCAAGTTACAAGCGCTCAAAGTTGAGAATTGACAAAAAAGTCGTAATACCCCCCCATTTGAAGATTTTCAAAGAAATTTCGGAATTTTTGTTTTGCTGTTTTTGATCGGAATGACACGTTTACAATCCCCTGAGAACATAACAAACTCAATTCGAATGGAAATAACCTCTAAAGAGGTTTTTTTAAAAATGGTCCAAAAACCGATTCTAAAAGTGCCTAAAAATCGACTTCCGAAGGGGTCTATCTCCGGAAATATTGCACCTACGGAACTTCCGATGGTGGGAGGTGAAAGAGGACATCAAGAAGAGGACAACACAGTTGGATTTACTCTAATCGGTCCAGGCGTTCTCAAGTTACAGGCGGTCAAAGTTGAGAATTGACAAAAAAGTCGTAATACCCCCCCATTTGAAGATTTTCACAAAAATTTCGGAATTTTTGTTTTGCTGTTTTTGATCGGAATGACACGTTTACAATCCCCTGAGAACATAACAAACTCAATTCGAATGGAAATAACCTCTAAAGAGGTTTTTTTAAAAATGGTCCAAAAACCGATTCTAAAAGTGCCTAAAACTCGGCTTCCGAAGGGGTCTATCTCCGGAAATATTGCACCTACGGAACTTCCGATGATGGGAGGTGAAAGAGGACATCAAGAAGAGGACAACACAGTTGGATTCACTCTAATCGGTCCAGGCGTTCTCAAGTTACAGGCGGTCAAAGTTGAGAATTGACAAAAAAGTCGTAATACCCCCCCATTTGAAGATTTTCACAAAAATTTCGGAGATTTTGTTTTGCTGTTTTTGATCGGAATGACACGTTTACAATCCCCTGAGAACATAACAAACTCAATTCGAATGGAAATAACCTCTAAAGAGGTTTTTTTAAAAATGGTCCAAAAACCGATTCTAAAAGTGCCTAAAAATCGACTTCCGAAGGGGTCTATCTCCGGAAATATTGCACCTACGGAACTTCCGATGGTGGGAGGTGAAAGAGGACATCAAGAAGAGGACAACACAGTTGGATTCACTCTAATCGGTCCAGGCGTTCTCAAGTTACAAGCGCTCAAAGTTGAGAATTGACAAAAAAGTCGTAATACCCCCCCATTTGAAGATTTTCACAAAAATTTCGGAGATTTTGTTTTGCTGTTTTTGATCGGAATGACACGTTTACAATCCCCTCAGAACATAACAAACTCAATTCGAATGGAAATAACCTCTAAAGAGGTTTTTTTAAAAATGGTCCAAAAACCGATTCTAAAAGTGCCTAAAAATCGACTTCCGAAGGGGTCTATCTCCGGAAATATTGCACCTACGGAACTTCCGATGGTGGGAGGTGAAAGAGGACATCAAGAAGAGGACAACACAGTTGGATTCACTCTAATCGGTCCAGGCGTTCTCAAGTTACAGGCGGTCAAAGTTGAGAATTGACAAAAAAGTCGTAATACCCCCCCATTTGAAGATTTTCAAAGAAATTTCGGAATTTTTGTTTTGCTGTTTTTGATCGGAATGACACGTTTACAATCCCCTGAGAACATAACAAACTCAATTCGAATGGAAATAACCTCTAAAGAGGTTTTTTTTAAAAATGGTCCAAAAACCGATTCTAAAAGTGCCTAAAAATCGACTTCCGAAGGGGTCTATCTCCGGAAATATTGCACCTACGGAACTTCCGATGGCGGGAGGTGAAAGAGGACATCAAGAACAGGACAACACAATTGAATTCACTCTAATCGGTCCAGGCGTTCTCAAGTTACAAGCGCTCAAAGTTGAGAATTGACAAAAAAGTCGTAATACCCCCCCATTTGAAGATTTTCACAAAAATTTCGGAGATTTTGTTTTGCTGTTTTGATCGGAATGACACGTTTACAATCCCCTGAGAACATAACAAACTCAATTCGAATGGAAATAACCTCTAAAGAGGTTTTTTTAAAAATGGTCCAAAAACCGATTCTAAAAGTGCCTTAAAATCGACTTCCGAAGGGGTCTATCTCCGGAAATATTGCACCTACGGAACTTCCGATGGTGGGAGGTGAAAGAGGACATCAAGAAGAGGACAACACAGTTGGATTCACTCTAATCGGTCCAGGCGTTCTCAAGTTACAGGCGGTCAAAGTTGAGAATTGACAAAAAAGTCGTAATACCCCCCCCATTTGAAGATTTTCAAAGGAATTTCGGAATTTTTGTTTTGCTGTTTTTGATCGGAATGACACGTTTACAATCCCCTGAGAACATAACAAACTCAATTCGAATGGAAATAACCTCTAAAGAGGTTTTTTTAAAAATGGTCCAAAAACCGATTCTAAAAGTGCCTAAAAATCGACTTCCGAAGGGGTCTATCTCCGGAAATATTGCACCTACGGAACTTCCGATGGCGGGAGGTGAAAGAGGACATCAAGAACAGGACAACACAATTGAATTCACTCTAATCGGTCCAGGCGTTCTCAAGTTACAAGCGCTCAAAGTTGAGAATTGACAAAAAAGTCGTAATACCCCCCCATTTGAAGATTTTCACAAAAATTTCGGAGATTTTGTTTTGCTGTTTTTGATCGGAATGACACGTTTGCAATCCCCTGAGAACATAACAAACTCAATTCGAATGGAAATAACCTCTAAAGAGGTTTTTTAAAAATGGTCCAAAAACCGATTCTAAAAGTGCCTAAAAATCGACTTCCGAAGGGGTCTATCTCCGGAAATATTGCACCTACGGAACTTCCGATGGTGGGAGGTGAAAGAGGACATCAAGAAGAGGACAACACAGTTGGATTCACTCTAATCGGTCCAGGCGTTCTCAAGTTACAGGCGGTCAACTTGAGAATTGACAAAAAAGTCGTAATACCCCCCCCATTTGAAGATTTTCACAAAAATTTTGGAGATTTTGTTTTGCTGTTTTTGATCGGAATGACACGTTTACAATCCCCTGAGAACATAACAAACTCAATTCGAATGGAAATAACCTCTAAAGAGGTTTTTTTAAAAATGGTCCAAAAACCGATTCTAAAAGTGCCTAAAAATCGACTTCCGAAGGGGTCTATATCCGGAAATATTGCACCTACGGAACTTCCGATGGTGGGTGGTGAAAGAGGACATCAAGAACAGGACAACACAGTTGGATTCACTCTAATCGGTCCAGGCGTTCTCAAGTTACAGGCGGTCAAAGTTGAGAATTGACAAAAAAGTCGTAATACCCCCCCATTTGAAGATTTTCAAAGAAATTTCGGAATTTTTGTTTTGCTGTTTTTGATCGGAATGACACGTTTACAATCCCCTGAGAACATAACAAACTCAATTCGAATGGAAATAACCTCTAAAGAGGTTTTTTAAAAAATGGTCCAAAAACCGATTCTAAAAGTGCCTAAAAATCGACTTCCGAAGGGGTCTATCTCCGGAAATATTGCACCTACGGAACTTCCGATGGTGGGAGGTGAAAGAGGACATCAAGAAGAGGACAACACAGTTGGATTCACTCTAATCGGTCCAGGCGTTCTCAAGTTACAGGCGGTCAAAGTTGAGAATTGACAAAAAAGTCGTAATACCCCCCCATTTGAAGATTTTCACAAAAATTTCGGAGATTTTGTTTTGCTGTTTTTGATCGGAATGACACGTTTACAATCCCCTGAGAACATAACAAACTCAATTCGAATGGAAATAACCTCTAAAGAGGTTTTTTTAAAAATGGTCCAAAAACCGATTCTAAAAGTGTCTAAAACTCGACTTCCGAAGGGGTCTATCTCCGGAAATATTGCACCTACGGAACTTCCGATGGTGGGAGGTGAAAGAGGACATCAAGAAGAGGACAACACAGTTGGATTCACTCTAATCGGTCCAGGCGTTCTCAAGTTACAGGCGGTCAAAGTTGAGAATTCACAAAAAAGTCGTAATACCCCCCCATTTGAAGATTTTCAAAGAAATTTCGGAATTTTTGTTTTGCTGTTTTTGATCGGAATGACGCGTTTACAATCCCCTGAGAACATAACAAACTCAATTCGAATGGAAATAACCTCTAAAGAGGTTTTTTTAAAAATGGTCCAAAAACCGATTCTAAAAGTGCCTAAAAATCGACTTCCGAAGGGGTCTATATCCGGAAATATTGCACCTACGGAACTTCCGATGGTGGGAGGTGAAAGAGGACATCAAGAACAGGACAACACAGTTGGATTCACTCTAATCGGTCCAGGCGTTCTCAAGTTACAAACGGTCAAAGTTGAGAATTGACAAAAAAGTCGTAATACCCCCCCATTTGAAGATTTTCAAAGAAATTTCGGAATTTTTGTTTTGCTGTTTTTGATCGGAATGACACGTTTACAATCCCCTGAGAACATAACAAACTCAATTCGAATGGAAATAACCTCTAAAGAGGTTTTTTTAAAAATGGTCCAAAAACCGATTCTAAAAGTGCCTAAAAATCGACTTCCGAAGGGGTCTATCTCCGGAAATATTGCACCTACGGAACTTCCGATGGTGGGAGGTGAAAGAGGACATCAAGAAGAGGACAACACAGTTGGATTTACTCTAATCGGTCCAGGCGTTCTCAAGTTACAGGCGGTCAAAGTTGAGAATTGACAAAAAAGTCGTAATACCCCCCCATTTGAAGATTTTCACAAAAATTTCGGAATTTTTGTTTTGCTGTTTTTGATCGGAATGACACGTTTACAATCCCCTGAGAACATAACAAACTCAATTCGAATGGAAATAACCTCTAAAGAGGTTTTTTTAAAAATGGTCCAAAAACCGATTCTAAAAGTGCCTAAAACTCGGCTTCCGAAGGGGTCTATCTCCGGAAATATTGCACCTACGGAACTTCCGATGATGGGAGGTGAAAGAGGACATCAAGAAGAGGACAACACAGTTGGATTCACTCTAATCGGTCCAGGCGTTCTCAAGTTACAGGCGGTCAAAGTTGAGAATTGACAAAAAAGTCGTAATACCCCCCCATTTGAAGATTTTCAAAGAAATTTCGGAATTTTTGTTTTGCTGTTTTTGATCGGAATGACACGTTTACAATCCCCTGAGAACATAACAAACTCAACTCGAATGGAAATAACCTCTAAAGAGGTTTTTTTAAAAATGGTCCAAAAACCGATTCTAAAAGTTCCTAAGAATCGACTTCCGAAGGGGTCTATCTCCGGAAATATTGCACCTACGGAACTTCCGATGGTGGGAGGTGAAAGAGGACATCAAGAAGAGGACAACACAGTTGGATTCACTCTAATCGGTCGAGGCGTTCTCAAGTTACAGGCGGTCAAAGTTGAGAATTCACAAAAAAGTCGTAATACCCCCCATTTGAAGATTTTCAAAGAAATTTCGGAATTTTTGTTTTGCTGTTTTTGATCGGAATGACACGTTTACAATCCCCTGAGAACATAACAAACTCAACTCGAATGGAAATAACCTCTAAAGAGGTTTTTTTAAAAATGGTCCAAAAACCGATTCTAAAAGTTCCTAAAAATCGACTTCCGAAGGGGTCTATCTCCGGAAATATTGCACCTACGGAACTTCCGATGGCGGGAGGTGAAAGAGGACATCAAGAAGAGGACAACACAGTTGGATTCACTCTAATCGGTCCAGGCGTTCTCAAGTTACAGGCGGTCAAAGTTGAGAATTGACAAAAAAGTCGTAATACCCCCCCATTTGAAGATTTTCAAAGAAATTTCGGAATTTTTGTTTTGCTGTTTTTGATCGGATTGACACGTTTACAATCCCCTGAGAACATAACAAACTCAATTCGAATGGAAATAACCTCTAAAGAGGTTTTTTTAAAAATGGTCCAAAAGCCGATTCTAAAAGTGCCTAAAAATCGACTTCCGAAGGGGTCTATCTCCGGAAATATTGCACCTACGGAACTTCCGATGGCGGGAGGTGAAAGAGGACATCAAGAACAGGATAACACAGTTGAATTCACTCTAATCGGTCCAGGCGTTCTCAAGTTACAAGCGCTCAAAGTTGAGAATTGACAAAAAAGTCGTAATACCCCCCATTTGAAGATTTTCAAAGAAATTTCGGAATTTTTGTTTTGCTGTTTTTGATCGGATTGACACGTTTACAATCCCCTGAGAACATAACAAACTCAATTCGAATGGAAATTCGGAATTTTTGTTTTTCTGTTTTTGATCGGAATGACACGTTTACAATCCCCTGAGAACATAACAAACTCAATTCGAATGGAAATAACCTCTAAAGAGGTTTTTTTAAAAATGGTCCAAAAACCGATTCTAAAAGTGCCTAAAAATCGACTTCCGAAGGGGTCTATCTCCGGAAATATTGCACCTACGGAACTTCCGATGGTGGGAGGTGAAAGAGGACATCAAGAAGAGGACAACACAGTTGGATTCACTCTAATCGGTCCAGGCGTTCTCAAGTTACAGGCGGTCAAAGTTGAGAATTGACAAAAAAGTCGTAATACCCCCCCATTTGAAGATTTTCACAAAAATTTCGGAATTTTTGTTTTGCTGTTTTTGATCGGAATGACACGTTTACAATCCCCTGAGAACATAACAAACTCAATTCGAATGGAAATAACCTCTAAAGAGGTTTTTTTAAAAATGGTCCAAAAACCGATTCTAAAAGTGCCTAAAAATCGACTTCCGAAGGGGTCTATCTCCGGAAATATTGCACCTACGGAACTTCCGATGGTGGGAGGTGAAAGAGGACATCAAGAAGAGGACAACACAGTTGGATTCACTCTAATCGGTCCAGGCGTTCTCAAGTTACAGGCGGTCAAAGTTGAGAATTGACAAAAAAGTCGTAATACCCCCCCATTTGAAGATTTTCACAAAAATTTCGGAGATTTTGTTTTGCTGTTTTTGATCGGAATGACACGTTTACAATCCCCTGAGAACATAACAAACTCAATTCGAATGGAAATAACCTCTAAAGAGGTTTTTTTAAAAATGGTCCAAAAACCGATTCTAAAAGTGCCTAAAAATCGACTTCCGAAGGGGTCTATCTCCGGAAATATTGCACCTACGGAACTTCCGATGGTGGGAGGTGAAAGAGGACATCAAGAAGAGGACAACACAGTTGGATTCACTCTAATCGGTCCAGGCGTTCTCAAGTTACAAGCGCTCAAAGTTGAGAATTGACAAAAAAGTCGTAATACCCCCCCATTTGAAGATTTTCAAAGAAATTTCGGAATTTTTGTTTTGCTGTTTTTGATCGGAATGACACGTTTACAATCCCCTGAGAACATAACAAACTCAATTCGAATGGAAATAACCTCTAAAGAGGTTTTTTTAAAAATGGTCCAAAAACCGATTCTAAAAGTGCCTAAAAATCGACTTCCGAAGGGGTCTATCTCCGGAAATATTGCACCTACGGAACTTCCGATGGTGGGAGGTGAAAGAGGACATCAAGAAGAGGACAACACAGTTGGATTTACTCTAATCGGTCCAGGCGTTCTCAAGTTACAGGCGGTCAAAGTTGAGAATTGACAAAAAAGTCGTAATACCCCCCCATTTGAAGATTTTCACAAAAATTTCGGAATTTTTGTTTTGCTGTTTTTGATCGGAATGACACGTTTACAATCCCCTGAGAACATAACAAACTCAATTCGAATGGAAATAACCTCTAAAGAGGTTTTTTTAAAAATGGTCCAAAAACCGATTCTAAAAGTGCCTAAAACTCGGCTTCCGAAGGGGTCTATCTCCGGAAATATTGCACCTACGGAACTTCCGATGATGGGAGGTGAAAGAGGACATCAAGAAGAGGACAACACAGTTGGATTCACTCTAATCGGTCCAGGCGTTCTCAAGTTACAGGCGGTCAAAGTTGAGAATTGACAAAAAAGTCGTAATACCCCCCCATTTGAAGATTTTCACAAAAATTTCGGAGATTTTGTTTTGCTGTTTTTGATCGGAATGACACGTTTACAATCCCCTGAGAACATAACAAACTCAATTCGAATGGAAATAACCTCTAAAGAGGTTTTTTTAAAAATGGTCCAAAAACCGATTCTAAAAGTGCCTAAAAATCGACTTCCGAAGGGGTCTATCTCCGGAAATATTGCACCTACGGAACTTCCGATGGTGGGAGGTGAAAGAGGACATCAAGAAGAGGACAACACAGTTGGATTCACTCTAATCGGTCCAGGCGTTCTCAAGTTACAAGCGCTCAAAGTTGAGAATTGACAAAAAAGTCGTAATACCCCCCCATTTGAAGATTTTCACAAAAATTTCGGAGATTTTGTTTTGCTGTTTTTGATCGGAATGACACGTTTACAATCCCCTCAGAACATAACAAACTCAATTCGAATGGAAATAACCTCTAAAGAGGTTTTTTTAAAAATGGTCCAAAAACCGATTCTAAAAGTGCCTAAAAATCGACTTCCGAAGGGGTCTATCTCCGGAAATATTGCACCTACGGAACTTCCGATGGTGGGAGGTGAAAGAGGACATCAAGAAGAGGACAACACAGTTGGATTCACTCTAATCGGTCCAGGCGTTCTCAAGTTACAGGCGGTCAAAGTTGAGAATTGACAAAAAAGTCGTAATACCCCCCCATTTGAAGATTTTCAAAGAAATTTCGGAATTTTTGTTTTGCTGTTTTTGATCGGAATGACACGTTTACAATCCCCTGAGAACATAACAAACTCAATTCGAATGGAAATAACCTCTAAAGAGGTTTTTTTTAAAAATGGTCCAAAAACCGATTCTAAAAGTGCCTAAAAATCGACTTCCGAAGGGGTCTATCTCCGGAAATATTGCACCTACGGAACTTCCGATGGCGGGAGGTGAAAGAGGACATCAAGAACAGGACAACACAATTGAATTCACTCTAATCGGTCCAGGCGTTCTCAAGTTACAAGCGCTCAAAGTTGAGAATTGACAAAAAAGTCGTAATACCCCCCCATTTGAAGATTTTCACAAAAATTTCGGAGATTTTGTTTTGCTGTTTTTGATCGGAATGACACGTTTACAATCCCCTGAGAACATAACAAACTCAATTCGAATGGAAATAACCTCTAAAGAGGTTTTTTTAAAAATGGTCCAAAAACCGATTCTAAAAGTGCCTTAAAATCGACTTCCGAAGGGGTCTATCTCCGGAAATATTGCACCTACGGAACTTCCGATGGTGGGAGGTGAAAGAGGACATCAAGAAGAGGACAACACAGTTGGATTCACTCTAATCGGTCCAGGCGTTCTCAAGTTACAGGCGGTCAAAGTTGAGAATTGACAAAAAAGTCGTAATACCCCCCCATTTGAAGATTTTCAAAGGAATTTCGGAATTTTTGTTTTGCTGTTTTTGATCGGAATGACACGTTTACAATCCCCTGAGAACATAACAAACTCAATTCGAATGGAAATAACCTCTAAAGAGGTTTTTTTAAAAATGGTCCAAAAACCGATTCTAAAAGTGCCTAAAAATCGACTTCCGAAGGGGTCTATCTCCGGAAATATTGCACCTACGGAACTTCCGATGGCGGGAGGTGAAAGAGGACATCAAGAACAGGACAACACAATTGAATTCACTCTAATCGGTCCAGGCGTTCTCAAGTTACAAGCGCTCAAAGTTGAGAATTGACAAAAAAGTCGTAATACCCCCCCATTTGAAGATTTTCACAAAAATTTCGGAGATTTTGTTTTGCTGTTTTTGATCGGAATGACACGTTTGCAATCCCCTGAGAACATAACAAACTCAATTCGAATGGAAATAACCTCTAAAGAGGTTTTTTTAAAAATGGTCCAAAAACCGATTCTAAAAGTGCCTAAAAATCGACTTCCGAAGGGGTCTATCTCCGGAAATATTGCACCTACGGAACTTCCGATGGTGGGAGGTGAAAGAGGACATCAAGAAGAGGACAACACAGTTGGATTCACTCTAATCGGTCCAGGCGTTCTCAAGTTACAGGCGGTCAACTTGAGAATTGACAAAAAAGTCGTAATACCCCCCCATTTGAAGATTTTCACAAAAATTTTGGAGATTTTGTTTTGCTGTTTTTGATCGGAATGACACGTTTACAATCCCCTGAGAACATAACAAACTCAATTCGAATGGAAATAACCTCTAAAGAGGTTTTTTTAAAAATGGTCCAAAAACCGATTCTAAAAGTGCCTAAAAATCGACTTCCGAAGGGGTCTATATCCGGAAATATTGCACCTACGGAACTTCCGATGGTGGGTGGTGAAAGAGGACATCAAGAACAGGACAACACAGTTGGATTCACTCTAATCGGTCCAGGCGTTCTCAAGTTACAGGCGGTCAAAGTTGAGAATTGACAAAAAAGTCGTAATACCCCCCCATTTGAAGATTTTCAAAGAAATTTCGGAATTTTTGTTTTGCTGTTTTTGATCGGAATGACACGTTTACAATCCCCTGAGAACATAACAAACTCAATTCGAATGGAAATAACCTCTAAAGAGGTTTTTTAAAAAATGGTCCAAAAACCGATTCTAAAAGTGCCTAAAAATCGACTTCCGAAGGGGTCTATCTCCGGAAATATTGCACCTACGGAACTTCCGATGGTGGGAGGTGAAAGAGGACATCAAGAAGAGGACAACACAGTTGGATTCACTCTAATCGGTCCAGGCGTTCTCAAGTTACAGGCGGTCAAAGTTGAGAATTGACAAAAAAGTCGTAATACCCCCCCATTTGAAGATTTTCACAAAAATTTCGGAGATTTTGTTTTGCTGTTTTTGATCGGAATGACACGTTTACAATCCCCTGAGAACATAACAAACTCAATTCGAATGGAAATAACCTCTAAAGAGGTTTTTTTAAAAATGGTCCAAAAACCGATTCTAAAAGTGTCTAAAACTCGACTTCCGAAGGGGTCTATCTCCGGAAATATTGCACCTACGGAACTTCCGATGGTGGGAGGTGAAAGAGGACATCAAGAAGAGGACAACACAGTTGGATTCACTCTAATCGGTCCAGGCGTTCTCAAGTTACAGGCGGTCAAAGTTGAGAATTCACAAAAAAGTCGTAATACCCCCCCATTTGAAGATTTTCAAAGAAATTTCGGAATTTTTGTTTTGCTGTTTTTGATCGGAATGACGCGTTTACAATCCCCTGAGAACATAACAAACTCAATTCGAATGGAAATAACCTCTAAAGAGGTTTTTTTAAAAATGGTCCAAAAACCGATTCTAAAAGTGCCTAAAAATCGACTTCCGAAGGGGTCTATATCCGGAAATATTGCACCTACGGAACTTCCGATGGTGGGAGGTGAAAGAGGACATCAAGAACAGGACAACACAGTTGGATTCACTCTAATCGGTCCAGGCGTTCTCAAGTTACAAACGGTCAAAGTTGAGAATTGACAAAAAAGTCGTAATACCCCCCCATTTGAAGATTTTCAAAGAAATTTCGGAATTTTTGTTTTGCTGTTTTTGATCGGAATGACACGTTTACAATCCCCTGAGAACATAACAAACTCAATTCGAATGGAAATAACCTCTAAAGAGGTTTTTTTAAAAATGGTCCAAAAACCGATTCTAAAAGTGCCTAAAAATCGACTTCCGAAGGGGTCTATCTCCGGAAATATTGCACCTACGGAACTTCCGATGGTGGGAGGTGAAAGAGGACATCAAGAAGAGGACAACACAGTTGGATTTACTCTAATCGGTCCAGGCGTTCTCAAGTTACAGGCGGTCAAAGTTGAGAATTGACAAAAAAGTCGTAATACCCCCCCATTTGAAGATTTTCACAAAAATTTCGGAATTTTTGTTTTGCTGTTTTTGATCGGAATGACACGTTTACAATCCCCTGAGAACATAACAAACTCAATTCGAATGGAAATAACCTCTAAAGAGGTTTTTTTAAAAATGGTCCAAAAACCGATTCTAAAAGTGCCTAAAACTCGGCTTCCGAAGGGGTCTATCTCCGGAAATATTGCACCTACGGAACTTCCGATGATGGGAGGTGAAAGAGGACATCAAGAAGAGGACAACACAGTTGGATTCACTCTAATCGGTCCAGGCGTTCTCAAGTTACAGGCGGTCAAAGTTGAGAATTGACAAAAAAGTCGTAATACCCCCCCATTTGAAGATTTTCACAAAAATTTCGGAGATTTTGTTTTGCTGTTTTTGATCGGAATGACACGTTTACAATCCCCTGAGAACATAACAAACTCAATTCGAATGGAAATAACCTCTAAAGAGGTTTTTTTAAAAATGGTCCAAAAACCGATTCTAAAAGTGCCTAAAAATCGACTTCCGAAGGGGTCTATCTCCGGAAATATTGCACCTACGGAACTTCCGATGGTGGGAGGTGAAAGAGGACATCAAGAAGAGGACAACACAGTTGGATTTACTCTAATCGGTCCAGGCGTTCTCAAGTTACAGGCGGTCAAAGTTGAGAATTGACAAAAAAGTCGTAATACCCCCCCATTTGAAGATTTTCACAAAAATTTCGGAATTTTTGTTTTGCTGTTTTTGATCGGAATGACACGTTTACAATCCCCTGAGAACATAACAAACTCAATTCGAATGGAAATAACCTCTAAAGAGGTTTTTTTAAAAATGGTCCAAAAACCGATTCTAAAAGTGCCTAAAACTCGGCTTCCGAAGGGGTCTATCTCCGGAAATATTGCACCTACGGAACTTCCGATGATGGGAGGTGAAAGAGGACATCAAGAAGAGGACAACACAGTTGGATTCACTCTAATCGGTCCAGGCGTTCTCAAGTTACAGGCGGTCAAAGTTGAGAATTGACAAAAAAGTCGTAATACCCCCCCATTTGAAGATTTTCACAAAAATTTCGGAGATTTTGTTTTGCTGTTTTTGATCGGAATGACACGTTTACAATCCCCTGAGAACATAACAAACTCAATTCGAATGGAAATAACCTCTAAAGAGGTTTTTTTAAAAATGGTCCAAAAACCGATTCTAAAAGTGCCTAAAAATCGACTTCCGAAGGGGTCTATCTCCGGAAATATTGCACCTACGGAACTTCCGATGGTGGGAGGTGAAAGAGGACATCAAGAAGAGGACAACACAGTTGGATTCACTCTAATCGGTCCAGGCGTTCTCAAGTTACAGGCGGTCAAAGTTGAGAATTGACAAAAAAGTCTTAATACCCCCCCATTTGAAGATTTTCACAAAAATTTCGGAATTTTTGTTTTGCTGTTTTTGATCGGAATGACACGTTTACAATCCCCTGAGAACATAACAAACTCAATTCGAATGGAAATAACCTCTAAAGAGGTTTTTTTAAAAATGGTCCAAAAACCGATTCTAAAAGTGCCTAAAAATCGACTTCCGAAGGGGTCTATCTCCGGAAATATTGCACCTACGGAACTTCCGATGGTGGGAGGTGAAAGAGGACATCAAGAAGAGGACAACACAGTTGGATTCACTCTAATCGGTCCAGGCGTTCTCAAGTTACAGGCGGTCAAAGTTGAGAATTGACAAAAAAGTCGTAATACCCCCCATTTGAAGATTTTCACAAAAATTTCGGAGATTTTGTTTTGCTGTTTTTGATCGGAATGACACGTTTACAATCCCCTGAGAACATAACAAACTCAATTCGAATGGAAATAACCTCTAAAGAGGTTTTTTTAAAAATGGTCCAAAAACCGATTCTAAAAGTGCCTAAAAATCGACTTCCGAAGGGGTCTATCTCCGGAAATATTGCACCTACGGAACTTCCGATGGTGGGAGGTGAAAGAGGACATCAAGAAGAGGACAACACAGTTGGATTCACTCTAATCGGTCCAGGCGTTCTCAAGTTACAGGCGGTCAAAGTTGAGAATTGACAAAAAAGTCGTAATACCCCCCCATTTGAAGATTTTCACAAAAATTTCGGAATTTTTGTTTTGCTGTTTTTGATCGGAATGACACGTTTACAATCCCCTGAGAACATAACAAACTCAATTCGAATGGAAATAACCTCTAAAGAGGTTTTTTTAAAAATGGTCCAAAAACCGATTCTAAAAGTGCCTAAAAATCGACTTCCGAAGGGGTCTATCTCCGGAAATATTGCACCTACGGAACTTCCGATGGTGGGAGGTGAAAGAGGACATCAAGAAGAGGACAACACAGTTGGATTCACTCTAATCGGTCCAGGCGTTCTCAAGTTACAGGCGGTCAAAGTTGAGAATTGACAAAAAAGTCGTAATACCCCCCCATTTGAAGATTTTCACAAAAATTTCGGAGATTTTGTTTTGCTGTTTTTGATCGGAATGACACGTTTACAATCCCCTGAGAACATAACAAACTCAATTCGAATGGAAATAACCTCTAAAGAGGTTTTTTTAAAAATGGTCCAAAAACCGATTCTAAAAGTGCCTAAAAATCGACTTCCGAAGGGGTCTATCTCCGGAAATATTGCACCTACGGAACTTCCGATGGTGGGAGGTGAAAGAGGACATCAAGAAGAGGACAACACAGTTGGATTCACTCTAATCGGTCCAGGCGTTCTCAAGTTACAAGCGTTCAAAGTTGAGAATTGACAAAAAAGTCGTAATACCCCCCCATTTGAAGATTTTCAAAGAAATTTCGGAATTTTTGTTTTGCTGTTTTTGATCGGAATGACACGTTTACAATCCCCTGAGAACATAACAAACTCAATTCGAATGGAAATAACCTCTAAAGAGGTTTTTTTAAAAATGGTCCAAAAACCGATTCTAAAAGTGCCTAAAAATCGACTTCCGAAGGGGTCTATCTCCGGAAATATTGCACCTACGGAACTTCCGATGGTGGGAGGTGAAAGAGGACATCAAGAAGAGGACAACACAGTTGGATTTACTCTAATCGGTCCAGGCGTTCTCAAGTTACAGGCGGTCAAAGTTGAGAATTGACAAAAAAGTCGTAATACCCCCCCATTTGAAGATTTTCACAAAAATTTCGGAATTTTTGTTTTGCTGTTTTTGATCGGAATGACACGTTTACAATCCCCTGAGAACATAACAAACTCAATTCGAATGGAAATAACCTCTAAAGAGGTTTTTTTAAAAATGGTCCAAAAACCGATTCTAAAAGTGCCTAAAACTCGGCTTCCGAAGGGGTCTATCTCCGGAAATATTGCACCTACGGAACTTCCGATGATGGGAGGTGAAAGAGGACATCAAGAAGAGGACAACACAGTTGGATTCACTCTAATCGGTCCAGGCGTTCTCAAGTTACAGGCGGTCAAAGTTGAGAATTGACAAAAAAGTCGTAATACCCCCCCATTTGAAGATTTTCACAAAAATTTCGGAGATTTTGTTTTGCTGTTTTTGATCGGAATGACACGTTTACAATCCCCTGAGAACATAACAAACTCAATTCGAATGGAAATAACCTCTAAAGAGGTTTTTTTAAAAATGGTCCAAAAACCGATTCTAAAAGTGCCTAAAAATCGACTTCCGAAGGGGGTCTATCTCCGGAAATATTGCACCTACGGAACTTCCGATGGTGGGAGGTGAAAGAGGACATCAAGAAGAGGACAACACAGTTGGATTCACTCTAATCGGTCCAGGCGTTCTCAAGTTACAAGCGCTCAAAGTTGAGAATTGACAAAAAAGTCGTAATACCCCCCCATTTGAAGATTTTCACAAAAATTTCGGAGATTTTGTTTTGCTGTTTTTGATCGGAATGACACGTTTACAATCCCCTCAGAACATAACAAACTCAATTCGAATGGAAATAACCTCTAAAGAGGTTTTTTTAAAAATGGTCCAAAAACCGATTCTAAAAGTGCCTAAAAATCGACTTCCGAAGGGGTCTATCTCCGGAAATATTGCACCTACGGAACTTCCGATGGTGGGAGGTGAAAGAGGACATCAAGAAGAGGACAACACAGTTGGATTCACTCTAATCGGTCCAGGCGTTCTCAAGTTACAGGCGGTCAAAGTTGAGAATTGACAAAAAAGTCGTAATACCCCCCCATTTGAAGATTTTCACAAAAATTTCGGAATTTTTGTTTTGCAGTTTTTGATCGGAATGACACGTTTACAATCCCCTGAGAACATAACAAACTCAATTCGAATGGAAATAACCTCTAAAGAGGTTTTTTTAAAAATGGTCCAAAAACCGATTCTAAAAGTGCCTAAAAATCGACTTCCGAAGGGGTCTATCTCCGGAAATATTGCACCTACGGAACTTCCGATGGTGGGAGGTGAAAGAGGACATCAAGAAGAGGACAACACAGTTGGATTCACTCTAATCGGTCCAGGCGTTCTCAAGTTACAGGCGGTCAAAGTTGAGAATTGACAAAAAAGTCGTAATACCCCCCCATTTGAAGATTTTCACAAAAATTTCGGAGATTTTGTTTTGCTGTTTTTGATCGGAATGACACGTTTACAATCCCCTGAGAACATAACAAACTCAATTCGAATGGAAATAACCTCTAAAGAGGTTTTTTTAAAAATGGTCCAAAAACCGATTCTAAAAGTGCCTAAAAATCGACTTCCGAAGGGGTCTATCTCCGGAAATATTGCACCTACGGAACTTCCGATGGTGGGAGGTGAAAGAGGACATCAAGAAGAGGACAACACAGTTGGATTCACTCTAATCGGTCCAGGCGTTCTCAAGTTACAGGCGGTCAAAGTTGAGAATTGACAAAAAAGTCGTAATACCCCCCCATTTGAAGATTTTCACAAAAATTTCGGAATTTTTGTTTTGCTGTTGTTGCTGATGGCGGGAGGTGAAAGAGGACATCAAGAACAGGACAACACAATTGAATTCACTCTAATCGGTCCAGGCGTTCTCAAGTTACAAGCGCTCAAAGTTGAGAATTGACAAAAAAGTCGTAATACCCCCCCATTTGAAGATTTTCACAAAAATTTCGGAATTTTTGTTTTGCTGTTTTTGATCGGAATGACACGTTTACAATCCCCTGAGAACATAACAAACTCAATTCGAATGGAAATAACCTCTAAAGAGGTTTTTTTAAAAATGGTCCAAAAACCGATTCTAAAAGTGCCTAAAAATCGACTTCCGAAGGGGTCTATCTCCGGAAATATTGCACCTACGGAACTTCCGATGGTGGGAGGTGAAAGAGGACATCAAGAAGAGGACAACACAGTTGGATTCACTCTAATCGGTCCAGGCGTTCTCAAGTTACAGGCGGTCAAAGTTGAGAATTGACAAAAAAGTCGTAATACCCCCCCATTTGAAGATTTTCACAAAAATTTCGGAGATTTTGTTTTGCTGTTTTTGATCGGAATGACACGTTTACAATCCCCTGAGAACATAACAAACTCAATTCGAATGGAAATAACCTCTAAAGAGGTTTTTTTAAAAATGGTCCAAAAACCGATTCTAAAAGTGCCTAAAAATCGACTTCCGAAGGGGTCTATCTCCGGAAATATTGCACCTACGGAACTTCCGATGGTGGGAGGTGAAAGAGGACATCAAGAAGAGGACAACACAGTTGGATTCACTCTAATCGGTCCAGGCGTTCTCAAGTTACAGGCGGTCAAAGTTGAGAATTGACAAAAAAGTCGTAATACCCCCCCATTTGAAGATTTTCACAAAAATTTCGGAATTTTTGTTTTGCTGTTGTTGCTGATGGCGGGAGGTGAAAGAGGACATCAAGAACAGGACAACACAATTGAATTCACTCTAATCGGTCCAGGCGTTCTCAAGTTACAAGCGCTCAAAGTTGAGAATTGACAAAAAAGTCGTAATACCCCCCCATTTGAAGATTTTCACAAAAATTTCGGAATTTTTGTTTTGCTGTTTTTGATCGGAATGACACGTTTACAATCCCCTGAGAACATAACAAACTCAATTCGAATGGAAATAACCTCTAAAGAGGTTTTTTTAAAAATGGTCCAAAAACCGATTCTAAAAGTGCCTAAAAATCGACTTCCGAAGGGGTCTATCTCCGGAAATATTGCACCTACGGAACTTCCGATGGTGGGAGGTGAAAGAGGACATCAAGAAGAGGACAACACAGTTGGATTCACTCTAATCGGTCCAGGCGTTCTCAAGTTACAAGCGCTCAAAGTTGAGAATTGACAAAAAAGTCGTAATACCCCCCCATTTGAAGATTTTCACAAAAATTTCGGAGATTTTGTTTTGCTGTTTTTGATCGGAATGACACGTTTACAATCCCCTGAGAACATAACAAACTCAATTCGAATGGAAATAACCTCTAAAGAGGTTTTTTTAAAAATGGTCCAAAAACCGATTCTAAAAGTGCCTAAAAATCGACTTCCGAAGGGGTCTATCTCCGGAAATATTGCACCTACGGAACTTCCGATGGTGGGAGGTGAAAGAGGACATCAAGAAGAGGACAACACAGTTGGATTCACTCTAATCGGTCCAGGCGTTCTCAAGTTACAGGCGGTCAAAGTTGAGAATTGACAAAAAAGTCGTAATACCCCCCCATTTGAAGATTTTCACAAAAATTTCGGAATTTTTGTTTTGCAGTTTTTGATCGGAATGACACGTTTACAATCCCCTGAGAACATAACAAACTCAATTCGAATGGAAATAACCTCTAAAGAGGTTTTTTTAAAAATGGTCCAAAAACCGATTCTAAAAGTGCCTAAAAATCGACTTCCGAAGGGGTCTATCTCCGGAAATATTGCACCTACGGAACTTCCGATGGTGGGAGGTGAAAGAGGACATCAAGAAGAGGACAACACAGTTGGATTCACTCTAATCGGTCCAGGCGTTCTCAAGTTACAGGCGGTCAAAGTTGAGAATTGACAAAAAAGTCGTAATACCCCCCCATTTGAAGATTTTCACAAAAATTTCGGAGATTTTGTTTTGCTGTTTTTGATCGGAATGACACGTTTACAATCCCCTGAGAACATAACAAACTCAATTCGAATGGAAATAACCTCTAAAGAGGTTTTTTTAAAAATGGTCCAAAAACCGATTCTAAAAGTGCCTAAAAATCGACTTCCGAAGGGGGTCTATCTCCGGAAATATTGCACCTACGGAACTTCCGATGGTGGGAGGTGAAAGAGGACATCAAGAAGAGGACAACACAGTTGGATTCACTCTAATCGGTCCAGGCGTTCTCAAGTTACAAGCGCTCAAAGTTGAGAATTGACAAAAAAGTCGTAATACCCCCCCATTTGAAGATTTTCACAAAAATTTCGGAGATTTTGTTTTGCTGTTTTTGATCGGAATGACACGTTTACAATCCCCTCAGAACATAACAAACTCAATTCGAATGGAAATAACCTCTAAAGAGGTTTTTTTAAAAATGGTCCAAAAACCGATTCTAAAAGTGCCTAAAAATCGACTTCCGAAGGGGTCTATCTCCGGAAATATTGCACCTACGGAACTTCCGATGGTGGGAGGTGAAAGAGGACATCAAGAAGAGGACAACACAGTTGGATTCACTCTAATCGGTCCAGGCGTTCTCAAGTTACAGGCGGTCAAAGTTGAGAATTGACAAAAAAGTCGTAATACCCCCCCATTTGAAGATTTTCACAAAAATTTCGGAATTTTTGTTTTGCAGTTTTTGATCGGAATGACACGTTTACAATCCCCTGAGAACATAACAAACTCAATTCGAATGGAAATAACCTCTAAAGAGGTTTTTTTAAAAATGGTCCAAAAACCGATTCTAAAAGTGCCTAAAAATCGACTTCCGAAGGGGTCTATCTCCGGAAATATTGCACCTACGGAACTTCCGATGGTGGGAGGTGAAAGAGGACATCAAGAAGAGGACAACACAGTTGGATTCACTCTAATCGGTCCAGGCGTTCTCAAGTTACAGGCGGTCAAAGTTGAGAATTGACAAAAAAGTCGTAATACCCCCCCATTTGAAGATTTTCACAAAAATTTCGGAGATTTTGTTTTGCTGTTTTTGATCGGAATGACACGTTTACAATCCCCTGAGAACATAACAAACTCAATTCGAATGGAAATAACCTCTAAAGAGGTTTTTTTAAAAATGGTCCAAAAACCGATTCTAAAAGTGCCTAAAAATCGACTTCCGAAGGGGTCTATCTCCGGAAATATTGCACCTACGGAACTTCCGATGGTGGGAGGTGAAAGAGGACATCAAGAAGAGGACAACACAGTTGGATTCACTCTAATCGGTCCAGGCGTTCTCAAGTTACAGGCGGTCAAAGTTGAGAATTGACAAAAAAGTCGTAATACCCCCCCATTTGAAGATTTTCACAAAAATTTCGGAATTTTTGTTTTGCTGTTGTTGCTGATGGCGGGAGGTGAAAGAGGACATCAAGAACAGGACAACACAATTGAATTCGCTCTAATCGGTCCAGGCGTTCTCAAGTTACAAGCGCTCAAAGTTGAGAATTGACAAAAAAGTCGTAATACCCCCCCATTTGAAGATTTTCACAAAAATTTCGGAATTTTTGTTTTGCTGTTTTTGATCGGAATGACACGTTTACAATCCCCTGAGAACATAACAAACTCAATTCGAATGGAAATAACCTCTAAAGAGGTTTTTTTAAAAATGGTCCAAAAACCGATTCTAAAAGTGCCTAAAAATCGACTTCCGAAGGGGTCTATCTCCGGAAATATTGCACCTACGGAACTTCCGATGGTGGGAGGTGAAAGAGGACATCAAGAAGAGGACAACACAGTTGGATTCACTCTAATCGGTCCAGGCGTTCTCAAGTTACAGGCGGTCAAAGTTGAGAATTGACAAAAAAGTCGTAATACCCCCCCATTTGAAGATTTTCACAAAAATTTCGGAGATTTTGTTTTGCTGTTTTTGATCGGAATGACACGTTTACAATCCCCTGAGAACATAACAAACTCAATTCGAATGGAAATAACCTCTAAAGAGGTTTTTTTAAAAATGGTCCAAAAACCGATTCTAAAAGTGCCTAAAAATCGACTTCCGAAGGGGTCTATCTCCGGAAATATTGCACCTACGGAACTTCCGATGGTGGGAGGTGAAAGAGGACATCAAGAAGAGGACAACACAGTTGGATTCACTCTAATCGGTCCAGGCGTTCTCAAGTTACAAGCGCTCAAAGTTGAGAATTGACAAAAAAGTCGTAATACCCCCCCATTTGAAGATTTTCACAAAAATTTCGGAGATTTTGTTTTGCTGTTTTTGATCGGAATGACACGTTTACAATCCCCTCAGAACATAACAAACTCAATTCGAATGGAAATAACCTCTAAAGAGGTTTTTTTAAAAATGGTCCAAAAACCGATTCTAAAAGTGCCTAAAAATCGACTTCCGAAGGGGTCTATCTCCGGAAATATTGCACCTACGGAACTTCCGATGGTGGGAGGTGAAAGAGGACATCAAGAAGAGGACAACACAGTTGGATTCACTCTAATCGGTCCAGGCGTTCTCAAGTTACAGGCGGTCAAAGTTGAGAATTGACAAAAAAGTCGTAATACCCCCCCATTTGAAGATTTTCAAAGAAATTTCGGAATTTTTGTTTTGCTGTTTTTGATCGGAATGACACGTTTACAATCCCCTGAGAACATAACAAACTCAATTCGAATGGAAATAACCTCTAAAGAGGTTTTTTTTAAAAATGGTCCAAAAACCGATTCTAAAAGTGCCTAAAAATCGACTTCCGAAGGGGTCTATCTCCGGAAATATTGCACCTACGGAACTTCCGATGGCGGGAGGTGAAAGAGGACATCAAGAACAGGACAACACAATTGAATTCACTCTAATCGGTCCAGGCGTTCTCAAGTTACAAGCGCTCAAAGTTGAGAATTGACAAAAAAGTCGTAATACCCCCCCATTTGAAGATTTTCACAAAAATTTCGGAGATTTTGTTTTGCTGTTTTTGATCGGAATGACACGTTTACAATCCCCTGAGAACATAACAAACTCAATTCGAATGGAAATAACCTCTAAAGAGGTTTTTTTAAAAATGGTCCAAAAACCGATTCTAAAAGTGCCTTAAAATCGACTTCCGAAGGGGTCTATCTCCGGAAATATTGCACCTACGGAACTTCCGATGGTGGGAGGTGAAAGAGGACATCAAGAAGAGGACAACACAGTTGGATTCACTCTAATCGGTCCAGGCGTTCTCAAGTTACAGGCGGTCAAAGTTGAGAATTGACAAAAAAGTCGTAATACCCCCCCATTTGAAGATTTTCAAAGGAATTTCGGAATTTTTGTTTTGCTGTTTTTGATCGGAATGACACGTTTACAATCCCCTGAGAACATAACAAACTCAATTCGAATGGAAATAACCTCTAAAGAGGTTTTTTTAAAAATGGTCCAAAAACCGATTCTAAAAGTGCCTAAAAATCGACTTCCGAAGGGGTCTATCTCCGGAAATATTGCACCTACGGAACTTCCGATGGCGGGAGGTGAAAGAGGACATCAAGAAGAGGACAACACAGTTGGATTCACTCTAATCGGTCCAGGCGTTCTCAAGTTACAGGCGGTCAAAGTTGAGAATTGACAAAAAAGTCGTAATACCCCCCCATTTGAAGATTTTCAAAGGAATTTCGGAATTTTTGTTTTGCTGTTTTTGATCGGAATGACACGTTTACAATCCCCTGAGAACATAACAAACTCAATTCGAATGGAAATAACCTCTAAAGAGGTTTTTTTAAAAATGGTCCAAAAACCGATTCTAAAAGTGCCTAAAAATCGACTTCCGAAGGGGTCTATCTCCGGAAATATTGCACCTACGGAACTTCCGATGGCGGGAGGTGAAAGAGGACATCAAGAACAGGACAACACAATTGAATTCACTCTAATCGGTCCAGGCGTTCTCAAGTTACAAGCGCTCAAAGTTGAGAATTGACAAAAAAGTCGTAATACCCCCCCATTTGAAGATTTTCACAAAAATTTCGGAGATTTTGTTTTGCTGTTTTTGATCGGAATGACACGTTTACAATCCCCTCAGAACATAACAAACTCAATTCGAATGGAAATAACCTCTAAAGAGGTTTTTTTAAAAATGGTCCAAAAACCGATTCTAAAAGTGCCTAAAAATCGACTTCCGAAGGGGTCTATCTCCGGAAATATTGCACCTACGGAACTTCCGATGGTGGGAGGTGAAAGAGGACATCAAGAAGAGGACAACACAGTTGGATTCACTCTAATCGGTCCAGGCGTTCTCAAGTTACAGGCGGTCAAAGTTGAGAATTGACAAAAAAGTCGTAATACCCCCCCATTTGAAGATTTTCAAAGAAATTTCGGAATTTTTGTTTTGCTGTTTTTGATCGGAATGACACGTTTACAATCCCCTGAGAACATAACAAACTCAATTCGAATGGAAATAACCTCTAAAGAGGTTTTTTTTAAAAATGGTCCAAAAACCGATTCTAAAAGTGCCTAAAAATCGACTTCCGAAGGGGTCTATCTCCGGAAATATTGCACCTACGGAACTTCCGATGGCGGGAGGTGAAAGAGGACATCAAGAACAGGACAACACAATTGAATTCACTCTAATCGGTCCAGGCGTTCTCAAGTTACAAGCGCTCAAAGTTGAGAATTGACAAAAAAGTCGTAATACCCCCCCATTTGAAGATTTTCACAAAAATTTCGGAGATTTTGTTTTGCTGTTTTTGATCGGAATGACACGTTTACAATCCCCTGAGAACATAACAAACTCAATTCGAATGGAAATAACCTCTAAAGAGGTTTTTTTAAAAATGGTCCAAAAACCGATTCTAAAAGTGCCTTAAAATCGACTTCCGAAGGGGTCTATCTCCGGAAATATTGCACCTACGGAACTTCCGATGGTGGGAGGTGAAAGAGGACATCAAGAAGAGGACAACACAGTTGGATTCACTCTAATCGGTCCAGGCGTTCTCAAGTTACAGGCGGTCAAAGTTGAGAATTGACAAAAAAGTCGTAATACCCCCCCATTTGAAGATTTTCAAAGGAATTTCGGAATTTTTGTTTTGCTGTTTTTGATCGGAATGACACGTTTACAATCCCCTGAGAACATAACAAACTCAATTCGAATGGAAATAACCTCTAAAGAGGTTTTTTTAAAAATGGTCCAAAAACCGATTCTAAAAGTGCCTAAAAATCGACTTCCGAAGGGGTCTATCTCCGGAAATATTGCACCTACGGAACTTCCGATGGCGGGAGGTGAAAGAGGACATCAAGAACAGGACAACACAATTGAATTCACTCTAATCGGTCCAGGCGTTCTCAAGTTACAAGCGCTCAAAGTTGAGAATTGACAAAAAAGTCGTAATACCCCCCCATTTGAAGATTTTCACAAAAATTTCGGAGATTTTGTTTTGCTGTTTTTGATCGGAATGACACGTTTGCAATCCCCTGAGAACATAACAAACTCAATTCGAATGGAAATAACCTCTAAAGAGGTTTTTTTAAAAATGGTCCAAAAACCGATTCTAAAAGTGCCTAAAAATCGACTTCCGAAGGGGTCTATCTCCGGAAATATTGCACCTACGGAACTTCCGATGGTGGGAGGTGAAAGAGGACATCAAGAAGAGGACAACACAGTTGGATTCACTCTAATCGGTCCAGGCGTTCTCAAGTTACAGGCGGTCAACTTGAGAATTGACAAAAAAGTCGTAATACCCCCCCATTTGAAGATTTTCACAAAAATTTTGGAGATTTTGTTTTGCTGTTTTTGATCGGAATGACACGTTTACAATCCCCTGAGAACATAACAAACTCAATTCGAATGGAAATAACCTCTAAAGAGGTTTTTTTAAAAATGGTCCAAAAACCGATTCTAAAAGTGCCTAAAAATCGACTTCCGAAGGGGTCTATATCCGGAAATATTGCACCTACGGAACTTCCGATGGTGGGTGGTGAAAGAGGACATCAAGAACAGGACAACACAGTTGGATTCACTCTAATCGGTCCAGGCGTTCTCAAGTTACAGGCGGTCAAAGTTGAGAATTGACAAAAAAGTCGTAATACCCCCCCATTTGAAGATTTTCAAAGAAATTTCGGAATTTTTGTTTTGCTGTTTTTGATCGGAATGACACGTTTACAATCCCCTGAGAACATAACAAACTCAATTCGAATGGAAATAACCTCTAAAGAGGTTTTTTAAAAAATGGTCCAAAAACCGATTCTAAAAGTGCCTAAAAATCGACTTCCGAAGGGGTCTATCTCCGGAAATATTGCACCTACGGAACTTCCGATGGTGGGAGGTGAAAGAGGACATCAAGAAGAGGACAACACAGTTGGATTCACTCTAATCGGTCCAGGCGTTCTCAAGTTACAGGCGGTCAAAGTTGAGAATTGACAAAAAAGTCGTAATACCCCCCCATTTGAAGATTTTCACAAAAATTTCGGAGATTTTGTTTTGCTGTTTTTGATCGGAATGACACGTTTACAATCCCCTGAGAACATAACAAACTCAATTCGAATGGAAATAACCTCTAAAGAGGTTTTTTTAAAAATGGTCCAAGAACCGATTCTAAAAGTGCCTAAAAATCGACTTCCGAAGGGGTCTATCTCCGGAAATATTGCACCTACGGAACTTCCGATGGTGGGAGGTGAAAGAGGACATCAAGAAGAGGACAACACAGTTGGATTCACTCTAATCGGTCCAGGCGTTCTCAAGTTACAGGCGGTCAAAGTTGAGAATTGACAAAAAAGTCGTAATACCCCCCCATTTGAAGATTTTCAAAGAAATTTCGGAATTTTTGTTTTGCTGTTTTTGATCGGAATGACACGTTTACAATCCCCTGAGAACATAACAAACTCAATTCGAATGGAAATAACCTCTAAAGAGGTTTTTTTAAAAATGGTCCAAAAACCGATTCTAAAAGTGTCTAAAACTCGACTTCCGAAGGGGTCTATCTCCGGAAATATTGCACCTACGGAACTTCCGATGGTGGGAGGTGAAAGAGGACATCAAGAAGAGGACAACACAGTTGGATTCACTCTAATCGGTCCAGGCGTTCTCAAGTTACAGGCGGTCAAAGTTGAGAATTCACAAAAAAGTCGTAATACCCCCCCATTTGAAGATTTTCAAAGAAATTTCGGAATTTTTGTTTTGCTGTTTTTGATCGGAATGACGCGTTTACAATCCCCTGAGAACATAACAAACTCAATTCGAATGGAAATAACCTCTAAAGAGGTTTTTTTAAAAATGGTCCAAAAACCGATTCTAAAAGTGCCTAAAAATCGACTTCCGAAGGGGTCTATATCCGGAAATATTGCACCTACGGAACTTCCGATGGTGGGAGGTGAAAGAGGACATCAAGAACAGGACAACACAGTTGGATTCACTCTAATCGGTCCAGGCGTTCTCAAGTTACAGGCGGTCAAAGTTGAGAATTGACAAAAAAGTCGTAATACCCCCCCATTTGAAGATTTTCAAAGAAATTTCGGAATTTTTGTTTTGCTGTTTTTGATCGGAATGACACGTTTAGAATCCCCTGAGAACATAACAAACTCAATTCGAATGGAAATAACCTCTAAAGAGGTTTTTTTAAAAATGGTCCAAAAACCGATTCTAAAAGTGCCTAAAAATCGACTTCCGAAGGGGTCTATCTCCGGAAATATTGCACCTACGGAACTTCCGATGGCGGGACGTGAAAGAGGACATCAAGAACAGGACAACACAATTGAATTCACTCTAATCGGTCCAGGCGTTCTCAAGTTACAAACGGTCAAAGTTGAGAATTGACAAAAAAGTCGTAATACCCCCCCATTTGAAGATTTTCAAAGAAATTTCGGAATTTTTGTTTTGCTGTTTTTGATCGGAATGACACGTTTACAATCCCCTGAGAACATAACAAACTCAATTCGAATGGAAATAACCTCTAAAGAGGTTTTTTTAAAAATGGTCCAAAAACCGATTCTAAAAGTGCCTAAAAATCGACTTCCGAAGGGGTCTATCTCCGGAAATATTGCACCTACGGAACTTCCGATGGTGGGAGGTGAAAGAGGACATCAAGAAGAGGACAACACAGTTGGATTCACTCTAATCGGTCCAGGCGTTCTCAAGTTACAGGCGGTCAAAGTTGAGAATTGACAAAAAAGTCGTAATACCCCCCCATTTGAAGATTTTCAAAGAAATTTCGGAATTTTTGTTTTGCTGTTTTTGATCGGAATGACACGTTTAGAATCCCCTGAGAACATAACAAACTCAATTCGAATGGAAATAACCTCTAAAGAGGTTTTTTTAAAAATGGTCCAAAAACCGATTCTAAAAGTGCCTAAAAATCGACTTCCGAAGGGGTCTATCTCCGGAAATATTGCACCTACGGAACTTCCGATGGCGGGACGTGAAAGAGGACATCAAGAACAGGACAACACAATTGAATTCACTCTAATCGGTCCAGGCGTTCTCAAGTTACAAACGGTCAAAGTTGAGAATTGACAAAAAAGTCGTAATACCCCCCCATTTGAAGATTTTCAAAGAAATTTCGGAATTTTTGTTTTGCTGTTTTTGATCGGAATGACACGTTTACAATCCCCTGAGAACATAACAAACTCAATTCGAATGGAAATAACCTCTAAAGAGGTTTTTTTAAAAATGGTCCAAAAACCGATTCTAAAAGTGCCTAAAAATCGACTTCCGAAGGGGTCTATCTCCGGAAATATTGCACCTACGGAACTTCCGATGGTGGGAGGTGAAAGAGGACATCAAGAAGAGGACAACACAGTTGGATTCACTCTAATCGGTCCAGGCGTTCTCAAGTTACAGGCGGTCAAAGTTGAGAATTGACAAAAAAGTCGTAATACCCCCCCATTTGAAGATTTTCACAAAAATTTCGGAGATTTTGTTTTGCTGTTTTTGATCGGAATGACACGTTTACAATCCCCTGAGAACATAACAAACTCAATTCGAATGGAAATAACCTCTAAAGAGGTTTTTTTAAAAATGGTCCAAAAACCGATTCTAAAAGTGCCTAAAAATCGACTTCCGAAGGGGTCTATCTCCGGAAATATTGCACCTACGGAACTTCCGATGGCGGGAGGTGAAAGAGGACATCAAGAAGAGGACAACACAGTTGGATTCACTCTAATCGGTCCAGGCGTTCTCAAGTTACAGGCGGTCAACTTGAGAATTGACAAAAAAGTCGTAATACCCCCCCATTTGAAGATTTTCACAAAAATTTCGGAGATTTTGTTTTGCTGTTTTTGATCGGAATGACACGTTTACAATCCCCTGAGAACATAACAAACTCAATTCGAATGGAAATAACCTCTAAAGAGGTTTTTTTAAAAATGGTCCAAAAACCGATTCTAAAAGTGCCTAAAAATCGACTTCCGAAGGGGTCTATCTCCGGAAATATTGCACCTACGGAACTTCCGATGGTGGGAGGTGAAAGAGGACATCAAGAAGAGGACAACACAGTTGGATTCACTCTAATCGGTCCAGGCGTTCTCAAGTTACAGGCGGTCAAAGTTGAGAATTGACAAAAAAGTCGTAATACCCCCCCATTTGAAGATTTTCACAAAAATTTCGGAGATTTTGTTTTGCTGTTTTTGATCGGAATGACACGTTTACAATCCCCTGAGAACATAACAAACTCAATTCGAATGGAAATAACCTCTAAAGAGGTTTTTTTAAAAATGGTCCAAAAACCGATTCTAAAAGTGCCTAAAAATCGACTTCCGAAGGGGTCTATCTCCGGAAATATTGCACCTACGGAACTTCCGATGGCGGGAGGTGAAAGAGGACATCAAGAAGAGGACAACACAGTTGGATTCACTCTAATCGGTCCAGGCGTTCTCAAGTTACAGGCGGTCAACTTGAGAATTGACAAAAAAGTCGTAATACCCCCCCATTTGAAGATTTTCACAAAAATTTCGGAGATTTTGTTTTGCTGTTTTTGATCGGAATGACACGTTTACAATCCCCTGAGAACATAACAAACTCAATTCGAATGGAAATAACCTCTAAAGAGGTTTTTTTAAAAATGGTCCAAAAACCGATTCTAAAAGTGCCTAAAAATCGACTTCCGAAGGGGTCTATCTCCGGAAATATTGCACCTACGGAACTTCCGATGGTGGGAGGTGAAAGAGGACATCAAGAAGAGGACAACACAGTTGGATTCACTCTAATCGGTCCAGGCGTTCTCAAGTTACAGGCGGTCAAAGTTGAGAATTGACAAAAAAGTCGTAATACCCCCCCATTTGAAGATTTTCAAAGAAATTCCGGAATTTTTGTTTTGCTGTTTTTGATCGGAATGACACGTTTACAATCCCCTCAGAACATAACAAACTCAATTCGAATGGAAATAACCTCTAAAGAGGTTTTTTTAAAAATGGTCCAAAAACCGATTCTAAAAGTGCCTAAAAATCGACTTCCGAAGGGGTCTATCTCCGGAAATATTGCACCTACGGAACTTCCGATGGTGGGAGGTGAAAGAGGACATCAAGAAGAGGACAACACAGTTGGATTCACTCTAATCGGTCCAGGCGTTCTCAAGTTACAGGCGGTCAAAGTTGAGAATTGACAAAAAAGTCGTAATACCCCCCCATTTGAAGATTTTCACAAAAATTTCGGAATTTTTGTTTTGCTGTTTTTGATCGGAATGACACGTTTACAATCCCCTGAGAACATAACAAACTCAATTCGAATGGAAATAACCTCTAAAGAGGTTTTTTTAAAAATGGTCCAAAAACCGATTCTAAAAGTGCCTAAAAATCGACTTCCGAAGGGGTCTATCTCCGGAAATATTGCACCTACGGAACTTCCGATGGTGGGAGGTGAAAGAGGACATCAAGAAGAGGACAACACAGTTGGATTCACTCTAATCGGTCCAGGCGTTCTCAAGTTACAGGCGGTCAAAGTTGAGAATTGACAAAAAAGTCGTAATACCCCCCCATTTGAAGATTTTCACAAAAATTTCGGAGATTTTGTTTTGCTGTTTTTGATCGGAATGACACGTTTACAATCCCCTGAGAACATAACAAACTCAATTCGAATGGAAATAACCTCTAAAGAGGTTTTTTTAAAAATGGTCCAAAAACCGATTCTAAAAGTGCCTAAAAATCGACTTCCGAAGGGGTCTATCTCCGGAAATATTGCACCTACGGAACTTCCGATGGTGGGAGGTGAAAGAGGACATCAAGAAGAGGACAACACAGTTGGATTCACTCTAATCGGTCCAGGCGTTCTCAAGTTACAGGCGGTCAAAGTTGAGAATTGACAAAAAAGTCGTAATACCCCCCCATTTGAAGATTTTCACAAAAATTTCGGAATTTTTGTTTTGCTGTTTTTGATCGGAATGACACGTTTACAATCCCCTGAGAACATAACAAACTCAATTCGAATGGAAATAACCTCTAAAGAGGTTTTTTTAAAAATGGTCCAAAAACCGATTCTAAAAGTGCCTAAAAATCGACTTCCGAAGGGGTCTATCTCCGGAAATATTGCACCTACGGAACTTCCGATGGTGGGAGGTGAAAGAGGACATCAAGAAGAGGACAACACAGTTGGATTCACTCTAATCGGTCCAGGCGTTCTCAAGTTACAGGCGGTCAAAGTTGAGAATTGACAAAAAAGTCGTAATACCCCCCCATTTGAAGATTTTCACAAAAATTTCGGAGATTTTGTTTTGCTGTTTTTGATCGGAATGACACGTTTACAATCCCCTGAGAACATAACAAACTCAATTCGAATGGAAATAACCTCTAAAGAGGTTTTTTTAAAAATGGTCCAAAAACCGATTCTAAAAGTGCCTAAAAATCGACTTCCGAAGGGGTCTATCTCCGGAAATATTGCACCTACGGAACTTCCGATGGTGGGAGGTGAAAGAGGACATCAAGAAGAGGACAACACAGTTGGATTCACTCTAATCGGTCCAGGCGTTCTCAAGTTACAAGCGCTCAAAGTTGAGAATTGACAAAAAAGTCGTAATACCCCCCCATTTGAAGATTTTCAAAGAAATTTCGGAATTTTTGTTTTGCTGTTTTTGATCGGAATGACACGTTTACAATCCCCTGAGAACATAACAAACTCAATTCGAATGGAAATAACCTCTAAAGAGGTTTTTTTAAAAATGGTCCAAAAACCGATTCTAAAAGTGCCTAAAAATCGACTTCCGAAGGGGTCTATCTCCGGAAATATTGCACCTACGGAACTTCCGATGGTGGGAGGTGAAAGAGGACATCAAGAAGAGGACAACACAGTTGGATTTACTCTAATCGGTCCAGGCGTTCTCAAGTTACAGGCGGTCAAAGTTGAGAATTGACAAAAAAGTCGTAATACCCCCCCATTTTGAAAGATTTTCACAAAAATTTCGGAATTTTTGTTTTGCTGTTTTTGATCGGAATGACACGTTTACAATCCCCTGAGAACATAACAAACTCAATTCGAATGGAAATAACCTCTAAAGAGGTTTTTTTAAAAATGGTCCAAAAACCGATTCTAAAAGTGCCTAAAACTCGGCTTCCGAAGGGGTCTATCTCCGGAAATATTGCACCTACGGAACTTCCGATGATGGGAGGTGAAAGAGGACATCAAGAAGAGGACAACACAGTTGGATTCACTCTAATCGGTCCAGGCGTTCTCAAGTTACAGGCGGTCAAAGTTGAGAATTGACAAAAAAGTCGTAATACCCCCCCATTTGAAGATTTTCACAAAAATTTCGGAGATTTTGTTTTGCTGTTTTTGATCGGAATGACACGTTTACAATCCCCTGAGAACATAACAAACTCAATTCGAATGGAAATAACCTCTAAAGAGGTTTTTTTAAAAATGGTCCAAAAACCGATTCTAAAAGTGCCTAAAAATCGACTTCCGAAGGGGTCTATCTCCGGAAATATTGCACCTACGGAACTTCCGATGGTGGGAGGTGAAAGAGGACATCAAGAAGAGGACAACACAGTTGGATTCACTCTAATCGGTCCAGGCGTTCTCAAGTTACAAGCGCTCAAAGTTGAGAATTGACAAAAAAGTCGTAATACCCCCCCATTTGAAGATTTTCACAAAAATTTCGGAGATTTTGTTTTGCTGTTTTTGATCGGAATGACACGTTTACAATCCCCTCAGAACATAACAAACTCAATTCGAATGGAAATAACCTCTAAAGAGGTTTTTTTAAAAATGGTCCAAAAACCGATTCTAAAAGTGCCTAAAAATCGACTTCCGAAGGGGTCTATCTCCGGAAATATTGCACCTACGGAACTTCCGATGGTGGGAGGTGAAAGAGGACATCAAGAAGAGGACAACACAGTTGGATTCACTCTAATCGGTCCAGGCGTTCTCAAGTTACAGGCGGTCAAAGTTGAGAATTGACAAAAAAGTCGTAATACCCCCCCATTTGAAGATTTTCAAAGAAATTTCGGAATTTTTGTTTTGCTGTTTTTGATCGGAATGACACGTTTACAATCCCCTGAGAACATAACAAACTCAAACTCAATTCGAATGGAAATAACCTCTAAGAGGTTTTTTTTAAAATGGTCCAAAAACCGATTCTAAAAGTGCCTAAAAATCGACTTCCGAAGGGGTCTATCTCCGGAAATATTGCACCTACGGAACTTCCGATGGCGGGAGGTGAAAGAGGACATCAAGAACAGGACAACACAATTGAATTCACTCTAATCGGTCCAGGCGTTCTCAAGTTACAAGCGCTCAAAGTTGAGAATTGACAAAAAAGTCGTAATACCCCCCCATTTGAAGATTTTCACAAAAATTTCGGAGATTTTGTTTTGCTGTTTTTGATCGGAATGACACGTTTACAATCCCCTGAGAACATAACAAACTCAATTCGAATGGAAATAACCTCTAAAGAGGTTTTTTTAAAAATGGTCCAAAAACCGATTCTAAAAGTGCCTTAAAATCGACTTCCGAAGGGGTCTATCTCCGGAAATATTGCACCTACGGAACTTCCGATGGTGGGAGGTGAAAGAGGACATCAAGAAGAGGACAACACAGTTGGATTCACTCTAATCGGTCCAGGCGTTCTCAAGTTACAGGCGGTCAACTTGAGAATTGACAAAAAAGTCGTAATACCCCCCCATTTGAAGATTTTCACAAAAATTTTGGAGATTTTGTTTTGCTGTTTTTGATCGGAATGACACGTTTACAATCCCCTGAGAACATAACAAACTCAATTCGAATGGAAATAACCTCTAAAGAGGTTTTTTTAAAAATGGTCCAAAAACCGATTCTAAAAGTGCCTAAAAATCGACTTCCGAAGGGGTCTATCTCCGGAAATATTGCACCTACGGAACTTCCGATGGCGGGAGGTGAAAGAGGACATCAAGAACAGGACAACACAATTGAATTCACTCTAATCGGTCCAGGCGTTCTCAAGTTACAAGCGCTCAAAGTTGAGAATTGACAAAAAAGTCGTAATACCCCCCCATTTGAAGATTTTCACAAAAATTTCGGAGATTTTGTTTTGCTGTTTTTGATCGGATGACACGTTTGCAATCCCCTGAGAACATAACAAACTCAATTCGAATGGAAATAACCTCTAAAGAGGTTTTTTAAAAATGGTCCAAAAACCGATTCTAAAAGTGCCTAAAAATCGACTTCCGAAGGGGTCTATCTCCGGAAATATTGCACCTACGGAACTTCCGATGGTGGGAGGTGAAAGAGGACATCAAGAAGAGGACAACACAGTTGGATTCACTCTAATCGGTCCAGGCGTTCTCAAGTTACAGGCGGTCAACTTGAGAATTGACAAAAAAGTCGTAATACCCCCCCATTTGAAGATTTTCACAAAATTTTGGAGATTTTGTTTTGCTGTTTTTGATCGAATGACACGTTTACAATCCCCTGAGAACATAACAAACTCAATTCGAATGGAAATAACCTCTAAAGAGGTTTTTTTAAAAATGGTCCAAAAACCGATTCTAAAAGTGCCTAAAAATCGACTTCCGAAGGGGTCTATATCCGGAAATATTGCACCTACGGAACTTCCGATGGTGGGTGGTGAAAGAGGACATCAAGAACAGGACAACACAGTTGGATTCACTCTAATCGGTCCAGGCGTTCTCAAGTTACAGGCGGTCAAAGTTGAGAATTGACAAAAAAGTCGTAATACCCCCCCATTTGAAGATTTTCAAAGAAATTTCGGAATTTTTGTTTTGCTGTTTTTGATCGGAATGACACGTTTACAATCCCCTGAGAACATAACAAACTCAATTCGAATGGAAATAACCTCTAAAGAGGTTTTTTAAAAAATGGTCCAAAAACCGATTCTAAAAGTGCCTAAAAATCGACTTCCGAAGGGGTCTATCTCCGGAAATATTGCACCTACGGAACTTCCGATGGTGGGAGGTGAAAGAGGACATCAAGAAGAGGACAACACAGTTGGATTCACTCTAATCGGTCCAGGCGTTCTCAAGTTACAGGCGGTCAAAGTTGAGAATTGACAAAAAAGTCGTAATACCCCCCCATTTGAAGATTTTCACAAAAATTTCGGAGATTTTGTTTTGCTGTTTTTGATCGGAATGACACGTTTACAATCCCCTGAGAACATAACAAACTCAATTCGAATGGAAATAACCTCTAAAGAGGTTTTTTTAAAAATGGTCCAAAAACCGATTCTAAAAGTGCCTAAAAATCGACTTCCGAAGGGGTCTATCTCCGGAAGTATTGCACCTACGGAACTTCCGATGGTGGGAGGTGAAAGAGGACATCAAGAAGAGGACAACACAGTTGGATTCACTCTAATCGGTCCAGGCGTTTTCAAGTTACAGGCGGTCAAAGTTGAGAATTGACAAAAAAGTCGTAATACCCCCCCATTTGAAGATTTTCACAAAAATTTCGGAGATTTTGTTTTGCTGTTTTTGATCGGAATGACACGTTTACAATCCCCTGAGAACATAACAAACTTAATTCGAATGGAAATAACCTCTAAAGAGGTTTTTTTAAAAATGGTCCAAAAACCGATTCTAAAAGTGCCTAAAAATCGACTTCCGAAGGGGTCTATCTCCGGAAATATTGCACCTACGGAACTTCCGATGGCGGGAGGTGAAAGAGGACATCAAGAACAGGACAACACAATTGAATTCACTCTAATCGGTCCAGGCGTTCTCAAGTTACAAGCGCTCAAAGTTGAGAATTGACAAAAAAGTCGTAATACCCCCCATTTGAAGATTTTCACAAAAATTTCGGAGATTTTGTTTTGCTGTTTTTGATCGGAATGACACGTTTACAATCCCCTGAGAACATAACAAACTCAATTCGAATGGAAATAACCTCTAAAGAGGTTTTTTTAAAAATGGTCCAAAAACCGATTCTAAAAGTGCCTAAAAATCGACTTCCGAAGGGGTCTATCTCCGGAAATATTGCACCTACGGAACTTCCGATGGTGGGTGGTGAAAGAGGACATCAAGAAGAGGACAACACAGTTGGATTCACTCTAATCGGTCCAGGCGTTCTCAAGTTACAGGCGGTCAAAGTTGAGAATTGACAAAAAAGTCGTAATACCCCCCCATTTGAAGATTTTCAAAGAAATTTCGGAATTTTTGTTTTGCTGTTTTTGATCGGAATGACACGTTTACAATCCCCTGAGAACATAACAAACTCAATTCGAATGGAAATAACCTCTAAAGAGGTTTTTTTTAAAAATGGTCCAAAAACCGATTCTAAAAGTGCCTAAAAATCGACTTCCGAAGGGGTCTATCTCCGGAAATATTGCACCTACGGAACTTCCGATGGCGGGAGGTGAAAGAGGACATCAAGAACAGGACAACACAATTGAATTCACTCTAATCGGTCCAGGCGTTCTCAAGTTACAAGCGCTCAAAGTTGAGAATTGACAAAAAAGTCGTAATACCCCCCCATTTGAAGATTTTCACAAAAATTTCGGAGATTTTGTTTTGCTGTTTTTGATCGGAATGACACGTTTACAATCCCCTGAGAACATAACAAACTCAATTCGAATGGAAATAACCTCTAAAGAGGTTTTTTAAAAATGGTCCAAAAACCGATTCTAAAAGTGCCTAAAAATCGACTTCCGAAGGGGTCTATCTCCGGAAGTATTGCACCTACGGAACTTCCGATGGTGGGAGGTGAAAGAGGACATCAAGAAGAGGACAACACAGTTGGATTCACTCTAATCGGTCCAGGCGTTCTCAAGTTACAGGCGGTCAAAGTTGAGAATTGACAAAAAAGTCGTAATACCCCCCCATTTGAAGATTTTCACAAAAATTTCGGAGATTTTGTTTTGCTGTTTTTGATCGGAATGACACGTTTACAATCCCCTGAGAACATAACAAACTCAATTCGAATGGAAATAACCTCTAAAGAGGTTTTTTTAAAAATGGTCCAAAAACCGATTCTAAAAGTGCCTAAAAATCGACTTCCGAAGGGGTCTATCTCCGGAAATATTGCACCTACGGAACTTCCGATGGCGGGAGGTGAAAGAGGACATCAAGAAGAGGACAACACAGTTGGATTCACTCTAATCGGTCCAGGAGTTCTCAAGTTACAGGCGGTCAAAGTTGAGAATTGACAAAAAAGTCGTAATACCCCTCCATTTGAAGATTTTCAATGAAATTTCGGAATTTTTGTTTTGCTGTTTTTGATCGGAATGACACGTTTACAATCCCCTGAGAACATAACAAACTCAATTCGAATGGAAATAACCTCTAAAGAGGTTTTTTTAAAAATGGTCCAAAAACCGATTCTAAAAGTGCCTAAAAATCGACTTCCGAAGGGGTCTATCTCCGGAAATATTGCACCTACGGAACTTCCGATGGCGGGAGGTGAAAGAGGACATCAAGAAGAGGACAACACAGTTGGATTCACTCTAATCGGTCCAGGCGTTCTCAAGTTACAGGCGGTCAAAGTTGAGAATTGACAAAAAAGTCGTAATACCCCCCCATTTGAAGATTTTCAAAGAAATTTCGGAATTTTTGTTTTGCTGTTTTTGATCGGAATGACACGTTTACAATCCCCTGAGAACATAACAAACTCAATTCGAATGGAAATAACCTCTAAAGAGGTTTTTTTAAAAATGGTCCAAAAACCGATTCTAAAAGTGCCTAAAAATCGACTTCCGAAGGGGTCTATCTCCGGAAATATTGCACCTACGGAACTTCCGATGGTGGGAGGTGAAAGAGGACATCAAGAAGAGGACAACACAGTTGGATTCACTCTAATCGGTCCAGGCGTTCTCAAGTTACAGGCGGTCAAAGTTGAGAATTCACAAAAAAGTCGTAATACCCCCCATTTGAAGATTTTCAAAGAAATTTCGGAATTTTTGTTTTGCTGTTTTTGATCGGAATGACACGTTTACAATCCCCTGAGAACATAACAAACTCAATTCGAATGGAAATAACCTCTAAAGAGGTTTTTTTAAAAATGGTCCAAAAACCGATTCTAAAAGTGCCTAAAAATCGACTTCCGAAGGGGTCTATCTCCGGAAATATTGCACCTACGGAACTTCCGATGGCGGGAGGTGAAAGAGGACATCAAGAAGAGGACAACACAGTTGGATTCACTCTAATCGGTCCAGGCGTTCTCAAGTTACAGGCGGTCAAAGTTGAGAATTCACAAAAAAGTCGTAATACCCCCCATTTGAAGATTTTCAAAGAAATTTCGGAATTTTTGTTTTGCTGTTTTTGATCGGAATGACACGTTTACAATCCCCTGAGAACATAACAAACTCAATTCGAATGGAAATAACCTCTAAAGAGGTTTTTTTAAAAATGGTCCAAAAACCGATTCTAAAAGTGCCTAAAACTCGACTTCCGAAGGGGTCTATCTCCGGAAATATTGCACCTACTGAACTTCCGATGGTGGGAGGTGAAAGAGGACATCAAGAAGAGGACAACACAGTTGGATTCACTCTAATCGGTCCAGGCGTTCTCAAGTTACAGGCGCTCAAAGTTGAGAATTGACAAAAAAGTCGTAATACCCCCCATTTGAAGATTTTCACAAAAATTTCGGAGATTTTGTTTTGCTGTTTTTGATCGGAATGACACGTTTACAATCCCCTGAGAACATAACAAACTCAATTCGAATGGAAATAACCTCTAAAGAGGTTTTTTTAAAAATGGTCCAAAAACCGATTCTAAAAGTGCCTAAAAATCGACTTCCGAAGGGGTCTATCTCCGGAAATATTGCACCTACGGAACTTCCGATGGTGGGAGGTGAAAGAGGACATCAAGAACAGGACAACACAATTGAATTCACTCTAATCGGTCCAGGCGTTCTCAAGTTACAAGCGCTCAAAGTTGAGAATTGACAAAAAAGTCGTAATACCCCCCCATTTGAAGATTTTCACAAAAATTTCGGAGATTTTGTTTTGCTGTTTTTGATCGGAATGACACGTTTACAATCCCCTGAGAACATAACAAACTTAATTCGAATGGAAATAACCTCTAAAGAGGTTTTTTTAAAAATGGTCCAAAAACCGATTCTAAAAGTGCCTAAAAATCGACTTCCGAAGGGGTCTATCTCCGGAAATATTGCACCTACGGAACTTCCGATGGCGGGAGGTGAAAGAGGACATCAAGAACAGGACAACACAATTGAATTCACTCTAATCGGTCCAGGCGTTCTCAAGTTACAAGCGCTCAAAGTTGAGAATTGACAAAAAAGTCGTAATACCCCTCCATTTGAAGATTTTCAATGAAATTTCGGAATTTTTGTTTTGCTGTTTTTGATCGGAATGACACGTTTACAATCCCCTGAGAACATAACAAACTCAATTCGAATGGAAATAACCTCTAAAGAGGTTTTTTTAAAAATGGTCCAAAAACCGATTCTAAAAGTGCCTAAAACTCGACTTCCGAAGGGGTCTATCTCCGGAAATATTGCACCTACTGAACTTCCGATGGTGGGAGGTGAAAGAGGACATCAAGAAGAGGACAACACAGTTGGATTCACTCTAATCGGTCCAGGCGTTCTCAAGTTACAGGCGCTCAAAGTTGAGAATTGACAAAAAAGTCGTAATACCCCCCATTTGAAGATTTTCACAAAAATTTCGGAGATTTTGTTTTGCTGTTTTTGATCGGAATGACACGTTTACAATCCCCTGAGAACATAACAAACTCAATTCGAATGGAAATAACCTCTAAAGAGGTTTTTTTAAAAATGGTCCAAAAACCGATTCTAAAAGTGCCTAAAAATCGACTTCCGAAGGGGTCTATCTCCGGAAATATTGCACCTACGGAACTTCCGATGGTGGGAGGTGAAAGAGGACATCAAGAAGAGGACAACACAGTTGGATTCACTCTAATCGGTCCAGGCGTTCTCAAGTTACAGGCGGTCAAAGTTGAGAATTGACAAAAAAGTCGTAATACCCCCCCATTTGAAGATTTTCAAAGAAATTTCGGAATTTTTGTTTTGCTGTTTTTGATCGGAATGACACGTTTACAATCCCCTGAGAACATAACAAACTCAATTCGAATGGAAATAACCTCTAAAGAGGTTTTTTTTAAAAATGGTCCAAAAACCGATTCTAAAAGTGCCTAAAAATCGACTTCCGAAGGGGTCTATCTCCGGAAATATTGCACCTACGGAACTTCCGATGGCGGGAGGTGAAAGAGGACATCAAGAACAGGACAACACAATTGAATTCACTCTAATCGGTCCAGGCGTTCTCAAGTTACAAGCGCTCAAAGTTGAGAATTGACAAAAAAGTCGTAATACCCCCCCATTTGAAGATTTTCACAAAAATTTCGGAGATTTTGTTTTGCTGTTTTTGATCGGAATGACACGTTTACAATCCCCTGAGAACATAACAAACTCAATTCGAATGGAAATAACCTCTAAAGAGGTTTTTTTAAAAATGGTCCAAAAACCGATTCTAAAAGTGCCTAAAAATCGACTTCCGAAGGGGTCTATCTCCGGAAGTATTGCACCTACGGAACTTCCGATGGTGGGAGGTGAAAGAGGACATCAAGAAGAGGACAACACAGTTGGATTCACTCTAATCGGTCCAGGCGTTCTCAAGTTACAGGCGGTCAAAGTTGAGAATTGACAAAAAAGTCGTAATACCCCCCCATTTGAAGATTTTCACAAAAATTTCGGAGATTTTGTTTTGCTGTTTTTGATCGGAATGACACGTTTACAATCCCCTGAGAACATAACAAACTCAATTCGAATGGAAATAACCTCTAAAGAGGTTTTTTTAAAAATGGTCCAAAAACCGATTCTAAAAGTGCCTAAAAATCGACTTCCGAAGGGGTCTATCTCCGGAAATATTGCACCTACGGAACTTCCGATGGCGGGAGGTGAAAGAGGACATCAAGAAGAGGACAACACAGTTGGATTCACTCTAATCGGTCCAGGCGTTCTCAAGTTACAGGCGGTCAAAGTTGAGAATTGACAAAAAAGTCGTAATACCCCTCCATTTGAAGATTTTCAATGAAATTTCGGAATTTTTGTTTTGCTGTTTTTGATCGGAATGACACGTTTACAATCCCCTGAGAACATAACAAACTCAATTCGAATGGAAATAACCTCTAAAGAGGTTTTTTTAAAAATGGTCCAAAAACCGATTCTAAAAGTGCCTAAAAATCGACTTCCGAAGGGGTCTATCTCCGGAAATATTGCACCTACGGAACTTCCGATGGCGGGAGGTGAAAGAGGACATCAAGAAGAGGACAACACAGTTGGATTCACTCTAATCGGTCCAGGCGTTCTCAAGTTACAGGCGGTCAAAGTTGAGAATTGACAAAAAAGTCGTAATACCCCCCCATTTGAAGATTTTCAAAGAAATTTCGGAATTTTTGTTTTGCTGTTTTTGATCGGAATGACACGTTTACAATCCCCTGAGAACATAACAAACTCAATTCGAATGGAAATAACCTCTAAAGAGGTTTTTTTAAAAATGGTCCAAAAACCGATTCTAAAAGTGCCTAAAAATCGACTTCCGAAGGGGTCTATCTCCGGAAATATTGCACCTACGGAACTTCCGATGGTGGGAGGTGAAAGAGGACATCAAGAAGAGGACAACACAGTTGGATTCACTCTAATCGGTCCAGGCGTTCTCAAGTTACAGGCGGTCAAAGTTGAGAATTCACAAAAAAGTCGTAATACCCCCCATTTGAAGATTTTCAAAGAAATTTCGGAATTTTTGTTTTGCTGTTTTTGATCGGAATGACACGTTTACAATCCCCTGAGAACATAACAAACTCAATTCGAATGGAAATAACCTCTAAAGAGGTTTTTTTAAAAATGGTCCAAAAACCGATTCTAAAAGTGCCTAAAAATCGACTTCCGAAGGGGTCTATCTCCGGAAATATTGCACCTACGGAACTTCCGATGGCGGGAGGTGAAAGAGGACATCAAGAACAGGACAACACAATTGAATTCACTCTAATCGGTCCAGGCGTTCTCAAGTTACAAGCGCTCAAAGTTGAGAATTGACAAAAAAGTCGTAATACCCCCCCATTTGAAGATTTTCAAAGAAATTTCGGAATTTTTGTTTTGCTGTTTTTGATCGGAATGACACGTTTACAATCCCCTGAGAACATAACAAACTCAATTCGAATGGAAATAACCTCTAAAGAGGTTTTTTTAAAAATGGTCCAAAAACCGATTCTAAAAGTGCCTAAAAATCGACTTCCGAAGGGGTCTATATCCGGAAATATTGCACCTACGGAACTTCCGATGGTGGGAGGTGAAAGAGGACATCAAGAACAGGACAACACAGTTGGATTCACTCTAATCGGTCCAGGCGTTCTCAAGTTACAGGCGGTCAAAGTTGAGAATTGACAAAAAAGTCGTAATACCCCCCAATTTGAAGATTTTCAAAGAAATTTCGGAATTTTTGTTTTGCTGTTTTTGATCGGAATGACACGTTTACAATCCCCTGAGAACATAACAAACTCAATTCGAATGGAAATAACCTCTAAAGAGGTTTTTTTAAAAATGGTCCAAAAACCGATTCTAAAAGTGCCTAAAAATCGACTTCCGAAGGGGTCTATCTCCGGAAATATTGCACCTACGGAACTTCCGATGGCGGGAGGTGAAAGAGGACATCAAGAACAGGACAACACAATTGAATTCACTCTAATCGGTCCAGGCGTTCTCAAGTTACAAGCGCTCAAAGTTGAGAATTGACAAAAAAGTCGTAATACCCCCCCATTTGAAGATTTTCAAAGAAATTTCGGAATTTTTGTTTTGCTGTTTTTGATCGGAATGACACGTTTACAATCCCCTGAGAACATAACAAACTCAATTCGAATGGAAATAACCTCTAAAGAGGTTTTTTTAAAAATGGTCCAAAAACCGATTCTAAAAGTGCCTAAAAATCGACTTCCGAAGGGGTCTATATCCGGAAATATTGCACCTACGGAACTTCCGATGGTGGGAGGTGAAAGAGGACATCAAGAACAGGACAACACAGTTGGATTCACTCTAATCGGTCCAGGCGTTCTCAAGTTACAGGCGGTCAAAGTTGAGAATTGACAAAAAAGTCGTAATACCCCCCCATTTGAAGATTTTCAAAGAAATTTCGGAATTTTTGTTTTGCTGTTTTTGATCGGAATGACACGTTTACAATCCCCTGAGAACATAACAAACTCAATTCGAATGGAAATAACCTCTAAAGAGGTTTTTTTAAAAATGGTCCAAAAACCGATTCTAAAAGTGCCTAAAAATCGATTTCCGAAGGGGTCTATCTCCGGAAATATTGCACCTACGGAACTTCCGATGGTGGGAGGTGAAAGAGGACATCAAGAAGAGGACAACACAGTTGGATTCACTCTAATCGGTCCAGGCGTTCTCAAGTTACAGGCGGTCAAAGTTGAGAATTCACAAAAAAGTCGTAATACCCCCCATTTGAAGATTTTCAAAGAAATTTCGGAATTTTTGTTTTGCTGTTTTTGATCGGAATGACACGTTTACAATCCCCTGAGAACATAACAAACTCAATTCGAATGGAAATAACCTCTAAAGAGGTTTTTTTAAAAATGGTCCAAAAACCGATTCTAAAAGTGCCTAAAAATCGACTTCCGAAGGGGTCTATCTCCGGAAATATTGCACCTACGGAACTTCCGATGGCGGGAGGTGAAAGAGGACATCAAGAACAGGACAACACAATTGAATTCACTCTAATCGGTCCAGGCGTTCTCAAGTTACAAGCGCTCAAAGTTGAGAATTGACAAAAAAGTCGTAATACCCCCCCATTTGAAGATTTTCAAAGAAATTTCGGAATTTTTGTTTTGCTGTTTTTGATCGGAATGACACGTTTACAATCCCCTGAGAACATAACAAACTCAATTCGAATGGAAATAACCTCTAAAGAGGTTTTTTTAAAAATGGTCCAAAAACCGATTCTAAAAGTGCCTAAAAATCGACTTCCGAAGGGGTCTATATCCGGAAATATTGCACCTACGGAACTTCCGATGGTGGGAGGTGAAAGAGGACATCAAGAACAGACACAGTTGGATTCACTCTAATCGGTCCAGGCGTTCTCAAGTTACAGGCGGTCAAAGTTGAGAATTGACAAAAAAGTCGTAATACCCCCCCATTTGAAGATTTTCAAAGAAATTTCGGAATTTTTGTTTTGCTGTTTTTGATCGGAATGACACGTTTACAATCCCCTGAGAACATAACAAACTCAATTCGAATGGAAATAACCTCTAAAGAGGTTTTTTTAAAAATGGTCCAAAAACCGATTCTAAAAGTGCCTAAAAATCGATTTCCGAAGGGGTCTATCTCCGGAAATATTGCACCTACGGAACTTCCGATGGTGGGAGGTGAAAGAGGACATCAAGAAGAGGACAACACAGTTGGATTCACTCTAATCGGTCCAGGCGTTCTCAAGTTACAGGCGGTCAAAGTTGAGAATTCACAAAAAAGTCGTAATACCCCCCATTTGAAGATTTTCAAAGAAATTTCGGAATTTTTGTTTTGCTGTTTTTGATCGGAATGACACGTTTACAATCCCCTGAGAACATAACAAACTCAATTCGAATGGAAATAACCTCTAAAGAGGTTTTTTTAAAAATGGTCCAAAAACCGATTCTAAAAGTGCCTAAAAATCGACTTCCGAAGGGGTCTATCTCCGGAAATATTGCACCTACGGAACTTCCGATGGCGGGAGGTGAAAGAGGACATCAAGAACAGGACAACACAATTGAATTCACTCTAATCGGTCCAGGCGTTCTCAAGTTACAAGCGCTCAAAGTTGAGAATTGACAAAAAAGTCGTAATACCCGCCCATTTGAAGATTTTCAAAGAAATTTCGGAATTTTTGTTTTGCTGTTTTTGATCGGAATGACACGTTTACAATCCCCTGAGAACATAACAAACTCAATTCGAATGGAAATAACCTCTAAAGAGGTTTTTTTAAAAATGGTCCAAAAACCGATTCTAAAAGTGCCTAAAAATCGACTTCCGAAGGGGTCTATCTCCGGAAATATTGCACCTACGGAACTTCCGATGGCGGGAGGTGAAAGAGGACATCAAGAACAGGACAACACAATTGAATTCACTCTAATCGGTCCAGGCGTTCTCAAGTTACAAGCGCTCAAAGTTGAGAATTGACAAAAAAGTCGTAATACCCCCCCATTTGAAGATTTTCAAAGAAATTTCGGAATTTTTGTTTTGCTGTTTTTGATCGGAATGACACGTTTACAATCCCCTGAGAACATAACAAACTCAATTCGAATGGAAATAACCTCTAAAGAGGTTTTTTTAAAAATGGTCCAAAAACCGATTCTAAAAGTGCCTAAAAATCGACTTCCGAAGGGGTCTATATCCGGAAATATTGCACCTACGGAACTTCCGATGGTGGGAGGTGAAAGAGGACATCAAGAACAGACACAGTTGGATTCACTCTAATCGGTCCAGGCGTTCTCAAGTTACAGGCGGTCAAAGTTGAGAATTGACAAAAAAGTCGTAATACCCCCCCATTTGAAGATTTTCAAAGAAATTTCGGAATTTTTGTTTTGCTGTTTTTGATCGGAATGACACGTTTACAATCCCCTGAGAACATAACAAACTCAATTCGAATGGAAATAACCTCTAAAGAGGTTTTTTTAAAAATGGTCCAAAAACCGATTCTAAAAGTGCCTAAAAATCGATTTCCGAAGGGGTCTATCTCCGGAAATATTGCACCTACGGAACTTCCGATGGTGGGAGGTGAAAGAGGACATCAAGAAGAGGACAACACAGTTGGATTCACTCTAATCGGTCCAGGCGTTCTCAAGTTACAGGCGGTCAAAGTTGAGAATTCACAAAAAAGTCGTAATACCCCCCATTTGAAGATTTTCAAAGAAATTTCGGAATTTTTGTTTTGCTGTTTTTGATCGGAATGACACGTTTACAATCCCCTGAGAACATAACAAACTCAATTCGAATGGAAATAACCTCTAAAGAGGTTTTTTTAAAAATGGTCCAAAAACCGATTCTAAAAGTGCCTAAAAATCGACTTCCGAAGGGGTCTATCTCCGGAAATATTGCACCTACGGAACTTCCGATGGCGGGAGGTGAAAGAGGACATCAAGAACAGGACAACACAATTGAATTCACTCTAATCGGTCCAGGCGTTCTCAAGTTACAAGCGCTCAAAGTTGAGAATTGACAAAAAAGTCGTAATACCCCCCCATTTGAAGATTTTCAAAGAAATTTCGGAATTTTTGTTTTGCTGTTTTTGATCGGAATGACACGTTTACAATCCCCTGAGAACATAACAAACTCAATTCGAATGGAAATAACCTCTAAAGAGGTTTTTTTAAAAATGGTCCAAAAACCGATTCTAAAAGTGCCTAAAAATCGACTTCCGAAGGGGTCTATCTCCGGAAATATTGCACCTACGGAACTTCCGATGGTGGGAGGTGAAAGAGGACATCAAGAACAGGACAACACAGTTGGATTCACTCTAATCGGTCCAGGCGTTCTCAAGTTACAGGCGGTCAAAGTTGAGAATTGACAAAAAAGTCGTAATACCCCCCCATTTGAAGATTTTCAAAGAAATTTCGGAATTTTTGTTTTGCTGTTTTTGATCGGAATGACACGTTTACAATCCCCTGAGAACATAACAAACTCAATTCGAATGGAAATAACCTCTAAAGAGGTTTTTTTAAAAATGGTCCAAAAACCGATTCTAAAAGTGCCTAAAAATCGACTTCCGAAGGGGTCTATCTCCGGAAATATTGCACCTACGGAACTTCCGATGGTGGGAGGTGAAAGAGGACATCAAGAACAGGACAACACAGTTGGATTCACTCTAATCGGTCCAGGCGTTCTCAAGTTACAGGCGGTCAAAGTTGAGAATTGACAAAAAAGTCGTAATACCCCCCCATTTGAAGATTTTCAAAGAAATTTCGGAATTTTTGTTTTGCTGTTTTTGATCGGAATGACACGTTTACAATCCCCTGAGAACATAACAAACTCAATTCGAATGGAAATAACCTCTAAAGAGGTTTTTTTAAAAATGGTCCAAAAACCGATTCTAAAAGTGCCTAAAAATCGATTTCCGAAGGGGTCTATCTCCGGAAATATTGCACCTACGGAACTTCCGATGGTGGGAGGTGAAAGAGGACATCAAGAAGAGGACAACACAGTTGGATTCACTCTAATCGGTCCAGGCGTTCTCAAGTTACAGGCGGTCAAAGTTGAGAATTCACAAAAAAGTCGTAATACCCCCCATTTGAAGATTTTCAAAGAAATTTCGGAATTTTTGTTTTGCTGTTTTTGATCGGAATGACACGTTTACAATCCCCTGAGAACATAACAAACTCAATTCGAATGGAAATAACCTCTAAAGAGGTTTTTTTAAAAATGGTCCAAAAACCGATTCTAAAAGTGCCTAAAAATCGACTTCCGAAGGGGTCTATCTCCGGAAATATTGCACCTACGGAACTTCCGATGGCGGGAGGTGAAAGAGGACATCAAGAACAGGACAACACAATTGAATTCACTCTAATCGGTCCAGGCGTTCTCAAGTTACAAGCGCTCAAAGTTGAGAATTGACAAAAAAGTCGTAATACCCCCCCATTTGAAGATTTTCAAAGAAATTTCGGAATTTTTGTTTTGCTGTTTTTGATCGGAATGACACGTTTACAATCCCCTGAGAACATAACAAACTCAATTCGAATGGAAATAACCTCTAAAGAGGTTTTTTTAAAAATGGTCCAAAAACCGATTCTAAAAGTGCCTAAAAATCGACTTCCGAAGGGGTCTATCTCCGGAAATATTGCACCTACGGAACTTCCGATGGTGGGAGGTGAAAGAGGACATCAAGAACAGGACAACACAGTTGGATTCACTCTAATCGGTCCAGGCGTTCTCAAGTTACAGGCGGTCAAAGTTGAGAATTGACAAAAAAGTCGTAATACCCCCCCATTTGAAGATTTTCAAAGAAATTTCGGAATTTTTGTTTTGCTGTTTTTGATCGGAATGACACGTTTACAATCCCCTGAGAACATAACAAACTCAATTCGAATGGAAATAACCTCTAAAGAGGTTTTTTTAAAATGGTCCAAAAACCGATTCTAAAAGTGCCTAAAAATCGACTTCCGAAGGGGTCTATCTCCGGAAATATTGCACCTACGGAACTTCCGATGGTGGGAGGTGAAAGAGGACATCAAGAACAGGACAACACAGTTGGATTCACTCTAATCGGTCCAGGCGTTCTCAAGTTACAGGCGGTCAAAGTTGAGAATTGACAAAAAAGTCGTAATACCCCCCCATTTGAAGATTTTCAAAGAAATTTCGGAATTTTTGTTTTGCTGTTTTTGATCGGAATGACACGTTTACAATCCCCTGAGAACATAACAAACTCAATTCGAATGGAAATAACCTCTAAAGAGGTTTTTTTAAAAATGGTCCAAAAACCGATTCTAAAAGTGCCTAAAAATCGACTTCCGAAGGGGTCTATCTCCGGAAATATTGCACCTACGGAACTTCCGATGGCGGGAGGTGAAAGAGGACATCAAGAACAGGACAACACAATTGAATTCACTCTAATCGGTCCAGGCGTTCTCAAGTTACAAGCGCTCAAAGTTGAGAATTGACAAAAAAGTCGTAATACCCCCCATTTGAAGATTTTCAAAGAAATTTCGGAATTTTTGTTTTGCTGTTTTTGATCGGAATGACACGTTTACAATCCCCTGAGAACATAACAAACTCAGTTCGAATGGAAATAACCTCTAAAGAGGTTTTTTTAAAAATGGTCCAAAAACCGATTCTAAAAGTGCCTAAAAATCGAATTCCGAAGGGGTCTATCTCCGGAAATATTGCACCTACGGAACTTCCGATGGTGGGAGGTGAAAGAGGACATCAAGAAGAGGACAACACAGTTGGATTCACTCTAATCGGTCCAGGCGTTCTCAAGTTACGAGCGGTCAAAGTTGAGAATTGACAAAAAAGTCGTAATACCCCCCCATTTGAAGATTTTCAAAGAATTTTCGGAATTTTTGTTTTGCTGTTTTTGATCGGATTGACACGTTTACAATCCCCTGAGAACATAACAAACTCAATTCGAATGGAAATAATCTCTAAAGAGGTTTTTTAAAAATGGTCCAAAAACCGATTCTAAAAGTGCCTAAAAATCGACATCCGAAGGGGTCTATCTCCGGAAATATTGCACCTACGGAACTTCCGATAGTGGGAGGTGAAAGAGGACATCAAGAAGAGGACAACACAGTTGGATTCACTCTAATCGGTCCAGGCGTTCTCAAGTTACAGGCGGTCAAAGTTGAGAATTGACAAAAAAGTCGTAATACCCCCCCATTTGAAGATTTTCACAAAAATTTCGGAGATTTTGTTTTGCTGTTTTTGATCGGAATGACACGTTTACAATCCCCTGAGAACATAACAAACTCAATTCGAATGGAAATAACCTCTAAAGAGGTTTTTTTAAAAATGGTCCAAAAACCGATTCTAAAAGTGCCTAAAAATCGAATTCCGAAGGGGTCTATATCCGGAAATATTGCACCTACGGAACTTCCGATGGTGGGAGGTGAAAGAGGACATCAAGAACAGGACAACACAGTTGGATTCACTCTAATCGGTCCAGGCGTTCTCAAGTTACAGGCGGTCAAAGTTGAGAATTGACAAAAAAGTCGTAATACCCCCCCATTTGAAGATTTTCAAAGAAATTTCGGAATTTTTGTTTTGCTGTTTTTGATCGGAATGACACGTTTACAATCCCCTGAGAACATAACAAACTCAATTCGAATGGAAATAACCTCTAAAGAGGTTTTTTTAAAAATGGTCCAAAAACCGATTCTAAAAGTGCCTAAAAATCGACTTCCGAAGGGGTCTATCTCCGGAAATATTGCACCTACGGAACTTCCGATGGCGGGAGGTGAAAGAGGACATCAAGAACAGGACAACACAATTGAATTCACTCTAATCGGTCCAGGCGTTCCAAGTTACAAGCGCTCAAAGTTGAGAATTGACAAAAAAGTCGTAATACCCCCCCATTTGAAGATTTTCACAAAAATTTCGGAGATTTTGTTTTGCTGTTTTTGATCGGAATGACACGTTTACAATCCCCTGAGAACATAACAAACTCAATTCGAATGGAAATAACCTCTAAAGAGGTTTTTTTAAAAATGGTCCAAAACCGATTCTAAAAGTGCCTAAAAATCGACTTCCGAAGGGGTCTATCTCCGGAAATATTGCACCTACTGAACTTCCGATGGTGGGAGGTGAAAGAGGACATCAAGAAGAGGACAACACAGTTGGATTCACTCTAATCGGTCCAGGCGTTCTCAAGTTACAAGCGCTCAAAGTTGAGAATTGACAAAAAAGTCGTAATACCCCCCATTTGAAGATTTTCAAAGAAATTTCGGAATTTTTGTTTTGCTGTTTTTGATCGGAATGACACGTTTACAATCCCCTGAGAACATAACAAACTCAGTTCGAATGGAAATAACCTCTAAAGAGGTTTTTTTAAAAATGGTCCAAAAACCGATTCTAAAAGTGCCTAAAAATCGAATTCCGAAGGGGTCTATCTCCGGAAATATTGCACCTACGGAACTTCCGATGGTGGGAGGTGAAAGAGGACATCAAGAAGAGGACAACACAGTTGGATTCACTCTAATCGGTCCAGGCGTTCTCAAGTTACGAGCGGTCAAAGTTGAGAATTGACAAAAAAGTCGTAATACCCCCCCATTTGAAGATTTTCAAAGAATTTTCGGAATTTTTGTTTTGCTGTTTTTGATCGGATTGACACGTTTACAATCCCCTGAGAACATAACAAACTCAATTCGAATGGAAATAATCTCTAAAGAGGTTTTTTAAAAATGGTCCAAAAACCGATTCTAAAAGTGCCTAAAAATCGACATCCGAAGGGGTCTATCTCCAGAAATATTGCACCTACGGAACTTCCGATAGTGGGAGGTGAAAGAGGACATCAAGAAGAGGACAACACAGTTGGATTCACTCTAATCGGTCCAGGCGTTCTCAAGTTACAGGCGGTCAAAGTTGAGAATTGACAAAAAAGTCGTAATACCCCCCCATTTGAAGATTTTCACAAAAATTTCGGAGATTTTGTTTTGCTGTTTTTGATCGGAATGACACGTTTACAATCCCCTGAGAACATAACAAACTCAATTCGAATGGAAATAACCTCTAAAGAGGTTTTTTTAAAAATGGTCCAAAAACCGATTCTAAAAGTGCCTAAAAATCGACTTCCGAAGGGGTCTATATCCGGAAATATTGCACCTACGGAACTTCCGATGGTGGGAGGTGAAAGAGGACATCAAGAACAGGACAACACAGTTGGATTCACTCTAATCGGTCCAGGCGTTCTCAAGTTACAGGCGGTCAAAGTTGAGAATTGACAAAAAAGTCGTAATACCCCCCCATTTGAAGATTTTCAAAGAAATTTCGGAATTTTTGTTTTGCTGTTTTTGATCGGAATGACACGTTTACAATCCCCTGAGAACATAACAAACTCAATTCGAATGGAAATAACCTCTAAAGAGGTTTTTTTAAAAATGGTCCAAAAACCGATTCTAAAAGTGCCTAAAAATCGACTTCCGAAGGGGTCTATATCCGGAAATATTGCATCTACGGAACTTCCGATGGTGGGAGGTGAAAGAGGACATCAAGAACAGGACAACACAGTTGGATTCACTCTAATCGGTCTAGGCGTTCTCAAGTTACAGGCGGTCAAAGTTGAGAATTGACAAAAAAGTCGTAATACCCCCCCATTTGAAGATTTTCAAAGAAATTTCAGAATTTTTGTTTTGCTGTTTTTGATCGGAATGACACGTTTACAATCCCCTGAGAACATAACAAACTCAATTCGAATGGAAATAACCTCTAAAGAGGTTTTTTTAAAAATGGTCCAAAAACCGATTCTAAAAGTGCCTAAAAATCGACTTCCGAAGGGGTCTATCTCCGGAAATATTGCACCTACGGAACTTCCGATGGCGGGAGGTGAAAGAGGACATCAAGAACAGGACAACACAATTGAATTCACTCTAATCGGTCCAGGCGTTCCCAAGTTACAAGCGCTCAAAGTTGAGAATTGACAAAAAAGTCGTAATACCCCCCCATTTGAAGATTTTCACAAAAATTTCGGAGATTTTGTTTTGCTGTTTTTGATCGGAATGACACGTTTACAATCCCCTGAGAACATAACAAACTCAATTCGAATGGAAATAACCTCTAAAGAGGTTTTTTTAAAAATGGTCCAAAAACCGATTCTAAAAGTGCCTAAAAATCGACTTCCGAAGGGGTCTATCTCCGGAAATATTGCACCTACTGAACTTCCGATGGTGGGAGGTGAAAGAGGACATCAAGAAGAGGACAACACAGTTGGATTCACTCTAATCGGTCTAGGCGTTCTCAAGTTACAGGCGGTCAAAGTTGAGAATTCACAAAAAAGTCGTAATACCCCCCCATTTAAAGATTTTCAAAGAAATTTCGGAATTTTTGTTTTGCTGTTTTTGATCGGATTGACACGTTTACAATCCCCTGAGAACATAACAAACTCAATTCGAATGGAAATTCGGAATTTTTGTTTTGCTGTTTTTGATCGGAATGACACGTTTACAATCCCCTGAGAACATAACAAACTCAATTCGAATGGAAATAACCTCTAAAGAGGTTTTTTTAAAAATGGTCCAAAAACCGATTCTAAAAGTGCCTAAAAATCGACTTCCGAAGGGGTCTATATCCGGAAATATTGCATCTGCGGAACTTCCGATGGTGGGAGGTGAAAGAGGACATCAAGAACAGGACAACACAGTTGGATTCACTCTAATCGGTCTAGGCGTTCTCAAGTTACAGGCGGTCAAAGTTGAGAATTGACAAAAAAGTCGTAATACCCCCCCATTTAGAGATTTTCAAAGAAATTTCGGAATTTTTGTTTTGCTGTTTTTGATCGGAATGACACGTTTACAATCCCCTGAGAACATAACAAACTCAATTCGAATGGAAATAACCTCTAAAGAGGTTTTTTTTAAAAATGGTCCAAAAACCGATTCTAAAAGTGCCTAAAAATCGACTTCCGAAGGGGTCTATCTCCGGAAATATTGCACCTACGGAACTTCCGATGGCGGGAGGTGAAAGAGGACATCAAGAACAGGACAACACAATTGAATTCACTCTAATCGGTCCAGGCGTTCTCAAGTTACAAGCGCTCAAAGTTGAGAATTGACAAAAAAGTCGTAATACCCCCCCATTTGAAGATTTTCAAAGAAATTTCGGAATTTTTGTTTTGCTGTTTTTGATCGGAATGACACGTTTACAATCCCCTGAGAACATAACAAACTCAATTCGAATGGAAATAACCTCTAAAGAGGTTTTTTTAAAAATGGTCCAAAAACCGATTCTAAAAGTGCCTAAAACTCGACTTCCGAAGGGGTCTATCTCCGGAAATATTGCACCTACGGAACTTCCGATGGTGGGAGGTGAAAGAGGACATCAAGAAGAGGACAACACAGTTGGATTCACTCTAATCGGTCCAGGCGTTCTCAAGTTACAGGCGGTCAAAGTTGAGAATTGACAAAAAAGTCGTAATACCCCCCCATTTGAAGATTTTCACAAAAATTTCGGAGATTTTGTTTTGCTGTTTTTGATCGGAATGACACGTTTACAATCCCCTGAGAACATAACAAACTCAATTCGAATGGAAATAACCTCTAAAGAGGTTTTTTTAAAAATGGTCCAAAAACCGATTCTAAAAGTGCCTAAAAATCGACTTCCGAAGGGGTCTATCTCCGGAAATATTGCACCTACGGAACTTCCGATGGCGGGAGGTGAAAGAGGACATCAAGAACAGGACAACACAATTGAATTCACTCTAATCGGTCCAGGCGTTCTCAAGTTACAGGCGGTCAAAGTTGAGAATTGACAAAAAAGTCGTAATACCCCTCCATTTGAAGATTTTCAATGAAATTTCGGAATTTTTGTTTTGCTGTTTTTGATCGGAATGACACGTTTACAATCCCCTGAGAACATAACAAACTCAATTCGAATGGAAATAACCTCTAAAGAGGTTTTTTTAAAAATGGTCCAAAAACCGATTCTAAAAGTGCCTAAAAATCGACTTCCGAAGGGGTCTATCTCCGGAAATATTGCACCTACTGAACTTCCGATGGTGGGAGGTGAAAGAGGACATCAAGAAGAGGACAACACAGTTGGATTCACTCTAATCGGTCTAGGCGTTCTCAAGTTACAGGCGGTCAAAGTTGAGAATTCACAAAAAAGTCGTAATACCCCCCCATTTAAAGATTTTCAAAGAAATTTCGGAATTTTTGTTTTGCTGTTTTTGATCGGATTGACACGTTTACAATCCCCTGAGAACATAACAAACTCAATTCGAATGGAAATTCGGAATTTTTGTTTTGCTGTTTTTGATCGGAATGACACGTTTACAATCCCCTGAGAACATAACAAACTCAATTCGAATGGAAATAACCTCTAAAGAGGTTTTTTTAAAAATGGTCCAAAAACCGATTCTAAAAGTGCCTAAAAATCGACTTCCGAAGGGGTCTATATCCGGAAATATTGCATCTGCGGAACTTCCGATGGTGGGAGGTGAAAGAGGACATCAAGAACAGGACAACACAGTTGGATTCACTCTAATCGGTCTAGGCGTTCTCAAGTTACAGGCGGTCAAAGTTGAGAATTGACAAAAAAGTCGTAATACCCCCCCATTTGAAGATTTTCAAAGAAATTTCGGAATTTTTGTTTTGCTGTTTTTGATCGGAATGACACGTTTACAATCCCCTGAGAACATAACAAACTCAATTCGAATGGAAATAACCTCTAAAGAGGTTTTTTTTAAAAATGGTCCAAAAACCGATTCTAAAAGTGCCTAAAAATCGACTTCCGAAGGGGTCTATCTCCGGAAATATTGCACCTACGGAACTTCCGATGGCGGGAGGTGAAAGAGGACATCAAGAAGAGGACAACACAGTTGGATTCACTCTAATCGGTCCAGGCGTTCTCAAGTTACAGGCGGTCAAAGTTGAGAATTGACAAAAAAGTCGTAATACCCCCCCATTTGAAGATTTTCACAAAAATTTCGGAGATTTTGTTTTGCTGTTTTTGATCGGAATGACACGTTTACAATCCCCTGAGAACATAACAAACTCAATTCGAATGGAAATAACCTCTAAAGAGGTTTTTTTAAAAATGGTCCAAAAACCGATTCTAAAAGTGCCTAAAAATCGACTTCCGAAGGGGTCTATCTCCGGAAATATTGCACCTACGGAACTTCCGATGGCGGGAGGTGAAAGAGGACATCAAGAAGAGGACAACACAGTTGGATTCACTCTAATCGGTCCAGGCGTTCTCAAGTTACAGGCGGTCAAAGTTGAGAATTGACAAAAAAGTCGTAATACCCCCCCATTTGAAGATTTTCAAAGAAATTTCGGAATTTTTGTTTTGCTGTTTTTGATCGGAATGACACGTTTACAATCCCCTGAGAACATAACAAACTCAATTCGAATGGAAATAACCTCTAAAGAGGTTTTTTTAAAAATGGTCCAAAAACCGATTCTAAAAGTGCCTAAAAATCGACTTCCGAAGGGGTCTATCTCCGGAAATATTGCACCTACGGAACTTCCGATCGTGGGAGGTGAAAGAGGACATCAAGAAGAGGACAACACAGTTGGATTCACTCTAATCGGTCCAGGCGTTCTCAAGTTACAGGCGGTCAAAGTTGAGAATTCACAAAAAAGTCGTAATACCCCCCATTTGAAGATTTTCAAAGAAATTTCGGAATTTTTGTTTTGCTGTTTTTGATCGGAATGACACGTTTACAATCCCCTGAGAACATAACAAACTCAATTCGAATGGAAATAACCTCTAAAGAGGTTTTTTTAAAAATGGTCCAAAAACCGATTCTAAAAGTGCCTAAAAATCGACTTCCGAAGGGGTCTATCTCCGGAAATATTGCACCTACGGAACTTCCGATGGCGGGAGGTGAAAGAGGACATCAAGAACAGGACAACACAATTGAATTCACTCTAATCGGTCCAGGCGTTCTCAAGTTACAAGCGCTCAAAGTTGAGAATTGACAAAAAAGTCGTAATACCCCCCCATTTGAAGATTTTCAAAGAAATTTCGGAATTTTTGTTTTGCTGTTTTTGATCGGAATGACACGTTTACAATCCCCTGAGAACATAACAAACTCAATTCGAATGGAAATAACCTCTAAAGAGGTTTTTTTAAAAATGGTCCAAAAACCGATTCTAAAAGTGCCTAAAAATCGACTTCCGAAGGGGTCTATATCCGGAAATATTGCACCTACGGAACTTCCGATGGTGGGAGGTGAAAGAGGACATCAAGAACAGGACAACACAGTTGGATTCACTCTAATCGGTCCAGGCGTTCTCAAGTTACAGGCGGTCAAAGTTGAGAATTGACAAAAAAGTCGTAATACCCCCCAATTTGAAGATTTTCAAAGAAATTTCGGAATTTTTGTTTTGCTGTTTTTGATCGGAATGACACGTTTACAATCCCCTGAGAACATAACAAACTCAATTCGAATGGAAATAACCTCTAAAGAGGTTTTTTTAAAAATGGTCCAAAAACCGATTCTAAAAGTGCCTAAAAATCGACTTCCGAAGGGGTCTATCTCCGGAAATATTGCACCTACGGAACTTCCGAGGGCGGGAGGTGAAAGAGGACATCAAGAACAGGACAACACAATTGAATTCACTCTAATCGGTCCAGGCGTTCTCAAGTTACAAGCGCTCAAAGTTGAGAATTGACAAAAAAGTCGTAATACCCCCCCATTTGAAGATTTTCAAAGAAATTTCGGAATTTTTGTTTTGCTGTTTTTGATCGGAATGACACGTTTACAATCCCCTGAGAACATAACAAACTCAATTCGAATGGAAATAACCTCTAAAGAGGTTTTTTTAAAAATGGTCCAAAAACCGATTCTAAAAGTGCCTAAAAATCGACTTCCGAAGGGGTCTATATCCGGAAATATTGCACCTACGGAACTTCCGATGGTGGGAGGTGAAAGAGGACATCAAGAACAGGACAACACAGTTGGATTCACTCTAATCGGTCCAGGCGTTCTCAAGTTACAGGCGGTCAAAGTTGAGAATTGACAAAAAAGTCGTAATACACCCCATTTGAAGATTTTCAAAGAAATTTCGGAATTTTTGTTTTGCTGTTTTTGATCGGAATGACACGTTTACAATCCCCTGAGAACATAACAAACTCAATTCGAATGGAAATAACCTCTAAAGAGGTTTTTTTCAAAATGGTCCAAAAACCGATTCTAAAAGTGCCTAAAAATCGATTTCCGAAGGGGTCTATCTCCGGAAATATTGCACCTACGGAACTTCCGATGGTGGGAGGTGAAAGAGGACATCAAGAAGAGGACAACACAGTTGGATTCACTCTAATCGGTCCAGGCGTTCTCAAGTTACAGGCGGTCAAAGTTGAGAATTCACAAAAAAGTCGTAATACCCCCCATTTGAAGATTTTCAAAGAAATTTCGGAATTTTTGTTTTGCTGTTTTTGATCGGAATGACACGTTTACAATCCCCTGAGAACATAACAAACTCAATTCGAATGGAAATAACCTCTAAAGAGGTTTTTTTAAAAATGGTCCAAAAACCGATTCTAAAAGTGCCTAAAAATCGACTTCCGAAGGGGTCTATCTCCGGAAATATTGCACCTACGGAACTTCCGATGGCGGGAGGTGAAAGAGGACATCAAGAACAGGACAACACAATTGAATTCACTCTAATCGGTCCAGGCGTTCTCAAGTTACAAGCGCTCAAAGTTGAGAATTGACAAAAAAGTCGTAATACCCCCCATTTGAAGATTTTCAAAGAAATTTCGGAATTTTTGTTTTGCTGTTTTTGATCGGAATGACACGTTTACAATCCCCTGAGAACATAACAAACTCAGTTCGAATGGAAATAACCTCTAAAGAGGTTTTTTTTAAAAATGGTCCAAAAACCGATTCTAAAAGTGCCTAAAAATCGACTTCCGAAGGGGTCTATCTCCGGAAATATTGCACATACGGAACTTCCGATGGTGGGAGGTGAAAGAGGACATCAAGAACAGGACAACACAGTTGGATTCACTCTAATCGGTCCAGGCGTTCTCAAGTTACAGGCGGTCAAAGTTGAGAATTGACAAAAAAGTCGTAATACCCCCCCATTTGAAGATTTTCAAAGAAATTTCGGAATTTTTGTTTTGCTGTTTTTGATCGGAATGACACGTTTACAATCCCCTGAGAACATAACAAACTCAATTCGAATGGAAATAACCTCTAAAGAGGTTTTTTTAAAAATGGTCCAAAAACCGATTCTAAAAGTGCCTAAAAATCGACTTCCGAAGGGGTCTATCTCCGGAAATATTGCACCTACGGAACTTCCGATGGCGGGAGGTGAAAGAGGACATCAAGAACAGGACAACACAATTGAATTCACTCTAATCGGTCCAGGCGTTCTCAAGTTACAAGCGCTCAAAGTTGAGAATTGACAAAAAAGTCGTAATACCCCCCATTTGAAGATTTTCAAAGAAATTTCGGAATTTTTGTTTTGCTGTTTTTGATCGGAATGACACGTTTACAATCCCCTGAGAACATAACAAACTCAATTCGAATGGAAATAACCTCTAAAGAGGTTTTTTTAAAAATGGTCCAAAAACCGATTCTAAAAGTGCCTAAAAATCGACTTCCGAAGGGGTCTATCTCCGGAAATATTGCACCTACGGAACTTCCGATGGCGGGAGGTGAAAGAGGACATCAAGAACAGGACAACACAATTGAATTCACTCTAATCGGTCCAGGCGTTCTCAAGTTACAAGCGCTCAAAGTTGAGAATTGACAAAAAAGTCGTAATACCCCCCATTTGAAGATTTTCAAAGAAATTTCGGAATTTTTGTTTTGCTGTTTTTGATCGGAATGACACGTTTACAATCCCCTGAGAACATAACAAACTCAGTTCGAATGGAAATAACCTCTAAAGAGGTTTTTTTAAAAATGGTCCAAAAACCGATTCTAAAAGTGCCTAAAAATCGACTTCCGAAGGGGTCTATCTCCGGAAATATTGCACCTACGGAACTTCCGATGGTGGGAGGTGAAAGAGGACATCAAGAACAGGACAACACAGTTGGATTCACTCTAATCGGTCCAGGCGTTCTCAAGTTACAGGCGGTCAAAGTTGAGAATTGACAAAAAAGTCGTAATACCCCCCCATTTGAAGATTTTCAAAGAAATTTCGGAATTTTTGTTTTGCTGTTTTTGATCGGAATGACACGTTTACAATCCCCTGAGAACATAACAAACTCAATTCGAATGGAAATAACCTCTAAAGAGGTTTTTTTAAAAATGGTCCAAAAACCGATTCTAAAAGTGCCTAAAAATCGACTTCCGAAGGGGTCTATCTCCGGAAATATTGCACCTACGGAACTTCCGATGGCGGGAGGTGAAAGAGGACATCAAGAACAGGACAACACAATTGAATTCACTCTAATCGGTCCAGGCGTTCTCAAGTTACAAGCGCTCAAAGTTGAGAATTGACAAAAAAGTCGTAATACCCCCCATTTGAAGATTTTCAAAGAAATTTCGGAATTTTTGTTTTGCTGTTTTTGATCGGAATGACACGTTTACAATCCCCTGAGAACATAACAAACTCAGTTCGAATGGAAATAACCTCTAAAGAGGTTTTTTTAAAAATGGTCCAAAAACCGATTCTAAAAGTGCCTAAAAATCGACTTCCGAAGGGGTCTATCTCCGGAAATATTGCACCTACGGAACTTCCGATGGTGGGAGGTGAAAGAGGACATCAAGAACAGGACAACACAGTTGGATTCACTCTAATCGGTCCAGGCGTTCTCAAGTTACAGGCGGTCAAAGTTGAGAATTGACAAAAAAGTCGTAATACCCCCCCATTTGAAGATTTTCAAAGAAATTTCGGAATTTTTGTTTTGCTGTTTTTGATCGGAATGACACGTTTACAATCCCCTGAGAACATAACAAACTCAATTCGAATGGAAATAACCTCTAAAGAGGTTTTTTTAAAAATGGTCCAAAAACCGATTCTAAAAGTGCCTAAAAATCGACTTCCGAAGGGGTCTATCTCCGGAAATATTGCACCTACGGAACTTCCGATGGCGGGAGGTGAAAGAGGACATCAAGAACAGGACAACACAATTGAATTCACTCTAATCGGTCCAGGCGTTCTCAAGTTACAAGCGCTCAAAGTTGAGAATTGACAAAAAGTCGTAATACCCCCCATTTGAAGATTTTCAAAGAAATTTCGGAATTTTTGTTTTGCTGTTTTTGATCGGAATGACACGTTTACAATCCCCTGAGAACATAACAAACTCAGTTCGAATGGAAATAACCTCTAAAGAGGTTTTTTTAAAAATGGTCCAAAAACCGATTCTAAAAGTGCCTAAAAATCGAATTCCGAAGGGGTCTATCTCCGGAAATATTGCACCTACGGAACTTCCGATGGTGGGAGGTGAAAGAGGACATCAAGAAGAGGACAACACAGTTGGATTCACTCTAATCGGTCCAGGCGTTCTCAAGTTACGAGCGGTCAAAGTTGAGAATTGACAAAAAAGTCGTAATACCCCCCCATTTGAAGATTTTCAAAGAATTTTCGGAATTTTTGTTTTGCTGTTTTTGATCGGATTGACACGTTTACAATCCCCTGAGAACATAACAAACTCAATTCGAATGGAAATAATCTCTAAAGAGGTTTTTTAAAAATGGTCCAAAAACCGATTCTAAAAGTGCCTAAAAATCGACATCCGAAGGGGTCTATCTCCGGAAATATTGCACCTACGGAACTTCCGATGGTGGGAGGTGAAAGAGGACATCAAGAAGAGGACAACACAGTTGGATTCACTCTAATCGGTCCAGGCGTTCTCAAGTTACAGGCGGTCAAAGTTGAGAATTGACAAAAAAGTCGTAATACCCCCCCATTTGAAGATTTTCAAAGAAATTTCGGAATTTTTGTTTTGCTGTTTTTGATCGGAATGACACCTTTACAATCCCCTGAGAACATAACAAACTCAATTCGAATGGAAATAACCTCTAAAGAGGTTTTTTTAAAAATGGTCCAAAAACCGATTCTAAAAGTGCCTAAAAATCGACTTCCGAAGGGGTCTATATCCGGAAATATTGCATCTACGGAACTTCCGATGGTGGGAGGTGAAAGAGGACATCAAGAACAGGACAACACAGTTGGATTCACTCTAATCGGTCTAGGCGTTCTCAAGTTACAGGCGGTCAAAGTTGAGAATTGACAAAAAAGTCGTAATACCCCCCCATTTGAAGATTTTCAAAGAAATTTCAGAATTTTTGTTTTGCTGTTTTTGATCGGAATGACACGTTTACAATCCCCTGAGAACATAACAAACTCAATTCGAATGGAAATAACCTCTAAAGAGGTTTTTTTAAAAATGGTCCAAAAACCGATTCTAAAAGTGCCTAAAAATCGACTTCCGAAGGGGTCTATCTCCGGAAATATTGCACCTACGGAACTTCCGATGGCGGGAGGTGAAAGAGGACATCAAGAACAGGACAACACAATTGAATTCACTCTAATCGGTCCAGGCGTTCCCAAGTTACAAGCGCTCAAAGTTGAGAATTGACAAAAAAGTCGTAATACCCCCCCATTTGAAGATTTTCACAAAAATTTCGGAGATTTTGTTTTGCTGTTTTTGATCGGAATGACACGTTTACAATCCCCTGAGAACATAACAAACTCAATTCGAATGGAAATAACCTCTAAAGAGGTTTTTTTAAAAATGGTCCAAAAACCGATTCTAAAAGTGCCTAAAAATCGACTTCCGAAGGGGTCTATCTCCGGAAATATTGCACCTACTGAACTTCCGATGGTGGGAGGTGAAAGAGGACATCAAGAAGAGGACAACACAGTTGGATTCACTCTAATCGGTCTAGGCGTTCTCAAGTTACAGGCGGTCAAAGTTGAGAATTCACAAAAAAGTCGTAATACCCCCCCATTTAAAGATTTTCAAAGAAATTTCGGAATTTTTGTTTTGCTGTTTTTGATCGGATTGACACGTTTACAATCCCCTGAGAACATAACAAACTCAATTCGAATGGAAATTCGGAATTTTTGTTTTGCTGTTTTTGATCGGAATGACACGTTTACAATCCCCTGAGAACATAACAAACTCAATTCGAATGGAAATAACCTCTAAAGAGGTTTTTTTAAAAATGGTCCAAAAACCGATTCTAAAAGTGCCTAAAAATCGACTTCCGAAGGGGTCTATATCCGGAAATATTGCATCTGCGGAACTTCCGATGGTGGGAGGTGAAAGAGGACATCAAGAACAGGACAACACAGTTGGATTCACTCTAATCGGTCTAGGCGTTCTCAAGTTACAGGCGGTCAAAGTTGAGAATTGACAAAAAAGTCGTAATACCCCCCCATTTGAAGATTTTCAAAGAAATTTCAGAATTTTTGTTTTGCTGTTTTTGATCGGAATGACACGTTTACAATCCCCTGAGAACATAACAAACTCAATTCGAATGGAAATAACCTCTAAAGAGGTTTTTTTAAAAATGGTCCAAAAACCGATTCTAAAAGTGCCTAAAAATCGACTTCCGAAGGGGTCTATCTCCGGAAATATTGCACCTACGGAACTTCCGATGGCGGGAGGTGAAAGAGGACATCAAGAACAGGACAACACAATTGAATTCACTCTAATCGGTCCAGGCGTTCTCAAGTTACAAGCGCTCAAAGTTGAGAATTGACAAAAAAGTCGTAATACCCCCCCATTTGAAGATTTTCACAAAAATTTCGGAGATTTTGTTTTGCTGTTTTTGATCGGAATGACACGTTTACAATCCCCTGAGAACATAACAAACTCAATTCGAATGGAAATAACCTCTAAAGAGGTTTTTTTAAAAATGGTCCAAAAACCGATTCTAAAAGTGCCTAAAAATCGACTTCCGAAGGGGTCTATCTCCGGAAATATTGCACCTACTGAACTTCCGATGGTGGGAGGTGAAAGAGGACATCAAGAAGAGGACAACACAGTTGGATTCACTCTAATCGGTCTAGGCGTTCTCAAGTTACAGGCGGTCAAAGTTGAGAATTCACAAAAAAGTCGTAATACCCCCCCATTTGAAGATTTTCAAAGAATTTTCGGAATTTTTGTTTTGCTGTTTTTGATCGGATTGACACGTTTACAATCCCCTGAGAACATAACAAACTCAATTCGAATGGAAATAATCTCTAAAGAGGTTTTTTTAAAAAATGGTCCAAAAACCGATTCTAAAAGTGCCTAAAAATCGACTTCCGAAGGGGTCTATCTCCGGAAATATTGCACCTACGGAACTTCCGATGGTGGGAGGTGAAAGAGGACATCAAGAACAGGACAACACAGTTGGATTCACTCTAATCGGTCTAGGCGTTCTCAAGTTGCAGGCGGTCAAAGTTGAGAATTGACAAAAAAGTCGTAATACCCCCCCATTTGAAGATTTTCAAAGAAATTTCGGAATTTTTGTTTTGCTGTTTTTGATCGGAATGACACGTTTACAATCCCCTGAGAACATAACAAGCTCAATTCGAATGGAAATAACCTCTAAAGAGGTTTTTTTAAAAATGGTCCAAAAACCGATTCTAAAAGTGCCTAAAAATCGACTTCCGAAGGGGTCTATCTCCGGAAATATTGCACCTACGGAACTTCCGATGGTGGGAGGTGAAAGAGGACATCAAGAAGAGGACAACACAGTTGGATTCACTCTAATCGGTCCAGGCGTTCTCAAGTTACAGGCGGTCAAAGTTGAAAATTGAGAAAAAAGTCGTAATACCACCCCCTTTGGAGATTTTCACAAAAATTTCGGAATATTTTTTTGCTGTTTTTGATCGGAATGACACGTTTGGAATCCCCTGAGAACAGAACAAACTCAATTCGAATAGAAATAACCTATAAAGAGGTTTTTTTAAAAATGGTCCAAAAACCGATTCTAAAAGTGCCTAAAAATCGACTTCCGAAGGGGTCTATCTCCGGAAATATTGCACCTACGGAACTTCCGATGGTGGGAGGTGAAAGAGGACATCAAGAAGAGGACAACACAGTTGGATTCACTCTAATCGGTCCAGGCGTTCTCAAGTTACAGGCGGTCAAAGTTGAAAATTGAGAAAAAAGTCGTAATACCACCCCCTTTGGAGATTTTCACAAAAATTTCGGAGATTTTGTTTTGCTGTTTTTGATCGGAATGACACGTTTACAATCCCCTGAGAACATAACAAACTCAATTCGACTGGAAATAACCTCTAAAGAGGTTTTTTTAAAAATGGTCCAAAAACCGATTCTAAAAGTGCCTAAAAATCGACTTCCGAAGGGGTCTATCTAAGGTAGAGATAGAAAGGTAAATTCTACAGAAATATTCGATGATAGCAGTTCCGGGACAAATAGTTACCACACTGTTCAGAAATTGCCAACGTTTCGACTTTTATTAAGGTTTACCTCATGCCTAAAATATAAATATCACATATTAAAACAAAGCTAAAAAGATATAGGTATATAATAATTATACTTTTACATATTTTCTATTTAGAGGCTTTGCAAATTAATAATTATTAAATTATTGCAAGTGAATTTTCCCCCGCTAATCAGTCGTTGCGTGGGGGCGGCTGTGGTTGAGGCTGCTGTGTTGCCGTCGCCGCTGTGTCTGCGGAAACTCGACTACGTGGATGTTTTAAGTCCACGCGTGTACCAAATCTCTTTTACCATGCTGCTAGGGGGACCCAACTCTCGGAAAGGAACTATCCATTTCGATGTCTAGGTGTCTCGATGTTAGGTGGCTAATAAAGGGGGCAAAGGACCGATAATTAACCTGTTGCGTTTCATACTTGATGCGGAAAAAGACTTCCATGGTATTGTATACCATGGAAACGGATATAATTAATAAACGCTAATTTAAATGAAATAAAATTTAATATTTTGGAAATGCCAGCAAGGTTTTATTGTTTAAGAAAAAATTTGCAAAACTCCAAAAAAAAACGAATTGAATAGTAATTAATTACGATAAAAATTAACGACGCAGTGTAGAAGAGAAAACAATTCTGCCAGGTCGCTGGGATTTGCTCACCGCAAAACAGTACCATAATATACTAAATGTTTCAACTTCTACAACTACTCTACAAATACTTAATTGCCGGTATCTTCTGCGTCTGCAAAGTATCCGCTATCTGCAAGAAAATGGCCTATTCAGGAAAAGGGCAAAGGTTGACAATATATGGCGCTACCGAAAGAACACTCCACGAAACTTCGTAGGCGGGCAATAAGCGGTTTAATTGTTTTGGCACTAATTAAAATACAAATGATTAGCGCGGCGGTCTTAAAACGGGATTCAAAAAAGGGAAAAAAATGCGAATTGGCGATAATCAGAACGACGGAGCCCAGGACTGACTTTTTTCTCGCGGTAAAATTCGAACTTTTCCGTCTTCCGGGTTAGATCGTAACTCTACCGAGTTCAAAACCGTCTCTCTCTTTCGGTCATAACTCTAGCAAGTTCAAAACGCGTCTCCCCAGGTCATAACTCTCGCGATTTCAAAAAACGTCTCCCTTGGTCATAACTCTCGCGAGTTCAAAACGCCCCTCTCTCTTTTTACGAAGATCCTCGGAACCACCCTCTCGGTACTTCTCATCCCCGAAAGGGTACTGCAGAAAAATCGATACTATCTTCGCCAGTGGCAAAGTAGGTACCATTATTTGATAAAACTGTATGGTAGAATTGGCTAATTGGGAGGACGGATGGAAACCTTACAATCGTTTTTTCTTTGCCTGTATATATTGTCGCACAAAGAATGTTAAAACTTTCCCATGGGTTCAGTCAAACGCTACTTTATTCTCTTAAAATCATAAAAATAATGCTACAGTTGAACAAAATTAAGAATATGCTTCCTTGTAATTCCAAGAAATATTCCCTTGTAATTCCAAGAAATTTCCATGCATTTAAAATCCTTTGTACTTTTCAGTAATACCGAGACATTCCGAGTAATTTAGAGAAATTTCCAGTAATTCTAAGAAATTCTAGGTAATTGCGAGAAATTTTCAGTAATTCCCAGTAATACAATTTGCTTATACGCTCATACATTGAAATTCCAGAATGCCAACCGGAACAGGTGACGACCACGGGCTGCACGATTCCTCTGTAACTCGAAATTAGAATTACTCATATTAATAATTTTAGTATATTTCTCAAGTAGTCCCTAATTTCCGAGAAAACCTCAATAATTCCCAGTAATAACGAGAAATTCTCAGTAATTTAGAGACATTTTCAGTAATTCTAAAAAATTCTCAGTCATTTTGAGAAATTTTCAGTAATTCCCAGTAATACCATTTGCTCGAATTTACATTCAAAGGATGAGAAATTAAAAGCTCTATCTGATGAGAAAACAAGACTTTAACCCAAAACAACGACATTCTCAAAATCGCTTTAATTACTAAACTATTGTTCGCGTTAGGCACAGGTCTGAAATTCTTTCAAGGGCCGTTAAACCATTAAAAAGGCGCCTTTGTCGGTTAAAGAAGAAGGGCAATTGTAGGGTTTCATGTTTCATGGCCAGAATTTCCAAGAAATTGTGAATGTGCCTGTCCAAAAACTAACAAATAAAGGGCGAATTCCAAAATCACCAGATCATTGACCAGTTAGATAGTCACCTGCTTAGCCCATTAAATGGCTAGATGGCCATCACATGACCAGCTTAACTGGTAGATGACCCGATGAATTTTGGAATTCGCCCAAATGCTCTTCGACGAAAATTAAAAATATTGCAACTATATGTGCATTTATTGCCTCCCGGCGCTGGTCCATTCAGAAAACCGAAAAACAGAAACTTCCATAAGTTTAAAGCATAAAAGCTTCGAAAAGTGGCTTACAGAGTTGCCAAATTGCCACACATGAACTACACTATGTAAATAGAGTGTTCAGTTTGCACAACACAAGTTATCGCTAGACATGATTATACAATTATGGATGGGTAACTCATAAATATAAAAGAAATTAGTATTTTACGTGTGTGTAAAATGTAGGCAGCTAAAAAAAGAAACTTCTATTTTTTTAGATAATTTCGTTCAATTCTTCTCGTTCTCTCTCTATCACTTTAAATTCTAATTAAACTCTCACTCTCTAACTCTATTTTAAAAGATATGTTAAACATTTTTCCTGAGACAATTTAAACTCGCAATTTAACTAAATTCCGACATCAAACTCGTAGTTCAACTAAATTCCGACTTTATTCATAAAACTCTGAATTTAAGAAAGAAATGTTATTGTCCCTTCTTTTATACGCGTTCTAAAGATCACTTGACCTCTCAAACTGGATCCATTGAAAAAGATTCACTTTCACTGTGTGTACGTTTAGGCACCACGCGTCGACGTCAGCGCATGTTGCTCCGTAATCTCTGCGCTGTTCGTTCGGTTCGGTTCAGTTCAAAAATACTCGTCATCACGCACGCCAATTGTAAACGCTTATTGTTCCTTGCTCGTCGTAACGGCGGTGGCGATTAGCCTCGATGGTAGGAGCGTACTCTAGCCTTGCACCTGGGGTAGTCTCTTGCCGGGTGACTATTATTGTTTTAAAGGAGATAATTCGAATTAACCTTAATTTGGTTATTGACTAATCCTATTGTAGCATCTATAGCATGCGTCTTTTAAGCTTAGTTTCTCTTGTAATACGTCTGGTTATATAATAATATATTCAGACGACGGAATAAATTCCCGACTTTAAATTTCCCGCCGTTAGGTCGTATTGGCCCGCCCATGGGCTTCCTACATGCGCGCCATTTTCATTTTCCCTCAGCACACGAGCTAGTAGCTGCCGGGCTTTTCGTATCATTTCTAACATTTGGTGATTTTTCTCCTAAATTTAGTTTACTTTTATTTGTTGGTGTTGTAGTATACCTAGTACCGTAACTACCATGGCTAATGCAGCTTTTGTAAGTATCTAATAAATAAGTATTTAGTGAAATTCTAATGAGTTTAGCCACAAGTACTGAGCTGGCTTTGCAGGCGTTGCTCCTTGCACAAAAACGATATCTACCTGTGGTTGTGATTATTCTAATTGCATGGTGATAGAGTTTTGCTATCAACTATGGATTATGTAGGTAGTTACGAATGTATACAATACACCCGCAGTCATCTTTGGAACCTGGACTCATTTACTCTTCTATGGCCGCCATTGGCGTTTCCTAGTAGACGCTGTATTCTTCCTTTCTTTAGACTTCCTTTCTTAGACTCTGCAGTACCTTACATGTACATTTTTTAGCTTTGGTGAGAAGCTTCTCTGTGTGGTCAATAATAAAAGTCATCCAGTTGGGTGTAAATTGTTGAGAGAAGAATGGAATGACTGGAGTGAGCAAAGTATCATCCCTGTTAAAAATATCAGATAGAAAACGATATGATTCGTTTTCTATTTGTTTTCTGAATCCGCAATTATGGATTAAATGTGGTGTTGAATAATGTTTTATTCTATAGGGTTCAATGAATGTTGAAAACATCTTTTGTTAACTTTAATGGTTTTTCTTAGCAGGGAGCAAAATGGGAATTTTTTTACTTTTGGGAACATTTCCGAGAAGTTTCGAGAAATTTTCAGTTCCGACATGCAACTTAAACTAGGGGTGCAACCGGTGTGCAAATCGGCTACCCGAAATAACAATAGATACAATGTCTACAAAGAAAACGCCTTTATTCAGAAGAAACAAATGTAAGAAGACGAAGTTGAAAATAAATGAAAATAATAACGAACTATAAGCAACACATAAATAGGATTCCTTTTTGACGTTTTGTCCACAACTGCGGCGGACTTTATCAAAGGCGATGAGGCAATTAGCGAAGTGATCTCTCTTGCGTCTCGACATTGACTGATCCGTCCACTAAACGCTCCGTTTGTAGTTATACTCTCACCCCCCTGATGAAGTTGTCCTCGTCTTCGGAGATCTCCATGGCTTTCCTATTTAGTCTCGGACACTAACTCTGCAATTGATGTAAAATATTGATAATGTTCACCGCAGTTGTGGACAGGATTCCGGCTTTAAAGCCCAGAAAACACTTGAAGTATATATTTTGACCGACTGCGAAAGCCTTCACATTCCCTTCACATCCATCATCGGTTGGTTGCTACTTAGTATTGTTTTTTGCTACTTCACATACTTTAAAGCACTATTCTGCGACAAAAAAACAAAAAAAAATCTCTATTTGTCTTTAATAATTTTTTTTTTATAAACCATTAAAACTTGTGCACGTTTTAATATCTTATGTCTCTCTTACGACTGACTATCTAATAATTGATATCCATTTTAATATTCTCTTTATTTACAGCGTCAGCAGTTGTTATCAAACATCAAAGCATTGTTTGCAGAACTAGAACACCATTTGGCTGTTGCCGGTAAGTTGTTTTTTATTACGCTTATCCGTGATTTTAGACTCAACGAATTTAAAAAATATGATTTAATCGTCCCATGTTTAAACTTTTAAACTATGGTACAGGGGCTGGAGGACAAAAGTAGGTACTATTATTTGATAAAACTGTATGGTAGAATTGGCAAATTGGGAGGACGAATGGAAACCTTACAATCGTTTTTCCTTTGCCTGTATATATTGTCGCACAAAGAATGTTAAAACTTTCCCATGGGTTCAGTCAAACGCTACTTTATTCTCTTAAAATCATAAAAATAATGCTACAGTTGAACAAAATTAAGAATATGCTTCCTTGTAATTCCAAGAAATATTCCCTTGTAATTCCAAGAAACTTCCATGCATTTAAAATTCTTTGTACTTTTCAGTAATACCGAGACATTCCGAGTAATTTAGAGAAATTTCCAGTGATTCTAAGAAATTCTAGGTAATTCCGAGAAATTTTCAGTAATTTCCAGTAATACAATTTGCTTATACGCTCATACATTGAAATTCCAGAATGCCAACCGGAACAGGTGACGACCACGGGCTGCACGATTCCTCTTTAACTCGAAATTAGAATTACTGATATTAATAATTTTAGTATATTTCTCAAGTAGTCCCTCATTTTCGAGAAAACCTCAATAATTCCCAGTAATAACGAGAAATTCTCAGTAATTCAGAGACATTTTCAGTAATTCTAAAAAACTCTCAGTAATTTTGAGAAATTTTCAGTAATTCCCAGTAATACCATTTGCTTATACGCTTATACATTAAAATTCCAGAATGACAACCGGAACAATAGGTGACGATCAAGGGCTGCACGATTCCTCTGTGACTCGAAATTAGAATTACTGATATTAATAATTTTAATATATTTCTTAAACATATTTCTTAAGTAGTCCCTATTTCCGAGAAATCCTCAATAATTCCCAGTTATACCGAGAAATTCTCAGTAATTTAGAAAAATTTTCATTAATTCAAAAAAATCTAAGTAATTCCGAGAAATTTTCAGTAATTCCCAGTAATACCATTTGCTTATACTTACGCTTATACATTCAAATTCCAGAATGACAACCGGAACAATAGGTGACGACCAAGGGCTGCACGATTCCTCTGTGACTCGAAATTATAATTATTGATATTAATAATTTTAGTATATTTGTTAAATATATTTCTCAACGAGAAATTCTCAGTCATTTAGAGACATTTTCAGTTATTCTAAAAAATTCTAAGTAATTCCGAGAAATTCTTATATGCTTGATGTACACTACTATTAACACAAAAATTTGCCTTAAACCTTGACTGACAGCGTTACACCTTGACTTTTTTTTACTAAACTACATAATATTTTTCTTTACCTTGTAACTACACAGAGAGCTACATTTGTCTCTAGAACTACAGCCCTGTACGATAGATTAAAATGGACATAGCTGAATAATTAGTTTTATTTTCAAAATTCTTTAAGCCACTTTATTAAAATGTAACTTATAATGAGGTAAATGTAATGTAATGTCACGGTCAACTAAATGACCATTTGAAAAGGTCATTTAGTTGACCGTGAAATGTCAAAAGAAGAGTAAAAGAACAACAGTCCATTTACTTGAATTCTGTCATCTTTTTTTTTATCAAAAAATTATAGCCTTTTAGATGACGTTTAATATAAAAAGTTTTACTTATTAGATACAAATTTGATTTTTTTTTTTACTTTTACAGACGTCGCTATAGCAGAATACGTCATCGAAGAGGGAATTGGTAAGTTGGAGTTGTATAATTATTATAAAGTATATTTAATGATTGCTACTTGCCACTACACAAAAACGTTAATTCGAACGTACGTTTTGATGCCAAATATCTCTCTTAGTAGTGACGTTAGGAAAAAAAGTTATATGACAAACTAAATGTTATTAGAACAAACTTAAAAAAATTGTAAATTAAGCCGTGGACAAATTATAGCATCAAACTTCCATATTATAAGAGATATGATGGCCTGCATTATAATATGCGTGTTGGATAATACACTATTAAAACTCTCAATATCTCATAAATTTATTTTTGATTTTTACAGGTGATGATGGAGTGCTAGAGATCCTGGAGATGAGAGCTGATCTAGGAGTCAGTAAGTTGGCGTCGTGAATGGCACATTAATTATTGTACTTAATTGTTTTTTGCCTTACAGGAGTGTTACACTTGAAAGGATTAGTGACAAAACTAGGTAAGTACTATAATATAATATTAAAATATGTGTAGTTGTTATGTTATACTGGTAGAACATTACTAAGCGGAAGGTGTAGTGGGACATTGTACATGTCTAGACCCAGGTTTAAGACCCAGTTGTACAATCATGGTAAAGTCTATACGACAGAACAGAATTTCCATTTGTTCAATCTTGCCAGGGATGGTGAGGCTTCAACCAAGCTGTCCAATCCTAATGATCTTGGGGGCTTCCATGGGGCCAGTCAGCGTTCGCCCCTTCACACTGAGTGGTCTTAGTTTTCCGGCTGATGTGTCAGTTCGCTAGATTGTCGTCGTGGCGGAGTCTGAGTCCTTTCCCGACGAACGCGACAGTCCCTTTAAAAATGGCCCATTCTGCCGCAGTTAAAACAAGATCCAGGTTTCTGTAGGTCGGCATTTCGGTCCATATTTCTTCTGTAACCAATGTCTTGTGCCCTGCTCCTTGATTGGTCGAAATATGAAGTCATTTGCTTCTTGAAATCACGCTGCTCTTCCAACAATTGCTTTAATATTGAGTTTGGCTGCGGCTCTTCCTATGCAGCCTAACTCCGTCATTTTCATCTCTAGTTCATGTTTGACTTGATCCACGTCTTGTTTGACCTGATCCACGTCTTGTTTGACTCGATCTACGTCTTGTTTGACTTCGGTCATTTTGGTTGAGACAAGTTCTTGCAACTCGCGACTTAATGCTTGAAATAGAGCAGCTTGATTTTTTCTTTGCTCTTTTGTCTCAAGTTTTCTTTGTTTTTGTTGTTCCTTTTTCTCAAGTTGGCTTTGTTTTTCTTGTTCTTCCAGAAAATTCCTTTGTTCCTCTTTGTCCTTCTTCAGCATTTTCATAAGTGCTGCCAGTTGTTCATCCATGATTTTTGTCGTAGATCGAGTATATGACATTTAGAAAACACCAAAGTTCTTGCACTGTCTTGACCACGCGAAATTCCACGCGCGCGACGACTCCTTTGTCCGTACAGTAACAAATTTGTCGAAAATTATCCCACTTCTGACACCAGTTGTTACGGGATACGGGTTCCAATAATTTATCGTCAATTAACTACACACTTATTTACTTTTTAACTATTAAAACACAATTACTCTCTACTAACAATTTGCACTGTTCGCTTGTCAGCTTATTTACTACACTGCACTATCTATTTTATCCCATCTCGCGCGGCTCGCTGGTTTATATACCCGGCCTGAACACACTCTCGTACTTTTGAGAACGGAGGCGACTGTTCCCGGTTCTCGTTTATTCTAGATGGGCTCCCGGGGTCGCGGTCGGCGCTCGGCGTTGCCGCTTCGGCCCGAGTCTCTGTGGATTGACGGTCGGGCGTAACAGTATGTAAGCTGCGGTTCGATAATCTGCTTGATCTGCTTGATCATGGTTCCATCTTTGAAGAACTTATCATCGGGTACAACTTGCTTTTTGCCATCTTTGCTTTGTTTTTGGTCCTTTGATGTGTGCCTTCCAAGTGAGGGATTTGTCCAGTTTCAAACCTAACTATGTCGCCAGGGGATAGCTTTTTCCTTAAGGTTGACTTTATTGTCTGGCCTTTGTTTGCGTCGTTTCCTGAAGACTATTGCCTGAGTTTTTTCTGCGTCCAAGTCTACCTTCCACTTCGCACACCACTTTTTGAAAGCTGTCACTTCCCTTTGCATGTAGCGGGATAGTAGCCTTGCGTTGTGGGACCTCGCTTTTGTCGAGGTTGAATATCCTGGTCCTAAGGGGGGGAGGGGGTCGGCTACTTATAGGTTGTAGAGAAAGAGGGAGAGCAATGCGCTCTGCGGCACTCCTGCTTCCTTCCTGCTGTACGTGGAGTATCCTTCGACTAGCTTCACCCTAAAAAAGAATTAGAATTATCAGAAAGAAACGATCTAATTAGATTAACAAAGGAGACTGGAAATCCGGTGTCTGGCATCTTGACTCACTTGACTATAGTCTGTTTTAAAACTAGGAGGAGTGATTCAAATCTTCGGCGCGAAAATGGCGGTATTTTATTGGCCGAATGACGGCCCGATTTACACAAGCAAACGTCTTCTGACGTTTCTCGAATTTGACAATTCGAATTTTCAAATATTTTTTTGTGTGTTCGTTGTTATTTTCAATTTTTGCTTGTCCAGTTCTCTGATTTTCTTGGTTTTATATTGTTATATTGTCCAAAAATTCTTTTAAGAACTCATAATATCGCACTTTGCGGTATTTCGTTGTTTTTGCCATGGATCCGGCCATCCCAAGTACTAGCGGCTGCAGCGGAGGCGGAAATTCTCCACCCAAAAAACGAAAACGTTTAGATTTGAGGCATATCTTTGGCAGAGAAACAGTGTATATTGTAAATTTATACAAGTAATTAACAGCAGACAAGCCTTTAATAAAAACATCTTTTCTGGTTTCGCAAATTGCTGAAGCAGGAGGTAAAAACTGACTCCTTTATATTATTCCCTAAAGGGGCTAAACATTTTTGGGTATTTCTAATTATTTTTAGGGATTGCGAAGTCCACCGTTTACCGCACTCTGAAAGAGTATAGGGAAATCGGAAAAGTAGTCGCTTCTAAGCATTGTGGTGGAAGACCTGTGACCGTTAAAACTCTCAATAAAGGCCAAAAAAATGAAATAAGGAGGCTTGTACATAGCTGCTTTTTTTTTAAATGAAATTCCCATTCTAAATAAAATATTTGAGGTCTTAAAAAGCCGCAATGATCTGCCATTAATGTCCCAAACATCTTTGTACCGTCTAATAAAGCAAATAAATTTTAAATAAGTTTTTCAAAGTATTGAAATGCTTGGATCTAAAATTATTATTCTATAGGTACATGAAAAGAAACCTCAAGAGTATTTTAATTGAACGAGGTGACATTGTGGTATGGAGAAATACATATTTAAGAAGTATCCAGCGGTACACGCGTGAAAAGCGTCCCATTTTTTATCTTGATGAAATTTGGGTCAGTGAGGGACATACCAAAGAAAAAGTGTGTGTGGACCAAGAAATTAGAAATATACGTCATACTCTATCTTTTTCTCTCAAGATTTCACAGCCAATTTGTTAACGTTCTTACTGAACACTCAGTTGTATCGGTATCAGTTTCAGTTTGTAGAATTCGGCTCTGAGATGGTGAAATTTCAAATTATCTATGTTCTCTTGTATTTTGACAATGATCCATTTCTGCACTTGGTACTTTTATACTAATTTTCTTTCATATTTTTGAATGTGATTTTAGAATGAATAGATCATATTATAACAGTTATTGGCTTGGCAAGTTTAATTTCAACATTAGAACTTCGGTAGACCATAAAATTGTCTACCTAATCTCCTAGTTGATCTCACATTTCCCGCTACCATACAAACTAGCACAGCAGTATGTTTACGGGATGTTCATTAGAAAACTTCATCTAGTTGGCTGTGAAATGTCAAAAGAAAAAGATGGAGAAACAAAAGTCCATTTACTTTGATCATCCTTTTCTGTCAAAATTTCATAGCCTACTAGATGAAGTTTTCTAATGAACACCTCGTACATTCTAATGCGTAGCTTTGAAGCCCTGGTCTGGTCTGGTTCAGTTGAATTTCTTCCATCAGGCGTTTTGTCGATGAGGCAATGGGCAAAACGAGCTCCCTTATGCCTAATGGTTGCTAGTCTATTGCACCATGGCATCATAGACCATAATGCATTTTGACTAGCCATGAAAGCCTTCACAGTGCTTAATAGATTTATTTGGTGTCTATAGAGAGCATTAGGAAATACTGGTAATAGGTTATCGAAAAATAAGTAGAGTTTGCTTAATAAACACATGTCTTAAAACCAACCTGTATTTTGTTTTAGTTTTAACTTTTAAATTTAGTTATAACTAAAATTTAATATAATATATCTTTCAGTTATGTAAAAGGGACTGGACATTTTAGAACACAAACAGGTATGTTTATGTTTCCATTCCAGAGCTTTCCAAAAATTTTAACTAAACTTCAGTATCTTGTAGACAGTATTTGTAGCATACACAGGTACCCAATCATGGTTTGTCGCTCATGTCAAGTCCAGAATTTTAGTGGACAATTTTTGACACAAAAGATATGTTAAAATCTGCTAAAGTGAGAGAAAAAAAACAATAATAAAAATAGCTGTTTGCAATATTCCCCTGTTTGCAATATCCCCCTGTTCGAAATATATGAATTATATTACAAATTTAATCAAGGATGTTGGAAAGAACTAGAACTAATACCCAAACATACCTAATTTTGGTTGGTTGTTATCTTGGGTTCTGGTCTTTTTGTTTGATTAAAATGAGTTACAGCGGGTGCTTCTAACTTCGTTGTTTATTGACGTTTCGACACAAATTGGTGCCTTCATCAGATTACTACAACACATGGAATACTTAATTTAAAGTTAAATTTTTACAATAGCAGGAAGGAATGGTATAAAGGAATACATGAAAAAAAATATATATATAATTTATTGTTTAGGGATACATGAAAAAAAAAATAAATTATATTTTATACCATTCCTTCCTGCTATTGTAAAAATTTAACTTTAAATTAAGTATTCCATGTGTTGTAGTAATCTGATGAAGGCACCAATTTGTGTCGAAACGTCAATAAACAACAAAGTTAGAAGCACCCGCTGTAACTCATTTTAATCAAACAAAAGGACCAGAACCCAAGATAACAACCAACCATACAACCACAAGGGTCCAAGAATCCAGAAGCCTACGTGCCAACCATACCTAATTTTGTTTCAAAGTGTCTAGTCCTTCTCACATAAATTAAAAATTACACAACAATATGTGTTATTTTCTACATATCTTTTAATAAGGGTTGCTATACGACACATGTTACGTAAAAAAAAAAAACAATACAAATAGAAAGTACAACTCGTATGTGGCACAGGAAGAATGTCTGAAGTTAAGTCTTGTGTGAGTTTTTTTAGGCCTGAATGTACAAGCCACACTCTAAGTCAGGTTCAGCAAAACTCAACTGGTACTTGAGCTCAACTTTCTTATGGGTGAGTTCAACTTACAGTTGAGTTTAGCTGAACTGGATTTTGAGTGTAACTCTTAGTGTAACTTGTATAATTGCACCTTAGTGTGTGTTGCCTTGTTCCAGCAAATGGAATAACTTGTCTTTATTTTGTCTTCAACCACCCATGGTCACTAATCTTTTTTTGTGGAACCAATAAGCTGTGGGAGCTGTTGTTAAATTAGATATCTTTAATATTTGCACTCAAATGCAAGTGCTAATAAAAAAGCAGTACTGAAATACATAACTTATTGATCCCACAAAATGCAGAGTATGGAAATGGGTTTAGTGCACTGGCATTAGTTATGGTGGTTATATTGGTTATTCCTCGGGTTATTCACAACAACTCATTTCCAAAACATCAGCTTTTAGTTTACTATTTTGCTACTCATTCTTTCCCACTTTTTCCAGTTAGTTGGAAAATATAGTAGGTATATTTGCTTAAAAGGCTTGGTATCAGAACAATTGCATTAGGATAATGTAGTTCACTCTCGATTACACTAATGTAGTTCACCCTCGATTACACTTATAGGTACCGTGAAGAACTGTTATTGGTTCTGCATATTGTATTATCTTCAAAAAACACTCATCATCCTCATGAAAGTTATGTGTACGTAAGTATGATGAAGAAATTAAAGAACGTTCTAGAGATTTTGGATTGTAACTTTTTACAAACCATTTCTTAGGCTTTTAAATTCACACTGCCGCGTTCTTAAGGATAGATAGCAAAGAATAGGACCTCCTTTATACAGTTACATAACGATGTTAATAGAAAAACTTCAATATTGGCTTAAATCAAATAATTTTTCATTCTCTTTAACTGAAAAAAGTAAAGATAAGATATTATAACATAACCTCATTTCATAAAAAGAAAATAATACATCATAAACTAAGGATGGTAAACAAAACAGGACGGTCCATTGCCATTTAAACAACATGGGCCAAAAATCGTGACGTCAGCTTAGTGCGAACTTGGGAGCGATAATGACGTCATTATTTCCCGAGCCCCGTGGCCATCATTGGCGCTGCTATTACGGCTGTCAATAATATCATTGCTGACATTGGCCGCTCTAAAGAGCTCTGAGACTATTCCCGTCATTTGTTTTCTTAATAAATTTATAAGGACGGAAGTAGTCTTAGAGCGGTCACCCGAAAAACCTGTGAATATTTGATTTGACATTTCGATGATTATTCGCGGGCGCGGGTTATTCGTTTTTTTTTATGATCGTATTCTAACATATATAAACTTTTTTTGAATCTTTCCCTTGTTGCTGTGATTGCGCCGATTGTGTTAAGATTTAGTAAAATTACAAGTACACAATGCCTGGTCAGATTTTTGCTGTTGCTGAATATAAAAGCGTCAAATTAAAGTGGAAGAAAGAAGGCAGACAAATATCCTCATTTAAAATCACTTAAAATAAAAATAGGTGGATTCAGCTTTGCCAACAAAGTAATACATTCAATCCAGATACCTCGGCAATATGCTCATTACATTTTACGGCAAATGATTATGAAAGAGACTTCCTAAATGAACTTTTAGGTAATAAGTAGTACATTCAGTATTAAGTACTTACATTGCTTCGCTCTTCCTCAAAACTTTCGCATTCGTGCCTTAAAATTGCACTTTTAACACTTACATCATATAAATAGCTATTTTGAATGCATGATAACCCTTTAAACAATTAAACACATAATGGCTGGCCAAGCAATTTTGAAATATCCTGACTCCCTGACTACACCTTATGTAGTATCTAGATATCAAGAAAATGTGACGGTACATTAACATACTAAGTATAAGTGTAAGTATCCCAAACTCGTAGTTGCTTATGGAGTATTGAATATTGTTGCTTGCAACCCGGTCTGCATGAAAGTAATAAACCTACCTTTGAAATCATAACTATTTGTATTATTACTAGTTTATAGACCATTTCATACTTATCAACACTTCTAAAATATTATTTAAACCAATACAGGATAAACAGAAGCACAGCAAATGTCAAAAAACTATGCGTCCGCGGAATAAACTCTTAATGATATATCTCATCAGAGCACTAGTGTGACGTCACGCCGCGGGTACAGAAAAAGAGATAATTGGGACGTCCTGTTAGTCTAGTGTCCTTGATCATAAGCATGTTCTAGGAGAAAGAGATAGCTAGTCAATAATATTTAAAAAAGAAGGAGAGAGGAGAAGTTCTGCTAAATGACGTTAGCTGCATCGCGCTCGCCCAGTTCGCATGTCTATTGAATGAATATCCTAGTCTACGATAATTCTAGTAACTTTTTTGGTAACTTTTATCGTGTAAATCTATCTTTGGCCTTTACTCCTCCTAGTTTTAAAACAGAGTATAGTAGTTCAGGTGCCAGACTCTGTCGAAGGCTTTATCTACATCTAGCATGATGACCTCTGTCGCTTCGTGCCTGGTCAATGCTTCAGTGAAGAATTCCGCCAATCGCAGCCTTGCAGCACTAACCGAAGCACTTGCAGCTCTGTCAAGTTTTTCGTTATTACGACGCCTGAAACACGCGAACGTTAGCCATCATTGCTGAGAACATCTTCATCCTGTTACAATATTGCAATATAATCCACCCTTGTTGCACAATATCCATTTTATTTTAATAAATAATGTTAGAAGTATTTATTTATTTAAAATTATTCTTTCTTAATTTTTTTTTATTTGTTTTTAGAAGAGGATTTCAAGCGGATGGACATTGAGGAGGCAAAGCACGCTCCAGGTACATTTAAGAATTTTTTAATTTATTTTACAACTCTATAAGATGTACAAAGGTAAATGCATGCAAAAGAAACCCAAATTTGGAACAAGGATAGGATTATAAAAATGACTCCATTCAATAAAGAATCTTATAGCAGTGACTGAATTCTGCATATATTCACTAAAACCTTTTTTATTTCGGATTTTTTATGATGGCTTTTCCTGAAGATACAAGCGCACTGTAACGTACGGTACATTAGATGCCCATTATTCAACGCAGCAGCAGAAAGAGCTATTTGGATCTATAATAACATACAGTGTTCTGTTAGAAAAAAATAAAATAAAAGTATACAGAAGATGTGGCAACGCCGCAAAATTATTGAAGTAAATTTTAATGTAATACTTTTAATAATAATTCAAAACTGCTGATGTCTTTGTTCAAAACCATTCCGCACTAAAAGAAACAAAAGAAAGTTCTGGAGAGTCATGTGAACATGGTAGACAAATGACACTAAAAAAGGCGCTAATCTATGATCAATAAGTGTCTATCACGCTCTGACGACCTTCCAGAGGCTTTTTTTTCAGTTTTAGTCCAGCTTGGATTTGAATAGACTAATAGACTATAGTTGTGAACTCTACGATCTTGTAAATTGTTGCTAAGACCAAAGCATTACTGTTGACATGTAAATAGTACTGGAGGCCAAAAACAAGTTTTTCTATTTTTCAGTGATCTCTCATTAATCCGATCTATGTTCCAAAAATGTTGTTTTTGCCATCTAAAGCAATTTCATCATAATCGGCCTCCTACATATTAGTAGTTACCTACATTGTCAGCCGATAGTTGAATGTTTCCTAAATATTGTTTTTTTGTTTTTAGCGGATGCCGGAGATTTGGATGATGATGAGGAGGAGGAGGAGTAGTAATCTCTACGACGCACGGTGCACCGAGTAAGTATATCGTCAATCTCTTAATTGCAATTTTTATGTGACTGCTATGTTGCAATTTTTTCATCTCAAGTTTTTTTCTTAAAAATTGTTAGTAGTGAATTCCATTCACTATTATATTCGATATCTAAGAAGTGATGTACTTTCGGTACTCTTTTTCTTCTGCAATGTGTTGCTTTAAAATAGGAAACGTGTACTCATCAAGCATTAAGATCTCCGGTAAGGTTGTCCCTCATGTGGTACGCTTTATATTGTAGTAACAAGTTGTATCACCATGTTGGCATCTAGTAATTTAAGGTCTTTGGCTGGAGTTTTGAGAAGTTTGAGCTTGAGCCAATTGAACTAATTTTATTGAAATTTTCAGACATTACAAGGCATTTATTTCTTTGATAAAATGCGTTGTTCTAGTTATAGTTAACATTAAAAGTTACACATCAAAATTTGGGGCAATTTGAAGAGGAAAACTACTCAAAAACAATTTTATTGTTTTGGCGGGAACAGTTATTGGTAAACATGTCCGAGGCACTAACGCTGATGGTTAGAGACCCGTTTGCACTCCGGTCATTGAACTGTGAAGAATTGCTTATTTGCAAATTTCCTACATAGTATTTACAGCGTTAGTACAATTTGTGCATTCAGTAGTGAACACATAAAGTAATCTCACAAAACTTAGAAGTTTGAGGTAAAAAAGACCTCCAAAAATAACTTTTTTTTTTTCACGGAAACTGTTATTGTTAACCATGTCCGTACCGCTAAAAATGTATCAATAAGCAACCGAGCCTGTCATCTCGCATGACTAATAAATGCAGAGACCTTATATCAGGTGTTCATTTAAAAAAAACCTCAAGTAGGCCATGAAATTGAAAATTGAAAAAATTGAAGGTTGAGAATGTCATAAAATGTTCCGATTTTAATTTTTTTTTTAACTTATTTCAGACTTGGACATGAGTTTTAATTCCATTACTTGCTACTATGTTTTTATGAACACCCTTTTTTACTAGTCACAAAAATAACTCCACGGTGCAGAATATTCTTTCATCTCTATATCTCTTTCTATATTATGATCTCTGGTAACGTTCTTTTGTGGTACGCTTTATATTGTGGTAACAACTTGTAGCGCCCTCTTGGTATCAGGTAATTGTTGTCTCTGTATGTCTCTGATGGCTAAATGTCATGGAGTTTTGAGCAGTTTGAGCCAATTGAACTGAATGATTTTTATTGAAATTTTCAGGCATTCCGAGACATTTATTGCCTTGATAAAAGACGATGTTTCAGCTAGCCCTATGGATATAAGTTCGATATTTGATTGGATTGGGAATAAGAATTATAATAAATTTAATGACAGGGACAACTATTTTGCAGTAATTCGACGTGAGACGTCATGACGTCACTTCCACTGGAAGTGGTCATCATTTCAAAGGTTTCCACTGCTAAAAGGGGGGGGGGGCCAAAACTGTAAAACAGGAGGGGGTCTCCATATTAGCTCGATGCTGTTCAATGAACTGTCAAGAATTGTTTATTTGAAAATTTCGGCCAATTAGAGGTGAAAAAGAAAAAACCTGAAAATATAAGATTTTATTTTTTGTCGGAAATTTTATTGTCAATGTCAACCATTTCCGTACCGCTAAAAGGGTACCGAGCAGTGCTGCCAGATCAAAAATTTCTGGAGCGGTAGATTCCGCCTATTGAAAACGGTAGATTTGGTACTGAAAACGGTAGGTACATATATTTCGATATTTGACTGACTCGAACGAGTCGACTACTGCGAATAAAATTTGATTTTGGTAGGAAACGTGAATTTTGTATAAATTTTTTAAAAATGTCTTCATTATTTTGTTGGGAAACGTTTATTGATTTTCGAATTTTGTGTAACACAACTCGAAAATCTAAAAGAAACAAACACAAAAAGTTATAGCACTCAGTAATATAACATTTTTATAATACACAACACGACGATCACAGTCTGCCTAATCTCTGCTCTGCCTAATAGTGAACACATACCTATTCTAATATTGGGTATTGCTACCTATAAGCCATTCATTTATTATTGTCGTCAAGTAGGCATTGGAAAATTAACTTTGACATTTTCATTCTATCTTCTCAACATGTGCTAAAAGGAGATAGGTATAAAAAAATTAAGGTTGAAGTGAAGGTGAAAGGTAACTACCTATATGATAAAAATAAGTGATTGGATAATATCATTGTATTATGTATGTATATAATTGTACCTACGTTATTCAGACTCAGAGTATTGTTAAGATTTTTTACACATAGCGCTATTATGATATGTGTTATGCAAACTGACCTCTCTATTTGCATATGAGTTAATGTGTGGAAACGTGGCAACGCTGTAAGCCATTTTTCGAAGCTTTTAAGCTTTAATCTTATGGAAGTTTTTTCTATTTTTCGGTTTTCTAAATAAACCAGACCCATGAGGCCCTAAATGCACATGTGTTTGCAATATTTTTTATTTTCGTCAAGAGCATTTCCTTTGTTAGTGTTGGACAGGCACTTTCACAATTTCTTGGGAATTCCGGTCATAAAACATGGTCACTACAATTGCCCTTCTTTTTTGACCGGCAAAGGCGCCCTTTTAATGGTTTATGGCCCTCGAAAGAATTTCAGACCTGTACGTGACCCAAACAATAGTTTGGTAATTAAAGCGTTTTTGCAAATATCGTTAATTGAAATTAAAATCTTATTCTCTCAGCAGATAGAGCTTTTAATTTCTGATCCTTTGATTGTAAATTCGAGCAATTAATGTCTTAATTGACTGAGCCAGGAAATTAACGGTTAATTTCAATAAAAAGCTTTAATTGTCAATTAAACTATGTCGTGTGAGGTGTCATTTTGAAGAGCATCATTTCTTCTGTCCAATGATCACATTTTCAATTTTCTTTTTCCAGCACATTTTCCAGAAAAGCTCATTTTCTGAATTTATACCCGTGCTATACGAAGCGCCATATAATCGCCACTGGTCAGGGTGGTATCGATTTTTTCGGCAGTACCTTCTCGGGGATGAGACGTACCGAGGGGGTGGCGAAAAAAAGGAAGATCTTCGAGACTCGAAAGAGAAAGACGCGATTTGAACTCGATAGAGTTACGATCTAAAAACGACGATCCAACCGGGAAGACGGAAAATTTCGAATTTTACCGCGAGAAAAGTCCTTGGCTCCGCCGTTCTGATTATCGCCAATTCGTATATTTTTTTCCCCTTTTTGAATCCCGTTTTCGTCCGCCGCGCTAATTATTTTTATCTTTAATTAGTGCCAAAACAATTACACCGCTCATTGCCCGCCTACGAAAAGTTTCGTGGAGTGTTTTTTCGGTTGTGCGACATAGTGTCAACCCACCTCTGCCCTTTTCCTGAATAGGCCATTTTCTTGCAGCTAGCGGATACTTTGCAGACGCAGGAGACTACCGGCAATTAAGTATTTGTAGAGTAGTTGTAGAAGTTGAAACTTTTAGTATATTATAGTAGTGTTGTGCTCTCCATAATATCGAGGATCCCAGCTATTGGCAGAATTCCTTTCTCTTCTACACTGCGTCGTTAGTTTAGTTTTCTTTGTTGTGTTTTTCCAAGTTAGTAAGAAATCGTGTACCCGTTAAGCACGTTTCTGGGGACCACTGAGCTTGTCGCGAAGAGTTCACGTCCGCCGCTATTTTATTTCAGATTCTGGAGAAAACTAAAAATTGTCTTTTTTAATTTTTAATTTTATTCTTCCTTAATTACTATTCAATTAGTTTTTTTTTTTTTTTTTTTTTTTTTTTTTTTTTTTTTTTTTTTTTTTTTGGCTTTTTGCAGGTTTTTGTCTTAAACCATAAAACCTTGCTGGCATCTCTAAAACAATAAAATTTTACATTATTTAAATTAGCGACCTAAGGGACAATAGATCCTTTCCAAGAGTTGGGTCCCCCTTGCAGCGTGGTAAAAGAGATTTGGCGCAAGAAGATACGTTGGACTTAGAACATCCACGTAGTCGAATCTCCTCCGAAGACACGGCGGCAACACGGCGGCAGCCGCGAACACAGCCGCCCCCCACGCAACGACCACCGATTAAACGGATTATTACGGATTATCATTATTATCGGCTGGGGGGACACTGCGCGACATGGCATCCCTGGTGGGGAATTCTAGTGATTTAAATTACCTGGAGGAGGAAAACTCTAGTATTTTAAATTACCCTCGCAGTGAAGCGAGTATGGAATATGTGAGAACGACCCCAACATCTACAGAAAATAGATCGCCTCTTGAAAGGATCGACCAATTTAATTCGGGAAATAGTGATGAGCCCCACAATAACCCTTCTATCAGAAACCACGAAAATCACCTAGATGATAGTGCTAGCGTTTCGCAAATAATAGAAATTTTCTCTAACGCTATGAGCCAAATTTTACAGCGAATGGGAAACAATAATCCAGTTCCATTTAGTCGCACATTTAGCGGAAAACCTCATGAATGTCCAAAGCGTTTTTTGAGCGAACTTGAGGATTATTTTCTTCGCAACCACATCGTCAGCGATGTTGAGAAAGTTTGCACAGCAGCGGCACAAATGAGAGGAGCAGCGCGTGATTGGTTTAAACCCCTACAAGAATATCCAATCACGTATTTGGAATTTGGTCAATTATTAGTTAACCGTTATGACAGCATAGAAATATTAATGTCCTGTAAAGCACAGTTATATGGAACAATTCAAACTACCGAATCAGCGGAGTTATTCATCTTAGGAAAACGTGCCCTTTATTACCGCCTTTTTCCCCAAGGTTCAGAGAGCGAGTTAACATGTTTGACAATAACTTTATTACGCCCAGCCCTTCGACTTCGGGTCAGATTCATGCCAATTGAGAGCATAGAACGGTTAATGACCGTAACGGCTACTCTAGAAAAGGACCTAGCCGATATAGAGAAGCAGGTACCCCAGCATAGAAATCAACCCCGACGACAGGACCGGCATAGGAGAAATAAACATTTTAATACGCATTGGAATGGACCTCTCTCAAACCATGTTAGACAAAATGAGACCCCTAGACCACAACCTACTAGAAAGACAGTGCCAGTAATGTACAAATCAGTCCACGAAGCACGCTTTGATAAAGAAAGCTCAGCAGAAACCACAAATAAACGAAGCAAATACCTTAAGAAAAATCCTGACAAAGCTCCTACTGCAAGGCAGCTGGACAAAGGGAGACATAGAGCTCAACAGTCTCAGGATTTTCACCAAGAGGAAGCAGGAGTTTACGAGGTTACTGAAGCTACCTTATTTAGCCAAGTAGCTCGAGGACAGAAAAAAGTACGGCAACTAAGAAGCACCAAGTCCTTTGTAAAGTTGTTGGAGAGCAGGAAACCTGAAGATCTACTTCCTGCACAGAAGAGGTTACTGCGACGATTCACCGTCCAAGACAACCTTTTATTTAGGAAACAAGTAGCCGGAAATCGATTGGTAGTGCCCTATAACCTCTCGGCACAAGTTATTTCTGAATGTCATGTTTCACAGGACGGAACTAAACATTTATCTCTTAAGAAGACATTACGAAACATCAGAGAGCAATACTTTTGGCCTGGGATGCACAAAGATGTGGCTAGCTACGTTCAAAACTGCCATAAATGTTATGAAACAGAAAAGCAGGAACAGCCATCTGATGCCCCTTTGCCCCAAACTGCGCCAAACAGTCCCAACTTTGAAGACGAACAGCCTGAACACGACTCAGACCTTTTGAATTACCTTGAGGGTTTTGGATTCCCAGAATCCAGAGTAAGTACTGAGGTGGATATTGTGCCAGCGGTAGAAGCGATTAATAAGCCAAATCACTCTTAAGAAGAGCCAGGATCTGAGGAAGAAAAAATTCCAGAAGGATTAAAATTCGAAGCTGAGTATGCTGCTCTTAAAAAGATTGACAGCATTGTAAAAACAATTGCAGATCTTAAAGCCAGAGCAACCAGGTTCTCCGGATTTAGAAATTCCCAGGAATTTAACCGGATTGATGAAATGGTGACCCAAGCTTTCCTGACGCTAGATAGCATCGAAGCTGTAAGCTCTACAGTACGCTCCATTCGTAAGCAGCTAACTACCGAGCTGCATACCATACAACATATCCTAGAAGAGAACTCTAACTGTTAATGTTGACAATATCTGTCTATTAGAATAACCATTAGCATATTTAAATTTATTTTTTCATATTTCTATCTTTTTGTTTTTTGCTCAAACTTATCAAAGAAAATATTTCTTTTTCTTTAATCAAGTTTTCGCCTACAGAGGGGGGTGTTATGCAAACTGACCTCTCTATTTGCATATGAGTTAATGTGTGGAAACGTGGCAACGCTGTAAGCCATTTTTCGAAGCTTTTAAGCTTTAATCTTATGGAAGTTTTTTCTATTTTTCGGTTTTCTAAATAAACCAGACCCATGAGGCCCTAAATGCACATGTGTTTGCAATATTTTTTATTTTCGTCAAGAGCATTTCCTTTGTTAGTGTTGGACAGGCACTTTCACAATTTCTTGGGAATTCCGGCCATAAAACATGGTCACTACAATTGCCCTTCTTTTTTGACCGGCAAAGGCGCCCTTTTAATGGTTTATGGCCCTCGAAAGAATTTCAGACCTGTACGTGACCCAAACAATAGTTTGGTAATTAAAGCGTTTTTGCAAATATCGTTAATTGAAATTAAAATCCATGTCATAAAATGTTCCGATTTTAATTTTTTTTTTAACTTATTTCAGACTTGGACATGAGTTTTAATTCCATTACTTGCTACTATGTTTTTATGAACACCCTTTTTTACTAGTCACAAAAATAACTCCACGGTGCAGAATATTCTTTCATCTCTATATCTCTTTCTATATTATGATCTCTGGTAACGTTCTTTTGTGGTACGCTTTATATTGTGGTAACAACTTGTAGCGCCCTCTTGGTATCAGGTAATTGTTGTCTCTGTATGTCTCTGATGGCTAAATGTCATGGAGTTTTGAGCAGTTTGAGCCAATTGAACTGAATGATTTTTATTGAAATTTTCAGGCATTCCGAGACATTTATTGCCTTGATAAAAGACGATGTTTCAGCTAGCCCTATGGATATAAGTTCGATATTTGATTGGATTGGGAATAAGAATTATAATAAATTTAATGACAGGGACAACTATTTTGCAGTAATTCGACGTGAGACGTCATGACGTCACTTCCACTGGAAGTGGTCATCATTTCAAAGGTTTCCACTGCTAAAAGGGGGGGGGGGCCAAAACTGTAAAACAGGAGGGGGTCTCCATATTAGCTCGATGCTGTTCAATGAACTGTCAAGAATTGTTTATTTGAAAATTTCGGCCAATTAGAGGTGAAAAAGAAAAAACCTGAAAATATAAGATTTTATTTTTTGTCGGAAATTTTATTGTCAATGTCAACCATTTCCGTACCGCTAAAAGGGTACCGAGCAGTGCTGCCAGATCAAAAATTTCTGGAGCGGTAGATTCCGCCTATTGAAAACGGTAGATTTGGTACTGAAAACGGTAGGTACATATATTTCGATATTTGACTGACTCGAACGAGTCGACTACTGCGAATAAAATTTGATTTTGGTAGGAAACGTGAATTTTGTATAAATTTTTTAAAAATGTCTTCATTATTTTGTTGGGAAACGTTTATTGATTTTCGAATTTTGTGTAACACAACTCGAAAATCTAAAAGAAACAAACACAAAAAGTTATAGCACTCAGTAATATAACATTTTTATAATACACAACACGACGATCACAGTCTGCCTAATCTCTGCTCTGCCTAATAGTGAACACATACCTATTCTAATATTGGGTATTGCTACCTATAAGCCATTCATTTATTATTGTCGTCAAGTAGGCATTGGAAAATTAACTTTGACATTTTCATTCTATCTTCTCAACATGTGCTAAAAGGAGATAGGTATAAAAAAATTAAGGTTGAAGTGAAGGTGAAAGGTAACTACCTATATGATAAAAATAAGTGATTGGATAATATCATTGTATTATGTATGTATATAATTGTACCTACGTTATTCAGACTCAGAGTATTGTTAAGATTTTTTACACATAGCGCTATTATGATATGTGTTATGCAAACTGACCTCTCTATTTGCATATGAGTTAATGTGTGGAAACGTGGCAACGCTGTAAGCCATTTTTCGAAGCTTTTAAGCTTTAATCTTATGGAAGTTTTTTCTATTTTTCGGTTTTCTAAATAAACCAGACCCATGAGGCCCTAAATGCACATGTGTTTGCAATATTTTTTATTTTCGTCAAGAGCATTTCCTTTGTTAGTGTTGGACAGGCACTTTCACAATTTCTTGGGAATTCCGGTCATAAAACATGGTCACTACAATTGCCCTTCTTTTTTGACCGGCAAAGGCGCCCTTTTAATGGTTTATGGCCCTCGAAAGAATTTCAGACCTGTACGTGACCCAAACAATAGTTTGGTAATTAAAGCGTTTTTGCAAATATCGTTAATTGAAATTAAAATCTTATTCTCTCAGCAGATAGAGCTTTTAATTTCTGATCCTTTGATTGTAAATTCGAGCAATTAATGTCTTAATTGACTGAGCCAGGAAATTAACGGTTAATTTCAATAAAAAGCTTTAATTGTCAATTAAACTATGTCGTGTGAGGTGTCATTTTGAAGAGCATCATTTCTTCTGTCCAATGATCACATTTTCAATTTTCTTTTTCCAGCACATTTTCCAGAAAAGCTCATTTTCTGAATTTATACCCGTGCTATACGAAGCGCCATATAATCGCCACTGGTCAGGGTGGTATCGATTTTTTCGGCAGTACCTTCTCGGGGATGAGACGTACCGAGGGGGTGGCGAAAAAAAGGAAGATCTTCGAGACTCGAAAGAGAAAGACGCGATTTGAACTCGATAGAGTTACGATCTAAAAACGACGATCCAACCGGGAAGACGGAAAATTTCGAATTTTACCGCGAGAAAAGTCCTTGGCTCCGCCGTTCTGATTATCGCCAATTCGTATATTTTTTTCCCCTTTTTGAATCCCGTTTTCGTCCGCCGCGCTAATTATTTTTATCTTTAATTAGTGCCAAAACAATTACACCGCTCATTGCCCGCCTACGAAAAGTTTCGTGGAGTGTTTTTTCGGTTGTGCGACATAGTGTCAACCCACCTCTGCCCTTTTCCTGAATAGGCCATTTTCTTGCAGCTAGCGGATACTTTGCAGACGCAGGAGACTACCGGCAATTAAGTATTTGTAGAGTAGTTGTAGAAGTTGAAACTTTTAGTATATTATAGTAGTGTTGTGCTCTCCATAATATCGAGGATCCCAGCTATTGGCAGAATTCCTTTCTCTTCTACACTGCGTCGTTAGTTTAGTTTTCTTTGTTGTGTTTTTCCAAGTTAGTAAGAAATCGTGTACCCGTTAAGCACGTTTCTGGGGACCACTGAGCTTGTCGCGAAGAGTTCACGTCCGCCGCTATTTTATTTCAGATTCTGGAGAAAACTAAAAATTGTCTTTTTTAGTTTTTAATTTTATTCTTCCTTAATTACTATTCAATTAGTTTTTTTTTTTTTTTTTTTTTTTTTTTTTTTTTTTTTTTTTTTTTTTGGCTTTTTGCAGGTTTTTGTCTTAAACCATAAAACCTTGCTGGCATCTCTAAAACAATAAAATTTTACATTATTTAAATTAGCGACCTAAGGGACAATAGATCCTTTCCAAGAGTTGGGTCCCCCTTGCAGCGTGGTAAAAGAGATTTGGCGCAAGAAGATACGTTGGACTTAGAACATCCACGTAGTCGAATCTCCTCCGAAGACACGGCGGCAACACGGCGGCAGCCGCGAACACAGCCGCCCCCCACGCAACGACCACCGATTAAACGGATTATTACGGATTATCATTATTATCGGCTGGGGGGACACTGCGCGACATGGCATCCCTGGTGGGGAATTCTAGTGATTTAAATTACCTGGAGGAGGAAAACTCTAGTATTTTAAATTACCCTCGCAGTGAAGCGAGTATGGAATATGTGAGAACGACCCCAACATCTACAGAAAATAGATCGCCTCTTGAAAGGATCGACCAATTTAATTCGGGAAATAGTGATGAGCCCCACAATAACCCTTCTATCAGAAACCACGAAAATCACCTAGATGATAGTGCTAGCGTTTCGCAAATAATAGAAATTTTCTCTAACGCTATGAGCCAAATTTTACAGCGAATGGGAAACAATAATCCAGTTCCATTTAGTCGCACATTTAGCGGAAAACCTCATGAATGTCCAAAGCGTTTTTTGAGCGAACTTGAGGATTATTTTCTTCGCAACCACATCGTCAGCGATGTTGAGAAAGTTTGCACAGCAGCGGCACAAATGAGAGGAGCAGCGCGTGATTGGTTTAAACCCCTACAAGAATATCCAATCACGTATTTGGAATTTGGTCAATTATTAGTTAACCGTTATGACAGCATAGAAATATTAATGTCCTGTAAAGCACAGTTATATGGAACAATTCAAACTACCGAATCAGCGGAGTTATTCATCTTAGGAAAACGTGCCCTTTATTACCGCCTTTTTCCCCAAGGTTCAGAGAGCGAGTTAACATGTTTGACAATAACTTTATTACGCCCAGCCCTTCGACTTCGGGTCAGATTCATGCCAATTGAGAGCATAGAACGGTTAATGACCGTAACGGCTACTCTAGAAAAGGACCTAGCCGATATAGAGAAGCAGGTACCCCAGCATAGAAATCAACCCCGACGACAGGACCGGCATAGGAGAAATAAACATTTTAATACGCATTGGAATGGACCTCTCTCAAACCATGTTAGACAAAATGAGACCCCTAGACCACAACCTACTAGAAAGACAGTGCCAGTAATGTACAAATCAGTCCACGAAGCACGCTTTGATAAAGAAAGCTCAGCAGAAACCACAAATAAACGAAGCAAATACCTTAAGAAAAATCCTGACAAAGCTCCTACTGCAAGGCAGCTGGACAAAGGGAGACATAGAGCTCAACAGTCTCAGGATTTTCACCAAGAGGAAGCAGGAGTTTACGAGGTTACTGAAGCTACCTTATTTAGCCAAGTAGCTCGAGGACAGAAAAAAGTACGGCAACTAAGAAGCACCAAGTCCTTTGTAAAGTTGTTGGAGAGCAGGAAACCTGAAGATCTACTTCCTGCACAGAAGAGGTTACTGCGACGATTCACCGTCCAAGACAACCTTTTATTTAGGAAACAAGTAGCCGGAAATCGATTGGTAGTGCCCTATAACCTCTCGGCACAAGTTATTTCTGAATGTCATGTTTCACAGGACGGAACTAAACATTTATCTCTTAAGAAGACATTACGAAACATCAGAGAGCAATACTTTTGGCCTGGGATGCACAAAGATGTGGCTAGCTACGTTCAAAACTGCCATAAATGTTATGAAACAGAAAAGCAGGAACAGCCATCTGATGCCCCTTTGCCCCAAACTGCGCCAAACAGTCCCAACTTTGAAGACGAACAGCCTGAACACGACTCAGACCTTTTGAATTACCTTGAGGGTTTTGGATTCCCAGAATCCAGAGTAAGTACTGAGGTGGATATTGTGCCAGCGGTAGAAGCGATTAATAAGCCAAATCACTCTTAAGAAGAGCCAGGATCTGAGGAAGAAAAAATTCCAGAAGGATTAAAATTCGAAGCTGAGTATGCTGCTCTTAAAAAGATTGACAGCATTGTAAAAACAATTGCAGATCTTAAAGCCAGAGCAACCAGGTTCTCCGGATTTAGAAATTCCCAGGAATTTAACCGGATTGATGAAATGGTGACCCAAGCTTTCCTGACGCTAGATAGCATCGAAGCTGTAAGCTCTACAGTACGCTCCATTCGTAAGCAGCTAACTACCGAGCTGCATACCATACAACATATCCTAGAAGAGAACTCTAACTGTTAATGTTGACAATATCTGTCTATTAGAATAACCATTAGCATATTTAAATTTATTTTTTCATATTTCTATCTTTTTGTTTTTTGCTCAAACTTATCAAAGAAAATATTTCTTTTTCTTTAATCAAGTTTTCGCCTACAGAGGGGGGTGTTATGCAAACTGACCTCTCTATTTGCATATGAGTTAATGTGTGGAAACGTGGCAACGCTGTAAGCCATTTTTCGAAGCTTTTAAGCTTTAATCTTATGGAAGTTTTTTCTATTTTTCGGTTTTCTAAATAAACCAGACCCATGAGGCCCTAAATGCACATGTGTTTGCAATATTTTTTATTTTCGTCAAGAGCATTTCCTTTGTTAGTGTTGGACAGGCACTTTCACAATTTCTTGGGAATTCCGGCCATAAAACATGGTCACTACAATTGCCCTTCTTTTTTGACCGGCAAAGGCGCCCTTTTAATGGTTTATGGCCCTCGAAAGAATTTCAGACCTGTACGTGACCCAAACAATAGTTTGGTAATTAAAGCGTTTTTGCAAATATCGTTAATTGAAATTAAAATCTTATTCTCTCAGCAGATAGAGCTTTTAATTTCTGATCCTTTGATTGTAAATTCGAGCAATTAATGTCTTAATTGACTGAGCCAGGAAATTAACGGTTAATTTCAATAAAAAGCTTTAATTGTCAATTAAACTATGTCGTGTGAGGTGTCATTTTGAAGAGCATCATTTCTTCTGTCCAATGATCACATTTTCAATTTTCTTTTTCCAGCACATTTTCCAGAAAAGCTCATTTTCTGAATTTATACCCGTGCTATACGAAGCGCCATATAATCGCCACTGGTCAGGGTGGTATCGATTTTTTCGGCAGTACCTTCTCGGGGATGAGACGTACCGAGGGGGTGGCGAAAAAAAGGAAGATCTTCGAGACTCGAAAGAGAAAGACGCGATTTGAACTCGATAGAGTTACGATCTAAAAACGACGATCCAACCGGGAAGACGGAAAATTTCGAATTTTACCGCGAGAAAAGTCCTTGGCTCCGCCGTTCTGATTATCGCCAATTCGTATATTTTTTTCCCCTTTTTGAATCCCGTTTTCGTCCGCCGCGCTAATTATTTTTATCTTTAATTAGTGCCAAAACAATTACACCGCTCATTGCCCGCCTACGAAAAGTTTCGTGGAGTGTTTTTTCGGTTGTGCGACATAGTGTCAACCCACCTCTGCCCTTTTCCTGAATAGGCCATTTTCTTGCAGCTAGCGGATACTTTGCAGACGCAGGAGACTACCGGCAATTAAGTATTTGTAGAGTAGTTGTAGAAGTTGAAACTTTTAGTATATTATAGTAGTGTTGTGCTCTCCATAATATCGAGGATCCCAGCTATTGGCAGAATTCCTTTCTCTTCTACACTGCGTCGTTAGTTTAGTTTTCTTTGTTGTGTTTTTCCAAGTTAGTAAGAAATCGTGTACCCGTTAAGCACGTTTCTGGGGACCACTGAGCTTGTCGCGAAGAGTTCACGTCCGCCGCTATTTTATTTCAGATTCTGGAGAAAACTAAAAATTGTCTTTTTTAGTTTTTAATTTTATTCTTCCTTAATTACTATTCAATTAGTTTTTTTTTTTTTTTTTTTTTTTTTTTTTTTTTTTTTTTTTTTTTTTTTTTTTTTTTTTTTTTTGGCTTTTTGCAGGTTTTTGTCTTAAACCATAAAACCTTGCTGGCATCTCTAAAACAATAAAATTTTACATTATTTAAATTAGCGACCTAAGGGACAATAGATCCTTTCCAAGAGTTGGGTCCCCCTTGCAGCGTGGTAAAAGAGATTTGGCGCAAGAAGATACGTTGGACTTAGAACATCCACGTAGTCGAATCTCCTCCGAAGACACGGCGGCAACACGGCGGCAGCCGCGAACACAGCCGCCCCCCACGCAACGACCACCGATTAAACGGATTATTACGGATTATCATTATCGGCGGGGGGGGGGACACTGCGCGACATATGATAATAGCTTATCAGATATTTGTTTTTTGTTTCCTTTACTAATATTTCCGAATATTCTAATTACGGTAGATTTTAAGGTCTCTGCGGTAGAACGGTAGACGGACTCTCAAAACGGTAGGGCTACCGCAAAAACTGGCAGCACTGGTACCGAGTAATAATAGTGATCCAGGCAGATATATTCACGTATAAAATAGAGATAGAAACATAAACATCATGAGTCACGTCACAATAAATTAAAATTGCGGAGTTGGCAACGCTGGCTGAACTTCTGTCACTGTCACATTTGTCATTGTATACGTGTGTCTGTGTGTGTGTGTCATCAAACGTTTTTTATTGTTTGGAAAGTTATGGAATTTGTCATTTGATAAAATAGAAATATGTAAATAACTACTGTTTGTCTACAGAAGGTAATTAATTTTATTGAATTATGTGGAGGATTAGATCAGATAAATGATTTAGATTAAAGTTTATCATGTCAAGAAGTCGGAGTCGAAATGGGATATGTACTATATCATTGTTTTACAGATGTGAATTGTGAACTACTAAAGATGGTCCCAAATTTAGACAATGACACCTGTTTAATTCAAAAAAAGAATACCACCGTCATAACAAATGCCTATGAAGGTATCCCGGAAACGTTAATTTTCAACATCATAGCATGGATAATCCTGATACCACTCTTTGCGCTTTTACGAAACAGAGCTTGGGACTATGGAAGATTAGCCCTGGTACATACGGAAAAATGGACTCAGTTGTTCTACAAGAACACTGATGATGCAGTCGCTGTGGAAGAAACCAGTGCTGATGTGTCATTACTTCCCGACACAGGTTGCTCGTGGTTTCCCTCTATCTTCCGCATAACAAAGAGTAAGATATATGCAAGATGTGGCCCAGACGCCTTGCACTACCTGTCCTTTCAGAAACATTTAATTATCCTGTTGGCTATAATAACTGTGTTTTCAATTGGTGTCATATTGCCAGTTAATTTCCAAGGAACCCTTGAAGGTAACTTTTACAAGTTTTTATCAATCCGATTACCTATAGTGTTGTCATTACATGTTTTTTTATGCAGACTTGATTAGTTTTCATATCATTCTTCTGAAATATGAGGATTTACTAATGTACAAGTAGGCAAAATAATGAATTGTGTTGACTCATTCATGTTATCCATGATACTAAAGAAGTGTGAATATGCAGAAAATGTTTGAATGAATGACTTTAGGGGTAATCTGTGCGTTGCAAATGATCTTGTGCAGGGTTTCCATTTGTTGTAACTGTGGAGTATTAGAAGTTATAGGTAGATATGGAGTTGTCTCATTGTGTGCTTAATATTCGAGAATCTAATGTTGACAGTGACAGAAAATCTTTTGCCATCTTTGTTTTTTAGTTACCAGGTATCATTTAGAATTTGGAAATGGTTTAAATGAATATTAGACCAGTTTTTTAAGCTGAATCTACTAAATATAGTTTGGCACTATAACTTAGCTTAGCCTTAAAATCAAGAAGTATTTGCAATAATACAACCTAAATATACTACGTTCATTTATTTTTTTAGTCATTATAGAGTGATCTGATTATAAAGAAAATGGACACCTACAAAAAGTGCAACTAAATTTTCTTTAATAACCTGACTATATTTTCTTATACAGAGTAATGCATAATGTATGGATCATAATTGAGTAACTATAGATTCTGCATGTGAATTTAATATAATTTAGCCAAACATGCCTTAGTAAAATGTTCTCTGTTTCAATATATCTTCAGGGTGTTAAAAAGATTAAGAGCCAAAATTTATATTGTGAGATAATTACTTATCTCTGTCATGTTGATCTGTCAGAGTAACCTTGGAACTTCTCTCAACAAGATTTGAAGCATTCTAATAGATTTTCTTCTATGGCGAAATAATTCTATATGACACTCTACAAACATGGCAGTTTAATAAACCTAAAGGGCCCCACAGACTTCGGTTTTTTTACACGGTTTTGAATGAACATTTAAAACCATGCGGTTTTGGAATGGCACGGCAAAGCACCCACACATTTCGTACTTTTTTCTCAGTTATTTTTTACTGTTTAACCCTGCAGTTGCAGTAATGAATTAAAAAAATTAAAAAAATTATTTAATAAACAATATAATAATAATTATTAAAAAAACTTAAAAAGCAGTGATGGCGGTAGTAACAAAAAACGAACAGAATTTGTTACTGACATTGAAACAATTTAGTAAGTTTACATTATACAAGTTATACCGACTTGCGTGCGCTCGTGCTTGCTAAAAAAACTGTATGTGTATATACCCACACACTACGGGGCGGAACGAACAGGCTGAACCGTACGGGTAAATATCTGTCCGCGACAGATTTGGAACGTACGAAAATATCTGGAACAAACGCACCCACACACTGTCGGTTTAGAACGAACGGGTTGGAACGTTTGCTCAATACCGTGTAACATAACCGAAGTCTGTGGGGCCCTTAACAGTACTTGACTGCTCAGTTGCCAAGGTTACAGAGTGGGTAGCCAATAGAAATTAATTCCTCGCCTCAAAGGATAATATTGAGTTGCAGCTTACATTTATTTAACCTAACTAGACCCACTAGGTTAGAGTTGTTTTATTAGCTGCTGGTAATTTTAGCAGGATTACAATTTTCACTCAGATGGGAAAACTGGCCAATGGTCTGCACCCATGCTTAAACGATTTGTCATAGTATTGTTTGTATTGTATTGTATTCAATGTGAGTGGACTTACACAGTCCTCCACCGCGTTCTGCGGTCTATTGTGGCTCACTCGGAGGGTTACCAGTAAGGTTTGCCCCTGCTAGCTCCACTAGTTGTCACCCATTATGTCCAGACTGAAGAATTTCTGGAGTTCAGCCTTGACCAGAGAGTATGGGACTCCGAGTGCCGGCTCCAGGTCTACAAATGCAAAGCCCGCCGCCCTCCTAGCTAGAGAGTCGGCCCTCTCATTGCCTTCGTGAGTGCCTTCTTGAAAATGCAGGTCCAAATTAAGAAAAAAAAGTCGAAAAAATAGAAAATGTAAACCTTTCAGAGAAAATGGGAACCAGTTGCCAGGAGATTAATTTGTGAGGCCTTAGGCTCTGTTGCTCTATTTTATTGCAACTGTTCTATCTTTTACTGATATTTCTCATCCATTTGTAGGGCCTCTAAATGTTTTGTCATATCAATTTCTGTCAGAGCACCTACGAAACTTTCTCAATAACATTTTGAGCATATTAACCCATTAACGTCTGAAGTTTTAAATTTCTATTGTATGTTTTCTTTTCACTTTTATTTTGTTCATTTTGACTTGATAACACATAAAAAATGATTTTTTGTAAAAAAAAAAGTATGGATTTTGAAGAAAATGGGTGGGTCCATATGGAACCGCTAGACGCGTTATTAGTGAAATTGAATTATTTAGTAATACAATGTTTCATTATTTTTGAACAATTTATGTCGGTAATTTTATACATTTATGTCTATTTGACGTGAAACTCTTTAAAGCAGTTAATGCAAAGTCCAACTTGACATTTGAAACACATTGTTCTCCCTTTATTCGAACAATCTGCTGCGGCACACCACTTCCTTTTACCATCTGGAACTGGGATTATGTAATGCTCAACCTTGTCCTTCCGGATAGCAGCAGCCGGAGAAGATAGCCGGATAACAATAATATTCCTAAGAATACTCGTAGTTCGTCTACAGAAATTTGAGGATCAGAATTATTTGTAAATATAGCATAGTTGGTGGTCTCTTTTTGTATCGCCAACAACTACTCATCCGAAAAAAAGCATTCGAATAATTGAACTGGGTCCATTTCATTATATCGAGAATAGTCACTATCTGGGAATGGAAGCTGAGAAAACTGTAAATCTGCGTTTTTGTAATATGTGAAAGATTGTGCTTCCGTATCTAATAGTTTGAAATTATTTGTGCTTTTAGAAGCTTGCTGAGGTATATTACTAAAATCTGCCTCTAACTGAGGTAATCTAGGATCATCTTCAGGCACACTTTCATTATTGGCAAAACGAATTTCCACTCCCGCGGCAAGCTTGCGCTTACTCAAATTGTCCGCAAAACCCCCTTCCTCATCGTCGGCGGAGTCCCCATCAGTTAAAATCTCACTCGCAGGAGGCTCTATAAATATGTCTCATCTCAGCTTCATTGTCAGAAGCATACTCTAAATCTAGTACTTCCTGAAGACTCAACCCCCTCGTATTGCTTATGAAACTTTGCAGCATGGCGCCTAGTGGTCCCATATGGGACCATCGACATTTATTCCCTAATTTACAAAAAATCGCCATATTTTCTCAAACTTTAAGGAAACATATCTAAAATATTAACTTTCTAGCAACTTTTTTTGATATTCGTTATCTGAATATAATATAAACAATACGTAAAAAAAAATGCTTACACTAGTCGGAAATCCATGTTCTAAAAATATAACCAACTCAAAAGCCTGGCACTATCACTTCTATCGCTAAATTAGCATGAAAACCCTTTTCTTCAAGTCGCCAGCCCTTCTCCTAAATAATAGACGTAAACAATAACGAATCCGATCAACCTCAGCTACACGGTTAAGTTAAAACAGGAGGAGGATTTACTGGGCCCATATGGTCCCGCTAGGCGCTAATGGGTTAATGGATTTTCCTCGTTAGTTTAAGGTAGTCGTGTATTCTATAGAACAAGCCTAGAAAAACGTTTACTAAACCTTGACACGGCTTGACAGCACGGTTACCTAGGAGACCGTCTCTGTAACCAATGTCGTCATGGATGTACAATTAAACGTCGAAACGATGTATAATTATACGTCGAAACGTGGGCCTTTTTTTCGAGTTATAAGGGTGTTTCAATGTCATAGAATGTATCGTTTTTTGGTATCGGAAAATGTCTAGTATCGGCCGATATCCGTTCCTGAATATCGGTATTGGCCCAACCCTAAATTCGTGGCATTCGTTACTACATGAAAATTAGTAACTGTATAATTTCTAACTTTCAGTTATTACAAATTTATTACTGAGCGCGTACTTCCAAATAATAGTAATGACTTACCACATATTACTCAACATTCTTCAGGTTTTATTAAGAAAATCTAAACTGATCTTTCCTGTTTCAGGTAACAAGACGCGTTTTGGACACACTACTTTAAGTAACTTGGGTCCTTCATCTCACTACCTCTGGGTTCATGTTTTTGCCAGTTTGTGTATGGTCCCGTTGACCATCATAATCATGAAGAAGTGTTCAGGAAAAAGCCCCAGTTCGTCAGCGTTGTCGTCAAGCACTCTCATGGTAATACACATTTCTAAACAACACCGTAATATTGAAGATATCAAAAATTATTTCGCCGTTCGGTATCCTCAGGTAGAGGTTATAGATGTCCAGCTTACTTATAAAGTTAAAAAGTTAATGGAATTAGAAAAGTTGCGCAATAAAGTGCACGAGGCGATAGTGTATTGTACAGAGTGTAGCCTTAGAAATAAAGAACCGCTTAAGCTTCAACCGAGAGGTTGCGTATGCTGTTGTCCATGGAAGACTGTTGACGCCTTAGAATATTATAGAAGAGAAGAACAGCGGTTAAATGAGTTGGTATTGTCAGAAAGGCGGAACACACTTTTGAGTCCTCTCGGTATCGCATTTGTTACGGTGGGAAACCAGGATATGGCTAATTATGTTATTAGCTCTTTTCAGCCTGGGACCCTCAGGCACTGGAACATCATTCAAGCACCCACTCCTGCTGATATTAATTGGGAAAACTTAGAAATTTCCTATAGGAATTGGTACTCTAAAGCGATAATCATCAACTTTCTACTGTTTATAGTCCTCTTTTTCTTAACATCACCTATCATATTCCTTAACACCTTTAATCAAATTAATCAAGCCAATGGAGATTTTTTTTACAAATTAAGTCCACTGGTTTCTCAGTTTTTCCCAACCTTACTTCTGCTATCCATGTCGGCTCTAATGCCTGTTTTAGTGGCCTATACGGACGAGTGGATGTCTCATTGGACAAAGTCCAAACAGAATTTTTCCGTCATGTTTAAGGCATTTTATTTTTTACTTTTCATGGTGTTGATTTTACCTTCATTAGGATTGACTAGTGCGGCAGCGTTAGTTCAATGGACTTTAGAAAATGATACGCTTCGTTGGAGATGTGTTTTTCTAGCTGACAAGGGCGCATTCTTCGTCAATTACGTTATTACTTCGGCCTTCATAGGCACTGCCTTAGAATTGTTGAGATTTCCCGAGTTGGCGATGTACGTTTTGAGACTGTCGCTAATGAAGTCGGAGGCAGAGAAAATAAGCGTTAGAAGGGAAATTTTATCAGAGTTTCAATTTGGAATTCATTATGCTTGGACCCTGTTGATCTTTACAATCAGTACCGTGTACAGTCTATCTTGTCCTTTAATAACCCCATTCGGCCTGCTGTATTTAGGTTTCAAACATTTGGTAGATAAGTACAATATATATTACGTCTACAAACCTATCGCTATGTCAACAGAGGGACAACATATACATGCAGGTGCTGTTAAAATGGTACGTATAGCTATAGTTATGTGCCAGATAATACTAACTGCGTTCTTCTTCATCAGAGACAGCGGGGGCATGAACGAAATGACTTATGTCATGATTATAGGCATATTTGTCACTATTGGTTGTTTCTTTTTCCTTAGCCCCTTTCCTACCTGTACCCCAGTTTCGAAAAAATCACATTTATCCTCCCAAAAAGAACAGTATATAGCCCCTGTGTTACTTAGCTCTAGTAGTATTGAAAATAGTATTGTGGATAGATCTTCTCCGGCGCTGTACGGGTCTGCTAATCAAAGTGTAGTCATTCCTGAAACAGGTTCCAGTAACGCTTGAATTCGCTGGGAGAGTACCAATTCTTCTGCCAATACTTTTCGAAGCTTTAATTATGCCTTGTTTTACCACAGAGTTAACTATTGTTTATTTTTATGGCCATTTGCTGAAATGTTCAAAGACGGAATAAAATAATCTGTTTTCTCTTTACTGTGAATGATTTATGACTGGTGAACCTGAACACTTAACCGCACATTTAACTTTTTCGTTTATGGGTTAGTTTTTTTTTTCTAAAATAATAATATGAGTTAATACATAACGAACTCTTAACTTCCAAATGCATACTGAGTTATTCACGTGTTGGTAAACCAATAATAAACATATGTATAGGTATTATATAATGTTAAGATCTATTTCTGTTTTTTTTTTAATTTTGATTATTGTTAAAACTTGTTATTCTGTTTTAGATGTTAACGATTCTGTAAAAAAAAAACATCACAACTCAACAAAAAGTGCAATTGGTGTGAATAAATTATCACCCTAATTCGTTATAAGTAGGTTCCTACTAATATTTTGATACTAGGACGTTTTTTTTATTTATTAGCTTGAAAATAAGGGAATATACATTGGGCTGTGCATCACAAAATCATCCTTATTCTGTTTTTAGTAAAGTTTAGAGTTATGATAAAAAAATCCCATTGGTTTATGATACCTGTCGCTGTTAACGTACATGTTGATTTTAGGATGCATATTATTTATGTCAGATTTCTGTCCAATTGTATTCCTTTACTATATTGTTTTGTTGTTTGTGAACCATTCTGTGAGGTAGTAGGGGCTGAATCTTTGTAAATATTGTTACCCAACTTGCTGTAAGTAGGTTATGACTCGGTGCACCTATTAGAGATATTTATTACCTATCCAAGATATTTATTTTGTAATATAGCCTCTAACTTTGAATGCTGTATTTTTTTTTGTTGCGGTTTGGCTACGATGATCGAATTTTATTTAGTGTAAAATTACCTTGAGAAACCCTTTGGAAATTTATTTTGAAAGATAAATATACTTTAACTGTTCAGAACAAGGGACACTAGTGCGAGGAGGTAAATTTTCTATGGCGGAGGCGCAAGATTAGTTGCAATTTTAAAAGTATAAATTTTCGTTTGAAATCCCTAATTTTTCGACCAAAATCAGGATCTCAGGTATCAGGATCACAGAAGTCCGAGCAGGTAAATTTTTTCTATAAAAATGGCGGAGGCGCAAGAATAGTTGCAATTTAAAAATATAAATGTTCGTTGGAAATCCCTAATTTTTCGACCAAAATCAGGATCACAGAAGTGCGAGGAGGTAAATTTTTGCTACCAACATGGCGAAGGCGCAAGAATAGTCTGCAAGTTTAAAAGTATAAATTTTCGTTCGAAATCCGTAATTTTTCGACCAAAATCAGGATCTCAGGTATCAGGATCACAGAAGTGTGAGGAGGTAAATTTTTGCTACCAACATGGCGAAGGCGCAAGAATAGTCTGCAAGTTTAAAATATAAATTTTCGTTCGAAATCCGTAATTTTTCGACCAAAATCAGGATCTCAGGTATCAGGATCACAGAAGTGCGAGGAGGTAAATTTTTGCTGTAAACATGGCGAAGGCGCAAGAATAGTCTGCAAGTTTAAAAGTGTAAATTTTCGTTCGAAATCCGTAATTTTTCGACCAAAATCAGGATCTCAGGTATCAGGATCACAGAAGTGCGAGGAGGTAAATTTTCTATAAGAATGGCGGAGGCGCAAGAATAGTTTGCAAGTTTAAAAAGTATAAATTTTCGTTTGAAATCGCCAATTTTTCGACCAAAATGAGGATCTCAGGGATCAGGATCACAGAAGTGCGAGGAGATAAATTTTTCTATAAAAATGGCGGATGCGCAAGAATAGCTTTTTTTTTCGTTTCAAATACGTAATTTTTCCACGAAAATTAGGATTTCAGGTATCAGGTCCCAAAGCTGTTAAAGCACAAAAAAGCATAATCATTTTTCTACCAAGTATTTATTTAAAAAAACGTGTAACATAAATACATCTGAAAAACTCATCGTTCCTGGATCCTAATTAAGCATGATAAAACAAGTAAGTGTTCGCCTTTTTTTACAATATATAGAGGAAACATGTTAACTTATAGTGGAATAGCTATAGAGTTCTAAAAAATAATTCTATTTATGGTTACAAAACAAAGAAATTAAAATTAAAAAATATTTACAAAATAAAATTAGTTTTGGGCCATTGAATCGAACGGAATTAAATAAAACTTCTCGACTAAATACTAAGTAGGCAGGTATAGAGCTCTCTAAACGTCAACTTTGAACGGTGATCCAGGAATATGATCGTCGCCCCATTTAACCATTATTAAATATTCTCCTTTATCTCTTATCATGTAATTCACCTCATACAAATTACGTCCCTTATGCTTAATAAACACCTCATCGCACGGTCCCTTTGGTCCGTGAACTCCTACAAAGAGTATATTTGCACCTGGAACAAAAAAAATTTTATAAAAACTGTTTAATCTCTCGTTTTTTGATAATTTGTCCTTTGGGCGCTAAGCCAAAAAAGTGATTTTTTAAATTTACTGACACACAGTTCGCATTTCTCCTATGAATATGAATTACTATAATAATTGTTCGATAATTTTAGACTTCGTGTGTGTGATTTCCCCTATTGATGCGCTCTGACGATAAAATTACGTCATGGGTACCTTAAAAATGGCGGACTTCCGGCCGCCAAAGAACGAGACCATTTACGAACATATCGGAATTTAGCTTTGTCCATATCTCCTAGGTCATTGCTCATCTCGCGGAATGTCAACTGACAGCTGAAATTTTCCGAAACGTAAAGATCAACTTTAAAGGCTTAGGCTAAGGAAAATCTGCCGAAAATCCGGGAAAACTGTATGGTATGTGAAAATTTGAACAATTCTAGGAAGATTATTGGCAAAAAGCCCGGTCATCGAGAACGTTTTCGCAAAGACTGGCCGATTTGAAAATTTTGCGTCGGAATTCATGTCGAAAGCACGTTCCGTAATTCCGATTTACTTGGATCAAAGACTTCCGGTTTTCCTGACCTATGTAGAGTTGCAACGCGAATATAAAAATGTAGACAAAACAAAAACGTCTCATTAACATGGCCGTCGTGACGTAAGCGATTAAACAGTGACATCTTTGAATCGATTAAAGTTAGAAAGCTAAAATTTGGTATGTAGCTTACTTAAAGTACGATAAAACGTTTCATCAGTTCGACCGATGTACGCCATCATCAGGCATTTATTGACGATGTCATCACGCTTACATGGGAGAAATATAGTAGGTAACGTCATATTTAGGGTACTATTGATAGTACATGGTTCAAATTTGAATGGTAGGTGCCTAAAGGAATACCATTAATTGTAAAATTGCTGACATGGCTACGATAGCTGAGTTACGTGAATCTATAATTTGGAGAACCGTTTATGGTTTGTGGGTGAAATTTGGATAATAGGTACCTACGGAAGTACCATTAATTTTAAAATAGCTGGCACAGCTATCATAGTTACGGTAGCTAGGTTACAGCTGTCTTCCACCGCGACCTGCGGTCTATTGTGGCTCGCTCGAAGTGGTACCAGCAAGGCTTGCCCCTGCTAGTTCCACTAGTTGTCACCCGTTATTCCCAGACCCTCAACGAATCTGATGAGTCTCTCGGGCTACACTGCGTTTGCATCTTGAGGTTCAATGATCGTGTTTCCGAACAGTGAGTGGGAATAGCCGGGCAGTCACATATTACGTGCTCACCTGTCTCGTCCTCCAAGCACAGCCGACACTGCGTCTCGTCGGACAGTCCGAATTTGTACATGTGATATCTTAGGTGGCTATGTCCTGGGTACTGCAGTAGCCACTCTGATTTGTCTCTTATTTAGTCTGAGGAATGTTTGGACTTTTGCCCTCCCTGTTCCCGTGATACATTTTTTGGAGTGTGATAGTCCGGGTAGGTTCTCCCACCAATCCTGGGACTTGGCATTGCTCAATTTCTGGAGTTCAGCCTTGAACAGAGAGTATGGGAGTCCTAGTGCCGGCTCCGGGCCTACGAATAGCCCGCCGCCCTCAGCTAGAGAGTTGCCTTCGTGTCTCATTGCCTTCGTGACCACGATGGCCCGGGATCCATACCAATGTGACGCTGATCTCCTGCGATTGGGTATTAAGAGGCCTGTGGAAGTTCCAAACAGTTTTGGAATTGCAGCGTAAAGCCATAAGCGCTGCCCGACTATCCGAGCAGATCTTTGTTGATCTATTGTGTCCTCCCTCCTCTAATAGGTGTCGGGCACAAAGTTCAATGGCATGTATCTCTGCCTGAAACACTGTGGTGGTTCGGCCCAGGCTCTCTGCTATGCAGATGCCATCCGATCTCCCGTACACTCCGGAGCCAGCCCCTTCGTCGGTTTTGGATCCGTCCGTGTAACAGGTACTTCCTCCAGTTGTAGATCTTCACCTCGTTCGCCCCAGTCTGCCCGTGAGGGAACCTTGACGACGTAGCGAGTGTCCAATGTACGTTTTGATGCCATTAGGTCGAAGGCCATGTTCAATACCGCAAGGCCTTCCAAGCCAGCCTGGGCATTGTTGGTCCCACCCCCACCATCCAATTGCTGCGGTTCGTCATTTCTTGCAGCCGGTATGTCGTCTTCATTGAGTCTCGTTCCAGTAGTATTGGAAGAGGAAGCAGGTCGAGCTTGCGCTCCATGGCTGCCGTGGGCGTTGTTCTCATTGCCCCCGTGATGCAGAGACATATTTGCCTTTGCAGAGAGGACAGTTTAGCTTTGATGGAGCTCTGTCTGCCCTTTCTATACCAAACTATGGCCCCATACTTGATTATCGGTCTTATTACCGTCACGTATAGCCACATAGTTTGTTGGGGTCCCATCCCCCATGACTTGCCGCACAGGTTCTTGCACGACCATAGGAAGAGCTGTGCCCTCTCTCCTAACGGTACGAGTCACATGTGGGGGTCCATGTGACTGATTTGTCCAGGATGACCCCTAGAAATTTTACTTCGTTGGTAAACGGGATTGTCGTCCCGAATAAAGATGGCAATGGTAGGCTTTCCTTATGTAAAATTCGCTAAAAATAGCATTTCGAAAAATCCAAGATAGCTGCCGCGGAAAAAGTGGTTAAATGGTGATATCTCCGGAAAGGGTTTGAGTTAGGTGGCTGAAGCTTGTATGTAGCTTCCTTATGGGGATAGCTAAAAGTTGAAACCTTTTAGAGGGTCATAATGGTTCCATTTGCTAATATGCATAGATAATTGATTTTTTTTTGCTGCAACGACATTGTGGCAATAGAACCCTAAATCCAAACATATCGGACGTTTCGACTTTTTCCCTACTATAGGCCATCGTCATGCTTTTACATGCATGTATGTATGTGTTTCGCATAAGAAAACCATTTCCAATGCATTTTATATGGGAGGCATATAGACACATTGATATTTAGGGGTTCCATTGATGGCACACGGTTCAAACTTAGATTCATGGTATCTACCGGGACTACCATGAATTGTAAAAGAGCTGACATAGCTACGATTGCTAAGTTATGTTATAAATTAGAGAATAGGTACGGGGGTGCGTATGTACGGGGATGCCATGAATTGTAGTATTTATTAGGTAAAAATCCAAGATGGCCGGTGAGAAAAAAGTGGTTAAATGGTGATATCTTCGGAACCGTTAGAGCTACGACGCTGAAATTTGGTAAGTAGCTTCTTCATGGGTTGAGGTAAAACACACAATGGGTGGGAACCTTCCCGTGGGTACTAATGGTCCAGTTCGCTTAAGTTTTTGTAATTGGCAAATAATATGTGATAAATGGAACCCTACTATAATACCCGTGTTGCTATGTTACATGAATTCTAATCATTCTTTTCCCATTGTTCATACACTTATGACTACGAACTAAAGTATTTTCGACGTTTTGATATTTCAGCTACTTTTAGACATCATCAGGATGGACCATGATTTCATGGTACATAATCGGGTAATTCCTAAACTATAGGCGCACGCGGTTTAAAATAAAAAAAGGTGTCAGAGCAAACCATAAACAAACCAACTCATATTTCTGCTGACTAATTTGTCTTCCTGAAGCACTTAATAATAAAGAAAAATTTATTGCCCCCGTAATCCAATCTTACCTGCATCTTGGGCTGCTACCGTAAATTGGTTCTGTTTCCCCAAATAAGCCTTCTTCAAACCCATTCCTTTCGACTGCACCTTCGAAGCATCGCTTTTAAAGTGCGGTAGCACAGGGCCCTTGTGATTAGCTGCCTTTCCCACCTTCGACACGGTTTCTACCACCACCGAGGAGGATTCTTGACCACCAATGTCAGCCACTTTTGCGTCTCCTAGATCACACGAACATATACGATATTTGCGTAGTTTGAATTTTGTTTTTGGAGCCATACCTTTACTGGTTACTTTAAAAGGTGAACCCACTATGTGAATATTGTTGTACTTTATGCTAATGTAATAGTCTCCAGGGGCAATTGGCGTGTACCTAACTTTGTAACCTTCTTCTACATCCGTGCAATCCATGGAGACTTTGCTAGGTCCATCGATGTTTACGGCAAGCGTGCCTGCGCCTGCGTTTACGGTGTCTACGATGAAGTCGGTCTTCACTCCTGAGAAGAAGAGACAATAGATACTTTAGTCATACATTTTTTTCCTATTATGTTACTAAGCAGGTACCTGTCTTCACTTCCTTGTTCAATCCGTTTCCTTGAGCATGTACGGCCGCAGGATCAGCAGTGTCTTTTCCAACTTTAACACTGAAAGGTGAGCCAGGAATATGCACTCCATTGAACTTGGCGTGGATTTTGTGAACTCCATTTTCACGAGGCATAAACCGGACAGAATATTCTTCCATGTCGATTATTTGTACAAAGCAGTCGTCTTCATGGCCTGACGGGCTAATAATCTGCAAAAGAACTATAGAAACATGTTCACATTTTACCAAGGAAAATTACCTTTGCATCCAAGTCGCCTTTGGCACCATTCCTCCGAACAATAAATTGCGAGGGTTTGTCTGCCTGGATGTAACCCTCGGGGAATTGTGCTACTTCTAAGAGATGCGCATCGCCAACCGCAGGCGAAATGTACACTTTGAATGGTGAATCGGGAACGTGTTCATCGTTGAATTTCAATCCAATTCTGTATTCGCCTGCAAAAAATTTGGCTATAAATATTTTGGATTTTTAGTGATAGTCGTTTCGTTAAAATAACTCAAAATGAAAATGAGTAAAAGGTGTCAAATACCGAGCTTAAACATAAACGTTTCGTTGCAAATAAAAACACCTCAAATTGTCATGTTCCCGTGACAAACTGCTAATTAGCACTCGTTTTTTTGGCAAAAAATTCTTGCTACTTAGCATATATTGTCACGTCAATCATAAAGCGACGACATGATCTATTGTTTCCCGCCATGGTAAGTGAAGTTTACCACACTAATAACAACGCAATCGGAATGTTACTTAAATTTTGTTAATTCAGGCCTAAGATCGTCCTGCTTGGTTCAAATAAATTAAATCCATTTGAAAGCTGTTTGGGTTGAAATATCTTGGTACAAAACTGCCATAAATGATTGTGTCGGAAGTTGCTTACCAAATGAACTGAATAGGAAAAAACCCGCACAGCTGATAGTACAGTAAGCAATAGTCTTCTGCAACCCTTTGAAGATGCACCATACGATATGCATCACGAAACGAATTTTTTTTAACTTCTATTGTCTTTCCTGATTTTCTTTTACAATACATTTTGAGCGAGACTTTCAATGTTATCCATCCTCGATATGAAGTGAAACTGATATTCACCCCGAGACTACACTCTGCTGACTACCCACGCTCCTGTGGGATGATCATTGGTCTCACCTGCCACCTGTCTCACTTTTTTCATGTCTTTCTATTATTGTTTTACCATGTTACGTTTAACTTTTTGTTCATTAATTTTTTTTATCAATAAGACAGCGGGGATTAAAATAACAGAATTGACTGACCTCAAAGTAGTTGAAAATGAGGGGTTACTTGAGTATAGATTATCATTAAAACTAAAAAAGGATTTTTTAAACGGAGTTAGGGAAATCCGGATTTTAGACATAATATGTAAAGTACTGTATTGTTTTAGAAGTTTTTATAAACTTCTCGAAAACAATATATTCATTGTGAATTCTCGTTTAATTTATAAATCACAAAAGAGATACATTTTTTTTTGTATATCATACTATGTTGGCGATGATTAAAATCTGATAACATAATTGAGTTACTGAGCACAAAGTAGCTGAAAATGACGAGTAACTTGGCCCAGAATCTAAACATTAATAAGTAAAGTACTAGTTTTTTTTTCAATTTTTATACACCTTCTAAAACACATTCATTGTGAATTTTTAAATCTCAAAAAAATCAGTTTTTCTTTGAAAATTAAAAAACTATAGACAATATCTCAGGCCATGACAGCGATGAATAAAATCTGATAACAGAATTCAGTACTGAACTCAAATTAGCTGGAAATGAGGTGTTACTTCACCAGGTTATCAGCAAAACTAAAAAGCTTTATCAAAGGCGATGAGGCAATAAGCGAAGTGATTTCTCATGCTTCCCCACGTTGACTGGTTCGACTGTGGTGCGCTCCGTGGTATTTATTCCCCCGCCGTCGCGCTGCCGTAGAGGGACTGGGGTGGGGGTAGAAGTGGCGAAGGGTTTCGGCGCACTTGAAGTATGTCGTAGAACTCGCTTTCAGTCTGCTTTTAGAAACGTAATTTCCTCTTTTTTGTTGAAATTGTTGTCGTGTTTAAAGTTCCCAAGGGCCTCTCTCGCTAGTCTCGGATAGAAACGCCGCGATTGATATAAGATATCCACCTCGTTGAAAAGGATTTGCTCCACAAAACGCAGTGTCAACGCAAGAATTACGGAACACTAGAGAAGTTGCAGGCTGGGACAAACATAAAAGTGAGCAGTAGCAGAGCACGCCTTCTTCGAAGGTCACGACATCCTTTTCAACGAGGTGGATATCTTATATCAATCGCAGCGTTTCTATCCGAGACTAATGAGAGATGCCATTGAGATCTTTAAACACGACAACAGTTTCAACAGGAAGGAGGAAATTACGTTTCTAAATGCAGACTAGAAACGAGTTCTACGACATACTTTAATTGCGCCGAAACGCCGCGACAACCACTACCCCCACACCAGTCCCTCCACTGTAGCGCGAAGACGGACACACATCCAGACGACCTGCTGCGGGCCTTGGTTCAATACGAGCCGGATCCCGCATCAGGGCAACCGTGGAAGCGGCCACAGCACCATCCGCGATACAAAAAACCGCCTTGAGAAGCAAGCGCCACATCTCCCGCAAGATATGTTATACCAAACCAGCTAAGCCGGCGAGGCTATGAGATATGAAAAGAGGAACGAGCGTGCACCAGAGAAGACTGCCGGTAGCAGACCGGGGATTTATAGGAAACCGGGTCCGGAATCCCCAAGCACAAACGGGGTTTTTTAGTGGGTAAGAATCCCAATCTACCGGACAGCAGAGCGGGGCTGTCCGGTGTCTTGACGAGAAGATTTTTCGCCCACACAAAAAAAAGACGAATCAGTCAACGTCGGGAAGCAAGGGAGATCACTTCGCCCATTGCCTCATCGCCTTTGATAATGTCTGCCGCAGCTGTAGACGAAACGCCAGGAAGAAATTCCATTGGACCACGGCTTCAAAGCCTGGAAAATACTTTAGATTGTATTTTGACTGGCCGTGAAAGCCTTCACAGTCTAATAAGGCGTTGATCTCGGTTTTTAATAGTATAGAGCGTCCCAAAAAACAGCTGTAACATAATAGTTGAAAAACTACGCTTTCGACGCTATTTTGCATTTTTTTACATATTTGCCTCCTTTATCGTATGAGGCTATTTGTAACCAAGTCCAACCAAATTTTGACGACCTTACTCACCCCTCTTAAAATTTTGAAAATTTCAAATTTTTTTGTTTATCATGGGAACAGTATAGTGTTTCAATATATATGTTAATACGAAGATGTCATTGAGGACTATCAGATAGAGCTGCCGTTTGAGGCTTTCGAGAAAAAAAAAGTGCAAAATTCGTACTTTATTTTTGGGCCACCCGTGCTCGATTACTATTATAGGTGGACTTTCGAAAATAGGCTCATCGTATAGCTTTATTCTTCTACTTTCTTAGCTGTCCTTTTGGATTTTCTAGTAAATCTTCATTAAACGGAGATATAGGCTGTTAAAGGTTGCAATGCACGATATTTTGATTTCCAAATTTAAGTTTTCGGGACAATATGCTTAGCATGCAATTTTCGATTACGCATGGTTGCCCTTTTTTAAACTTTTATACTCAGAAAATGAAAACTAGGGGAATCCGCGCGCGCAATTCTCCGCTATATGGGCAGCTGTTACCAAAAATGATGAGACGCCATGTCTAAGGCGAAAACCAAACATTTCGTTGGCTATGTGTTTTTCTGCAATAAATTGCATTTTGCAAGACTTTAATATTATAAATAATTGTGTTGTTTACAATGGTGGGATGTGCAGATTACGGTTTTACAAGCAGTGGCTATAGAAAGGAGCCTGGAGTTACGTTTCACAGGTAAACAGATAATGGCGTTTTTCAGCAACAATTAAATTATTTCAAATAACTCTAAAACCAGTTATTTTACATCCAAATCTTCGAAATATGATTTAGTATATACCGCAATGAAGTCAATAATGCTATTTTGGGAAATATTTTTCTAATCCTGTAACTTGTAGAGAGTTTTTTTATTTAAATTTTTGAGCAGTTTTTCCAGGGGCGCAGGAGATGTAATCCCAGGGTTATGAACGAGTGTCAACGACTATTAATTCACAATTATTTTTATTTATTTAATAGTAAGTCGATGCTTGCTAATAATATTACGTATAATATTAATAATTTTACAAATAGTAATTTAATTCCATTATTATTTTTAATAAAATATTTTCTTATGTTCTACAATACCAATGCTACGTCACTGACATTTTCACACTTGACAGATTGGAGCAAACTGGTAACAGACGCCGGCGTCGTATCCTACTTCCTCTGATTTACATTTTCTAAGCTTTTATATTATAATACAAATATTGACCATTCGCCATTCAAGAATTTTGATTGTTTGTATCTCAGACTAAATATAATAAACAGACTCAACATTTCAATCATAAAATGCCTGTGTAAACACGGTCAGTTATTATACATAAACATCAATGAGTGTGATAAAGAAAGATAGACTAGCGTGATAGCTATAAGGCAACACCGCATCATTCGCAGGTTTGCATGTTTACTTACTTGTGGAATGATAATTTGAGGTTCATGTAATCAAGTTTTTTACATACTTGGCATTTGTCGAACCATTATAATGCCTTGGAACAACCACAAAAACCACTACACTATGAATCAAGTTTAATAAACGCTCTAAATTTAATAAAAAAACGCAGGTAACGAAGGGGCGCAGTCTGATTTATCGTATTGAACTGGTACTGGAACTATGTCTCTTTCTGTCACACAAGAGTATCGGCGATAGTTGGAGCAACACAGATAGCGAGGCCGATCTTTACGGATTAGCTTGTAATGTTTAATCACTCACAATTTCATTGTATTACTCGTTTGTGACGTATATATTTACGATTTTCGTAAAATTGGAATTCGGGGTTTCCAGATTGAGCAAAATAAATATCTAAATCATAACCACATTAACATTGTTATGTCGTTTTCAGGAAGATATTCATCTAGCCAGCCATGGACATATCGGTTTTGTAGTGGCAGCCCTTCTTCCAAATATTTTTCAACTGATATCTGGGGAAATTCTTATTTTCTATTGGTATGTATGACATTCCGTCAAAATTTAAGAAATGGCATGACGCTTATGTTCTATCCTTGTTTTCTGCACGTATTTTGAGAAAGAGAGCATATTGTTACGTCGTAACGTCCGTCGATTCCTTGGAAGCATCTTTGTAAATATTGTGTATGTATTTCTCATATTTCTTTTTTTCTTATTCCAATTTTCGTGAGTAATTATCAAATAACTACACTGCCTATTATGATCAAACAGTCCTTTATGTTTATAGTACTACTTTTCTACTCAACAACTCATATAGTGAAAGCAGAAAATGAAATAAACCTAGGACCTACCACGGATCAATCTCTTGGAGAATGAAGCTATTTTTTAACAATTTCCCTCGCAATTTCCTTAACTCCAGTAGCAGAGCTGCAGCTGCATGCCTTGTTTGTTTTTTGACTTTGTATGAAGACTGTAAGCAAAGTGCTTTATGCTTGCGAAATGGAAAATGCCACTTGCAGACAATAATAAAACCAAAGAAAAAAAGAATTGCCCAGTGTCCAGTATTTAAGTCACATCATCAAGGTGCTAATGAATGATTTTGCATTATCCAAGATGAAATGAAGAATGACCTTTTGACAATCTCAAATATCCATGAATGTGCCAAAGGAAGGATGGATGGACTAACCCGAACAAAACATGTGTGTGTTTCTGCTTATAAATTTAAATGGTCTTTGTTGTAATTAGCGTCCTTAAGTTGTAAGTTGTTGGTGAAGTTAGCGGGATTAGGACAAATAATGCACCTCTTCTTTATTCGAAAATGGCCGACATTTGGACTATTTATTTAGTCTTCATCAGGGCTAAAACCCAATAAGTTAAATGGTAACAAATCCCAGTTTTTGTTGGGCCCAGGGATTTGTTACCATTTAACTTATTGGGTTTTAGCCCTGATGAAGACTAAATAAATAGTCGAAGCGTCGGCCATTTTCGAATAAAGAAGAGGTGCATTATTTGTCCTAATCCCGCTAACTTCACCAACAATTTAAATGTTCTGTTAAGTGATTGTGTGGGATCCAATTTGAGGGTGACCGTTGTGTTCTCAGTTATACAGAGTGCTAATTATGTAAGTGTTAATCTCTCCAAAGGATGCATATAACATTTGTCAAAATAACACTAAGTGTTTATATATTATCATACTCCTGTATATCATATTAGGTATATTCATTTTTTGCTAATGTGACTGCTAAGGACTGGGCCTCAAAAGGAGCCTCTTGAAGTTTATATCCTGGGTTCTAATATTTGAACCACCATACATTTTAAGTGTCTGGTATAATGTATTACCACAACGACCCTTAGTGTGCCTTTGATGTGGATCTTCCATTCTTAGAAAAAAGCAAGCGGCATGTGTATGTAATTATCTTCTTCTGGAAATATAATTTTTTATTATACTTGAGATTTTAACAGAAACCAAGCAGAAACCATTTATTTTATGTCATGTCATGGTTCTTTCTCATAACTAATTTCACTAAAAATTCCAAAACAATATAAGTACAAATTAGCTTGAAAGTTTGTATCCAAATCACAAACGCTCAAGTGCATCTTTTAATCCCAAGATATGTCCTAGAGCCCACACAACTAGGTGACCTTGACCTGCCCTATACACTTCCGAAATCATGTTATGGTAGACATCCTATAGTGGAAAGTAAAGTCCTAATGTCAGATATAAAATATTTAAGTATTCTATATTGTTATTCAGTGTGTAAATTCAGTCTGGTAGAAAACCATTTTTTCTCAGATGCTTTTGCTGTTTAGAACAATTTTTACTTGACTGCCATCTGAATTCAATTTTAAACTTTGAAAGTGGTAGACTATATAATATTATGTAAGGCATAGGCATAAGCATAGTTAAATGTATGGTATTCCCAGGGCATATGGACACTAAGGTAATTTCTGGGTGAGTATATTCGGAACTTTTGGAAATCTTGTTCATAGTTGATGGTCCAGTTCAGTTCTTCCCTCTGCAAATGCATACTAATTTAACGCTCGCTTTAGCTTAGCTGGCAATAGTCAATAACTGCTTGAATGTGGTTTTGATGTCTCAATTTTTGTAGGTATTTACTCTACTCTGGCATCTTATTTTGCAGAAGTTGGAGGTTGCAGATGAGTTTTCTGGGTCATGCGATGAATTGTGTTAATAGTTCTGGGTGGTAGTTATTCGTTTATTGAGCCAGTTTACTTTTCCTACACAAACGCAGAATAATAATTGGATTTGAGCAAAATTTGAGAAATAAAGTAGTTATGTTTGAAAATTACAAAATTTGAAGTTAAAACCTGACAAATGCGTTCGTTAAGCTCGCTTCGCACAAATCTCCGATCTAGTAACTTTTCAATTGTTTTTAAAGGGTGCGTTTAGAATGTCATGGGTGGCTAGATGAATATCTTCCTGAAAACGACTAAAGTACCTCTAATGTGCTTTTATAATACATGGACATGCGCGCATTTTTAATTTGTCGCATTTGCCCAATATGACGTCACTGAGTGACATATTTAAGTGAGGAAACGTGTTTTGATGAATCAGCTAAAAGCAATTTGGCAAACGAAGGGGTGTATTTTGCGCCAAAATTTAAAAATACATTTTCAGTTGACAAACACTTTTTTTTGTAAAATCGAACATTTGTAGTTTCATGTTCTTGTTCCTACCGGATTAATGGAACTGATGTATAGCCTTGAGAATTAAGCGCAAGATTGATGCACTGGTAAACTAAACATGCTATGAAACAATTTTTATTGTTACGTTTAAACTTCTTGGAAATTATCAATCAGTACGGCGAAACATTTTATGCTTTATTTCTTTAAGAGAGCGTCAAAAATAGAACGCGCTATTTTGGTCCACAAAAAGAGCACAAGCAGGCAAAGTGTTAGTTTAAGACTTACCGCATATCCGTAGTTAAAGAATTTATCAATTGTTTCTTTTCTAATCGCATTTTCAAGCACATGCATCATGTAAGAGATCACTCAAAACCCGAATTACTTAATATAACTTCATACGAAATCATGCCGTTCACGCGAATTCCTATTAATCAGTTGGGCTCAAAAATATCGATTGAAAGAATAAATATGTACTCCCCACCTTCCAAATTGTTCGAGTTGTCTGAATTAAACTGGATCTCTTGGCACACCTTATACATTTTCTATAACACCAAAACATTGACCGTGCGATAGTAAGATTATTCTCTGTCTACATAATGTTGAAATATATTCTCCATCTATTAAGAACTATATGATTCACTTCTAAATTTAAATTTTAGGTGCTACCTTGAGTTTTTCTGTTGCTGATTTGGATTTTTCGCGGGCTTTTATTTCTACAGCAGCGTTTTACACCCATCAGGGGCCCCAATTCTTGACACAAGGGAGGAAATGAGTCCGACTCGTTTCCTCTATTCTAAAGAATTCTAAAGTTACAAGACGTTCAAGGTTGGAAATTTGAGAAAAAAGAGAATACCACCTTTTTGGTCAACTTCGGAAAAATGACGGTAACTTTTTTTTGCTGTCTTTGATCGGAATGAGGCGATTTCAATCCCCTATTAACATATTAAGAGTGAAGGTAGTCGCATAAGTCGACTTTTTATGTGTTTCTGTGGCGCCATCACACGATGGCTGGTTTTTCCACAAGAGGATGTGAGATAAATCGTTAAAATGCCGTTAAAAAGCCACAATACTCCGCAGGTCGCGGTGGAGGAGTGCATAAGTCCACTCACATTGAATACAATACAATACCCTGTCGATAGAAATAAACAAGAACTCGCTTTGAGCGTTGGGTAAGAGAGGGTCAGGAGTCTTGGCACAGGAAGCAAAGAACTTCCAATTTCTTTAAATTGTCCCCTCCAGATGTTGCTTTTCTTCAAATGTCAGCTTTTGAAGCTAGCCCGCTTAGTGTTTCACCCAATAATAGCCATCCATTAGATTCAAACTCCGCTTAGACTAAAAATATGTGCCAATTGAGTTCCCTTTGTAAATTCTCAAGTTTCTATTCTGGGTCTTTTTCAAAGAAGTGGTCCTCCGAGTTCACATAAATGTTGTTCAAGGCCTCTCTGACCCTGGCAAACGGCATGAAATTATCTGATGCATGCATCTGTTGCAGCTCCCAGTGTCTTAGCTCATTTTTTAAATTTTCCTAGAAGACCGGAGCCTGGTTCCAAGTTTTTAATTCAGTATAAAAGGACAACATCACCGATATGAGCGATCAAGTGTAACGATTGGAACTGAGACCTGAATTACTCCGTTAATACTTGCACTCGTTTCCAACGATGGAGTTTGGCCAACACCACTATGATCTACGATGTTATTACGATGGGGTGTGACCTGCGCTGCTACAACAAGACTTATAGCATATTCACTCTTTTACTGACAAAGTTCCTCAGAGTCATTCTCGCATGGAACTCGAGTTATGGTTGTCTACAAATCGAAGAAAGGATGTAAAGAAGGAATCTAGGTCGGTAATCGCAATCAACTTAACATCATTCCTGTTGAAGGGCCCTAGAAAAATTTCTAAACGTGCACATTAATCATCAGTGTAGACATCAAAGCTACATACAAGAATGCAATAATGGGCTCCTTCCTGACTGATATCAAAGCTAGGAGGGTTGAACCAACCAAAACCAACTGGATTAGCCACACTCTAAAATAATGATCTCAATATCACTGAATGATGACGCGGTCAGATTCAGGGCAGATAAAGGATGCCCACAAGGTGGAATACTCATTACCATTTTTAAGGTCGCTGCTAGTGGCCAATCTCTTAGCCACTCATATTTTGAATGAAATAGAGGTGTAAGTATAACCGAACAATGATGTAATCTTCATAAAAATTCACCCAACCACAACCTTACCACCAGAAAAGAGTAACAATCCCGTCCACCATTGAAATGATATTCATCAATAATAATATGAAATGGGAAATTGATGAACATGAGCTGAACGAGCAGAAAATTACTAGGAAAATCATGTAGGTTGGAAACTCAACGAACTATGAGACCAAATATGGAATCAGACAAATCATCACCTATGAAGCCATAATTTTGGTATATGAAGAGTAAGTAAAACCAGAGGCAGGCACAGAGAATGATGGGGGTTGGGACCACAAAGAACTATGCATCTAAATGTACTGACAATCGGGCTAATAACCTATGAAGCCGCAGTTTGGTATTACATATACAGGTTAGTTTTCATTGAAACCAAACTATTTTGACAATGTCACTCCACAACAGCCAATTCTGCTGGAGCGTGAGGCAGTAAAGACGAAGTACCGGCCGCATCATATGGAGATGAATAATGTCTCGACGGAATTGCAAAGGCTTATTCCACACGGTATCTTGACTTAATCGCGACCAAACTCTACACGTACATAAACATTGTCGGCTGGCTTGGAAGGCCTTGCAGTATTGAACATGGTAATGGCATCAAAATGTACATTGGACACTCGCTAGTCCTTACGTCGTCAGGGTTCCCTCACGGGCAGACTGGGACGACCGAGACAAAGATCTACAACTGGCAAGAGGTACCTGATACACGGGAGATCGGATGACATTTGCAGAGCAGAGAGCCTGGGCCGATTCACCACAGTGTTTCTGGCAGAGATATATGCGAGATACAATTACGAATTACAAAGTTACTAATCATAAAGCCGTTTTATAAAAAAATTCGCCGTACTACGAAATCCAATCCTAGCCCTAAACAAGCAACAATATGCACACAGGGTCCTTTGGTACCTTGGATCACAATCCAATGATACTGACCCTTGAAGCCTGACCAGGAAGGGTGCAGCCTCCCTCTGGGCTGTGGCGAATGCAACGCTGAGGCTACGGCACTTTCCATCAAGGTGGAAACAGGGAGTGGTGATAATGTTGAACAAGCGGGGAAAGGATAGGAAATTTCCACAGAACTACCGGCCCATCACATTACTGTGCGGGGCTGGGAAGGTCGTGAAACGTATTATCCTGAGGAGACTCCAAAACGAGTGTACACGCCTAAACGTCGTGTCCGTCGAACAAAACGGTTTTCCGGGGTTGCATTCGGCAGAATTACAGGTCCTGAAGACAGTTGAGAACATTGCAGAAGGCACAAACTTCAGACAGACCTCTGGATTAGTCCTGCTGTGATCTACAAGCTGAGTGACCTAGGTATGTCGGCAAACAGTTGCCGACTTATCGACAGTTACCTCACAGATCAGACAGTCGTTGTTGGGGTCGGATTCTCCCTGTCAGCACCCAGAGCGCTAGAGGAAGGTGTCCCCCACGGGTCAGTATTGTCGCCGCACATGTACACGCTGTACACAAGGAGGTCATTTCATCTAGTCGCATAAGTAGACTTTTGTCTAAATGCCTGCAAAGCACATTCCAAAATCGACCACCGAATGGGGTTTTTCTCTCACACTATTGAACCTACGCCTACGAAACAAAAAACCGTTGGATCCACTCCAATCGATCCACTCGTTCTAAAATTACAGGCGCTCAAAAATGAAAATTAAGAAAAAAAATAGACTACTTTTCCTCTTTGGTCAATATGGTACTTTTTGTGCTCTATTTCATTGGAATGAGGCGATTTCAATCCCCTATAAATGTAACAGACATAATAGCAGTGAAATTTGTCACATAATTGGACTTTTTTCTGAATGCCTCCAAAGCAAATTCCAAAAGTACCTAAAAATCGATCACCGAAGGGGTCTCTCTCTCACACTATCGCTCTTACGGTACTTTCTTTGGTTTTTTTTTCTGGACGAACCAGTCCTCTGTATTGCTCTACCTGTAGAATTCATCAGTAACCGCTCTGAGAGGTTCTGACATGGTTTAAACTGTCCTATGTGTGCTGACATGGTAAATAAGAGCTATCTGCCATGCAGTATTAGATCTAATACGCTGGTGGATGTCGCCTGCTCCTGCTCTGTACAACATCTCTCTGGTACTCCGTACATTTTCGGCTTTAAGTCGCTAAATCCCGTTCCCCAATTTGTCGACCCACCAAAGCTGTACTGATGAGGGTTAGACCCCGAAACTAGTATGCAGATGGTTTGATCGACAAATTGGTGACCACCTACACTCTTTTCACTTCGTCCTAGTTCCGATAACCAGCGAGGTACAGAGCAATATGGGCTGCTTCTCGAGCTGAGAGCCATCTGCCATGCAGTTTAGATCTAATACGCTGGTGCATATCGCCTGCTTCTGCTCTATACAATACCTCACAATTTGTTAGTATTTTATACTGTGGAAGGTGCCACTCAGTATAGAATTTCAATTGTTTGGGAGATATGGCAGTGTTGCCACCCTTAGTACAATTGTACTAAATCTAGTCCTTTGCATCTCATCTAGTACCCACAGCACCAAATCTAGTACAATGTTCAGAGTTCGCACGCACATACTGCGGGCATCCGGGATCTGTCAGAACACACAAGACTATAAGTATTCACGTCAGTTGTCATTTTTACGTATGACATGTACCTACGGGTGTTCCTTATAAAACGTCATCTAGTTGGATATGATTTTTTGAGAGAATAGAAGAGGGTTTTAAATGCACGTCGTAACTTGATTCACCATTATTTATTTGACTGGCTTTTTCCAATCAGCTTTGAGTGCTTCAACCTTACTTATTAGTTGTCATCATTTTGTTATGAAGTAATTCACGACATGCATCAAAATAACAACTGAATTTCGTAGGTGGCTAGATGACGGATTCTAATGGACACAGTACAACCACTGTTTTCTTCATCTCCCGTTGTTATTTCCTAGCAATTCCCGTTTCTTGGAGAAACTACTCTATCAAACTCATGGTTGCTAATCCATGTCCCAGAAGCGAACTCGTGCCTCCAATATACGCAACCACTTGCGAGTAACTATACGGTCGGATCAGGAGACTTTTCCCCAACTCTACCCATTCAGGAACTGAGAGATTTATAGGTCAGCTCTTGACCCAAATTTGCTCTGTCGTACGCTTGAGTCGTCTAGTCATTCAATTTAGCTCCCAATCTATCGGTAGAACTGTGCATTCCATGGTCTTCATGAGAAGACCTCAACTCTTAACCTCACAAGGTTTATAACTCCTTAGAATTATAATACTGTGAAGGCTTTCACGGCCGGTCAAAATAGATAGGTAGTTAGGTCCCAATATCTAGACAAGCTGGAGTGAGATAGGCTGATGTTCAGAGAGTTCGGGTTTCTGTGGTTCTGTGCTCTCTTTCAGAAGTTTTTTTTTTAATTTTCTCAATTTTTATGACCAGTTTAGAGTTTAGTACCTTAGAAGGCAATCTAGTACAAGTTTTAGTACTTTCTAAACATATCAAGGTGGCAACACTGAGATACGGACTTCGTTTTTCACCTCGCAGTCCTCGCACCAAAGAGATTTTTGAACCACCAGTACTCCGTTAATGCTGCAGTTAAAGGTTCGTTAAAAATTATATTATTATATTATATAAATTATATAAAAATTCGTGGAGCAGCCCAGCTGCTCCACTTTAGCTTCTATTATGTCTTTTAAGGAATATTTTTGTTTTTTCACGTCCAAATCTACGTTTTATTTCCCGGTTCTGGAAGATAAGACATTTTTGATGTTTATCATATATTTGTACACCAATCGTACCTTTCGCCAGTTGTAGAAGTTTCGTGATAGAGAAGGAGGTGACTTCAGTATCAAATTCCAGCTAATTTGGAGACCCCTCAGGTTCAAATTGTGACGTAACGTGCACAAAATCTCTGTCCGGTCCGGCTTTAAGCTGCTACGATGCTTGTATGACGTGTGCGGACGACAAAATTACGTCATAGGAACCTTAAAAATGGCGGACTTTCGGCCAAAAAGGGGGGCAATTTTTAGGAAAATATGGGCATTTGTTGGCTCTGTCCATATCTCCTAGATCATTGATTTACACGTATGGAAACTCGGGAACAACTGACAATTTTGACATCTGTGCTACGACACAGAAGTAGCAAGCTGGATGAGAAGCGCTTTGTGATAATGGTCATTGACCACTGATAACGCGTCAAATTAAGGATGTTGACTATATTTTCTTAAATAAGAAGATGGCTACAATTTACTTAAGGGGAAAGAAAAATGTGAAACCCGTGACGATCCAGCCCTCTGCATTGCTCTACCTGTGAATCTCAATTCGATGAAAAACTTACTAAAAATATATAATAGCAGCTAAAAAAGTGGAACAACTGAGCTACATTTTCAAATTTCCTGTAATAGGTGGAAGGTACTATCACTCTGTCACTAAGCAACTCGTCAGAAAACGGTCAAACTTCACTCTACATCCATTAAAAAAATATTGTGTTATTAGAGTGGAAGCCACTTTTCAATAATAAACAAAATTAAAAAAAAAGATGACTGATTTTTTAATAGTGCCAACGTTTCGGTGAATATTAGGGCATTCTCTTGTCCTGTTGATAACAGAACAAAAAAAACATTCACATTCCAAACTCCTCAGATCTCTAAACTTATGGACTCTTATTCCACAATATTACTTACTCTACATAAAATCAGTATTATTTACCCTAACTTACCTGGTTCAGTAACTTTATACGAAACATCACAAGAACCATCTTTACGGTCAGTGAAGTTGATCTCGGCTTTGCTGGGCCCTTCAACGGATATCGCCAGTTGACCACTCCCGGCCTCCCTGGTCCATACGTTGAATTCATTAAGCTCTCCTTGTTCGCCTCTCTCCAGACCTGCTCCACCGGCTTTGACCAAATGGGCACCGTGGTCCCGGTACGGTCCGACGGTGAACTGGAATGGAGAACCTGTTGGGAAAAAATAGAAATATATAAGTATTTGAGAAAACACGAAAATGATATTATTCAATAGCAGGTGTAGGACATACATACAACGTTTCGACCTTTATTGAGGCCTTTCTCAGGGCTCTTTCAATAAGCGAAGTTTGTCTCATGTGTGGGTCGTAATAGTTTGCTTGTAGTTTCGTGTGGATGTGGAATGTTTCTTTTTTTTTATCGAGTGGAATTTTATTCCAGATCTGTGACAAACTTCGCTTATTGAAAGATCCCCGAGGAAAACTCAATCAAAATCAAGACGTTGGCAATTTCACAAGCCTGAAGTATTTTTTATGTCCTACACCTGCTATTCACCTCTTTCAACGTGGTAAAAGGGCGCAAAATATATATGATTATTCAAGATGTATTGTGAATGCTACACTACTGAAGTTGGTTACTTACCAGGAATATGGATATCCTTATACCTCACTGACACGGTGTGCACACCCAATTCTTTAGGCACGAAGTGTACGGCGTAGAGACCGTCTTTGATTTCATTGATTTCCGCGTCCTCAGTTATTCCTCCAGGGGATGTCACTGTTGCACTCAGGTCGAAAGACGTTATTCCTGTGACGATGTGTATATAATAGATTAAAAATTTGAAAAAAACAAGAGGGAGACAGAGAGCTAACCTGGCATCTTAAAAGTGAGTTTACATTGACTTCCTACTTCAGTCACTGGCACTGCGTCTCGCTGCCTTTGAATTTTTTCTCTTTGCCTGTTAGAGCCTTCTCCCGTTACCTGTGGTATTAAAAATCAATTAGTCCACACTGATAACTTGTTTTTTTGTTTAAATATTACATCATATTATAATATTACATCAATTCGTTATCGTTAATTATTTAATTTCAAAGTTTTATTAATTGCAATTCGCTAGTATACACTGTGTCCGAGATAAGGAGGGCCACTATGGGGATCTTGAAAACGGTTAGAGATACAGATTTGGTTAAATGAGAGAAAAGTTGCGTAATCAAAAGCCTAATACAATGGCGTTTAAAAATCTCTGAATTTTTTTTTGGATTTTGAGATATTTTGAAAAAATTGAATTTGTCGATTTTACATATTGTTTTTTTCTATGGTTAATATTGGACCCAGACAGAAACCGATGGCACTTCTCCACAGCTCTTTAATGTGGCATTATCAGTTTTTTAATCCGACGTTTCGTCTTTGCGGAACCTTTCATCAACTTAATTTTTTTAAATACGGATCTGTGGTTCTGACATCAGATTCGGAAAGCCCTTTTTATTCCGAATTCAACGATGTATAACACTTTATGGTTTAATTGTGTTTTAGTATTTTTGTTCGACCTTAATAACGAAAAGTTCTATTACGGATTGGTACATAAGAACTTTTTAATTCTCTAAAATAAACTTATGTTTGTTTAAAGGTGGTAGACAATGATGTACTATTAAGTGAAACATCTTGGACTTCCATTGTCTTTATTGAGTTTTTACACGACGTTTCGAGCAGTGGAATCTCTGCTCGTTTTCAAGTGAAACTGTTGCACTAACAACTGTTGCTTCCATTATCTGGAAGCAACAGCTGTTAGGAAATCCTACATGTGCTTGGAAAACAATGGAAATTTGTTCGAACATAATCTTTAATTTAGTTTCTTGTTCTTATTCGTCTGTTGTTTTTTTTTTATTTTTTAGGTTTTCTGTTAATTTCAACTGATTTGTTTTTTGTTTATTCTACTAAATTAGTGTTACCATTAGGTTAGTATTAACACCTAAATGATATAAACTATTAGGTGATATAGCGAATTGTTTATTTTAGAGAATTAAAAAGTATGTACAGATCCGCAATAGGACTTTTCATTATTAAGGCCGAATAAAAATACTAAAACACAATTAAACCATAAAGTGTTATACATCGTTGAATTCAGAATAAAAAGGGCTTTTCGAATCTGATGTCAGAACCACAGATCCGTATTTAAAAAAATTAAGTTGATGACGGTTCCGCAAAGACGAAACGTCGGATTAAAAAACTGACAATGTCACTTTAAAGAGCATTAAAGGTTGATGTGGAGAAGTGCTATCGGTTTCAATCTAGCTCCAATATTAACAATAGAAAAAAATAATATGTAAAATCGAAAAATTCAATTTTTCCAAAATATCTACAAAACCAAAACATTTTTAGGAGATTTCTAAACGCCACTCTGTTAGGCTTTTGATTACTCAACTTTCCTCTCATTTGACCAAATCTGTATCTCTTACCGTTTTCAAGATCCCCATAGTGTCCCTCCTTATCTCGGACACAGTGTATAGATTATTAACAAAATTACTGTTATTTCAGAACTTGAAAGCGTCTGAAAGAAAAATTTGTGCAATTTTTACATTTAATATACAAATCGTAATGCCAACGGACAGATAAACAGATTAATTAGCCAGTGACTTGTTCCGTTTACACTAACATTTCAGCGCCTAGAAACTTTAACAACTAACTTTAACAGTTAAAATTCGTCAGAATGAGCGCTGATTTGCATGTAAAGGACAAATATAGGCGCCTTCTCATCTTCTTGAGAATTCCGACGTTTTGACTGTAGATCGTGTCCTTTTCTAGTCTCCCAAATAGGTACGTAAATTAATATATCAAATAAACGCATCTTAAAACCTTAAACATAGCAATTTCCAATGATAAAAATTATGGTAACATGATAAAGTTGAGGAGCCCTAGTAGAAGTCGCACATTACATATAAAAAAACTTGAACTTACCTTGACAGTAAAAGGTGATCCATCCACGTGATGATCCGCAAACTTCAGGTTCACAATATAATACCCCGGTTCTGTAGGCTTGTATGAAATATTCAAGGTACCGTCCGAATTATCATTGCACTGGATCTCGGCTTTGCTCGGTCCTTCAATGGAAAGACTCAGACCTCCAAAACCAGCGTTCCTCGTGTCTACAGTAAACGTATTGTCTACATGTGTCTTTCCTTCTTTAACCGCTGTGCCCTGCACTTTGACTTTCTTTGCATCGCCGACCTCCCTCTCGCATACGTTAATTTTGAATGGAGAGTTTGTGATATGGGTGCCCATTTTTTTTACTGAGACTACATGTTCGCCAACTTCTCTGGGCGTGAATGAGATTCCAATATTACCGCTAGCCAATCGTTTCAAGAAGCATGGTTCTTCCAGCCCGCTGGGCGCTTGAATTGAGGCGTTTAGCGACCTGATGTCAGCGTCGGAAATTTTTCCTGGCAGTGACACTTCACTGCAAGACCCAACTGAGATTTGATTCCTCTTCCTACCTTCACCAGTAATCTTGGCAAAGAAAGGTGATCCCTTGATATGTTTTTCTCCAAAACGTACTGATATTTTATACTCTCCAGGTGCAGTAGGGAGGTACGAAACAGAAACTGTACCGTCTTTGTTGTCATGACAGCTTATCTCTGCTTTGCTGGGGCCCTCCACCGCCATCGACAGGCCACCATCTCCAGCGCCTTTTGTGGATATCGTAAAATTGCTGGGCTCACCGGTGACTCCATGGGTTAATCCGGGGCCGTATGCTGTTACGTAGCCAGAACTGATGGAATCTACGTGGAATTTGTAAGGGGAACCTTGAACATGCTCGCCGTTAAATTTGACGGCTAGTTCATGGACACCTTCCTCTCGAGGTTCATAATTTATTGAAACGGTACCGTCGTGGTTATCTACTATAACTGGTCTGTCTACATGTCCACTGGGCATTTTTACTTCAGCTGAAACGAAAGAAAAAAATTATTTGCAAATTCGTAATTTTTGGGCAATAAAAAATGAGTAAGTGATGTTTTAATATACAGGGTATCGTTTTTTTTTTATGAAAAAGAGTACCATTTTTAGCCTTTCGAAAAGCCTAATATTCTACGTTTCGTCAAACATAATATACATACTATTGTCACGAATTTTATATGCAATTCTTGCAATTTCTGACCTCACTATTTACTGTAGCTTGAACCTACAATTATTGTAATATGCATTTACAATCGTAACTTGAACCTTCAATTATAACTCGAAGCTACAACTGAAATTGATTCCAACAATTAATGTAACCTTATAAAGGACTTAAGTAATAATTAGGTTTTGCACGAGACTTTTGCCCTTCTTGCTCTCACCAATTCACTAATTCAAGCTTGAATTTACAATTGTAACTGTAATAACTGTAACGTACATTTTTGTAAGTATATGTTATAATTTGTTGTAACTTGAAACTACAATTATTGTAATTTGAATTTACAATCGTAACTTGAATCTTGATTTGTAACCAAGACTACAAATGTAATTTATCTCCACAAGGACGCTTGCCTTTTCTGATCTCACCCATTCACTAATTTTAGCTTGAATTTACAAGTGGACCTTGAACATTCATTTGTAACTAAATATGTTATACATTGTTATAACTTAAAACTACAACTATTGTAATTTCAATTTATAACCGTAACTTGACCCTTGATTTGTAACTCGAAGCTACAACTTTTGTCCTCACAAGGACTTGCCCTTTCTGATCTCACCCACTCACTAATTCTAACTTGAGCATACAAATGTTGCTTGAACGTACATTTGTAACTTTATGTTATAATTTATTGTATCTTGAAATTACATTTATTTTTTGCGAGGTATGTTAGAGATTGTTTTAAAAAAAAATAAAAATAATATAAAAAAAAGTACCTAATAAAAGGGTTTTATACGCGAGGGTTGCTCTTTCTGATTTCACCCATTCACTAGTTCTAGCTTGAATTTACAACTGTAGTTTGAACGTAGATTTGTAACTATTTATGTTATAATTTGTTGTAACTTGAAACTATACCTAGTTATTGTAATATGAATTTACAACCGCAACTTGAACCTTGATTTGTAACTCGAAGTAGCTTGAACAAATGTAACTTGAACATACGTTCATAACTGTATGCTAGAATTTGTTGAAACTTGAACCTACAGTTAACAATTAATGTAATTAAAATTTACAGCCGTATCTTAAGCCTTGTATTGTAAGCTACAACTGATAGCTTGAATTTTCAACTGTAGCTTGAACGTATGTTACAACCGTTACTAGACACTCGTTAGCAAAGCCGATTAGCGAAACTGTTAAACGTTACTCGTTATTAATAATAAAAAAAAGAAAACTATCTTCGCCATCCTGTTCGGAAAAAAATCTTTGGTGTGTATATGTGAGCAGTTCGAATCTTTTTGTTACATGCATATAAATCCAATATAAACTAAATAAGATTCCAACAAAATATATATCTATGATCTGGTGGACATCATAGGAGTTTTAATTACTTAGTACCTACCCACTTAAATAAAATGTTCTCTTTTAGACCTTTAAAACAGTTTAAGTTATTGCCTTTCCTTTGTATAAGACAACTTTGTATTTTATGGACCATCAGTTAGTAAGTGTATATTATTCGAAAATAAATAGGCTCGAGATATATTAAATTTGGGTTGGCACTGTTGGTAAACTTAAACGATTTACATTGTAAGTGACCGTGGCAAAGATTTGTAATCGCTTGCAAGAATAAATTGTGGGTCGTGTTTACGATTTTAATTTTTGTGCTAATAGGTACTCGCTGGACCATATTTTACAAAGATTTCTGTGCCTATTTATTCTTCCTCATTAAAATAGACAACCTTTGTTTAATATATCTACTGTAAATTAAATTGCTAAGACATATTTTCGGCCGTTCACTAATTTCAACACCATGTTAATGAACGCAATTTATATTTAAAGTCAAACGGAGGCTTGGGTCCCATATTATATAGCAGTTAACAAGTAAGAATAATATACACTTTTTCTTTATTTATAGGCGAAAATGGTATTTCTGGAAAGGAGTTTAAATAAAAAAATAAAAATTTTGGTTTTGGCCCTTATTACTTTGAGCTAAGAAAAATTTATCCATCAACTTCATTCACAATTACTTTTAATGATTTTGCCTATCAATAAAATATAATTACTGGTAGTTATGTTGTAATTGTTAATAATTCACCCTCTATTACCTTTTCTGGTATTAACAGTGTAGCACGAAAGAAAGACAAGAGGAACAAAATCACACCCGAAGCTTCTATTATCGACTGAAACTGAAGGTACGTTCCTGTATATAACTGGAAGTTCGTGATGGTCGTACTCAGAATGCGTTATTATTTTAAATTTTGCAACAAACAATTTGCTTATCTCATCCCAGTTAGCTTGCGGAACCTCCGGTATGTTAAGCCAAGAATACATTATCTGAGTTCTAGTACATTATATATCTAAATATTGAGCACCGAGCTTAAATCGCGCTTTGTTTGAGGTACTAACGCACATGGACGAGAAGATGATTGGACGAGCGGATGACCCTCAAGAGCCGTCCCGAGCAAAACTCTAAAGAACACTGACTCGTCAATGTCCAGAATGCTGGTCTTACGGAAAGATTTGATATCTTTACTGTCAAATCCGCGATGTAGTATTTATTAACCGCTGCGCTTAGGTACTTTCAAGGTGGAGAATATTTGATCGGCTAAAAATATCGGGATATGTTTTTCACTATTAAAAATTAGGTTAAGCACCGAACAGAGTTAATTTAATATACGTGTTTATCTTATTATTTATATCTTAATAAATTTAATATAATATTATAATAATAATAATTATAATAAAAATAAATAATAATATACAAAAATTTAGTATCGATTTTGATCCTTTGTTGATCATGGAGGAGTCCTTTTTCTCCCAGCTCATAATTTTGGAGAAAATACTACAAAATCTATTGTGTATAGAGTGGGAAAAGAAACAATACAAAATGTAAGAAATAACGATACTCAAAAGCTGTTAGATTATCTAAGTTGGCTCAGGCGGCTTCTCTCCATGGACTTGAAACATTCAAAGTAGAGATTCAAAAGCGTAAGTGTATTGCTTTGGCGAGTAACACATACATCTCGACCAAAGGCGCAAAGAACTTTCCATTACCACTGACTTGCTTTGTTTGTCTCCATCATTGTTGACTTCATTAGTATTCAGTTTTAATGGATATATATGGTGAGGTTCATCTCTCAGAACCTAAACCGGAATTAACCTCTGTTAAGTTTAAAAAACTTTTCAGGCTTTAGGTTCAGATATTTACAAAATTCTAAAAACGCAAAGAACTTTCCATTACCACTGACTTGCTTAGAGACTCAAGAAGTAACTGAAAATATAAAAATGATGCAAATTTCATTCTGTTTCTCCACTTCATTAATAATCAGTTCTTGCTGGTTCAACATTATGTACTAAAAGTCAGCTCTCTGAATTACAAATTTGAAATAATCTTCGGTTAAATTTACACCTTTCAGGTTTTACGCTCAAACATTCACAAAATCTCAAAAACTCAAAAACGCCTTTTCACTAGGTACTGACTCAAGAACACACAACCACTTTCAGGTTTTATACTCTGAGATTCGCAAAATCCCAGAAACTCAAAAAGGCTCTTACTGGGTACTGACTTTCTCAGAGACTCAAGAAATAACTAAAAAATGCAGATTTTATTTTGCTTGCCTTTATCATTGCTGACTTCATTAGTACCTACTCAGTTTTAATGGGTTTGTCTAATGAGGCTCATCAGTGGCGGATCCAGGGAGGGACGACTTTTTCGACTCTTTTTAGATTTGTTTGGGATTTTTGTTTAACTGACTGATAAACGCAAACGCACCACTAAAAAGTTTCATTTTGACGATTTTTGCAATCGACCTCGAGAGGGATCTATCTCTGAAAATATTGCACCTACGGAATTTGCGACGGTGGGAGGGGAAAGAGGACATCAAGAAGAGGCAAAAACAGTTGGATTCACTCCGATCGGTAGAGGCGTTCTTAAGTTACAGGCGGTCAAAATTGAGAATTGAGAAAAGAGTCGTAATACACCCCCCCCCCACCTTGGACATTTTCAGAAAAATTTTGTTGCTGTTTTTGGTCGGAATGGCAAACTTGCGATCCCCTAAAAACGTCACAAACTCAATTCGAATGAATTTAGCCTCTAAAGAGGTTTTTTAAAAAATGGTCAAAAAATGCGATTCTAAAAGTGCTTAAAAATCGATCTCCGAAGGGGTCGATCTTCGAAAATGTTGCACCTACGGAACTTTCGATGGAGGGAGGTGAAAGAGGACATCAAGAAGGGGCAAAAACAGTTGGATTCAGTCCGATCGGTAGAGGCGTTCTTAAGTTACAGGCGGTCAAAATTGAGAATTGAGAAAAGAGTCGTAATACACCCCCCCCCCCTCCTTGGACATTTTCAGAAAAATTTTCTTGCTGTCTTTGGTCAGAATGGCAAACTTGCGATCCCCTAAGAACGTCACAAACTCAATTCGAATGAATTTAACCTCTAAAGAGGTTTTTTAAAAAATCGTCAAAAAACGCGATTCTAAAAGTGCTTAAAAATCGACTTCCGAAGGGGTCTATCTCCGAAAATATTGCACCTATGGAACTTCGGATGGTAGAAGGTAGAAGAGGACACCAAGAAGAGGAAAAAACAGTTGGATTCACTCCCATCGGTAGAGGCGTTCTCAAGTTCCAGGCGATCAAAGTTGAGAATTGAGAAAAAAGTCGTAATACCCCCCCCCCCCTCCCCCGCCCTTGGATATTTTCGAAAAAAAAATTTTTTATCGGAAAGGCATGCTTGTGAACCCCTAAGAACGTAACAAACTCAATTCGAATGAATTTAACCTCTAAAGAGGTTTCTTAAAAAATGGTCAAAAAACGCAATTCTAAAAATGCTTAAAAATCGACCTCCGAAGTGACCTTTCTCTGAAAATATTGCACCTACGGAACTTGCGATGGTGCGAGGTGAAAGAAGACATCAAAGAGAGGAAAAAGCAGTTGGATTCACTCCCATCGGTCGAGGCGTTCTCAAGTCAATGAAGTTGTTACTGACTTTCTCAGTCAAAATGGTTAGTAACTGACAGCGGAAATTAACCGTCGCCTAGACAACGTGGAATTTCTGTTGAAGTTCTGAAAATTACACTCTTCTTAGTGAAAAATGTATGCGTGAGCTTTTTTCCCCCGCCCCCTCCTTCACAGAAGGCCAGATCCGCCACTGAGGCTCATAGTGAGTAAAAACTTAAAAGATAAAGATACTTAAAAAGTTATAAGACTGTTCAACTTGCAGCAAAGCGCAGATTTCACGCGCAGATGATGTATACGATTGACCACTAGCATTGGTCACTAGCTGATTGTGGATAAGAAAAATGATTTTTTGACGCAGTTTTCAGCGCTTTTCTTCTAGCCAATAACGACAATGGAGAAAAAAGACAAAAACATCTTAGAAGCTCTCTAGTCTTATTGATTTGCCTATTAAAGGTTTTAAGACTCAAAATTGAATTTTCTAATATTTTTTTTTAATACGAAATACGTCGTACTAGTTGTCACATAAATTTGAAGAGCTAATACTTGTCAATGGTGTTCCAGAGTTTTACTAGTGTCAGGTTAGTTCAGGTTAGGCTCAGGTTTTGCAGATAACAAATTTCACTGAGAAGATGTCAAAATTGATATCATCATCATAATCGTACTATTATAAACGAAATTTTATGGTCTTGGATTTCTTATTTTTTTAATATATATTATACAGGAGTTACATACCTGTTACGTGCCCCCCTGTGCTAGGTAACGGGATATTAGTTAAGTTGACTGGCCTATATTGCTTGGTGTGACTTTGCTGAGTACTGGATGTTTGCCTCCTGCTATCAGTCTGGGAGATTGTGGTCTGTTCGGTCTTCCTAACCGATTCCTCGGCCTGCAAATTAAGAAGATTACCATATTAGAGAAATAAGAAAAAGGACTTTAAAAGGAAATTTAGTGGTACCTACTTGACCATTCAGATAGATAATTGAAGAGTGGAAGTAATAGAGGTTGTTAGTGCCAAAATTTATATTTCGAGACAAATTACGTCTCTCTGTCTCACTAATATAGGTCAGAGTCTTAACCAGTCAGTCTAATTAACCTTGATAGAGCTTGGGAACCTCACAGAACTAGCCAATAGAAATTCACTTCTCGCCTTAAAGGGTAATAGTGAGTTGCAGGCTTGCTTTTATTTAACCCTCTCAGGGTGAGTGTTCTAGTAAATTCAACAGGAATATAATTTTCGTGGAAACGAAAAACTGGACGATCATCCGCATCCATGTTTAAACCATTTGTGATATTTTATTATCTTGAAACTGAGAATTAAAAACCTTGAAAATTTAGGTTCAAAATGAAGAAAAAAAAAGTAGAAAAGTGAAAAACTAGAAAACGTTTGGATACAAATTAACTTTTTGGTAAATTTCCTTATCAAAAAGATAATTTGAGGAAGAACCTAAAGAGCAAGCCTAGAAGCACGGCAGTTTAATAACTCTTGACACGGCTTGACAGCACGGTTACTAAGGAGACCGTCTCTGAAACCAATAGTAATTTACTTCCCGCCGCAAAGGCTAACAATAACTTGTAGGCTTAACAATGCCTCTCACTATTACTTTCCCTCTTCAATTTAGCAATTAAGTAAAAGAATTATTCAATTCACGACCATTTGAAAATAGCGTGGTTGACATGATATATTGCCAAAAAAAAATAGAATAAACCTATAAGTTGGTAAAGTAACACTATTCAAAGGGAGCCAATAAAAAAGAGCTTTGGAAATTCAAATCCACAATGTTGTACCGACATTAAGTAAGGTGTGGCTGTCTGCCAGGAAGATAAATTGGTGACATCAAAAATGATAGATACAATGAACAATGTGATGACATTTTTAGAGAACGTTTAATAATAATGTCAATCAAACATTAAATTAAAAAATATGCTTGGACTGCAATTATCATTTTTCAAAGGTTGACCTCAGGCTTGGACGTAAATCCGTGTATACATCGGATAATATTTTCAAAAACACAAGATAAAGCGTTGGCAGGTGTCACATACTAAAATTACTGCTGGAATCCGCTTCCCTGACCCTGTAATCTTGATAGTTTTCTCGGTAATTTAGGAATCTTCCTGAGTTACTCAAAGGCGGATTTTAATAGCAAAATGTTCACGTGGTGACAGTGACAAAGTAAAACTGTTAATCAACGCTGACCAAATTAAATAAAATCATACAAGCATGACACAAGACAAGCTACAGTGTTGTTCAAAAGTCTTTCCCTATTTTACTAAAAAGGAATATTAACTTTAACAGTGAAAGTTAACATTTTCCGTTTAGGACATTGGGTAATAAAGTTATAATTAAAATATCTTATCAAAAAGAATATTGTGTAGGTAGATAATAGACTGAATACTTTATTAAATGCACCCGGAATTCGATTAAAACATGCAAACGCACTTTTGAAAACTTCTTGGAATAGCGCACAACTACATTGTAGGTTAGAATTTCGATGCTCGTTCTTGAATTACATCTGGGATTATGCCAGTTTCTAGATGAGCAGCTACACGAAATTTATTTTCCAAGTTAATTAAAACATACCGATTTCTTAAATGCACTAATGTGGACGTTGCTATTTCTGAACTGACATTTCGCGAGAATAAGTAAAAAAAAATATATACGAAATTCGTAAAATAACAAAACGAAGGTTTGTGGATGCGACCCCACTTTGGTATGATTCTTTCCCAAATTATTTCAGGATGTTTTTATTTCTCTTAAATTTATTTTAAGTGCAGCTGACAGGTCTAATCCGCGGTAGAATGAAAATATCGAGGATTCTCGTGTTTGTTTTCATCAGAATTTTAGTAAACAATGTCGATGATTTATCGGTATTAGTAGCTTTACAAAAGCGTTCTAAGTTTAGTTCTACATGTAAAATGTTCTTTTCTAGATGATTTTGCGTTTCATCGAGGCAATTAATCAAAACTGTGTGCACACAAACCATGTGGAACAAATTACTGACCGCCACACTAACAGCCTCTGTCTACCTACACGGGAGGTTTTGGAGTAATAAACAGAATAATCGAGCCAAATTTTGTTGGTAACTTGATTCATGTTTCCAACCACACGTGCCATGTAAACTAGTTTAAAAAAATATTATTAGGACTATAAACATACATAAAAGGGAACCCAGATTTAATTTCGTCCACTAGCAGTGGAGAATAAAAATTATGATTTTCACGAAAACATGGTAGAACTAATATATATAAAAATAAAATTGTGGAAGTTAATAAGTTACATTTTTTGTTGTAAGAGGTCCATTCGATTATCTCAGTTGTGTATTGTAGAGCGAGTTTTTGAGTTACCAAATAAATTCTCGCATTTGAAATATACCAGGTGTCTTGGACGTATTATAGAAATGTTCTAAAAAATATTCATTTTAGAGTTATTTTTAATGTCATTTAATCACTTCACTTTCTCGAAATCGCCAACGTTTCTGCCTCTATTGTGGTCTTCGTCAAGGCTTTTTCAGTAAGTGAGGAGCGTCACCAAAGCTTAAAGACCGTCATCAACCATCAGATTGATCACCGTCTGAAAGAGCACGTAAAACAATGGTAAAACGTGGCAGCAGACACGTAAACTGAAATTACTACTGAACTCCAGAATTTTTTCAACAACACCAACTTTTCATTACGAGGAGTATAATTTCATTTATTTTGGTCCAAAAATTATTTTTACCAAAAACAACAAATTAGATTAGAAGATTTAAATCAGTTTTGTCATATTTTGCCCTAAGAAAGAACTTAAAAAAAGTGATTTTTTAGACAATGTGGGTAGTTTTTTTACTGAATTCAGCCCTAATTCGTCCTAATGTTCCAAATTTGAATTTTTAGACGGTTTGTGTAATTCGTAAACTAATTTGGACCTAATCTTATAACAAAAATTTCAATGAAAATTTTAAATTTACTTGTTTTGGGCGCTTTTAGTCATTTTTATTCGCTTTTGGCCCTAATCCGAAGTTACGTTTATTAAAAAATTTCAATTTGCATTTTTAAGCGTTTTAAGTAATTTTTAACTGATTTTTGCCCTAACATAAATTTATTTAAAAAATGTAATTTGATCTTTTAATTGTTTTGAAATATTTTTAATCGATATTGGCCCTAAACCTAACCCAATCTTATGCAAAATTGTAGTTTTACAATCTCCGAGCCATTTTCACCGATTTTTCACCTTAATCCTAACTTGACTTTGTCGAAAAACACTAGACTTTCATTTTGAGGAGTTTTTGGTTAAAGTTCACTTACTTTAATCCAAAAATTAATTTTACCAGAAAATAAGTTAGACGATTTGAGTCAGGTTTTTTCCTTGTTTAGTCATAAAATTGAATTTCTCTAAACACATCAAAATTTGCATTTTTTGACACACCATGATTTGAAATTATACTTACATATAGTTTTTAACCGATTTTGATCCCAATTTCAACCTGAAATGCAACAAAAGCTCTAAATTTGCATTTTTTGACGCTTTGAGTAATTTTTAAAGCATTCTGCTAGTATATATATACACAAGTCCAGATTTGCATTTTTAAACGCTTTGAGCAATTTTTAACCAATTTTGGTCATAATAATAATTTGAATTTTTCCAAGCTTCAAGTACAGGCTTTCAGTGATTTTTTGTCGATGTTTTGCGTTAATCCTAATTTGACTTTCGCGAATAATACAAAATTTTCATTTTGAATGTGTTGGTCAAATTTTTCTTATTTTATGGGTCGTTTTTAACGGATTTTTAACCTTAATTACCACCTAAATTTAAATAATTTTGCCTCTAATCCTGATCTGACTTTCTCCAAACACTTGATGTTTAGACGCTTTGAACCGATTTTGTTGACTTTTCCTTGCTCTATTAATTGCTATTGTTGATTTTTCTTTTATTAGAAATATGTTATTGATACAAGAAATTAAACAAATTACGTTCTTTCGAGTACAATTGCGTCGGCAATAATTCCGATTTTAAATCAATGCCAAAAATTGACGATGGAACGTTATTTTTGTTTAGAACAGCAGATAGTAATAAAACCGCATAATTTTTGAAATCTATTTACGATTTTCCTTGATGTTAGTCATTTATGATCAACAATTTTTCCCCCGATATCGAAAATATGTTTATTATTAGAATAGCCATTTTGATTCTTGAGGACAGATGCTCCATTTCTATGGTTAGTTTAACTGCATACGTTTCGGTTCGTAAAAGTTCATACAAACATAAACCCACAAACGCATACGCATCTATTCATAAACTTATTTGTTAAATCATAAAATGTCTATTGGTCTGGAATCATCTTACAGTTACTGTAATAGGTATTGTTTACTTTCCTTGCTTTGAACTTAGTTTCTTTTTCAATATTTAATTTTAGTGCAGTAAATAATTAGTATTTGTTTTCTAGCAACAGAGACATTTTGTTTTTGCCACAATATTCCCTGAAGTCTAAAAATGCCCCTTCAGCAATATTAAAATAACCAAAGATAAGAGAAAAAAAAAACAAAAAAATTAGTGGTTTTGTAGTACCTGAAAAACTATAGGAACGCAAAAATCTAGGATTGCTTTAAAAGTTTCCCAAATAATCATGGAAAAACTTGACTAATGATATATAACAAATTGTTAATAAAATTAATGAATTTATGCATAAAAATAATTATATGCCAAAAAAATAAAACATTTAAGCCAGCCACAATCAAAAATATGCAACAAAAATATAATTTTCTTGTATTAACAAAAGTAATAAGAAAAAAAAATCTTCTTACTAGCAGATCTACTTCCAAGAGACGTCAACAATTCCTCGTCGTGTCGAAACAAGCACTATAACTGACAAGACTCAAAAGACAAACAAAACAATGCATGCAATGTTGTGGATAGTTGTTTTTGTTGCGGATAAGAATTGTTCGGCTATCTTCGAATAAGCTCGCGGTTATAATTTTATAAAAATCGGATCAAGAAAACTCTATCCAGGAAAATTATGTCGAAACAAATAGGAGGCGAGATACACAAACTGCGTCCTGGACTGCAATATCCGACGGGCCCACTTACATGAGTATCTACGTATATTTTACAGTTGATTTATTGAGAAAGCAAAACAATTTTGGGTTTACAATAGGTAGCTGTTACATGCGGTATTTACGTTGTAAGATGAATGATGATTGTGGCGGTAAAAGACTAAGTCCAGCTGCTGTAAGCATAACCCATTGTATAAACCCAATTCTTCCAAGAATTTTAAGGATGCATAGTTACCAAATGAATGTAAATAAATACAAATGTAATGAAACATTTAATAAGAATCGTAGTAATAAGTAGAAAAGGAAGAAGTGAAAAGAAGAAAGAGTGAAATACTATACTGAGGCTCGTAGAGAATTTTAGAAGCATCTAAGGCACCTATATTCAGGTTAGCCAAGGAGAATGAGCCAAGATTGTCAAATTGCTAAGTTCAGAAAAAAAGTCAATTAGGTCCATTAAAGAAGTAAGATGGAACATGGACTGGTGATTGGAGAGAAATCTTTAAAACTTTCCTTCGGAAAAAGTGGCAAAGGCGCTCTTCTTGTGTGGTGGTGCTCAAAAGAGATATCAAAGAGGGGGTGGGTGAATTTAGTCCTTTTAAGGCAGAGGGACCGAGCGACATAACAACAGCAATATTGCAGGAAGGACTGCATTGGTGGGTAAGATGCTCAAGACGAGCACATGTCCCTCTGGTATGGACATCAGCAAACCTATCAGTCTGCATTCCAAAAGCTGGAAGAAGTTACCCTTTTGTCAACTTAAATAGAGCCAGGGAAGCACCCAGAACATCGAGAGCGGCGATCAACGCCATATTGGGTGTGTTAAAGCCTCCACTCTGGATAGATAAGGTCGCTACCTTATCAGGTGGGATATTTTGATCATTTTGTTGTAGGGAGACCGCATCAATGTATCAGCTAAGGGCTCAGGAGCGGAATATACAGGCGAGTAGCTTCCACGCCAAGAAGGAAACCAGTATATCTAGTCTGTCAGCCAATCTATAGTAGCTCAAAGCTCCTTCAGAACTATATAGAAAGAAAAGAAATCTTTAAAACTTTCCATCCAAAAAAGTGGCAAAGGCGCTCTTCTTGTGTGGTGTCGTTTCAACGAAGATGTCAAAGGGTGAAAAAATGGAGAACAACAATATTTAGGAATAGTGTATGGAGACGCTAAGTAAAATGGTGGAAGACCGTAGAAATTAGATTCTAGAGAAGAATGCACAGGAATTAATAAAGCAAAGTGATCTGGAGGCGAAGGAAAACGAGAGTATTGTTCCACTTTTTGGTGATTAACGTCTGTCCGCGTTGTGGGTTTCACAGGAAGAAATAACAACTCTTATTATTTATTTCGAAAACTGGACGAAAAAACCAGATAAAGCTGTGGCGTTGACTATCGAATACCTACCACCAGAGAGTATCTACAATTTTCTGAAAGGCCTTCAAGGTTAAAAAGTTTACGTCAATGAAGTGATGCATAGAAAGTAGATTAAATTTTATCCTGATCGCTTTCATACTGTCAAAGAAAGCAGCTAACAGTAATTCGGAAAACCTACCCGATCCCAAGTTGATTTTCAGTTGTTTCAGTTCCATAAACTGAAAAAAGTCAGTAACAGTAAAGCCGTGCTGGGCAAACTGGGAGTATCTGGTAAGAACACTTAACTTCGACAAGCCAGTTCTGGGAGAAGAAGAGTGCCACAGAAGGGATGAAAATAAGTTGGTCAGGGTAAGTAACATATGCTCTAGCTGCAGGACTTTCCCTTCATTACCACTAATATTGAAGTGAACGTGATCACATGAAGGTGCCAAAAAAAAATGCATCCAGATTAGTCTAGGATTTCGAACCCTGGATCTTTGGCACTGCAAATCAAAACATTAGTAATGATATACAGCGATTATTAGATCCGGGGAGAGCGAACTAAGCGCCAACATTCCAAAAAACTACGATTTACGGCGTAGAGCAAATTAATTTGACTGAATTTTTATGCTGTCAGTCTAAAAATAAAAAAGTGCAAGTGTTTGCAAAATTAGATGTAACCCAAGTAATCTGGTTTGTTTGCTGCTCGAAAGTGAAACAAGTAGGCAGCAGTGAGTGGTTTGTTTATTTTTCTAAACAGATGTGGGGGGTCATCCGACAGTCCATCAAAATGACACAACATTGATGTTTTATGGTTAAAATAAAAACATCTGCTAATTATAGTTTTGAAAATAAAGTGAAGCGCATTTCTTGCACTTCTATGGAGTATGCTGTTGGCATAATAGTATTGCTGTTCCGTACGAGCTACTTTGGTATCCGTTTAGGCAGTGCAACATCTCTAAATACATATATTTTTAATATATGTTCAAAACATTGCGTCATTCAGTAATGAATGTATCGGTTGTTAGCGACTGTGGCATAAAAACAGACAGTTCGTATTCAACCTCTTCATCCGATTTATTGGATCAAAGATCAAAGAAAAATTCAATAGAATCTGCTCAGCCTGACATTCTGCTCCTTGGCTCAAATTTGGGGTTTCAGCTTTCTTGCATCAGTCATATCTCGGTCAGTTTCGTTTCGGACCGGTTCTGGTTCTGGTTGACATAAAAATGAGAGACCAGCTGATTTTCAACCAATCAGCTTTGATAAAAATCAGCTGGTCTGTCATTTTTTATGTCAACCGGAACCAGAACCGCTGTGAAACGAAAATGACTCTCTCTCACCACTCGCTAATATATTACATCTGGAGAGACTCCCTGTTTTAGAGTTTTGCCCCCGTTTTTAGTAGTGGATACCAAAGAAATACTCTTTCACTTCCTGCGACGTCACCTGACATCTTACGTCAAATAATTCGAAAACGCGATTCGCCAATTGATGTGCTCTAACGTTAAAATTACGTCATAGGTACATTAAAAATGGCGGACCTCTGGCCAAAGAACGGGAACATTTTTAGGGAAATAACGGCATTTGTTTGTTCTGTCCTTACCTCCTAGATCATTGTTCTCTCAGTTTTTTTTCAACCTGTATAGAAAGACGGCACTGAAGAGCAGGCACTAAATATTGGCTAAAGACATCATGAAAACAGCTTCACCCGCTTTATTGGATAATTTAGGTTATTCGCTAATATTTCTTCTTTAAGTTTTGTGTCATCATCAAAGAAAAGATCAAACGGATTGTGTTTAGCTTGAGGCTCTGTGCTTTGGCTGGAACCTGTAGTTTCATCTTTCTTGTCTGAGCTTGCATAAGGTCTCGGACCAGTATATTAAAAAGTCAATCTAGTTTCATCCTTCATTTTGATCATAAAAATCAAAATGTTGACAAACTCTGGACAGCAAAATATGTAAGTTTTTGTTCTGCACTTTCCATATATTCCAAAACGCAGACGCAAAGTGTAAACGTCAAAAAAAGGGTTTTATGGCGCCCCCTATTAGACATTTTGGTACCAACTGTACTGAGATAGATGCAACGATCTAGATAGTACATCTGGAGACCCCCTCATGTTTAGACAGTTTTAGCTCCCTATGTTAGCAGTAGGAACCTTAAAAATAGTGACGATATCCGCCGGAAGTGACGTCTCGTTGACGTCATGACGTTTTACGTCAAATTATTGCAAAACAATTGTCTCTGTCATTATTTTTATTACTTTTTATTTCCAATCCAATCGAATATCGAACCTTAATTTATTTCCTAGCTAGAGCGCTAGGGTTTCTAGCCCTTAGCTGACCTAGCTTCAAGGTTTTCTAAAACTTAACAAACCTGAACAGCCAGACCGGCTTTAAGTTGCCATGACGTGCGCTGACGACAACAATACGTCATGGGAACCCTAAGAATTCCGCCCAAAAACTGGACCATTTTTAGGGAAATATCGGCATTTGTTGGCTCTGTCCATATCTTCTAGGTCATTACATACATTTCGCCGACATTTCCCAAAAAATGCTTCCGTTTTTTGGCCGAAAGTCCGCCATTTTTAAGTTACCCATGACGTACGTTCATCGCCAGAACATATCAGTTAGCGAATCACCACTTTAAATAATTTGACGTAATACGTCAGGTGACGTCAGGAGACTTCAATTCAAGCGGATATCTACGCCATTTTTAAGCCGCTAAAAAATGGACCAAAACTGTAAAACAGGAGGGTCTCTCCATTTGTAATATACTAGCTCGTTGCTTGCAGATAACGGTTGCCATGAAAATTATATTTGACAGTTGACACGTACAATTCGTCAAAATTTGAAATTTTATATCAGGAACTTTTGTATTTCGGTCCAGTTTTTTTTATGGCATTCTGAACCAGCTAAGCCAGGAACGATGTCCGAGAAACTCACATCAAGCCAGCGGCACATGGCAGTCCGAGACTGGATCAATTCCAGCAATTTTACGATCATTCCTGACGAAGAAAGAAGATTCGGAAAACCTGCCGCTGCTCATGCGCCCGCGATTGAGTTTGAGGTACAAGAAAAGAGAAAGGCCCGTATCGGGTTTCCTGTACGACCTGCAAGATGGCGCGAAGACCGAAAGAGCCGCATTCCCGTCCCAAAAACAGGAGGAAGGCCGGTTTCAATGGCAAGCAGGATACCACTACGAATCAATCAGTAACATCATTATTTGAAATAATTGTAACCGTAAGTTGTTAAATTGTTGTTGTTAAATCTGCATCTTTGTTGCGTTTTCTTGAAACCTAAATATAAACTTTGTTCAAGTTTGTTAAGTATCAGTGGCATTTGCATTTCTTGTCTGGAACTTTGTTACTGCTGGTAGGACTGCAGTTATGTGTAAGTATTTAACTTTGGTAAGCACTGCTGTATTCTCCCTAATAAGGTGAGTAGAAAAAGCTCTAAGGGTTCCCAGTTATTCTGGGTTAAGAGGTGTAATAGTATATTGTGCAACTAGTGTCGAAAATTGCAGTTTTCACACGAGTGTGAAACGTGACGGTTTGGACCCGAGCCTTAGGCGCGTGGTACGACGTCACAAAAGTGTAAAGAGTGATTTTCGTACGTGTTGTTCATAAACGATCACTCGTATTATAAAATATATGCAAGGCGTGTGCAAAGCAATCAGAAGCTTTTGTATGAGAGCGTGCACAATGTGCACTTTGCGGACGCAGTTTGCAATACGCGATTTTCAACGGTAGTTAGTAGCGCACTTGTTCATTTTCGAGGCAGTCGTAGAAAAACATATTTTCCTAGTGACGTTGTATCACTCGCCTACGGCTCGGGTCCAAACCGTCACACTCGTGTGAAAAGTGCAATTTTCGACACTAGTTGCACAATATACGGGGTGTTCATTATAAAATTCCATCTAGCCACCTCTGAAATGCATTTGTTATTTTGAAGCACGTCGTGAATTACTTCGTTCTTTATCTGGCCGTCAAAATTTCAAATTTAGGTATGTTCACACTTAACGAACGTTTTACTGGTTGCATACTCTCAGGCGCTCCGATAGTGTTTCCATCCTTTTCTTTTCTCAATAAGAATCTAAGGACGAAAATACTCAAATAAAATTAAGGAAATAATAATGAATGAATGGCAACTGACATTGACATTCCGAACAATCCACTATCCAGAATGTTGATAAATAAATAAGTTCGCTTTAATTTGTCTGATTTTGTAATTATTTCAAGACTTTTAAGATTCTTTAGGCTTTAAAATTCACTTGAGGTATTTCCGAGATAACATTTTGCATTAGAACTGAGAAATACACAAGACACCCCACTCTTTATGCCAAATTATGTGTACGTAGGCGGATATAGTGGCAATTGGGAGGTGAGATAAACTAAAATTTTGCTACCCTGAACGCCTGCATAGGCCTTTCGCCCTTAGAAGTGGCGATTTTCGTATTGATCCTTTGACTTCTGATGACGACAAAGCACCCCAATCACCAGTCCCCGCATAGTGTGCCTAGCCTTTGGGGTGAGGAGTTTTTAAAGCTTGACCCTACTAACTGCAACTGCAACCAAAAGTCCCTACAAACCATTTTGTGTTTGAAAAACTGAAATCTAGTTTTGAAATCATTTAAACCAGTGTATGATTCTAATGTTTTATCTCTGTAGAATCGGAAATGGAGTAGATTTTCAAAGGTAAGTAAAATTAAAACATTATTGTGCTCAAGCCAAGACTCAATAAGTTTATAAACATATTGCAGGCTCAATTCCTGAAGCTAAACCTGGAAATTTTGCACAGAAATCGGTATGAACTGCGATTATTGGTACCTAGAAGAAAAAATGTTTCCAAAAATGTATGTCAGTAAATGGTCTCGAGGCTTAAATTTGTGTACGAGTGTAATAGTTCTCTTCCCTCCCCTGCCTGGAAAAGCTATATGCAACCATACTATTAGTAGTTTGTAAGGCACATGTGTACATGCATAAACCATTTTGGGTCTGAAAGCCAGTTTTAATGTGATATATGGTATTTTCATGCTATATAATAAATGCTAACATTTTTTTTATGACAAAGTAGTTTAATGTGTGTTAAATTGCATCAATAGCTACTAAATAATGCAGGATCATCCAGCTTCATATGCCTAATTTCTAGTTATAAACTGAATTTGTTTAAAAATGTGATGGACAGAAATTAAGTTTACAATGATAAGTAATTAATAGTGTTAGACAGGATAATCTTGCTCAATGATCAGATCTGTAGTTTAAAGGGCTGCTGTCTACCATGTTTTAAATCAACAATTAGAGATTGGCTGGTTAAAACCTGTTTATTCAAAAGTGACAGTGCTCAATTTCTATGATCATAAAAGTTCTTTTCGGAAATTGCAATCCAGATTGGGTCAATTATTATTATAAGCTTATTTTCAACCAACCTGATTGGCTGTCCTGTTATAAGTCATCAATCTGGTTGGATGAAAATCAGCTGTAGAGATCAATCTGATCCAGGTTTACCATTTCCAAAAAGTCCTACTTTGTTTATGCTAATAGGAATATGAATGAAAAAATTTGAATCACACACTTGGTCACAATAGGACTTTTTTGGAAATATTGATCCTGGATCAGACTGATTCTTACAGGTGATTTTCAGGAAACCAGATTGATGACAACTCAGCTGATAGTTATCATCAACCTGATCTGAATTGCAGTTTTTGAAAAGTGTTTGTGTCTGATATTGGTATATGGAAAATTGACATATGGGTTCAATGGTATGTGTGTTTACTGTGTTCGATAAGACCTATAAGAAAGCTAATAATATTTTGTTAATTTATTTTGACATTTTTATTGAGTTTTGGAAAGTCATATTTCTATTTACTTATCAACTGTTTAACAAAAAATTGATCTTAGTTATTAAAAATATGTTATAAAAATGTGTAAAAATAGAAGTTGAATAAATATGTGATATATATATATTGAAAAAATTGACAATTCCAATAAAAAAATTAAATGAAATTAATGAAGAGTTGTATGTAAATTTTCTCTAACTGCTAGCAAAATTCAGTAACTTATACAGGTACCCAATTGGTAATGCTTGAAGTGTCCTAGTGATCTGCCATCTTCAAAGAAAACTAGACCAATCAGTCAGTGAGCTGTGATTCCTACCCAAACTCTCAATTTTTTCAGGGTGTAGACCTTTTTCAATTATTTCACGGGGGTGTTTTCATTACTCCAAGTTCTCATGTTTTGCAAGTTCACATAACCACTTAACTCAAACCATGCCTCATCACTAAATATGGATTTTTGGAAAATGTTCTGGTTATTAACCCTATCAATCAATACACCAATCGCAAAATTGCAGTCTTCAAGAAAAGTCAGCTTCATACAATTCTTGCATTTCTGTGAAGAGACATGGGTACACTTGCAGATCTTTATGTAAAATTGCATGGGTGGCACCTACAGAAAGGCCTATTTGATGGTGTAACTGTCGAATAGAAGTACCAGGTGTATTTTGCCTTATTTCTTGTGCTTCTGTAGCCACTTCATTGGTATGTTTCTTGTGAGATCCACTACCCACTGCCTGGTCTTCTTTGTACAATGCCTGTTTCTGTAAATAATTGTAGAACATCTTCTAAAGTTTTCTTGAACTGCATATAGACCACAGCAAAGTTTGGAAATTCGGCCTGGAACTCCATGTACGTAGTTCCGAATGGAATACACCCATTCGCCATCCACTTTGATTCCAGTGCAATAGTAGCTCTTCAACATAAAAACTTTATGTTCTAAGGCGAAAGCCATGTTGTCCAAACACAAAACAGATTTTATAGCAATAAAAATTACCCTTTTTAGCAAACATTTTCTTGGTAAAACTGGAAAACAACAAAAATGTGGGAAACGGGAAAGTTTACCAACAAGGATAAAGACAAGACAAGATGGCCGCTAATAACCTTGAAGCACTGACAGCTGATTGGACAGTGGCAATGACAAATCTGTTTTGATGGCGAGTCAAGTTACGACGTAATTTTATAACTCTCTTTCTTTCTGTCAAAAAATCATAGCTGGCTAGATGAAATTTTATAATGAACACTCCATACTATTGTGCTAACAAGTCAGTTTACGTCTTATACAATGGTACAAATACACTGCAAAACTGTTAAAACTGAACCATTCGTGTTAAGACGTTAAGAGTAGGGACACCAACATACGTCACTTTGGATGTTTTCTGATGTCGCGAGACGTATTCCCAGTTTTGGGCTTAAGGAATCAAGAAAAAAGATGGGATTTACAGTCAAATCAAGGTGCATTTAGACCCTAAATAAAAGATTGAGTGCGACCTTTTTGCTGTCCCGTTAAAAAAATCGAATTGATAGAAAATAATATCGACTTTTAGAAGAACTTACCATGAATGTATAGAATCCCCCTGGGACAGTTTGGCCGCCAAACTTGATGTTGATTGTATATTCTCCAGCATCTTCGACGGTGTAGTATATACTGACTGTGCCATCTCCGTTGTCGACGATGTTAATGTCAAGATCACTAAAACAAAAAAACGTGTTCTTAAATGGTGTCTCGGATACTATGTAAATAATATATTGTGCAACTAGTGTCGAAAATTGCACTTTTCACACGAGTGTGCTGGTTTAGACATATGCCGTAGGCGAATGCTACATAAATGTAATGATCATTCGTATTATAAAATATAAGCAAGGCGTGTGCAAAGCATTCAGAAGCGTGTGCAAGTGGACTTTCCACACGCTTCTGTATGAGAGCATGTGCACGTTGCGCACGCTGTTTGCAATATGCGATTTTCAACGGTAGTTAGTAAAGCGCATTAGTTCATTTTCGAGGCAGTCGTAGAAAAAAATATTTACATACCTCCCATTAACGGACTTGATTCTACACGTAACCTCTCCATTCCCTGCATTCTCGGTGTTGACAGTTAACCGGTAAGACTCTCCGCTTGAAAGAGTTTTCTCCAAACCTTCAGTAATTGTGCAATTTTCAGCCTACAAGATACATAAAAAAAAACTTCTAACTTAATGTGAAAACTCTGAAAACTCACATTTCCAATAGCGTAAGCCTGGATTGGAATGGGCGTCTTCGGAACCTCCTTTCCTCCATATTTAACATCCAATTTATACCTGCCGCAATCATCAGGAACGAAAGTGGCGTTCACAGTTCCGTCTCCATTTTCGTGAATTTTCACCGGCCTGGGTTGGCCATCTGGTCCGCTAACTTTAACTTCCAAATCACCAAATCCTGCATCAGTGGTGTCAATTTTTACTGATGTAGGAATTGATGCAGGAATGCCTTTGTCGACAATTGCTGGACCGGTAATTTTGACCTTGTCAGGCTCCACCACAGGTCTGACTGTGATTGGGAATGGGCTATTAGGGATGTCTTTGCCGTTGTAGAGAATATGGGCTTGAAGCCTCGCTCCTTCATTAGGTGGGATGTACGTAACTTCATAAATACCATCACCATTATCTCTTATCTCCGGTCTTCTGGAAATTGGAGCTGAGTCTGAGACTATATTTACTGCTACGGGTGCTGCTGCCGCTTTTGACGTGTCTATTTTAAATTTCGCTGGAATTCCTGTTCTGCATTTCGTAGGTTCTAAACCGGGGCCGTAAGCTTTCACAACCGAAGCATCTAATTCAGGTCCAACCACAACTTTGAACGGTGATCCAGGTATGTGGTTGTCAGCAAATCGAATCGTTACATCATATTCACCAGGCTCGGTGGGAACGTACTCCACTGAACAAGAACCATCCCTATTATCTTTGCAAGTCATTTTAGCCTCTGATGGTCCCTCGATCGCTAGACTCAAACCGCCAGTACCAGCTCCTTTTGTCTCAACAGTAAACACGTTGGGCTTATTAAGAATTCCATTTTCTAATCCCGGCCCATAGGCGATACACTTCTTCGCATCACAACCTCTTCGTACATTCACAACAAATGGTGATCCGGGGACAGGCGCATTGTCGTAAAAGATATCGATAGTATGCCTGCCTTCTTCGAATGGGGTGTAGCTGACCTTGTAGGTACCATCTAGTAAGGCTGTGACTAGTTTTTCGGTTTGAGCCCCCGAAGGATTCGTTATAGTACAAGTTACTTTGCCGTCATCCGTACTGCTTTTTGGTATTCCTCTAGTGTCGACTAGAAAGTCGGTCGGAGAGTCCACGTACACACCTGAAAGCCAAAGAAATGGTTTAGAACATAATTTAAAAAATGGTTTACGAAGGATAATATTCAAAACATTGCACAACTAACATGCGCTGGCTGTTTTCTTTAGAAAGCAAATTTTCCTTTATTTGAAGTTCGTTGGTGTTGTGACACTGAAAGGTAGATGCAGGTTTTAAACAAAACTAAAAAATCATTCCTTATCCGAGAGCAACAAAAACTCACAAAGCCCAAAAAAGGTAATTTTAGATATCTATTGTTCAATCTCGGTTCGTTGGTGTTTTCCAGATCCCCAGCTTCAAGTAAAGTAGCAGGACAAATTCCGGTAAACCCTCCATATACTTAGGTCAACTTTTGTATTCGGACGCAATTATTATGATTATTACAGAAAGATATAATTTTGGGTCATAATATTGGTAAACGCTTCAGTTCTATAATATAATCTCCAAGAGTAGGCAGTGCTTGCCATCAAGTTTTGAAACTTGTTCTTGAAATTAAGACCCCAGAAGAAAAGATGACTTAAAGCGTCCTAAATTGTAAACTTAGCAGGTTAAGATTAAGGCCAATATCACCAAGTATTCCGAATCATCTACGAATATTCCTAGGATATTTATCAAATAATATTCCATATAGAAGATTACTAGAATATTCAGTGTTATCTGGGACACTACACAAGCTGTTGTTACTTTTGTAAAGCACCAGCAAAAGCACTCAGGTTATAATGGTAATCTCTTACCACTACTTAAGGTTCAACGCAATCAGAATGAATAAAAAATTCATATAAACTAGGTATGTTAATTGGAATTGTAGCAAATCAAAAACAAACATCTAAGATAATTGAGTAGTAATAACACATCAATCCATACATGTTTACGCACACCGGTTTACCATGTAATTGGATTCCGCTTCCAGACACCTTAATCATATTCATATCAACCTCAGGTTCCACAAACACCTGAAAGGGACTTCCAGGGATGTGTTCTTCATTGAACGTTATATTAATTCCATAATCCCCAACTTCTGTGGGCAGATAGGCGACCGAGCACGTGCCATCACCGTTATCTCTGCAGTTAATGGCAGCTTCACAAGGGCCTTCTACGGTGACTCCCAGGCCGCCTCCACCACCACCTCTCGTGTCAATAATAAATTCTGCAGGTCTGTTTACGATACCTCTTCGCAAACCTGGACCGGATGCTTTAACTTTGGTGGGATCGCTTCCGGTTAGGCATGTTAATTTAAATGGACGGTGTGAGATGGGTTCTCCACCGAATGAAATTCCTAATAAATATTCTCCTAGTTGAGTTGGTGTAAAATTGACTAAATAACCCTCATGGGTGGGTATAACGTGAGCTTTGACCTTATTCCCCGAAGGGCTAGTTATTGATATTGCAAACTCTGCTTTGCCAGCGTCTTGGGTTATCACTCTAAACTGTTGTAGGCTATTTATAGGCGCAGCTGTAGATCAGGGCAGAAAATTGGTAACTATTAGCTTAAGAACTAGAAGGTAAAACATAAAAGTGATAAGCTAATAGGACTTACTTGGTTCTAACCCATCGACTTTGATCTTGGACACGTCAACGTTGGGTTCCACTTTGATCTTTATTGGCGTTGTCGGTACCCTTAAGCCGCCATAGTCTAAAGTAACTGAGTAGTTTCCGGCGTGTGGGGCTTCATAGTCCACGGTGTATGTCCGATCGCCATTGTCGGTTAGTTTTACTGGGACGTCGGTACGTGTGTCCTCGTTGATTAAACGAACGTCCAGGTCCCCATCACCCGCTTCCCTGAAGAATTAAGAAACAAATTTTGATTGTTGTTGAAGACACTTCCCTAATATTGCATGAAAAACTATAGTATGTTGCGAACAAGGTCGTGGCTCAAACCCAAGGACATTCTCACAAGTTCATACTAGTCGGTCAAGCTGGGAAATAAAGCAAGACAGTATTCTTGCTTTATTCCCCAGAAAGTCAACCAAATACTATCGACGCCTATGAGATAAAATAAAGGGCAATATTTTTAATTTGAATTTCGCAGCTTTTCCCTACGCCCCAATCATAAACTCATTAAATAATTTGAATAAAAAGGCACCTGAGCTTGGATAACAATGTCGTGCTTACCTTGCATCTATGTTAAAATGCGTTGGTGTCCCTGGCTTGACTCCGGCTTCAACTCCAGGTCCGAAACATAGAACTTTGGCCGCGTCTGCAGGTTCCCCAACGTAAACACGATAAGGCGAGTCCTTGACAGCGACGCCACCATAGTTCACCTGAACTGTGTGGCGGTCTCCATCTTTAGGAATGTAAGAAGCTTCAATAATACCATCGGCCTGCTCCACAAGCTTAACGTCGACCTTCTTGGAATTCCCTTGAGTTACTTTAACGTCTAGAGGTGCGGAACCCGCTTTCCGGGTGTCGATCTTAAATTTGGTTGGCACGTCCTTTTGTGGACCGTTAGGTTCCACTCCTTCACCGTAAACGTCAACTTTTTCCGGGTAGTAGTCAGTTTGTGGTAAGATGTGAGCAATGTACGGACTCTTGGGAATGTCTTCGGAGTCGCAAAGGATGTGTACCGCATACTCCCCCGACGCTGTCGGGTAGTACCTTACGTCAGCCGAGCCATCTCCGTTGTCGTGACACTCGATTTTAGCTTGAGATGGGCCCTGGATACTAAAACCTAAGGCTCCAGTTTCTCCGTTTGTTTCCACGGTAAATAACGCCGGGTAATTGACTACTCCTCCAACCAGTCCTGGGCCATAGGCTTGTATCAATGTTTCTTTATATGGCCCCACGTTAACTTCGAAGGGTGACTTGTGTATCTCATGACCAGCAAAAGTTACCATAACTCTATATCGTCCATCCTTTAGAGGATGGTAGGAACAGTGGTAAGTATTTCCCTCAACTTTGTTGATCCTGCAGGTCTCCTTCACCCCTGCAGGACCGATGATCTGAACTTCGGGGAAACCCTCACCAGCACCTTCAGTATATATGTTAAAATCTGCTTCATCTTTCACTCTAACACCGTTCGGTTGTAGTCCTCTGCCGCTCGCCTTGACTTTTCTGTAGTCAGAAGCGGGTGAAATTCGAACACCAAACGGGCTATTTGGAATGGGCTGGCCCGCGAAAAAGATGTTAACGGAATGTAGTCCCACGGCACTTGACACGTACTCGCATCGCCAAAGGTCTGGGGTTGTTTGTCGCACTTTTACTGGCACCGAGTTCTTGTTCCCTGACGGGTCCAATATCACTACTTCTGGTACACCTCTGCCGGCGTCTAATAAAACCACCTAAATTAGTACTTATAAGGTAATAGACATGAATCACAGGTGTGGTTTTTGGCTGGAGGACAACCACATGGCATCAACAGGGGATGTTGCAGCTCCCAAGCAATGTAGCAAGCAGAAATATTTATTTATATTAAATTTATTTTTAAATAGGCGCCTAAAATGCAAATATAAAGTGAATGCCTTGTATTTCGGTCAAATCCATCGAGCTAATTTGAAGACCCTCTTCTGTTTTTCACTTTTTAGCAGTGGGAACCTTTAAATTGGTGATTATATCCGCCGGAAGTGTCGTCTCGGTGACGTCATGACGCCTTATGTCATATTATTGCAAAACAGTTGTCACTGTCATTGTTTTTATTATTTCTTGTTTGAAATAAAATCGAATATCGAACTTGTATCCATTTCCTAGCCAGACCGCTAGGGCTCCTAGACCTTAGCTGACCTTGCTTCAAGGTTTTCTAAAACTTAACTTCCAACCTAATAAAAACCAAAAATAATCGACAATATCCGGTCCGGCTTTAAGTTGCTGATGACGTAACATTGTATGACGTGCGCTGACGTCATACAATGTTACGTCATGGGAACCTTAGAGTGCCGGACTATCTGCTCGACCTGCTTCCACTTGCAATACTCCTGGAACGAGAGGCAATGAAGGCGACATACCGGCTGCAACAAGTAACGAACATAGCACCGCAGCCATTCGATAGTGGGACCACCATCCCAATGCCCAGGCTGGCTTGGAAGGCCTTGCGGTATTGAACTTGGTCTCCGACCTAATGGCTTCAATACCAGTGGCGGCTCGTACTAGGGTTTGCAGGTTGGCGCAACAACAAAAATTTTGAGCTGCCGATGATTTTTTTTTATCCTAATTTTTTAATTTATTTTTTATATTAACTATACCGAATAATGAATATTATGTAAATTATCTTTATCACTGAGTTATGATGAACTCCCAATAACCTACGATAATTAAAGCTTTAGAATATTGCCTTAAATCGGCTTGTCCCGATGTAGACAACCAGAAGGAAACTAGGGGTGAGGTTGTGAATGTTATAACCAACTATGGGAAGTTTGCTAAACATAATACTAATAATCAGAGTCTAATTAGTAAGGATTTTAAAACTACCTGTTGCTATTTAAAAAGTCATCCCGAATTAATCGTTATGAGGGCAGATAAGGGGAACTCTACCGTGGTGATGGTTAGGGATGAGTATTTTGGGGGTTTTTTATTTTAAGGTCACAATATGAAGGTTTATAACAGTGTTTTTTCAAAGTTATACGGCTTGAGAAAGACACACAAGCCTGCATTAGCGCTGAGACCTGTGGTCAGTTGTATTGGCTCACCTTCTTATAAACTAGCATGTTTTGTGCATTCTTTACTTTATTCATACATTTCTTACTTGATACTTTTAATCAAGTTTCGACAACATCGCAATACAACATTAAGAATTCATTCGAATTTGTTGACGTGATCCAGGGTATTACCCTCCCCATGGATTATATCCTTGTGTCGCTGGATGTTGTGTCGTTGTTCACTAATATTCCCAAGGTGCTTGTTCTAAATATCATTAAAAAAAATGGAATTGTCGTTTGTTTATATTCCTCTTAACATGTTTTGTGAAATTGTCGAGTTTTTGTTCGATACTAGGTACCTTAAGTTTGATGGGAATTTCTATGAACAATTAGACCGCACAGCTATGGGCAATCCTGCCAGCCCAATATTGGCCAGCCTAGTGATGAACGAACTGATCTCAGAGGTGTTAAAAAAATTACCGTGTGATCTCCATTTTATTAAGTTATATGTGGATGATACGTTAATGGCTTGCCATAAAGATAAAGTCCCTATCGTTGTCGACGCATTTAACAACTACCATCCAAAAATACAATTTACCATGGAGAGGGAAGTGGAGGGTAACATTCCTTTCTTGGATACTATGGTAATACGCAATGAAGATCAGACATTGACTACTGATTGGTTTTTAAAACCCACCGCATCCGGAAGAGTTCTCAATTATTTATCAGCCCATCCAACAGCACATAATTTCTCAACTATAAAAAATCTTTTATTTCGGTCAATTAAACTCAGTGCACCAAAATTTCACAAGCAGAATGAGGAGAAAATTATAAACATGCTGAAACTAAACAATTATCCCGTTCCCTTCATTAATAGAGTTATTAACAACTATAAACCTTCGCTTCTGAACAACAATTATGTAAGACCGGCTCCGAGCGATTCACTGTATTTTAAATTTCCATATATTAGAGGTCTATCGGAAAAGATCCAGAGGCATATGCGCGTAAAGGCTCCCAATGTTAAACTGGCGTTTTATAGTGTCAAACGGATGGGTTCGATTTTCACGAAACTCAAAGATAAGACACCCCAAGAACTGGTGCCGGACGTGGAGTATAAAATTCCTTGTGGTGGCTGCAATCGCTGTTACGTGGGCATTACAAAACAATGAACAGGATTTAACAACATACCTATTATTGCAGAAAACGAAATAGGAATAAATCTGAAAAGACTGCCTTAGCACAGCACCATTTTTCATTGGGGCATAACTTTGAGTTTCTTAAAGCGTCCATATTGGATAGGGAAAGCAACTACTATAAAAGAAATGTGAGTGAAATGATTATGATTTCTCTACATAATACTGTAAACTGCAGAACGGATGTTCAAGGCCTTAGCATCCAATACAGTAATTTATTAAAACAATATTCTTCCGTATATGGGAAGGGAAGTTAGTGTGTGACAAGGATAATGCCGTTATGTCTGTATGATGGGGGAAGGATGGACCCTGCATATATGGTTATACCTATACGTTTAATTATAAAATGCAATCCGGTAGGCTTCTATTCTGTATATACATTCTATTGTCTATATTTGCTCAAAATGTGTTCAGGGGACAGAAGACTATTTTTTCATCAATCATTAAATAATCGTTACGTCACGTCAATAAACCACAAACCTGTGATTCAACAAGAAACACGCGACCACCAAATATCTCCACTAACTATATTAATTAGACTTACTTTTAGTTGAAATATCAAAGTACGTAGCTCTGTTGACAAACACACCATCCTGCTGCAATCCGGGTCCAGAAGCAGTCACTTTGCTAGGGTCACCAGCATGCCCTTCAACTTTAACCAAGAACGGGCTCTTTGGCACATCCCTTCCTGAGTATTTAACGTAGATTTTATGTTGGCCCTCCATTTGTGGTGTATACGACACCGTGTAAGTCAGATTTCTATCGTTGTTGAATCGGACATCTACCGGTTCTTTTTGTCCCCGAGGATTTTCAATTATAACGTCAACGTTTCCTTTGCCAGCGGAAAACGTTTCGACTGTGAAGTTCACTGTAGCACCAACTATTGGCCCCGTGGGCTCTATGCCTGGACCGTATACCCTTACCCTGAAAACATGAGTTAAATATATATTAGTGTTTTTATTATTTTTTAAGTGCAGAATAGATCTAATGAGTGTTGTAAAGTTCATAAAAAGCTTTTTCTTAAGTTAATTTTGATAACAATCGTAGGTTGAACATTACTTAAAAGTACTTGTTCAGTATTTTGCAGTTATTTAGTTAAAAATCTTTATACAAAAATAACTAATGTCTATTGTTCACACAATTTTTAACACTCAAAAACATCACGTTTGATGAAAATAATGGCATTCATGGCGTCATCAGTAAATGAGCAACAGAGAACAAATAATGTCAATGGAAGCTAATAATCTAACGGCAACTGAAATTCCGGGAAGACGTTTCAGTACCTTGCGTTTTGACTGAAGCCAGAAAAATATTCCAAAAGCGCTTCGTACCTATATATTGATATTTTCGCAACTAATATGCATGAATAAGAAATTGGACTCAATAAATAATTGTTAGTAATGCCATGAACGCTATCACTCTATTGTGTTAAAAAAATCACGTTCAACTCCTAGAACTCACTTACCTAGGTGGTGGAATTCTAAACATATAAATAAAGAAAACTGTGAATTAATTTTTGTATAGCCAATTATCTAAAATTTGATATTTAAGTAGGTACAGTAAAATGTGGAAAATGTATATCTGTAACTTTAGTATTATAAAGAATATTGAAGTAGATACTAAAAACATCATCATGACTTGATTGACCATAAACAATGACGCTCGTAGTACCTTAAAAGGACAAATTATAATTTTTGAACACTTACTTATTTGGACTAGTTCTGGGTCTGAGGGGAGCACCAGTTTTGAGCTTGGCATTAGGGTATTGGGACAGGTATGTCATCATTGACTGCTCGTCTATGTTAGGATTGACAATTTCTTCAGGCTTTATCAGCTGAGGTATATTTAGCCAATCATCGGCCAGTCCCATTGCCTCAGATGCATTTTGGATTGAGTCTTTAGGGTCCCAATCCTACGCAATTTTTTATACTAAATATTTGTGGATTTGACGTTGATCGTTTCCTTACCGGCCAATCTGGACACAGGCCAGGAGCCACAGAGTCGACCAATGCCCCAAGTCTTTTCCCATCGTTCCAGTCTGTTGTGAAATTCTTAATTGGTAACTCTGGAATTTTGCTTTGGATCCAATTCATGAGCCTGAAGAACAACACCAAGAAATTAGTAAGTTGGGGTTCTAACTTAAATGTAGCATAACTTTGCAAAGTCAAAAATTTTAGAAATTTATCTATTTTAGGAAGACCATTATATAAGTATCCTAGTTGGTACCTTTGCTTTGGTGTTGATTCCGTTCCACCGTTGTTCAAATCGTCTTCTCCTTCCCATATGGGCAAAGATATTGAATAATGTAAAATTAACGTCCATATTAATCCTAATATTAGTTTTAATTTGCAGTCTACTATGTGGGTGGAATCTGAAACAAAAACATTTTATTTATATATTAAATAAATACCCTTTTAGAGCTTATTTTCTTTTTGTAGAAATCATTATACCATACACAAATCAACGTAATTTTACTACAGACTCATTTTGGGGGGTCAAATACGTGGTTAGTTAAAACTTTACCGAAAATGGCTATAATGGGTGATGAATGTTGTGTCGTTTTTATGACCAGCAGCTGCTTGACAGTTAAGTAATCTAGACTAATTGTTTTTTTGGCTATATAAGGCCTTAAAGTATCTAAAACACCAGGAGTTGCTTCATAAACAAATATTTGTTTTTCTTTTAGTATTTGCTAGTCACAAAGACGTCCGAAAATAAACATAATTTGCTATGTAAACAATAGTCCAAGAATGCTTAGTCCCAGATATACAGGGTGTTGAAATTTCAGCAAAAAACACAAAATAATATTTTTTTTTCAAATCGCCTGATCAACATTGGTGAATATGTCACTGATGTAGAAGAGGAGCATAAGAACCTACAAATCAAGAAGAGTAGAAGTAATAAAGGGAGCTAAAATGTATATTTCGAGATAATTACTCTTCTCTGTCATGCCATCTACGTAAAATTATCACGGGAAATTTATAAACAAGATTTGGGTATACTAATAAATTTTTCTCGTTGGCTTAAGGTAGTCATGAGTTTTAACATTAAGATAGTCAATAACACCTTTTCACTCAAAATGACGAATTTTGTCACCTCAAATATACCCAAATTTTCATTGATACTTCAAGAGAACCATATAAACGCTTTTTTAGTGGAAAAAGCTTCTTGTTACCGCTTAATAGCTTTTGCAAAAAATTATAGATTTGGTTTTATAGATATTTGTAAATGTTGTGCTACAAAAGTTTGACTGTTATTTTTTTCACCTCATGGAAAAGCTAAGGGTTGATGAGGGAATTTGAACAACATATTATCAAAACGTCGGTCAATTTGCAATAACTAAAATGTTTTAGCTTCTACAGTGCCTACCGTGGATTATGATTTTACAACCTGCGTCTTTGTAGGCAACACTTTTGTCAATAATGAAGAATTGACAAAGCCTTTTCGCTGCTTCTTTATAAATCGATTAACAAAAGTTCTTTTAGATATGTTCCATAAGGTAACCCTTCATTGATCCTCTTTTTCTTTTAGCATGCATTATTTTTTGGACATCGTCTGACGTTCTACCAGTACCACCAGGATGGCTCTGGTACACCGCTAGTAAATGACTACGAGGCGATGACCAAAATAAATCAGATAGTTGAGCTTCTTAAAGAAACAGGAAAAGCAACGTCTGCTAGGAAGACATTATTGCAGACCCTGAAATTTTATCGAAAAGAACTTCAAGATCATTTTGAAACCCAAATGAAGTTTCTTCGGAAAAGAGTGGATAAGCAAAATCGAGAAAAATGCAGAACTATAAAAGACTGGAAAGAAAGATCGATACATCCCAAGGGCATTTTAAGTAGTATGCGGTGCTGGAAGAAGAAATTTAAAATATATTCGATGGCGAAACCTCGTGAGAACTGTAGACGACAGTTCGAATCTGGGAAGGAACTTGCAACCTGCAGAGACCTTCTAACCTTGAAATAGTTTGGAAGTTGAATGATTAGTTCAACTTCCCAGTAAGGTAAATATAGTAGTAATGATTATATATATATTGTTACGCCCAAACATGAACAGTACTAATCTGAATTCTTAACCCCTTTTTAAATTCTGAAACATACATTTCATGTATTATCAGCTTTTTCACTACCAAAGCAGGAAACTAACACCGTGGCGAGGGTCCTGTTGACGAATTGTTCAGTAGATTCGGCGTACCATTAGAGCTTCATTCGGACTAGGGATGAAATTTTGAATCGCAACTTTTCAAGAAGATCATAGAACTTCTGGGAATCCGCAAAACAAGGACAACTCCGCTCCATCTTAATCAGATGGCATGGTTAAGCGTTTCAATCGAACTAGGGAACAATACCTCTGCAAAATGGTAGCGGTCCACCAGAAAGATTGGGACCAATTTCTGCCTCTTCTAATGATGGCTTACAGAGGTGCAGTGCATAACACGACAAGACATACATTATATTTGGTAAAGAACTTCGTCATCCGGTACATTTGGTGTACGGATCACTAGAAGAAACTGTGCAAGACGTTCAGAACTGAACAGCAGGATTTAAGGCAGGTGACTTGGCGTGGCTGTATAATCCGCAGAGAAAGAAAGGAAAGTCTCCCAAGTTGTCTCCAAGTTGGGGAGAAATTGTGTTTTAATCGTGTTGTAATAGTTAAAAGTAAATAAAAGTGTGTAGTTAATTGACGATAAATTATTGGAATTTGTATCCAGTAAAAATATAAAGGTAAAAATATAAGATATGTAGTAAATTGGCGGATTAGGATTTACTACACATCTTACTACTTCCCGGGGACACAATCTCCATATTGATAAAAATATAAAAAAAAAAACATAAAACAGAACATCCGTTTAATCCAATTGGTTTGATGACATATTGTTAAAATTCTCATTACGTGATTCTCTTTCACAACAACAGAGTTTATCATTTACCCACATAATATTTTTTTACGTTCATATGTTTACTAAAATTGCCATTTATCTAATTTAAATAAATATTGAATGTATATAACACTAGTTTATTGTAAAACTTATGACTTAGGAAATCAAAAATACTTTTTTGTAAAATTTTAGAGTTTTTAGGTCATTTTTTTCGTTAAACTGACGTCCATATGACCTTATACAGGACACTAACGTCCAGTTTTCGTCTTTATATATAATAGGGCATGCGACGTCTTAAATCTGACGTCTCTTCTGGATGTGAATTACTTACGTCACTAAGACATCCAACTGAACGCCTAAGTGACGCCTTTTGGACCAAGCGATAACGTCTAAAAGACGTTTTAAGAACGTAATGTGCTACGTGACCTGTCAACGATGTAGCAGTTTCTGAGATTTTGGAAAACAATTAAAAAAAATTGTAATCGAATTAAAATTCGATTAGATTAGCGACTGCTAGACCTTTTCGAGGAAAGCCCAGAAGACAGGAACAAGAAGGCTCATTCTTTAAAAATCGTCAAGTATTGGTTATTATGAAGAGTTTAAATGACGTTAGGTACAGGACACAGAGGTCCCCAGTTCTAAAGCAAAAGTGGTGCGCGTGGACAGACCATCGAGCTAATCTGGAGACCTCCTCCTGTTTTACAGTTTTGGCCCCCCTTTTTTAGCAGTGGGAACCTTTAAATTGATGACGATATCCGCCGGACGTGACGTCTCGGTGACGTCTTACGTCTAATTATTGCAAAACAGTTGTCACTGTCATTATTTTTATTATTTCTTAATTCAACCGAATATCGAACTTTATCCATGTCCTAGCTAGAGCGCTAGGGCTCTTTGCCCTTAGCTGAGCTAGTTCCAAGGGTTTCTAAAACTTAACAAAAATCCACACACAAAATTTACCGTCCATATCTTCTAGGTCATTGGGACAGGCTGAGCTTGTAAGGCCTACCACTATTATGGTGTCTGCAGGACAACGCTATTCGGGACAAATAGTTTAATTCTGAGTCTCACATACGAGATTATAACAGTATAGAGAGATGGGTGTTGTGCCTGAAGGAAACCATTTTAATTTTAGCACGAGTTAGAAGATCAGGATTAAGTCGCACTTCACAGGGCTAGAAGCTACATTTTACAGGACAAGAGATAAATACATTTTATATACGTATATAGACTAGAATCGGAACAAGAAAAAGTAGTGATTTAGTTAGTTCAGGTTAGAAGAGCATTCATTCACAACTGTTCAATTTTTGGATGAATTTTGATTAATCAAATCAATTTCTTCTTCCTATGGGATCAAAACTGGGGCTTAATTTCTACTATGAGATTATGTTTGTTTGCGCGCCACTACAAAGCTATTCCTGCTTATTTTAAATCATTGTATCAGAGCTTTCTCTGATAAAACAAATTCTTTAAACACATATAATTTTAAATTGCATTACTTCCTTTATGACGTGATAGGCTTTGCAAGAAAATTACCTTAGATCATCACTTTGTTTTTTCACTAGCAGCGATTGTTCATACATGACGTGTGAAGGAACTTTATAAACAACAATTTATACTATCAGCAAGTAGGCTATTACTTATATATTTTTCAACAAATTAGTATTGCCAAGGAATGGTTGTTATCGCCCTTAGGAAAGGTCTTAGGTACTTAAACATATAATTACCAAAAGAAATAAACCAACATATTTTTGAGGGCGATGGCTGTTGACTCGAACCTTGAATATGCAGGTAAATATACATAAAAAAGTAAAGAAAATAAGATAAGAAGTGTTGAAATTTGAACGCGCAGCCGGGACTGTGATTGCTCTTGCATTGAGTCACAAATAATGTCAATATTTATAAAGCGGGAATTAATTCGAGGCTGAAAGTCTATTGTTGTTGAATTGTACTAAAATAAGCTCGCCAAATCTCGACAAAACTAAAAGTCGTAAATGTTACCATTTACAGTAATAGTGCTCACCAGACTAGCTTACACATTTCTAAAAATAACAATGAAATTATAAGGTGATATTGATGGACAGTATTCAAATGTGATAATTCCCAAAATATAAATATGCTATTGAGTAACACTTGTTTACGTAATATCGTACAGGAAGTTTTGTGGTTGGGCAGATAGCACAACTTCATTATTCTGACCGTTGAATTAGAGACTAATTGAAGATACTATTCAGGCAAAACAATGCAAATTGTGGCTAAATGTCTAATACTAATTATAGTCTTCCGTCCACTACATGACATCAAATCATTAAATAATAATCAGATGTGCCGTTATCAACTCAAATCTGTATGCAAAAAAATGCAGACGACTTTAAACTGCATTGAATGAATTATACATATAGCGGTTAGTCGATTATCTCATAGAACAATTAACGAAATTAATGCTCAAGGTGTTCGCCATAAAAAAATAAGTCGATGAATATGGTATAAAAGCTATAGACGTCGCGGAATGAGGTTAAAACCGCAACGTTCATGTAACAGATTGTCCTTGACTGCCAAAGAAGTAAGAAAATCGGGCAAGAGGCGTACTGAAAACCATATGTTTTGATATCGAAAATTACGTTAGAATTACAATAAAAAATTTGTTACTTCTTGTCATAAAAAGAATATGATCGTAGACATACATACAGACATACGATTCAAATGATGTTTCACAACTAATAATCTGAGTTTGAGCAATCTTAAAAACCAAATGAAAGTAACTAATCAGTTCGGTGGCAATACGCAAAATTATTTTGTAATCTAAGGCCAGTTGAACAGAAATTTACTAATAAAAACTTTGAGACTCCAACACTGGATCACCTTTTCTTATTGATAATAAAGCATTTGTTTATTGACAAAAAAACATGAAAAAAACATTAAGATAAGACCTACGTTTCAAATAAGGAGCAGTGTTATTTTTTGTCGGATGTCTCCGACATGAGAGTTACATTAAACAGCTAGATATGGTTTAAAGATTTATTTATGATTTGTGCTTAACTGAGGTTGCCGATCACAACTCAAGTGCAAGAAAGATCACTCTCTATGCGCACTTAAAAAATGAGCGCTATAAATCTAATTAGAATACAATAGAGAAACTGATTAACACTGACACATAAACGAAGACTAACTAACTGGTAATGTTCAAAAGGCTGGCCAAATCGGTCCTAATAAAACTCCTGTTTATCAATACGTTAAGTGAATGTACTCGTTCTCCGCTGAGCGCAGCTTGTACCATATATAGTTATCTTTCTTTTTCCATTTTAATAACCAACCGTCTGGTCTGGTACCACTTAAATTATTACGGTGTGTCGTAATAACTTCTCTGAAGTGATGCTGCATTCCGTACATGAGTTAAAATTTTTAAGATTCTTTGGAGACCTACTGGATTGTTATCGAGAATAATAATTGAAGCAATCTCTAGCTAAGGTGAGAGGCTTCCCACGAGTCCAATCATCAGTTTTTAAATCGCTGGTTAAAGGTAACAACGTTTTAAAACCGGCCCTAAGATCGACATAATTATCAGGCGATTAGTAGAAGTGCTAATTGTTAGTCAAGCACTTTATCAACTGGATTTAGAGGACGGCACTTGTGATAATATCAGAGGGACAGTATTACAAATTAATTCGTCATGTCAGGAAAAAAAATGTAAACATGCAGCGTTAATCAGGGTCTATTTTCAGTCACTTACAGATTAGAACATTCCTTATTAATTCTTACCTAATGGGTGTTAGCAGGGGTAACTAGCCAAGCGGTTACTCAAGTTCAAAGAAAGTTAGTTTTAGCGGAGACAATAATAACTTGGGTTCTACAAATTTAACTTGAGTAACCCTCTATATTGACCATTTTTTGGACTCTACATTGAATTCTAAGCTATTATTGTGTAACATAATCTATGCCTATCTTTTACCGGTTTCACCAATAAGTAACGAAAGTGGTAATTACTCTAAATTTGAAATATATACAGGATAGTAAAGACTGTACCAACAAAAAAAGTTGCTATAAAAACATTTTTTGCTAACTGCAGCGGTATGAGGCAGAAAATTTGGAATAACCTGTATATCGCAATGACTGGTTTTTGGCACATGGCAAAAGTTTTTTCCATAACTAGTTTTCCAGCAGGAAATCTAAGAGTTATCCGTCCACTAAAAATACGCGGCCATTTTGTTGTTTAATATCATCTAAACTCATTGTCCGATTTTATTAATTTCTTTAGCTAATTAAACGACCATTCATAGAGAAAAAGTTCATTGTCAGTATATACCGGGTGAAACAAACATGCAGCGTTTTCTATTAAATTTTAGAACGCCCACTTGTGCATACTATAATTTTTTAAAAATCTCATGTAAAATCAGATTTACGTTACATGTTTTCCTAAAATTTTGTTTTTTTGATCCCCACTTTTTCTGTAATGATCGTAAATGCGAAATTTAAGGGTGAAAAGGTGTATTTGTAAAATTGATGTTAATTCAGTTATCCGTTCAGGTTAATTCCATTTTCAGTTTAGGTTAGAGGGCGGCAGGGTGTGAAAGCATGTGGTAAGCCACAATTTAAAATTTATTTTCACTTTCGGAAAAATGGTCTCTTTTTAACACCCTGTATGTTCGACTTTACCGTAGTAAGGTGCAGGTTCCCATGTAACCAGTCTGACGTAGGTATATGTCTTCGAAAAGTCGTCTTATTTTGGTCCAAAATTTCAGTCAGTTGACCTGTACCAGGTTCAGTCAGGTCAGTTGACTATAAAACAACGTCTTAAAGACGTCCAAGAGTAGTCAGTACCATGATGTCCTATAGACATGAATATTTACATTTAACACCTTTTTACGGTGTTAAATGTAAATATTCACTTTTTACCTTTTTACCTATTTAACCCTATTTACATTTAATAACTAACCTGAACTAACCTGCTTAATTAGGATAATTTTTTGGTAAAACTGATGTCCTTGGCAGAATTAAGTTAGTAAACGTCCAGATTTTGTCTTTATATATGGCCATGCGACTTCATAAATATGACGCCTTTTGGATGTGTCTTATTTTCGTGATAACTTGCCACCTAAATGACATCTTTTGGACCTAGCGACGTCGTTTAAAAGACGCCTTAATTCGAAATATGTTACCTCTGTTAAAGCACAGGTAGCACTTTGGCAATTCTGAGGTTCGCTATTTATAAGGAAAACACGGTATTAGTATCTATATAATGGAATACAATAGAATAAGACTGCTGCAAAACCCTTACGCCTCTTCGCCACCCCAACTTGAACCAATCATGAACAGTACTAATCTGACTTCTTAACCCCTTTTTAAATTCTGAAACAGACAATTCATGTATTATCAGCTTTTAAATAAAATGTTATTCATATTGTTACGACTGACCGTCGGTCCACAGAGATTCGGGCCGAAGCGGGAACCCATCTAGACTAAACGAGAACCAGGAACAGTCGCCTCCGTTCTTGAAAGTACGAGAGTGTGTTCAGGCCGGGTATATAAACCAGCGAGCCGCGCGAGATGGGATCAAATAGATAGGGCAGTGTAGTAAATAAGCGAAATGAGCGGACAAGCGAACAGTGCTAATTGTTAGTAGAGAGTAATTGTGTTGTAATAGTTAAAAGTAAATAAAGGTGTGTATTATATAGAATAATCAGAGATTTTCTCTGCCTTCTTCCACCAAGTCGAATCCTGAAATCTGACAAGACTACACAAAGAAGTATAAAACTTATCGACTTATGGCTGTGCCATAGAATCTTGAGCATATCATGGTTGATAAAAATGCCGTACCAATAACGTTATACAAAAAATAATGAGAGAGAGAAATAATGAACAACATAGAGAAGGAAAATTGGAGCAACTTGACTATAATAATGAAAAACAATGAACTGAGAAGGTAGGAGTAGAGTCAAATCAAGTCAAGTCCAAAAAGCTTCAATTGTCCTAATTTAGTACAATTTCAGAGTCAAGCCTGGACTTTGACGGACCTACACAAAAATAAAAATATACAAAACAGAAAGAATAGCACATAAATCACAAACTAACCAAGTCGAAAACCATAAATACACTTATATCTAAACTGGAGGAAAGCGGTCGAAACCCCTGGTGAAACCATCGTTCAAAGTACTCACTGATGGAATAAAAACCACATTCAATGAGCAATTGTTTACATTAGGACCCAATTGTACAAATCAAACTGAAAATCAGGTTCAGCTAAACTCGACTGGTATTTGAACTCGCCCATAAGAATCGCATTGCTGTCAAACTAATTTCATGTGTGATATTTGGTGACCGTTTTCTTATCTGCTGGTTCAAGTACCAGTCGAGTTTAGCTGAACCGACTTTGATCATTATACAATAATTGGAACTTAGTGACCTAAAAAAATGGACATAACAGTAAATTAAAAAATCCTTCCAAGAATCGCATTACTAGAAGAAAAGGCGTGGAAAGTGGAAAATTCAAACAGAATCTCATGTCTAATTTCACTGACGTTCTATACAGTAAATGCAATAGGCAAATCCGAAAAAATCAAAATGATAATCAGTTTTATTCATTTGACCGACCCCGATTGTAATGCATTAAATGTCATAATTTAAATGACTGTAGACTGTTAACTGTTGTTTCAACAATAAAATAAACATTATTACGTTACGTAATATATAATTTTAGAAATAGAAACAACACGAACTGCATTGCTATGTAGTATAATAATAGGAAAATATACGAAAATACCGAGTTGACTCACAAACCAGACCAATAAAAATATTTGTTGAAGTCACATCCCTCCACTTCCATATTTCGTTTCCATGGAAACCAAATTTTGTAATGGTTCATGTAAACTAAAAAAGTCAACCTGTATATCTCTCTTAATAAGCTTGAGCAAAACTTATAATGCGTTTATCTGTTTTAACTTTGACCTAATAAGCGTACCTGGCTGCGTCAGAGTTGCGGTTCAGAATTATAAGTGATGACATCAGCTGACTTACGTACACGTCATAAAATTACTAATCAAATTGGGTTTCAGAAAAATTAGTCATAAATATCTCAATGGAATCTCATTCAACAAAGGTTTTTAATAACTCTTACTTAATGGCGACAGAATTTTGTGGAGTCTGAATAATCTCCTAACCTGGAGTAGATTCACACTAATTGCTAAGTGCTTGCGCTAATTGGAAATTTTGTTAAAATCACGTATTAAAGTACATCCGATGCTGACATCATCTAAATTCAAACCTTAATAGCATGTTTATTATTGTTAAGAATGTAGTTCAAGAGATGGCCACTAAATTGGTCGTGTCCATCGAAACTGCATAATCGTAGTTATTGTTTGATGCGAGACGATCTAGCAAAATTCCCAAACGGTCCCAAAACCGGTCCTTAGGTAAAAACTTCAAACTCTTTGGTAACTGACGTAGGTATCTAAGTACAATAAAAAAAAGCGAAATCGACGCAAAATGAATAATAGCATATAGGTAAAGGAAAATAAAGAAAAAGTGGATTTAGCATAAAAAATCAAGATCTGAAATGGTCAAAACGACATCACACCATAGCCGGCTGCCTTTATATACTTAAAACAAGTTTTCTATAAATTCCCATCTACCAATTTTGGTCATTTTAAACGTTTAACAGAAGGATGAACATTTACGGTTAATTGAAAGGCAAACATGAATTAAGTCATTCTTTGGGTACTTACCAATGTTAACAATCCTAATTCCCTCATCGTCCTGCAAGAATTTGAGAGCCACTGACACATTTTCTAACTTTTGAGATCGAAATGAGGGTTTCTTGTTATATTTGGGCAGCCGTTTATTCGCCAGTACCTCAATGAGGGAGATAAGCCTGAGGCCATCGCTGAGGTCAGTCTCTAGGTTTCCAATGTGTTTCGAAACTGTTTTGAGGTGTTCGTTCGCCCATCGCGTAAACGTATTTTGTTGAATTTTTTTCCACTGGGCATCCTCTGCGAGTTCGCGCTCTGTTGTCACCATCTCGTCCTCCTCGTCTGTGGCGGCATCGACATCGTACTGCCGGTGGTACTGCTCCTGCGGTAGAATACATGCCGGTGGTTCGACCGGTCCGAAACCGGTGTCGCCGCTGTCTTTGTAGGGAAGCTGGCTCATCTCTGAACGCCCAATATGATCTCTCTGTGTCGCCTACTGATAGAACCCCTGCAAAATTTTCTTTTTAGATGTGGTTGGACATACCTATTTTATACCCTACTAAATTGGGTAACTTTTGTGCCACTTAAATAGTTAACAAAAAGTTAGCTTTATTAGAAGAAAAATTTTTCTTCACTCACCCCCAATTCTTACATAAATAAATAAAAAAATTTAAAAAAAGCTAATCGGTCAGTTATAAAAGAGATATTTAAACATTGCCCAATTGATTGCACTGTGACTTAGACTTTCTCCTGAACATAAGCATTCTCAACAATCTTCAATTTATAACTAACTTACTCACGGATATCGCTTCTTATCCAGATTCCCCTTAATGCCGTTGTTGTATTGGAATCTCCCTGGTGTTCTGAATTCCGAAGCTTCTTCAGTTTGATTTTTCTCCCTCCAGTATTTTCCTCTCTAGTCGGCACAGTTCTAGTTATATCCCTAAGTGTTCCAGCCACCATTAAGTTTTAGTCAGAATCAAGGACCCAAATTTTCTGATGAAGCCGATTCCTAGAACAAAATTATTTTTGATCTTTATTCCACACGCAACGGTAATGTATAAAACAACTCACTTATTTTTGACAGCAAGTATGCGTTAGAAATCCTTTGACATTTATTCTATCGTATCTTTTCAACATGTACTGGAAGGAGATAGGTATAAAAAAACGATTTCAAAGGTAACGAGATGTCAAAAATAAGTGAATGAGTTATAGGCGTCTTCGTCTACCAGTCAGAAATTTCAGGAAACTCAATCAACTTGTTAGGATTTTCCTTTATGGTTTCAGCCTGCTGGTTTTCGCCCTACGCGTTTGTGAATTGTGTTTTATTAAGGCCTTCCTCAATGTCCTGGTGTAGTCTTCGTTTACTCGTAGTTTCATATAGCTGTGTTTTTTTTGTTTTTGATAGAGTGGAATGTTATACCTGACCTGTGGCAAACTCCGCTTATTGGAAGAGCCCTGAGGAAGATCACAATAAAGATCGAAACGTTGGCAATTTCACAAAAGTGAAGTGTTTTTTTTTGTGTCCTACATCCGCTATTCATCTATTTTAACTTGGCAAAAAGAACGCAAATCATATATGATTTCGCACTACGGTTTAGGTTAGATCCTCTTATAAGATACTTATAAGTGTTCGCCAATGAAACAGCAATCGTTGTGGTCGTGTTAGAAGGTAAAGGTCAATAAAACACCCTTCACTCACTGCGATAACTCGTCAAGGAATGACAAAGCGCTACAGGAATAGCGCAATATAATTGCAGTTGCAATCGCTGGGTATTTTTTTAAAAATTAATACAAAATGCAATTTTTAAAGTTTTATTAACCATTTCAAGACAGTCTCAAAATTCTAAAAAAAACGCCATTTATATGGGTTGTTAACTAAAATAATCTATGTGGTATGTCAAATTCTAGAACAGACAAATCCTTCTCCAACTAACTATTAAGCTTGAAATACGATGAATCTAACTAGTCACGAACTCACTGGTTGACGGTGGAGCTGTGCACATTCGACCAGCGCCGGTCCTGCGTATTAGCAGTTCCCCGACCGAAGCGACGTACGAACTCGATTTAGTTAAAACGGTTTTTTCAAAATTGTTTACATTGTTGATAACATTCTCAAAGTATATTTTCTTTTAGCTCTGTTTCTTGTGCACAAATACCCATCAAGCGTGTTCTGAAATTCTCGACTTCTTCTAATATCAAATGAGTACTGAGTTGTTAAACTTGTATCTGTAAAGGACATTTTAGTTTCTTCTATGTATGACCAACAACTGTCCTAAAGGATTTGGTATAAACAAGGTTTTTATGGTTGAAATTTGTCCAGTTTTGGGTTAGAGAATGCATTTCTTAATGTCAGTTTGTTTAGAGATTTATGGTATGGTAAGGAGGGATGGTTGATGTTTCCTGTTTGGTTGACATTTTTTGCCTCTGAAACTCCGATTTTTTAGTTATAAAACCGAGTATCTTTGTCACTGCATATGGATGTAGTAATTTCCAAATTTGGAATACCATTAGTACCAAAGCAAGCTGTTTTAAAAGGCTTGCTTTGGTGCAAAAAAGTGATTAGCAAACGCAAAGCCAATATATAATTGTCAAAACACCTAGGGACAAGCTGGTTGGAAACAAAAAGATGAGCGAAAGCTACGTACGTACTAACAGAGGAAAGAATCAAGATGCTCGGGAAAGGGTGGCTGATGACATGTCAACCAAAAAGGCTGATGAGACGGATGAAGAAGATAAAAAATCTTAGAATGGACATCAGACAGTACACAAGAGCACTGCAAAAAAAAGGAAAACCTGGAAACTTATTTTGCTGATCAAAAAAAGGGGAAGGAAAAAAGTGAGACAAAAAAAAATGGAGAAGCAAGAAGAACCAAGAAACTTGCACATAAAGGTTGCAGGAACTTTCTACAAGTACTTTTACCAAAAGGAGAAAAATTTGTCTCGATAATGTCAAAATGGCTACGTAGTTGAGATGTTATACTAAACCAACAGCAGAATAAAGACCAAAGAAGATCGTCGTTCCATGGAAGACACCCTGAGAAGAAGGTATCATGGTGGTGCTTTCAGAGCAAAACAAGTTTACCAATGCAGATGCTCAAGCAAAGATTGTGCTGATACACAAAAAGGACATTAAAAACCCGCCAATTTCTCTGTTAAACACCGACTACACGATCAACAAAGCGGTGCCGCCATTACCGCTGTAAGGCGGAGAGCTTTTCCAGATTGGATCCTCTTTCCGGAGCAACTTGCCTAGTGGAATATGTAAGGCATTGGCTCATGGAGGATGGTGGTGAACACAAGCATATTACTGGCGGCAGGGATAAACGTGGACATTCAACAATGACTTCCGAAAAGGCTTCAAAGAGTCTTACAACAAAACCATCAAGAGGTCTCTAGATGCTATGTCCCTTCACCACAATATTAAGAAAAAATGAAAACGGCAATGAAATGGTGGTCACCTCCGGATACAAATTAACAAGGAAAATGCGCATGGGTTACTCACCCAAGCACATCGCGATGGCGTTTTGGAACACACAGTTAGAGAGGACAATCTGGATCTGGATAATATTGCTCATGTGGAGCAGCTAACCACACACCAAAATGTAATAATATTTAACTCCACGATTGCTCCAGCGGTCATATTTGTATAACGACTGTTGAACTTTGTGGAGGTGCCAAAACCTCGACATCCGGGTAAGAAAGTAGCTGGTTGAGCACAAGATTAAAAGGCGTACTACCTCGGACTCTTCGGACTTCCGAAGGCGCCTAACTGGGGAAACGAACTACATTAAGAAGGGCATTTATCTAGTCAAACCTTCTTACTGATATGAAGTGGGTCTTGACCAAGTATACCAGCTTGAGGAGTATGACTGAGAAATATGACTAAGAAACAACCAACAGAAGTCCGTGTAGGAGTGGACGAGAAATCTCATTTCCAGGATTGTTAGCGCCAAACTTCAACTTCTGAAAGGGATAGAGCACCTCTACAAAAGACCAAATGCACGGACCTAGTGTGGACTTCAACAATAAAAAGAGCAGATAAGGACGACTATGTGGTCTACTTGATCTTAAAAACCATTACTAAAAGCATGAGTGCAACTCGCAGGTACCACAAGTAGCTTCAGTTTACCCAGGAAAGAAAATCTTCAATCACGAATTCCAGAGCAGACACAAGAGAGCGCCTATTTGAGATTTGTGCCAGATATACCGGTTTCTTTAAAATAGCTGCCTCTGGATCTTTTGGTGTGAACTGATCTTTTCATGCGGCAAGCATGTGAAAATTTTTCTTTTCTACAAAATGGCAACTACAAACTATTCACTTGTTATTGACATCAAGTAGGCGTTGGAAATTTGACTTTGACATTTTTAATGTATCTTCTTAACATGTGCTAAAAGGTAGCTCTTTTCATACATATAATAAATAAAAAATGAAGATTCCAAAAATAACCATTAACAACGAGATGTCAAAAATAAGTAAATGAGTTATACATTACATTACATGGTGATCATTTTGAGGAGTCATATTCATTGAGGTATTATCTTAATTCTTACATCCATTACAAGATTACATGATGAGAGAATGTGCACCATCCAAGTAATAGAACCATAAGAACTGCATTTATTACAGAAAGTTTTGCTGACCGTTATGCAGGGTAATAATTGAGACTCTACTAGACATTGCGTGCTGAAAATCACTTACTTACGACCTGCAGTCACTCACTTATTGCTCACCGGTATGCAAGTCATAGACTGTACAAAAATTGAATGTAAATTTTGTGTAAATCAGGCAGAAAATCATTTAGTTACTGCCTTGCAAGTGAGATTTTTTTGCTGATCGATAATAAATTCTTGCTGACTAGCGACGACTGGTAGCTATAAGTATCAAACATTTCGTGCAAATTTCGCCAAAATCTGGTAAAACATCACTTGCTTACGGCACTGCAAATCTTTAAAAGTGAAATGTTGTTCTTAGAAATTCTTGCTGACCGGTAGGCAGGGTGCTAAAGATTCTTTTAAAGATTTGCAAGGCCATAACTAAATGTTTTTTTTGCTCCATTTTTATTGAAGTTAGCAAGCAATGTAACACAATTACCCTGTATACCAGTCAGCAAGAATTTGTAACGGATCACCCTAAAAAAAAAAGTGATTTTTTGCCTGATTTTCACCACATAGGCACACAATGTATAGTGCAGTTTCAGCTGTCACCCTGTATAGCGGTCAGTAAGAGGGTCTAATGGGTCAGCAAAGAAATTATTTTTAAAGATTCTCAGGGTCGTAATTATAAATGGCTTTCTGCCCGATTTTGGCCCAATATTACCAGCCCAATATATTCGTAGTGTAGTACCGTCTCAACTACCACCCTTCATATCGGTCAGGAAAAATTTGTTACTGTACCGCCAGCCAAAATTCTCACTTTTAAAGATTCAAAGATTTGCAGGGACGTAACGTAAGTGATTTCGAAAATTGGCACAAAATCTGTAACACAGTCCCAATATCACCCTACATATGGTCAGCCAACTCTTATGGTTCAGTAAATTAGAGATTCCCGCCTAGTAACGATTATTGTTAGAATATCCGGATTTTTCAACAAACAAATTTCTCCCAGTTAAAATCGTAGTTTCAAAAAAATTTCCAGATCCGTTATCTATCGGCATAAGGAAAAACAAGATCTGAGTCAACTCCTTTAGGAGTTCAAACTCACTTGGGCGGTTCACAGATGGCAACTCAATGATGTAAAAGCAGAGAGGATGAGATGAAGTTGCTTAAGGGAAGAGTTAATAAACATGCAGCGAAAACAAGTTTTTTTATAAGCTGATTTTCGTGCTGACGCTCAAAACAAATAACTAGAGTTCATCTGCCAATATAACCATAATAGATGGACTCAGTACAAAAATTCAGAAAGTACCTACATGTCTGGGGAAGTCCTTGATAGGCTTTGAAAAGTCAACAAAATATTCTTGGCCAAATGGAATCTCAATAGCATGTAGAAAATTATTTAAATTTTAATGCACAATTTCTATTTGGATTTTCTTGAATAACTTGACTAACAAATACTTCCAAGAAAGTACAGACCTGAATCGAGATTGTTACAAATTACCTACAACGTAATTGAAAGTACCTAGATATCTACATAAAGTTTAACCAAATACTGAGGTGGATTCCTTCGTTTTTTTTTATTTAAAGCTTTAATATGTACCAACAACAAAATGCCCAATTCCAGAAAACTACTCAAATTAAATTATTAAGTTTCTACAATTAAAATTTTTTGACACGGTCCACCTCTACATATATTTTAATGATAACACTGCGTGAAACTATAGTAAAATATTTTTAGAAATTAACTTCACGAGAGAGGCCAGCGTGAAACAAAACTGGACACACAAAAAACTGGTCATACGGTCCATCAGGTATTAAAAATATATTTAACTTGAAGCACACATGCCAAGAAAAGCGTCTTTTCAACCTAATCCTTACCTGGCAATTTGCAGCACACATAAGAGTAAATACTAAAAAAGAGTCCTTAAAATCATTGCACTTTCACAGTTTTGTACGAGCGCGCAACGTTAACTAAGGATATTTATAAAACTAAGAATAGCACACCGTCCATGAGTTTAGTTGTTTATAGATTGTCTCTTTACATGTATAACCCCACTTTTCCAAACTTGGATAACCTTTTATGTCGCTAATTTTACTCTTATAGGTGCTAACGTAAGCCCGCCAGGCCTCATGATAGTCGCTCTCACATTGGCCACCAGTGATAAAGATTATATATAGGTAGGTCACAGTCTAAATCTGTATTAATGAGGCAGATTGTTTTTGGCATAAGTGAGGCAGATTTTTTATCCACGGGGATTTTGGTATTGGCATTTCGTTAATGATTTATAACTTTGTTATTCTCGTGTAGTGGTATCCTTCGATGAGGGTGGACCTTTAAGGCCAAGACAATAATTTTGTGGAATTTTAGTAAAACGCTCAATCCCCTAATTAAGAAAGCCCGACGTAACGATTTATTTTCAGAAGTGTATTGCCATTTCGGGAATGAAAAGAGCCAAATAAAAATAAAAATTCCAGGTCCGTATTTAAAAGTTTGTCTGCAACGACACCGCTGTTAAAAATATCATTGTGGAAAGAACCTAAGCATTTGCTAATATTATAAGCTTTTTCTTTATTTTTAAAACTATAGATTTAAAAATAAAAAAATATGGTAGTTAACTCCACAAAAAAATCTGTTTCTTCATTCAACCCACCTAATGGTGTAACTCACTATAGACCATTCCAGACATAAACCTAACCCACAGGCAGAAAGCTGTGGGTTCATTGTAGTGACGTAGGGTGAACTGTACTTCTTTATCTATCTTTCCAAGCAGCTTATAGTTACAACAACTTATATGGCCACGTCAGGGGCTTTCATTCACCAAAAAGTAGAAAACACTTTGTATTATATTTCTATGGCTTTGTGCCCACGCAAAACTAAGAAACTTGAAAGTGGATCAAAAAGTGAATAGAACGTTATAGTACCTAATAAACGCCACGTCGGAGACACATTAACGTAAAAGTGGAAATCAAGTGTTACCGCCACCATACCGGACCATTTATATTTTACTTTGAAGAGCGAATTAATTTGAAGTGATAATGTTGGTTTCAGTCACGTTCTAATATCTGTAGAAAATATTTAAACTGGAGGCACTTGATCGTGTTAAAAATGTGGTGGTCAGTGACCAACACAGGCATCTCGCACTTCTTAGTGGTAAAAAAGTTACCACTACTTAATTAAGTGAGCGTAAGTGTTGAATTAAATCATTGTTCAGGTCGGGCATTTCTTTGAAGGATAAAATGAAGACTAAAAAATCACCTTATGTGGCAATATCACTTATTTAAAAACTCTTTGTTTTGATGAAATTTGACCCAAAACATTAGTATTGAGCAGTCAAATTTCATTGCCACTCTCCATACATCGATAAAATAACGTATTTAGTACATAATATTCCAGTACGTAATGTGCTATTTATTACTTAACGGCACTCCCTGGAAACCAAGCAGAACTTAACCATCTAGGAAAACAATGTAAAAAGTATTTATTATTTGTTAAGCTTCACGAGAGAGAAAACAATATGACGCCATGCCGCCCAGCAAACCAGTGTTGGTTAAGTGGTAAACACCACAATTCCACTATATCGCCACGTAATAAATCGTGGCAGTACCGTGATTCTATAATTTACAGAAACGTGGCGAAATTGGTTCTACTACAGCATATTTGTTTCCCATTTTGGTGATTACCACCTTGTATCCACGGTTCTTTCACGTGGTTTTCGCAAGATCTTCATAGTTTTTAGGTTCGTGGTGGCCACGTTAATTTCACAAGACCGATAATAAAGCATTACACCCCCTGTTCGTGTTCCCTCTTTTCTAGCCCTTTTGAACTCAAAACAACGTCTACACACCTTTTATCGTGTTCATATTTATTTGTATTTATTTTATTCATAATCAACCAAAAATTTAATATATAAGCAACGTTCTTTTTTTAGAAATTCTTACAGTTTCCAAAATAAAGGGATATGAGCAATTTTTCCATTGTGGTTCACCCGGTACTTATAGAACCTACCTTTTATTTAAAAAAAATAATAATAAATCAACTGATAACTTCCAATTATGCATTTCAAAATCTATTCTTATAGCTTTCTTTTGCAATATACAAGATAATCCTTGTTATTTGGGTCAGTGTTTGGATAATATCTTAATAAGCAATATTAATAAGAATTAAGTCATAATCCAGAATCATCTTTTACGTTGGAAACCAAATAAATAAACGCACTTTACGTAGTGGTAAAGGAATTTGAGTTAAATTTTGGATAATGACCTAACAAAAATTACTTTTACATTTAATTGTTATAAGCTATAAACACGTATATTAAGCACCAAAGGACCTACTTATGTATTTTTTTGAAAATAACTTTAACTTAGTGGTTTAGGTGCAGCGTCCTCATAATTTCCAGGAGAAAGGTAGCGGGAGAAGGACCCAAAATAAAACTTCTACGCTTCCGCAGAAATTGCCGACGTTTCGACGTTTATTTTACGTCTTTTTCACGGCTATTCCACTCAAATTGTAGAAGTTTTTCGTCAGATAGTAACGATGTTTATTGTAAATCAGAACAACCACGGGGAGTGACGTACATTGAAACAAAAACGGTCAAAGCGTGGACAAACATAAGGGAACCGCGTGCTTAGCAGTGTGTAGGTATCCAAAACATTTTTTGTTTGAGTATAATAGACAATAAACATCGTTACTATCTGACGAAACTGATGTGGTTGTTCTGATGGGCAATAAACATCGTTATTTGAGAATTTGAGTGGAATAGCCTTGAAAAAGACATAAAATAAACGTCGAAACGTCGGCAATTTCCGCGGAAGCGTAGAAGTTTTATTTTGGGTCCTTCTCCCACTACCTTTCTCCTGGAAATACTTGTATCTCTTAGAAATCAAGCAGGCGGACAAAGTGAATCCTCTACATTAGAGCAACGATTACCGACGTTTCGACGTTTGTTTTTTTTTCATCTTCATCATCAAGATATAACCAACCGATATACAACTGAAAACATGACAAACAAATTTTCTTGCAACTTTTCTCTAAGAAGGAAATGTCTGTTATTTTTTTTTTATTTTACACTTACAGCTACACATTTTAATCTTGTTTGATAACGTTTTTACGGAAAGTAAGAATTTTCTATACAAAATGGTTTTCTTTTCTAGCTTTTCTTGCAAAAAAGTTATCTTCTACAACTTTGTGTTATACAAATATTTGAGATTTTTTTTAACTTATTTGTAGCAGTTCTTTACGAAGAAAAACTAAATGTCTTTTAACTTTTTTTTCTTTCTAACTTTCTTTTTTTCTAACTTTTTTTTCTATGACTTTTTTATTTTTTATTAGATTTCTCATTCTAGTATTTGTTTTTTGCAGGAAAAAAATCTACAAATGCAGGACAAACGTTTTGATTGTTTGGTAATTAAATATTAATAATTCTAGTAGAGAGGACAGATGGAAGAGACATTGAAATTTGTCAACATATACTTAGTTATACAGTTTTCTATAAAACCACAAAACATATTAGAACAATTTAGAGATCAACCCCTTGTTAATAGTCTGTGCATTGTGAAACTCGAATTTTTAATTAAATAATGCAGCAAGATTTTGAGTCAACAGTACAGTACAAATAGTACAATCTTGAAAATAAATATTCAATAAAAATGCAATCTCTAGGTGGCAGGATAAATCGACAGTGACCACCACAATCAAGGAATTAAGATTTTGATACCTAACGAAACAGCGTCTTCAATAAAATACTGAAATCTGAAAGATGAGAAAAAAAGGGATCTAGCGAGATACAGGACAAAAACACAGACTTTTAGGTATTTGTGATAATTTCGATACTTTCAGATCATACAAACGCACATCTTTTATCTCGAATGTATTGTAACTCGAACATTACTGCACTTATGTGACAATTATTATTAGTCATTTGGGCATGTCTGATATCGAATGTGACTTAGGTACCATAATAACAACCAGCTGTTAATCACAATTTCGTAATTATTATTAGTAACTGGAGATATGACGACCTGTTCGTAGTATTTATTTGACACAACCTGGTTCATTCAAATATATGAATCACACAAGCTTAATATGTTTAAAATCCAGGACCTGACCGCAAGTACCATAATTTTAGTGTTCTTAAAACTACCTACTTGTTTAGTTTCTATTACTATGTATGTACGTTGTTGAAGAAAAGTGCAAGTACCTGTTACCTACACTTTTCTTAATCTTTCAACAATTTCTCTATGCTTCTTCGCTGATGCTCAATTTCTTTCTCAAAACTGAAATATAGATTAAAAGTGGTTTAGGTACGGCTTCAGTTTAGTAGAAGTAACATGGATATAATCTGCCGAGAAAAGTAGAGGATCGTGAGGATTGTTAATTAAAACACTTTTACCAATTTAAATAGCCATCAGCATGTGATTTCTCTTATTGGTCTCAAATGACATAAGAGTAAATCTAGTTCAAAGTTTCAATAGAAAAGAATCGAGGGTAATTAATTTAATTTATTTTTTTTTTCATTTCCACAGGCATACTTATTAAGTCAACAGATAGCTACATCTCCAATGTCACACTCCATGGTTAAGAGCGAATAAAAGCAATAATGGAACATATGTTTTTTGTGACCTGCATGGATTGTTGTAGGACGACTCTCGATTCAATACCATATTAGGAACAAAATGTAGGTCCTCTTAAGCTAAGCATCAAATTGCTAATATAAACCGACAGTACCGGACTAAAAAGAAATTATATAACGAAATTGTTTTGCCTGGAGCAGACTAATAAAAATGAAAAATTGTCAAGTAGGAATATTAATAGAATGTGAAGAAAATAGGTGTTTATTATTTGTTAAGTTGCAAGAAAGAGAAAAGAATGTGAGGCCATGCCGCTCAGGAAACCAAAGTGTTGATTAAGTGGAAACCACCACAATTCCACGATATCGCTACGTGATTAAATCATGGCAGTACCGTGATTCTATAATTTACAGAAACCTGGCAAAACCGGTTCTACTACCACATATTTGTTCCCTATTTCGGTGATTACCACCTGATATCCACGGTTTTCACGAGGTTGCTATTTCAGCAAGAAACTTTATATTTTTTAAGTTTTTTTTGGCAACGATAATTCCACACAAAATGTTACTTACTTGGAGATTATCAAGAAAAAACGGCTGAGAAAGTGATTTAAGGTCGCGTGTTGATTTCCTTTACTACATATATCAAACCTGCAAGTACCCGAAGCAGTTAAAAGCATGGTGTTATTTGTTGTTTTTATTACTGATATGAATTATCCAGATAAAAAACGACACTACGTTACAGACGTAAAATAACATAATTCAATGAAATCAATGGTGAAACATAACAAAGCCTACCCCTTTACATGGATCTGATTAATTTATTAAATGTGTAGAAAATGTATGTTGTTATGCTTAATCCGTAAACAAAAAATTGCCAAAACGGATGACTCGGAATACGTAATTTAAACCAGACAATTGATAGCCGAGGAGCAACCCAATTAGTGTTGAATCAATAATCTGCAATCCTCTGGCGAAGGAAGCCAAATCACCTTTAAGGTACATGAGGGAATGTAATGCAATTCTAGTAAAAGCGCCTAAAAGACTCTCAAGCAGACAAGGGCGAGACTTGTAAAAAATAAACTAAAACCAAGAACAAACAAAAGCAGCAGTTTGCAAAGTATAGATTCGTCCACGATAAAAAAAAATAGTATGGATAACACTCTGATGTTATTATGATGCTGACATCATACTAACGTCAGTTTAATGACCTCAATATGACGTCACACTGGTCACGCATAAAAACGCTGTAAAACTTATGTGATTGCAACGTCATTATTAAGTCATTTAGGCTGAGATATATATGTGGGGCTAAAAGTGGTCAGTGGTCAGCGCTAGGCACGAAAAACTCAAAGCTTCCATATAGAGATCAGTAACTACGTTAACTTCGAACCGGATGGGAGTACAAACAGCTTCGAAGAAAAAACATATACTTATAGGAAATGAAAGATCAATGAGTTTAAAATGTTCAATCACATTAAAACGTTGGACGACCCCAAAACTAATGAACTTCAAGATCAAGTGGTTTAGTTTCAAAGACAGTTGTTATTTCCCCCCCCCCCCCCCACCCCTCTAACATCAAAGATGGTTCCGAAATGGTCACTTTTAAGTACACATCCTGATTTTCATGGTCTTTGCTACAGCCTAGTTTTAGAGGACAATGTGGATGCTTAATCTCTTGCTAAGATGGTGACAAAAACAAGCGTCGTTGAAATCGCACACTGCCAGATCCAATCAGGGCTGTCAGACTCCAAAAATTCACAACTAGATCAGTGAGAGATAAAGACTGATCACTCCTGAAGCTAAATAGAAGAAGACAGTAACTTCAGATTGCATATGCACCCGCAGTAATCGGTTGGGCATGCCCTATAATTGCCAGAGCAAGGTATACACTTTCGGGGAAAACCATCTCCAAGATCTAACTTCGTTATCACTCGAAATGCTTATTAAATTTACTAAAACGCTGCATTTAACGAGTGACAACTAGCGAGCCACACAGCACGAGGGCTACAAAAGAGATAGCAGTAGAGGACTGCGTAAATCAAGCAACTCCTGATAATAATAATTGCCAGTTCATTGTCTCAATAGTTACCTACAAGATCAAAAAAAGGCATCCTGGTTTTCATGAACCTCAATGACTTTCTAGACTTAGCAAGATGTGCTTCTATCTATACCCATGTAAATAGGTATATTTTTTCCCCTAGCACTATCCTACTTACCCTGTACCATTTGAGGGACAGAAGAGGCCAAGTTGCGTTTAGAGGAACCAAAGTTGGAAAATAACACTATTATAAGCCTCTAGTTTATATAGGATGGGCCATCGAAAATATAACGCAAAGCAAGAGGAATGAACTTTACGAAAAAAGAAACACATCAAGTTTGCTTATAAGGAGTCAACAATAGGCACTGAAAAGGCATAATTCTCATTTTACACACAAATCATAACAAAACGATATACGTATAGGATCGTTTTTGTTCTAATGGATTTCACCTACCTAACGAAATTTGAGCAGACAAAAATATCAAATTTGGCACCTATTGACTTGTTTCAACTGGAGAGGGACTTTAATAAAATACCAACAACATTTCTTTATTTATTTAAGTATCAACCATTATACAAACTGTGGAAAACGTATAAAACTATAGCCCCAAGAAACATGTATTAAATTTAAAGGGCCTATACTATAATGTAAACAAACTATCAGTTCGTCACCAGAAATGTATTCCAAGCGATATGTAACTTTGAAATTTTATTGTCAACAATTTGGAATTTATAATATAGGAATTTCTATTTAAAACATTTAACACCTAAATCTCAATAGGTGAGTGTTGCTACTGTGGTTTCTTGCACATTAAATTTTTACCTTCCAATAAACCATGATTTGATAACTTCCTTTCTATTCCTTTAGTACTATCTTAACCGTCATAAAATCTGCCAATTTTTGAGTAAAATGGATTTTTGAATTAGGTGTTCAAGTGTCCCCAGAAAAAGAGTCATATTTCGGTTGTGCGTCTGCAAATGCTTAGATTTTTATTTCTTGTTTGATAGGGTAAAACTTTTACGTTTTTAAATGCTTTTTCTCAATGTCGCCAGATTTAGAGTTACTTCATTTAGATTTTCAATGTAATTTTAAGTCTTAAGAGTACCAAAACAGTTCGTTTTGTTTTATCTAACTGGTCATCCATGTGATAGGATCCCCTCTCCAATCCCAAGGCCTAGCTGTGTGAACGATAACATATCGTACCCATTTCGGCAAAACCTGTTAAGAATCCCAGAACCAGAGATCAAATGATATTTTCACTGGGACGAACCGATTTTACGCTTTTGTCTCTTGCATTTTGAATCTCCCTACAGAAAGCAATTCCTATAGGACAAAAACAGTATTTTCTAAAGACACAAGATTGTATGTTTTTATAGTTAAAAAATCCATTTTGCTTGAAAATGTGGTAATTTTTTTACTTTTGATTTAGACTCGAAACAAAAAATTTAGAACACTTACAATATTCTAAACCTGCCCTATACAGGGTGTACCATAAGCATATTACCAAAAGGATATAGTTTACAACGAAATTTACTAAATTCCGTAGTAACCTTAAACAGAAACATTTCCTTAATGAACATTTCATTAAATCGTTTTCTTTTGAACCAAAGAACCCCGCAGTACCCACTTAATCATGTGCTTACGGCACACCTTATATAAATCTTCAATAAAATAATAAAAAATAAAAAATAGTTATTGCATGCCCCAACGTTTCTACAAAAGTCGTCGAAATCTTCATCAGGCTCACGCTGCTTCAGGTCCATTTGTATACTTATGTTACCTATATATACAAACTTTCCAACCTATTCTTTTCTCTCAAGAACAATTTTCCAGTAAGATTTCACTGTTCAATGTTTATACTTAACAATGTTTACCATTACAACACATTTTTGAATAACAACAATTGGTCATCAACTATACTTAATAAAACCATGAGTGATAATTGCTGGGATAAGTAAAAAGGTCGCTTTTGTATTTTTACCCACCCACAACCGGTTGGTTAGTGGTCCTATAAGCCTTGTGGACAACCAACAACAAAAATGTGAACTCAAAATGAGCAATGCGCTTGCTCAGAGGGGCTTTGTTATTTCTGCAACGAATTCCTAAACTGTTCAAAATTGGGGACTTAATTGCAGTGTTATTTGTTGGAAGTAACAAGGAAAAGTAGGTACCTACGCAACTCTCTTTTAATTTAAGCCACTCTGTACCCCAATGGCTAGCCTCTCAAATTTGGACCCAATGATGATTTGTTTTTGAGATCGAAACGTTTACAAACACTTACCTTCTACACTACCTTCAAAATTGAGGATGGTGTAATTGGAGAAAAAAAAATGTAATCGGTTTATTTATGGCTAGAAATAAACACTTCTTCAATTTCCGATCCTAGTTACATTTAGGATAGAGTAGCGACGAAGGGTAAAGTAGGGTTTCCAGGGAGATATGAATGAAAGCAAAAGTGAGGGGATTTAACGAGACTATGATTCACAATAGAGGTAAGGGAAGAGACAACTGCAATGGGGTTTTCCAAACATGTAACATGTCGATTCATTCAATTCCAACTAGTGACCTTCAACTTTAGCATTTAAAACACTACTAAAACGAAATACTCCTGAGGGTAACACCAAAAAGTTTGCTGAAAACATTATTCATAACCGAAAAATAACCACTAAAACGATTTTACAAAAAAGTAATATCAATTGGGTTAAACGTAAAAACGCAGTTAAACAATTATTTACCCCTCAGTACACTGTTTTGACAACCCCTTAGCTACAGCTTTCTTTGGTGGCAGTACAATATAGGTCGGTATTTAAATTTTCAAAAGGTGGATGTCAGTTTTTTGACATGCTGAAAAGTTTCAATAGTTCTATAAAGAGAACAAGTCCTAGAAGTGAAGCTGACGTACAAGCGTATTTACTCGAAAAGGATTAACTGCGCATACACGAGAATTTCTAAACGTCACCTATTTTTTAACTTGCACGTTGTGCGCAGTAAAATATTTTCGACCATCTGCCAGATTTTCATACCCAACTCGGGAGTTAACATTTTCGGTCTATTGTGAGGGATTGACGTTTTCCGTATACTATTTTAATATGTATATGGAATCAAGAGGGAAACGCTTTGTAGTAATCAAATCAGAAAAATTCCAGTAGCTCGGTGGTGTTAAATGTGTTAAAATTATCTTAAATTCGAAATGCATCACAGTAACAAACTCATTTCAAAGCTTTAACGGCCTTCTGCGCCGCCTCATCGAGAGTTTGCGCAATGTCAATATTCAATCCAGAACTTTTGAGTATCCGTCTAGCTTCAGTCGCATTGGTGCCTTCTAATCTGACCACAAGTGGCACCTTCAAAGGAGCTATTTTCAGTGCCCCCACGATGCCATTAGCTATCGTGGCGCAATTTACTATGCCACCAAAAACGTTGACTAAAATAGCTTTGACCGAGGGATCGGAGGTTATTATTTGAAAAGCTGCGAGCACTTGATCCTCCTTGACGCTTCCACCTACGTCCAGGAAATTTGCAGGTTCCCCTCCATAGAGTTTAATAATGTCCATGGTTGCCATAGCGAGCCCAGCTCCGTTTACCAAACAACTGATAATTTTCCACTTTATTTTAAATACTAAACAATCTGCTAAAAAACTTACCCAATATTTCCTGTCATTCCTATGTAATTCAAGTTATGCTTAGCGGCTTCAACTTCCCTTGGATCACTCTCAGCAGTATTCTCCATGGCGAAAATGTCTTTCTGCCTATATTTAGCATTGTCATCAAAGTTAAGTTTTGCGTCTACTGATATCACCTTGCCTATTTAAAAGTGAAACTTAGGTACCTACTAGCTTCGAATAATACTCGCTACCTATAAAGCATTCACTTATTATTGACATCGAGTAGGCATTGGGAGTCTAACTTTGACATTTTTATCGTATTTCTACTAACGAATAGGTCCAAAAAATGAAGATATCAAGCGTAAAAAAGATGTCAAAAATAAGTGAATGAGTTATATACTGACCATCATCTGTTTCTACCAAAGGATTTATTTCAATTTGCACTGCGTCTACTTTCACAAATAAATGCCACAACTTTTTAATTTCATCCGCAGCTTTTGCCTTTAAATCTCCTTTAAATTGCAAGAACTCAGCCAATTCGTTCGCCATGTTATCTGTAATCCCTTCAAAAATATCTATAGGAATGCTTTTTATCAGTTCCGGCGTTTTTGCAGCAACTCCCTCAATATCGACTCCCCCTGAAAACGTTTATTAGTCACAGTTTCGAAAGGCATTTAGTGCAAGGCATGTGGATTAACCTGCAGGCGAAGCAATTATAACAGGCCCATTCCTTTGCCTGTCCATCAATATGCAGACGTACGTCTCTCTCTTTATGTTTACGCTTTCAGCGATCATGATCTTATGTACTGGAATACCCTCTTTTGGGGTTTGCTTGGTAATAAGTTTGTGACCCAGCATTTGTTTAACAAGGTTTGGTATTTCATCTCGTCTAGGAAAAAATTAAAACGATATGAAGAGTCATAATGAGGGGTCGAAAATTAAATCTCAGGTTCTTTCACACGTGTTCTGTCAAACATTTGTGTTACCTATCGAGTTTCGTTAAAAACTTACAGGGTGGTGAAGTTAAAATTTCAAAATGCATATGTCTTGCCACAGACCGAATTTTTTTTTTTTTTTTATTGGAAATTGTGCCCCTTCCATAGCGGTTAAAACATACCAAATGTTAGGTGTTTATTCAATTTAAAAAAAGGTGCACTGTTGCATTGCCTACGTCCAAATTACATCAAATCGTTTTAGAATTATTCACAAAAGTACAAAAAAATCTATTAATCCTGATGGTTAGTAGAAGTGTAGAAATCATTAACTAATTAGGTAGAACTTGGAAAATAGTAATCTAATGTGACCCACATTTTCGCAAGTAACTCTAAAACGATTGCAAAAACTAAGACAATGCAAAGTGCTTTTGTTTCTAAATTAAACAAGGCAAAGGAAATTTTCAGTAGGGTATTCAAGACATTTTTATTAATTGTAATAGACAAACAGTAAAAATGCATAAAGTGCATGCGTAAAGAATTAACGCTCTATGGAAAAGTTCACAAGAATCCTTATCCTGCATCTTTTGGAGTTTTGAAGCTTAAATTTAAGATGAAGTAATAGACTAATGAAAATCGCAAATAATTATTATTAACAAGCTCCACAAAATAAGTAAATACCTGCTAGTAATATGAACACCTCCTTTGAATCCAGTATTAAAGTGTCCTTTCCCTCGGCCCCCAGCCAAAATTTGGGCTTTGATGACATATTCTTTGGCATCTGAAAATATAACAAGAGCTTTGCTGTAAAATGTGGAACATTCTATGACATTTTCGACTTTCAATTTGTTTTTATCAAGTCATCTCAGACATACTGTTCTACTTCTATTGCCTACTTGAGTTTTGTTTTTTAAATAAATGCATGATATTTATTAAGAAAACTTGGTCACTCTTAGAACCTGAGTAATTATTGTATTGTATTCAATGTGAGTGGACTTATACAGTCCTCCACCGCGACCTGCGGTCTATTGGAGCTCACTCGAAGTGCTGCCAGCAAGGTTTGCCCCTGCTAGCTCCACTAGTTGTCACCCGTTATGCCCAGTTATGCCCAGACCCTCAAGGAATCTGATGAGTCTCTCGGGCGACACTGCGTTTGTATCATGAGGTTCAATGATCGTGTTTCCGAACAGTGATTATCTCGATCTGGCAATGGCCGGGCAGTCACATAGGACGTGCTCAACTGTCTCGTCGTCCTCCAGGCACAGCCGACACTCCGTCTCTTCGGACAGTCCGAGTCTGTGCCGGTGAGATCTTAGGTGGCTATGTCCTGTGTACAGTGCAGTGGCTACTCTGATTTGTATCCTATTTAGTCTGAGGAATGTTTGGGCTTTTGCCCTCCGAGCAGATCTTTATTGATCTATTGTGGCCTCCCTCTTCTAATAGGTGTCGGGCACACAATTCAATGGCATGTATCTCTGCCTGAAACACTGTGGTGAATCGGCCCAGGCTCTCCGCTTCGCAGATGGCATCCGATCTCCCGTACACTCCGGAGCTAGCCCCTTCGGCGGTTGTGGATCCGTTCGTGTACCAGGTACTTCCTGCCTGTTGTAGATCTTCGCCTCGTTCGCCCCACTCTGCCCGTGAGGGAATCCTGACGACGTAGCGAGTGTCCAATGTACGTTTTGATGCCATTAGGTCGGAGATCATGTTCAATACCGCAAGGCCTTCCAAGCCAGCCTCCTCTTTGTTAGTCCCACACGCTCCTTGGCTGGCGTGGGCGTCGTTCTCATTGCTCCAGTGATGCAGAGACATATTTGTCTTTGCAGAGAGGACAGTTGAGCTTTGATAGAGCTCTGTCTGCTCTTTCGATACCAAACTATTGCCCCATACGTGATTATCGGTCTTATTACCGTCACATATAGCCACACAGGTTCTTGCACGACTAAAGGGCAGGAGCTGTGCTCTCCTAACCGTAACATGCAAGGTCCATGTGACTCTTACGGTTAGGAGTATTTTACTTCTAAGTGAAACATCTTGGACTTCCATTGTCTTTATTGAGTTTTTTACACGACGTTTCGACCAGTGATATCTCTGCTCGTTTTTAAGTGAAACTGCTGTTCAAGTGCTTTTCAAATGAAAACGAGCAGAGATTCCACTGCTCGAAACGTCGTGTAAAAAACTCAACAAAGACACTGGAAGTCCAAGATGTTTCACTTAATAGTACATCATTGTCTACCACCTTTAAACAAATTTTACTTCGTTGGTAAACGGGAATGTCGTCCCGAACAAGCATGGCGCTTTCAAGAAGTCCAGCCTCTTCCTTCGCGTAAATGGCACAATCACCATTTTCCTAGGGTATATTGCTATGTTTTCCTTTGAACATCAGCTGTGTAAAACATCCAGCACCCCTTGCAATGTGCTGGAGATTTGTTGGTATGGGTGGTTTCTTATAGGGATAACGATGTCGTCCGCGTATGCATGGAGCTCGACTCTTCATAGTTCCAAAGTAGCCAGAAGGTTGTCCACTAGTAGGGATGACAGGAGTGGTGAAAGGACTCTGCCCTGTGTACAACCTCCCGCTGTTGTAAATCTGAAAGTGTCATCGTTTAATGATGTAGTGATCTGTCTGGATTCCAAGATGTTGTTGGTTATTGTTGCTTCGATGCTTCTAGCTTTACTGGCGCTGAGGAGGGAGTCTGTAGGTGCATTATTAAAGGCCCCTTGGACGTCTATGAAAATACCAACTGCGACACCTTTTGAATCCAGGGTTTCTTAGGTTTTCACTACCAAGTTGTGGAGTGCTAGTTCTGTTGCTAGTTCTCTCCATTATATATAATTCTAGCAGCTGTTCCAAGCTTTTCAGCAGAAACGAGGTTAGACTGATTGGCCTGAGCGATTTAGGATCTTTTCCCCTACATCCCAGTATGTAGGACCAGCAGTTTGGAATTGCTGCAATTGCAAGTTCCATGCAAGGCTCGCTCTGAAGAGCTTTGTTAGTAGAGGTGCGAGTTGATGCAGGCCATGTTGTAGTAGTGCCGGAAACACTCCATTCTCCCCGGAGGATTTGTATGCTTGAAAAGCCATAATCGTGGATTTTAGCAGGGTTGGTCTGACCCCTTTTTTGGAGAGCTCCCAATCTGCCCTGTTGAGTCGTTTAAATCGTCCCAAGGGGCTTGTGTTAGTCTCCAAATTTGTCAGTCGGCTACCCGGAAAATGACAGCTTGCGAGTTCTTTAACTTTGCACTACCAATAGAGGTGTAGGTTCCATTGGACCATTTTATCAATTAGAGCTCCTGACACGGCTCCCTGCAGAAAATCCTATGGATTCAGGCTCCTGTTGGCAGGTCTTCAATCCCCCAACAGAACCTTCTCCAAGACTCTCTTTTATCAATCAATCAATCAATGAGATTTATTGTCCGAAGTATGAAAAATACTTATTACATATTATTATAAACTTAAACTATTATAAATTAAAAGTTAAAATATACAAGTATAAAGGCATAAAAAAGGCAAGTTTTAGCAGCCCTGATCTGCTGAGTAATTATAAAGTTTAGAAACAATAACAATTAATGACAATTTTAGGGCATTATGTATAAACATTTGAATTTATCGTTCATACTTAAGGATTTTCTAAAATAAGGTTGGCTACTCTACTCTAATGTTATTAAGATTAGAAAAATATTGATGATGTACTATAAAATTCAAAACTATTAATTTTATCAAATGTTTGCAAACAATGCCAACACAGTCAAATACCATTTATTTGCAAATAAATTTGACCATGTATGATCCCTATATGTGTTAAGCTTTGTGATAAGCAACTCCTTTAAGTTTGGAGTATTCCTGGAAAAGTTAAAGATTGCGTTAATAAAACCATTGTTCAAAAAAGGTGACCAAGGAAAACTAGAAAATTATAGACCTATAAGTCTTCTGCCTGATTTTTCAAAGATATTTGAGCTAGCATTGTGCGACAGATTAATATCATTTTTTAGAAAGTATGACTTGCTTCACTGTCATCAGCATGGGTATATAAGTGGCAAATCAACAGGTACAGCAGTTTTTAATTTTACCAGGGCTTTGTTGGAACATTTAGAAAAAAATGGACTTGCACTTGGAATGTTCTTAGATCTATCCAGAGCATACAATTGTATTGATAGAGAGTTGCTTATCAGAAAGATGGAATGTTATGGTGTGAGGGGAAATTCATTGAAGTTGATTAGGTGATATCTTTCAAATCGTAAGCAAATGGTAAAAGTTACCAAAAATGGTTGTACACATCTGTCACAGATCAAAGAAAATATATTGGGAGTTGCACAGGGTAGCATAGCAGGTCCAATTTTATTTATAATTTTTGTTAATGATTTGTACAGTATTGTGTCTAGGGGTAAAGCAAGCATAGTAAGCTATGCTTATGACACAAATTTAATTATTGGAGGGGAAAGTATAAATAGTATAATAGATGCTGGTAGGGAACTTTTTGTAAAGGCGGATGAATGGTTTGCTAAGAATACGCTTATTTTAAATAGAAACAAAACAAACATGATCTTATTTGGCACCAGAAACAACAGAGTTGATAAGCCACACAGTCTTGTTGTTCTTGGGGAAGATATTGAGATTGCTGACAGACAAGATTTTTGGGTTTAAAAATAGATGAATTTTTGGATTGGTCTAGTCATATAAGTGAACTGATGAATAAGCTAAATGCAGTGTGTTATGGTACCTATTAGGGTAGTAAATCAATATATAAACAAGCAATCTTTGAGGATCATGTATTTTACAAATTTTGAGGCACTGATTAGATATGGTGTAATATTTTGGGCTAACAATAGTGGCATGCAAAAACTATTTGTTGTACAAAAACGGGTTGTTCGGTGTGTAAGAAGAATGCAGTTTAGGGAGAGTTGCAGGGGAGTTTTTAAGTCTGAACGCATCATGACAGTGTTTGGCCTGTACATTTACAAAGCTCTGATGTTCTTTTTTAAAAATAGGAAGTTCTTTGACCTTCAAACTTATCACAATTATAACACAAGAACTGTAAATGTGAACTACCCTAGACATCGATTGACACTGACTGAAAAAAGTCCATATTACATGTGTCTTAAACTATTTAATCAGCTGTAATCAATTTAGAACCTTACTCCGTTAACGATTTCTTTAGATAATAAGTAGTAAATTTAGGTAGAAGATTGTAAATTCTTTTAGTTGAAATCTTGTTGAAAGCTACAACTATTCTAATATTGTTCGACTGTATTGTATTGTAACCCTTGTTGATTGTAATGCTATTTTCTTTGGACTGGGGATTTATTTTCTAAAGCCTGATTTGAAATAAAGTTTATTATTATTTTTATTATAACATTTTCGCTGGAGGCTGCTCTTTGTAGCCGAGAGCAAAAAATGTCTGCCACAAATTTAACAAAATGCAAATTACTATTAATGTTAATTATCAATCCAATCAAATTACTTATAAAGTTGTTAGAAATAGCTAGTACCCAGTTTTATAAAGTCAATTTGATCTGCCCTGAGTGAACTCGGCATTAAAAAAACTGGGCATTAGAGCATCATATATATAACATATATATATAACTGACAAATAAACTTGTGCTGTATCAACTTACTAAACTTGCTGAGCCCCTGTTGGTCCTGCTGATCCACTATACAGAAATCTTGAATAGCTACATTGCTTTTTCGTAACAGATCTTTACTCTGATATTCCATCAAATTCAGATAACGAACAGGTACCTAAAGAAAGGTAAATGGATAGGTATCCATTTAAAATCCATTTTTGGACCACTTACCTTGTATACATCTTGCTTGGAAGAAAATTTAATAGCAGACTTCCAAAAAGACATTTTGAGACCTATAATAAAATATAATGAAAACTTCTGCAGACCTTTAGGTGTTTTTTAATGATCTCTCGGTATCAGTGTATAAAGTCCACGAGTTTATAACAATTATTGTTCACGCAATACTGATAAACAATAATAAACATAAAGATTTGTTTATGTTTTGTACTGTATGATGACTATTATCAAAGTAGATATGGGTTGAGCGGTTAATAAATATTAAAGGCACTTTTTGATTTCGTTGCAAAATTAAATTAAATGCAGAAACTGCAAGGTTAAAAATTTTATCAATTTTCTATTACAGCATTTTGCAGTTAGGCGCTTGATTTCAACGCTTGAGCAAATAAAGAAGCTGAGAATTCCTGTTAAGATATGAAGTAACCAATGAACAATGAGCATTGAAGAAAACATATAGCGGCTAAATCATAAACTATTTAAATAGGTTATGAGGTTCAGCGGTACTGCTCCCCAGAAAGAGATATATATTTATTACATATAAAAAGATGCGCTCGTAAGAGAGAGACGCATATATAAAAATTCACCCAAGAAAATTAAAATATCACATTCACCATGTTAAGGATTGTTGATTCTTCACTTCTATGAATTATAAATATATTTTAAGTTTAAGTTTAAAGTGAAAAACTCTACTATGATTTGGTCACAAGCAAACTGTTTTTAAACAAATTCAAACATATTGCATAAGGATTAAAAGGAGAAACAGTATAAGTAGTTCGGACTGCGCAAAGGAAGTTAGTTTTTTGCGATATGCAATAGCTGAATTCGTAGAATTCGGCCTCATATTTCTGAGAGATGACAGCTCCTTTCTATCTTTTCTATTCAAGGAAGGGAGATAGGGAGATTTCTGTTCATGTTCTTATTCGCGAAATACGTTCTATACCCATTGTTCTCACTGGTAGAGAAAAATTAGAACTCTAGGCTAAGAACGTATGTCCAAAAATTTTACTTAAAAGAACAAAAAAAAATATAGAAACCAAAGTGAACAGGGCCTATTATTTTTATACAAATTTCATTCTTAATTATTATAACCTGTATGACCTATAACTACAAGTGAGGAAACAGTAATTATTTAAGTATCCGTGTCATTATGTATTCTACAAATAATTAGTTTTTTTGAGTCCAAAATTGGTTACTGGTCGCTGGTCCAGTCCAGCCTAATTGGCTATTTTTGACATTCCTTTTAAGTACCTTTGCATATGCTGGCAAAAAGCTTGTCGTTTATTTTAAAGGATTCTGCCCAGGTTAATTTGGTCCATAAATCTTGCAGAACTAATCTGTTCTTCCCACTAAAACTCCCTAAAGGATGATACGAAAAAAATGTAAGTTTGTTTTATTAGGTAATGATACCCTTTACATTGTTATTTTCAGGCCATAATAGAAAGAAAGATTGTACAAATTAAAAATAAGTGATGGATGAAGATACATGTGTAGATGAAAATGATACCCCATTCCTTATAGACAGCGGTACGGAAAGTATTACAGAAAGCCCTTTAGATACTGAACATTCCGAAGAATCTACTGTCTGTGACATTAATATTAGTAAGCCATTAACATGTTTTTAACACCCTATCATCTTTCCTTGCTTCTTCGCTAGAAGCCACAATAACTTTATAAATCTTTAAGCTAATATTATAGATTAACAATAACCTAACCTATGAAAGCTAAACCAATGGCTGTGCAAATGGGTAAGGGTAGGGCTTTCCTGGAAAACACAATATTCTATTTTTAAAGTGCAGAGCTGCAATTTTTGCTAATAAAACTGAAGTAATCTAAACAAACAAAATGTACTACACTGACAATTTCTTCTTGGAGTTCTTAATGTATAAATGCAAATTTCTGACAATAAATTCACAAGTTTATAAAGTAATAACAATTTGAGGATGTTCTAATTTTCATGAAGTTATCTGTCAAGTCAATACTAACAATCGTAAAAACTTAAGGTTGTATATTTTTATTATTTTTTAGTAGTAAGTAATTGAAATGTAGGTAATTAAATTGTTATAATTTAATTATCAAAACATAAATTAGTTTTTTTTTTTCAATAAACACAAAAGAAGGAGTAGCGAGAAAACTCATGTAAAAAAGATAAAATTTTGTGAAGAAATGTAACAATTAATTCACGAAAAGCTTTGAGAAGAAAGTCAATGTAATATAAGCCCAACTGAACTAACTCAGATTACCCTAACCAATGAAAAAAATATACCTGAGTCAACCTAACAAAAAGAAAATTAAAACTGAACTAAACGAATCAAAGGAGAATCATAACTGAACTAACCTAAACTAACTGAACCTGAGAAACAAAATTACATATATTTGACTAGTATCAGCTATGTACAAGGTCACTAGTAATGTCTGAATAAGTCTCACTCTTTGTACTTTGTACAAAAATTTCAGTCCTGCAGCTATACTTAAATAAAGAAAATGTTGCATTTTCCACGAAAGCTCTCCCCTATAATAGATTACAGTATGTTAACATATGCTTGCCTTAAGAAATTTCACAATTTGGAATATTGTTGAGGTTAAACTTTAAATCACTTAAATTTTGTTAGATAAATTTGTTTGCACTGAAAAGATTGACTTATTGTCTAAGTCAAGTAATCTATACTTCTGGCTTAATTCTTTGTTTATTTCTATCAACTCCTTTGACTGGTTGTATGAAACTATTGACTTAACCAGTGATTAGTAATTGAAGTTTATATATGGCTCATGCTGCCACATTTATCACCTGAACTAAGTTCGGCCCTTGAACCAATTTCATACAACTAGGCCTTACAGCTTTTTGCCGCTAAGTAGCAAATTTTATGTCAGTAGATACCTATCTGCTTTTTTAGATTTGTTTTGTATAACTAGGTATGCAGTGTGGTGCATTTAACTAAAGACATGCAAATATTTCCACAACTAATATTTTAGAAAAAAAATTTAATTAAAAAAAAATAGTTTGAATAAAATAAAAGTTGCTTGCTGTCAAGCAAGCAATGTTGCATGTCAAGCCAGAAATAGGACTTCAGAGCAATGTTACTGACATCGTTTTCGGGTGGCCTCTCTAGAGTGCTCTGAGAGTATTCCTATCCTCATTGAGGATGGAAATACTCTCGGGGGGGGGGGGGGGGGGGGGGGGAGCTGTCACCTGAAAAACGGTGTAACTTAAGTGACGTTATCAAGGTTATTTTTGATTTTTCATATGGAAACCTATATAATTTTCATAACCACTCCTTAATAGACAACTTTGGTAGGACACATTTTTTTTTAATACATGAATGAAAGTATTTAAAAAAAAAACTTTAAAAACAACACAGAGACTTAAGATTTATTAAAATATGTAAAAAAAATATGGGGTGTTGTATTTAAAAATATTACACATATTTGGACATAACACTTTTTTGGACCACCCTGTATTGTAAAATGTATGTCTGTATTGTCTTACAGTTACGTGACCCACCTTAACAGAGATAATTTAACGCTTCATGTACATTTTAAGACGCAGATATGAAAACTATAAGTTTCCATTTGAAAAACGTTGACCTTGAAATGACCTTGATGAAGTCATCTAAATTGCTAACATATTATTACCTCTTTTTTCTCTAAAATTTATGGTTTTTCAGATATTTTCCTGCCTCAAGTTAACTGAACCACCCTGTATAATAATATAAATCTAAAATTCCGTTTTCTTGATTTGAATTTATTATATTAAACTATAAATTCCAATGTGATACGAAAATTAATCAATTGGTTAAGATTTCAAGCCCACTATGCAGTGGGGTCCAAATTGGTGATGTATGGGCATTTTGCTTGTATATTTAGAGATGCAGGGCCGGTTAATGGGAAAAGGTTTAGATAATTTAATAAGAAACTCATACTATACTTGATTTCCAAATTTGATTATCTTTTACCACTTTCTGCACAAATAGGGTAATTTGTACCTTTTCCCCGTAGCTGGTTGACTGAAAAAGGTAATAAAAGCCCTTTATTCAGGGTAAAACTTCCAAGCGAAATCATTTGCCGCTATACAAGAGATTTTTATTTAAGCGAAACATCTTGGACTTCCATTGTCTTTATTGAGTTTTTTACACGACGTTTCGAGCAGTCGAGCAGTGGAATCTCTGCTCGTTTTCAAGCGAAACACAATTTCCACGATTATGGCTTTTCAACCATACAAATCCCCCGGGGACGATGGAGTGTTCCCGGCATTACTACAACAGGAGCCTTGCATGAAAATATCCTAAATCGCTCAGGCCAATCAGTCTAACCTCGTTTCTGCCGAAACACTTGGAAAAGCTGCTAGACCGATACATAAGGGAGGGAGCGCTAACAACGTACCCCCTTAATATGGAATAGTATGCATACCAGGCTAACAAATCAACAGAACTAGCACTCCACAACCTGGTCGTAAAAATCCAAGATACCCTGGATTCAAAGGGTGTTGCAGTTGGTATTTTCATAGATATCGAAGAGGCCTTTAATAATGCACCTACAGACTCCCTCCTCAGCGCCAGTAAGGGAGAAGGATCGAACCAACAATAACTAACTGGATTCGCAACATGTTAGAATCCAGACTAATCACTACAGACAGAACTTCATCAAAGCTAAACTGTCCTCTCTGCAAAGACAAATATGTCTCTGCATCACGGGGGCAATGAGAACGACGCCCACGGCAGCCATGCAGCGCATGATCGACCTGCTTTCACTTCCAATACTCCTGGAACGAGAGGTAATGAAGGGGACATACCGGTTGCAACAAGTGCCGAACATAGTTCCGCAGCCATTCGATGGTGGGACCAACAATGCCCAGGCTTGGTCTCCATCCTAATGCCATCAAAACGTACATTGTACACAGCTGGAAACGTCGTGTAAGAAACTCAATAAAGACAATGGAAGTCCAAGGTATTTCGCTCAATAGTACATCACTGTCCACCACCTTTAAACAGATTTTTATTTGTCATCATAACAACCAAAATTAGAGTACCTGAACTGTAAAATATTTTTTCGTGGTCTGGTAGGTAGGTACCTTGACAGCGTTTGTAAATATAACAATGTTAGTGACAACTAACAAAAGATATATTACAGGTCTAATGAATAAAAACTGCTATTCAGCAGATGTGCGGAAGAATTAAATCATTGAATAGATTCTAATGCAAATATGTTGCTAAAACTTTTATCCGTTGCAGCATTATATACAAATACAGTTCTCACGCTCGCGGCTATATATGGTATCGTAACGATTAATTTAATCAGTTTTGAAAGCAGTAGTGGTAAATAATACACTCGGGCTTCTTTGAAAATATAATTAATATTAAATTTTGTCTTACCTTCTTTGCAATTGTTGAGTACTTATTGAATTTGGTGAAAGCTGGAAACACCGCATTGTTTTATTCGAGAATAATTTATTTTTTCTAATATTATAGGGGTGTCCCGTAAGCACATGAGAAAAAGGGTACTGTGTCGTTTTTTTTGGTTCAAAAGAAAACAATTTGATCAATCTTTCATTAAGAAAAAGTTTCTGTCTTGGAAAAACTTCAATCCCATCAAACCTATCAAAAAGGGTTAGAAACAAGTTTACAGTAAATTTCATTAAAATAAATCGTAATGTTCCTCCAGATATTTCAAAAAACGCATTTTTTTTCAAGAACTTTGCCCATCGATAGTAAGGAAACCAGAAACTTTTTTAAATAAAACTTTGATCAAATCGTTTTCTTTTGACCTCGAGAATGTCGCAGTACCCTTTTGATTATATGCTTACGGTACACCCTGTATTTTTCAAGTGAATATTTGCCATGCTATTACGATAAAATCTTCTTTTTATTTTTCTACATGTCGAACCAGAGCCCACTTATTTTATAACAAAGAATTATTTCAAACCATTACCAGTCGAAACTTTTTTTCAGGTACCTCAAAAACTAAACCAAAGTCAAAACTCTCTCATAATTGCTTAATAGATAAGTCATTTTCGATAGAAGAGGAGGAGTTATGCACTCCTCTGGAACCCACTCAGGTTGGTATTTTCCATTTAACCGCTCCGCCCTCGCCGAACAGCGTTACCCCGGAAGATACCACGTCGGAAGAAGACGATGGTATTGAAGATATCATACATATTGACGTTGACAAATCATGTCTGGAAGAGCAAGTTCAGCCAACTCTGGATCGTTCTATAGATGTTATAGAAGAAGAAGGAGATTCAAAAAGTTCGGGTGAGTTTTCCTGAAAATATTGTGCCTTGTTTTGAAATGTATAAATTATGTTAGTTGAAGATGATAACTCTGAAAAGGAAAGTATTCCATTATCTGGAACACCGCGTGCTTCTATATTACGAAAACCTTCCTGCTTAGATTCTTCTATCGACAGCTATATCACACCAACCAAACATATATCTTTTCCAAGTGATGAATTAAAACTTGTAAGTTACCTAGAACCTGAAGACTTTGAGTGGGTCATTGGTAAGCTCCATATCAACGTCAACGAAGTGAACATAACTAATAGTTATATTGGTAATTGTAGACAAGCGCATCCCAGCTGAAACCATCTTAAAATTGTATGAAGAGTCTTGCAAAAAACATAAGACTATTGAATTAGATACAATTAAGTCTCAACTGCTGGAAATTAAAAATAACATAAATCATTCGGCGACTCTGAAATTGGCTTGCATTAAAATGTCTCGCGAAGTCGTCGAAACGCTAGAGGATATTTTGAAAGTGGCGAATTTCCACACGTTAATCCTTCAGGAATGCGAGTTCACTCCCCAAATTATGGCAGATTTTTTAAGTAGCCTGCAGTACTACAATTCTGTTTGCCACTTTGAGGTCGCCATGAATTTTGAGGACGACGACACTTGGAAAGCATTCTGTACTGCATGCGGTAATATTCAAGCTCTTCAGTCATTGTCTTTTAAGGGGATGAAAATAAATGAACCATACATGAGGAATTTTATACATGCTATCAAAAACAACGCTAATATTTCGGTACTTAAGTTTGATAGCTGTATGTTAGAGAAATTGCCAACTTTTTATCTAGGTTAGTGGTATTTTAGCGGTGGCGTTGAAGGGACTTAAGAGTGTTTTTGTTTATGCTGTTTTAGTTGAAGCTCTTATGACCAATCAAACAATAAGAGAGTTGTATTTACCATCTACGGGTTTATATACTAAAGAAGCAGATGCTTTACAGAGGTTCCTTGTTAATAATACGCATCTTAAAGTATTAGATATTAGTAATAACAATTTGGGAGATCGTGGCTTTGAAGTGCTCTCAAAAGGCTTGTGCAATCAGAAAACTCCGGGTATAGGATTGTCAGTATTGGTTATATTTAATAACCAAATTACCGAAAAGAGCGGTCCAATTATCAAGACTATTATTGTAAGTCAACTGATGGCTGTTTTTTGCGTGTGCTAGAAATAAATTATTTTCAGACTGACTGCAAGAACTTACATACGCTTAATATCGGCTACAATCATTTAACAGACGATGTATTAGTTTATATTGCTGAGGCCCTTCCACATTCACAGTACTTAGAAGGACTGGGACTTCAGTGTACGTTACTGACTTGCAAGGGTGTTTTAGCCCTTGCAGAAGCTTTACCAAAAAATTCATCACTACAGGCAAGTTGGCTTATAAAGCATAATTTTTCTGCCTACCACTTTTTGGGTTGTTTTCACGTGGCTTTACTTTTGCAGAAGATAAACTTAAAAGGTAATAAAGCTATTCAAATATTGGGTATTGAGGCTTTATGTAATGCATTGACGAATTCAAAGATTACCAAAATTGAAATTGATGATAACAACCGTTCCTGCAATGTAAGTATCTTTTGTGAGTGGAAAATATATTTCTTTCTAGAAAAAGTTTAATGTAAGTGTTTAGGCGTATATATTCGTCTTTGAGTTTTCTCAGGAAAATTCTCCACAACTTTTCCAGGCCCACACACTTATCCTTTTCACCACTCCCTGTTTTTACCTCGTTGGAAAGGGCCGTAGCCTTAGGGTTGCGTTTGCTACAGCGAAGAGGTCAGCTGTATCCTTCCCGGTCAGGTGTTTCAGCTGCTACCTTGTTTTTAAATACCGTCCGGATCGGGAGCTTTATGTTCCAAAAGGGACCCCCGGATCTCGCTGGGGGTAATCGGATACTGCTGACCCCTGTCATCTTCCCTCCTCAGATCAGGGTGGTTATTTAACCGACACTCTCTAATGTTGCCTAAATATTGAATATTGATCACATGCTTCCTTCTTGCAAACGCCAGAAGCCGAATGTTCCTAACTCTAGTTCGCTCTGTTTTTTATCCAATCGTGGGCTACTTTCGTTAAGCAGCCTGTGAAATGTCCAGCTCTGGATAGAGCTGGACATTTCTTAACACTGCGATGTTAAGCAGATGCGGTCTTCCGCCCCCCATAGGGTAGACATGTCGGGTTCTCGGACGCTATTACTGTCGCCTTGATTATTGCGTGCCTGTTGGCTACTCAGGAAAATCTCTAGATCTTCCTTCCGCAGTTCCTATTCCAAGAAATTGCATCAATTTCCATCCGTCTCTTGAGCGCCCAGGCTATGGTCTCCGAGGTTGTCTCTAACCAATATAGCCACCCCTCCTTTAAATTTATGCCGACATTGCTCGCAATTTCGATATTTTTGGCGATAAACTCTACCTCGCAATTTCTGGCAAGTAGCCAGTTGGCGTTCTAGGGCATAATGGTGAGCGACTCATCGGAGTCTAACGGCCATCACTGGAGCGGTGTGTCTCGCGTATCCAGTTTCCAAAACAGTTTTTAAGTTTGGCTTCAATGGCCTTGATGAGGCCATCGCCTGTCACTGTATGGCCGCCTGTTTTTGTCATTCGAAGTTTTGGGGTTCATTTATTGGCCAGGAATCGCCCCGCTCGTTTTCACCTGGCGTGTTGGTTCCTGACTGCTTGGCGGACTTTGACGTCTCTGGACCTGCTTGGGAATCTGGCACTTTTTGGTTCATGGGTCACTCCAGCAGTGCTGAAAATTTGAGGAGGGAGAGAAAGCAAGAGAGAGAGAGAAAGAGAGAAACATTTCCAGTTATTTCTTTGACCCTTTTTACTGAAAATATTGTTTTCTACAATTTGCACGATTAATAGTTTATAAGATACAATACCTCCATTGTTATATTTGTTCAGCCGGTACTCGTTAGAGATATCTGATTTTGTACCAGAGCCTTTGCCATTCTTTGAGACTGGCTTTGGCAGGTCCTTCAGTATCGGCGACTGCAATCTTTAGAGCGGCTTTTTTTCCTTTCCAATCCTGCCCTTGCTCAACACATCATTGTTTTTTTCTTTTTTTCTGTCGCAGGACCCTGAAGCATACGCTGAAATGGTCAAAAAATTGAACGCAATTTGCACTGTTAACAAAACCTACGCAGACGGGAGCAGCGACGAAGACGAAGAAGTTTTAAATATTTCGCAGAAAATATCTAGGAAGATGTCGTTAAGCTGTGAACCTAAGTATGGCGCTCCTGATCCTAATACAACGTTTCAGGTAAGTTTACGAGTAGATAGTTCTTTATTTCTGACATTTTCAACATTCGCCTTTCTTGTGATGTATAAGAGTCACTCCTCGTAATGTACAACAGCCCATGGTTTTAATATTTTAAAGTAGCATTTATTGCTGACTTGCTGGAGATTTTGCCGGGTTGTAGTCGACTACAAGAGCTGTGTAAGTTGGAGAATATATTGCCATTCGTTTTTGAGAAATGCATTATTTTTGTTTTTGTTTGTTGCTGCAACACAAAGTTTCCGACAGCAGGTACTCGTAGCAGTCGACTGATTATATTATTATTATTGGGATGTACTAACACTCAGGTTTCTTTTAAAATAATTTTTGTTTACCAATCAGTATAATCAGATGTCTGGTGGTAACTTGCTAAGTAAAACTATCGTTCCCCATATTGCGATATTAACAGACTCAATGATAAAACGTACGTCATGTATTTTATGTATTATAGTTAATACCTATCTATGCAAGATGGCACATTTACAACAAAATATGTGTTGTCAGATCGGTTCACCTTTACTTTCACCTGCGCCGAGTCCAGCCCCAAGTAGTCGGTTCCAGATAGTGAAAGTTCAAGAAAATGTTAGAGTGGAGACGCGTTCATCGATGATTTCAAAATCTCGGTTTAAAGTAACGAAGGTCCTACCAAGTCCCGATGAGGACATCAATTTCGGACGATTTGCTAATATCCGGAGCAGCGTTTCATCGAACGACAGTACGGAATCCTTGACGACGATTCATATGGAGTTAGACAGCGAGAATGAATAATCATGTTGTTTGTTTGTATAGTTATTCGTGTGTAATCAGGAGGCAGCCCTTTTGATACGGAGTACCTGATCCAGTACCTGATCCTTGTAGACATTCCATTGCAAGGCACGAGTAGTTAATCGTGTTTTGCATATTTAACGCTCGTCTGCCTGGGTAGGAGTGCAAGGGGCATACGAAGGTATTTCGTAGTCAATTTCTCTGGCTGACTTAGTTGTGGTAAAAATCAGTTTTCTTAGTTTTTTAAAAACTTGAAAATATGCCTGGTAAAGTCGCCTTTAGGTTTCGTTTTGTAAATAATTTTCAATGAGGGGATCTGACGATTTTAGCAAACTTTCGAAATAAACAGGGCAATTTATTAATCATGGGAAGTGAAAGTTTAGGAAATACTGAGTTATGCAAGTTAAATTTTCAAATTTTCAAAAGAATTTGAGAATTTGAAATTTTAACTAGTCCGAGTTTTATAGTACAAATTTCATATCTACACATTTTAAGCAATCAGGAAGTCTTATTATCATTGCCACAGTAACCATCTTGATTACCGGTATTTTTTTTTTCATTCAGTAAAGCACGTCCAAGACAGAGGAGCTCAAAATTGTATATAACTTTTTTTTTCTTAATGGAAAGTATACATGCGCCTCTATATCCGGAGATCACAGTTAAACAAATCCGGTGTAGTGTTTATGTTTTAATAAATAAATTTAATATTTGGTCTAATTTTATTCTGCTTTCTCCTCAACTTTTTGTTAAAGAACTTCCCAGTGAATAGATTTTATGACTTGAGTAAAGACACTTCTGCAGGATTAAATGTAACGTCTTCAAGTTCAAATGTGTTTTTTGCAAAGTCTTAAATGTTAGTAGATTAAAGTTATAATCGGTCATTTTTCCCATTTTGAACAATTACAATTATGCCTAATGGCAGATTAATTTGAGTTTTGAGCACTAGCGTGGTTATAACTGAAAATTATTGACACCACATATTCACATCACCACTTATTGTCTATTTGACCTATATTTACCTTTATTTAATAGCTTTTTATCTTGTGTGTAATTTGATACAAAATCTAAAACAGTAATCAATTCTATTAACTATGTAGTCTAGGTTTTCCAATTTTCCGATTTCCCATTGTTAAAAGACTACCCTGTAAAATAAGAATGTCTTAAGGACAAACGCTTCCAAACGATGAAAATTAAAATAATGAATTTAAATATGTACAATATATTTTAATATGTTGTGTATATTTAAAAACCATTTTGTGTATAAAATATACAATTTAAAGGGGCCAGATAAAGTGATACATTCAGTACTCCACTATCAATTCAACTGCGGAAAATTGCTCTGATTCAATGCATTTATGAAACAATTTAGTTAAAGCCAATGAATAAATTAGTCAAAAATGGTTGGAGAAAGAAAAAACGTATATTACGTATATATACTTTAGGCGAACCAGTGTCGGCTCTTAGCCATCATCAGTGCCAAAATCTATTAAAACAAGTAAGGGGCAGTTTGAAACTTAAATGATCAAATGACGACATTCTGGAGTGGTCACGATGAGTTGTAAATGAGTAGGGTTAATTCATCGACTTAGAAGATAATATGGAGAGAGCAAAGAATTGCCGACATTTCCTTAAAATTTGGTTTTTGTATGTCCCATGACATAAAGTCACGTAAAAATTGTAGAGCAACGAATTTTCAAACAATTAGATTTGGCCTGCCTTTTTATGTTAGAACCATGACCAGAACCGGTGTTAAACGAGAACGATTAATTTCTAAAAAGTGGTGACCAAACTGTAAAAACGATAGTTTTCCCATTATTTCTAACTTGCTGGGTTAAGTGAATAAGAGTAAAAAATTATCGAGCTAAATTTTCAGCAGTTTTCTCTTATAATCTTTCTTTATCCGAATTCGTGTCATCGAATGACAGACCTAATTAATATATTTCGAGCTAACCCTTCTGATGTTTCACTGTGCGAGACGATGAGTGACAAGAAACGCTGATTCGTAGGATGTTGCAGTTCTCACTTCCAGTCACATGATCCCCTTTAGGGTTACTTAAATTAGTTGTTTACTATAATTAATTAACTTATGTTTGCCATCTCGTTATCTTTGGATTCTTAATTGTTTTTATTTTATTATTTTTATACCTATCTCCTTCCAACGCCTACTTGATGTCAATAAAAACCGAATGGCTTATAGGTATGGGCAGATGACGTAAGTGCTACTGACGTCAGAAATATTTAATAAAAAACGGAAAAGATTAAATTATAGCGTCTTGTCAAAATTCAAACTGCAGTCTACCTGCATTAACTATTCGTGTCCATGCTACGTACTAAATCACTCTACTTCACAGACTTGGTGACACAGCTGACATGATATTTGACATAATATAGATTTCATATTATATATTCCAAGAGAGTAAGAGACAGACAGAAGTGAAGCCTTTACCAATTGCTATAGATCAAGTTAGTTGAAGTGAGAGCATTTTGCTGTATTTATCTCACATTTCCATTCCCACTTATGGGAATAACGACCCTTCCGTTAAGACACTTTTACCGCAGAATGAGAACTATTATACCAGAGGCGAAACCAATCCACTCCACCAAACCACATCACCACCATCTTCTCCACCAAACCACACCACCAACGGTCATCCACCATCATGGCCGCTAGACTTTTCACACTTTTCAGTAGTGTGCACGGATACAAAAACTGAACTTAACTCTCTGGCTAATAATGTCGGTGTAAATATACGGGGTGTTTATTATAAAACTTCATCTAGTTGGCTGTGAAATGTCAAGAGAAAAAAATGGAGAAACAAAAGTCCATTTATTCTGATTATGTCATCCTTTTCTATCAAAATTTCATAGCATGCTAGATGAAGTTTTATAATGAACACCGCGCGCATCATAACAAGTGATGTTGATATTTTATCTTTGTTTTTTTGGGCTGGGCTAATCAACGATACAAACACATAAAAAGCATTATGTCAAGTGTATGTCCGTGCTTGGATCTTTGTTTTTATAGACGGAAAGGATGTCAAAAGAGAGATAACCTTATCAGAGGTCGTAATGTAAAAAGAGATGAGGTTAGAAAAAAAATAATATTGTACCTCTTGGAAACAGAGCTTATTCCACCACATATATTAACGTGTCTACTAATAGATCTCTGATCAAACCTCTGATCAAGGACTCTGGTATATACAGTTCTTATTTTCGGGCTTCTATGCTCTGCTTTCTTGGAAGATAATAGTATAATTCACTCACCTATTTTTGCCATCTCGTTATCTTTGAAATTTTAATTTTTTTTTATACCTTCTCTTTTCACCACATGTTTCAAAGATACGAAATTTCCAAAGCCTACTTTATATCAATCATAACTGTATGGCTTATAGGTAGTTATAAATAGTACGAAGACGCGTTTCAAAACAGCATCCAAAATTTCCTTTTTATTTGACCAAAGGGGGGCTATTATGACTTTTTTCTCAATTTTTGAATTTGACGGCCTACAACTTTAGAACAAATGAATCCATCATAGTAAATCCAACTGCTTTTTCCTGCTCTTGATGTACTCTTTTTTTCCCACAAGTGATAGCTCCAGTAGTTCAAAAACTTTGAAGATAAACCCCTTCGGTGGTCGATTTTTTAGGCACCTTTAGAAACGACTTTTTTGCCATTCTTAAAAAATCCACTAAAGGCTCACCTTGACTGTTGACGCAGGGACGTAGGCAATTTGCAGAGGAGGAAAAAGCAATTTCTTTTATGAAAACCCTGGGTTTTCAAGGAACCAACAGAACCCTATTTGATTTTCCGAGTGTTTTCTCCACAACTAATATTATGGTTGGTGTGCTATATTACGTTGTACGCGGATGAGATATGATGCTTGGTGTGTCCTTTTTAAGGGCTTCCAAGGAACCTTCCTGGAATATCCCGGATTTTCCACATTCATTTTACTAATTCTACGTCTAGATTAGGTCACAAGCAAAATCTAAGGGAAAATTATACCAAACAACAACCTGGGGGGTTTGATAGCATATTAAACCACCCTCATAGGTTCTAGCACATTTAATTTTTGACTGCAACTTAAGTTAATTTTCTAAATGCCCTGTTCTGAAATATGCAGAGTAGCTTACTTAGAGAAGTATCTTATTCTTATATTGCCTGTTCTATATTTAAGCACTTATACCATACCTCTAATCGTTACACATGAAACATGGAAACTCTGGTCACCCGTATGAAATTTTTCAGTTTTTGTGTCACCTTTAAACCCAATGTAATACCAATCAGTCAGATTTTCAAGTTATGCCCCTGTTATATACATTTAACTCTCAAAATAATCGATGTAAAGGAGATTCTGTTATACGATAAGTACTGCTTTTAAATCACTGGCCGTAACTTTATTATACAAGCGACTCCAAAGGGCTGCCTAAAGGTGTTTTTATGAACTACTTATTGAAATAAACCCGGTAAGCCTGTGCTACTGAGTCACGATGTACCTAAAGTTATGTGTATAAAGTACTTAAGGATATTTTAGGGGCTTTTTTAGAATTTTTATTACTACGTAGTTTCGGCTAAATATGAGTAGATGATATAATCAGTAAGGTCGCTATGTCGTTAACGAATTTAGGAAGAATATTTCCTTGTTTTATCTGTATAATTCGCTCGAACGTGATAAGATGTAATATATTATTTGTTATTAATCAGGTGCAAAGTATAATAGGAATATTTCAATGTAAATTTATGAATATAAAATAGATTAGTACCTAGAAAGAAACTTAAATACCAGTAACAAACTACAAAATATTGTGGTGATATTCTTTAAGAGTAGTTCATAAAAAACCGAATCTTAGGCAGTTTGGTAATTTAAAAGAAACTTTATTAGTTCTGTGATATACGTTAGGTCCTTATTAAAACAGATTTCTGAGACTCCGACTAACGTAGTTGGGAAAATCACATAAACGAGGCGTGTTACGTTTCGTCCACCGTTGTTCGTTATTTTAGTGAGTTAAGCTTTATTTCGAGGGCCTTCCACCTGCATTACTTATAATATGAACTGTGAGAAACTGATTGGACTATTTGCCATCCACTGACAATATGCAGAATATAAAAATAGCTGAAGCCAAGCAGGTATTGGAACTTCAACTAGCAAATGGTCCCATGAGTAAGTAGATTTTTGTACGCTTGTAAATATATTGAATTATATATAAAGTAAATACCTATAAAGAGTGTATCAACTTTTTATTCAAAAACTTTGGGACCTTAGTAAGCAATAGTAGAACAAAATCGTTTATTAAGGAAGGATTATATGTTGCTGCTATAGAGTCTATTTTTTGGATTTAGGTATAGGTTACTAAATTTTTAACTAAGAAACTGGTTTGTGATTGAGGGAGAAAGATATCAACACTTTTGAGTGGGTCAAACTCTTTTCCGATCTATTTACAACGTAGCCTTTATTCCAAATTTTTTGATTAAAGGTTGATACAACAAATTCTATAATAAGGAAACTAAAACTTTATTGCGATATAAGCAGTTTATTATTTTTTTTTTTCGTTTAAGGTTCTAGTTACTAACTTTATATTTTTAATTTTTTACACACCGGTGAAAAAGGGTCTCTTAGTTTCTTAAGTTTTGATATTGACCATAAAGCCAATAAACTTAATTTTTAGTGATATTTTGTGGTGTTATATTGTTTTAGTTTTATAGGATTAAGTACAAGTTACTACACGCTGTTTCCACAAATTTTATAATATAAGTTTGTTATTCTGAAGGGAAATAATACAAAGAGTTGATTACGGTTGATTGTAAACTACAAAACCAGTGCAAACTTAAACTTGTAAAGTATAAATCGGTAGATATTTACAAATTAGTGATAATATTAAATATATTTTTATATTAATATTAATAGGCAATACCGTGGGGTTAATCTTAGAATAGAGATAGTTACTTTAGAACCGTATTTATATGTTTTTTTTCATTCGTATCCAAAGGATTTTTGTAAATTTTTACGCATGCACTTGTTTCGCCTATTTCCATACTGATTTGTTTATCTATATTCTTGTGTATGTGATAAAATGGATGTGATATTGTATAATAACTTAAAGTATTTTAAAATTAACCTTTTATTGTGAATTAACAGTGTTTATAATAAACTGTAAATTACTTCGAATATCCCAGTATTTCGACTTTCCCATCAACAAAAGTACTGGATAGCAGTTCAAGTGCTCTCTGTGGAGTTGTTTTTCTCGCCGAAAATCTGCACGAAGAACTTAAACCCTTTTCCATAAGTTGTTAGAACATTAAATTCTATAAAGTTGTGTCCGATTCCACCAGACCCGTACGAAGGGTAAGCCGAGACTTCGGGGTCTTCGTCAAAAATTTTTACGCAAACTATTTTAAAAGTTCCTTCGACGTTCATCTACAAAACATGACTAAAGTTTGAATTTCAATTTATTTCTGTCTTTTAGTATCTTAATATTGTAATAAAAACTTGTTTAGTTTTATAGCGCACCGTTTTCAATTTGAAAAGAAAGCTTGTAATTCATTAAAGGAAAAAAAAATTAGGAAACTTGTAGATAGAGGGACACAAATAAGAGCTATTTTATAAAAAAAAACAAATTCCTACCCTTATATTTGCCGAAATCTGACTTTCCCCGTCGCTATTTAAAAGAACATTTTCTTGATGCAATATCGGAAGTTTTTTCGTACATCGTCCAATAAATAAGTTGTGCGGTTGACTTACTTCCTTCAAGATAACTAAAAGGAAAATATATTCGTTATTGGAAACCAAGCTTACCTTTGAAAAAATACTTTTTCCGGTCGAAGATGTGACATTCCGCGTTTTTATTTGGGTCGACAGATTACTAAGATGGCTATCATCTGAAGAAGTAACAACTGAAAATAGCATTACAAGGAAGAATAGTCTAGTTATGCCATACATGATGATCGACTTTTTAAGAGATCGTTTTATCTTAGGTCTTATCTTAGGCATTAAAAGTTATGGAACTAGTTAAAGGCAGGGTAAAGGTTATCATCAATAGTCTTTGTTGTTAGAACAAAGGGAATGAATGCGCTTTTACCGAGGTTGCACCATATGATTGATATGATGATTGGAAAATGCAGAACCGAAGAAGAGTGGTTGACACGAGCATCATTAAAATGTGTGAAGCAAAACTAATAAAAGAAGCAGGTTGAGCAATTCTTGAGATTGAATAACCTGTCAAGCCTGCACGAAAAAAAAATCTTCCAAAGTTGAGATTAATTATAACACAGGTTCATATGGAGACAGTGATAATGAACTAGTGACAAGCCCTCAACAGTGTTTCCAACGTTCCGAAACTCTTTCGTAGACTCCACCAGGTCCTACCTGTGTCAAGAAACCAATAATCAGGTTTATATTTCATTGAAGCATTAGATGAGGTTGACCCATCATCAAGAAAAGAAATTGCCTTTGAACCAATATAGCTGATAATCAGTTCATGGTAAGGGGATCTTTAATCGTCTTTAGACTCAACACTCATTCGATATGCACCGATCTCCTTTTTAACCAAAATAATGGGAGTGGAAAGTTGTTTCATATAATACTGTTGTTTAATAAATCTTGCACTATACTTCTATTGTTTTGTCCCTCAACAAAGGAAGTCTCTGTAAGGCCGATACGCCACCGGGCGGTTATTAAATAACTTTATCGATATTTCTGCAGTTATGAATGTTATGATTTGATAGCTACTAACTAGTGTCAGCAGTTCCTTCTTATCGTGGCTATTTAAGATTGCTGCGAATTGCTTACTCAATTATAGTAAAATTACTATTAAGGTTTCATTAATATTGATCGTTTGTTTTGCGTCCTAGTCCTAGTAACTCTTGTGAGCCTGTTTCGGATTATTCAGTAGATATAGGTCGAGGTCTGGTATACAGTGTGTCCTCTATGCTATGATCAAATGGGTACTGCGGCGTTCTTTGATTCAAAAGAAAACGAATAGATCAAACTTTCATTAAGAACAAGTTTCTAGTTCGGTGGCTAATGATGTTCAAAGTTCTTGGAAAAAATTGTGTTTTTTTGCAATATCTGGATGGATTTCAATAAAATTTGCTGTAAACTTGTTTTTAAGTAGGATTCATATTTTGATGGAGTAACGGCGTCCATCCGCTTTGATTATGTCGTTCCTTGATTATATCATCCACTCAATCAAATTAAAATTTGATTATGAACTAATATGGGCTGTTTCAGAAAAGTGCAGACAAACTTTAAGGGATTATAGAAGACGTAAAGTCGTCCAACTTGCTTATAAACCCCTACGCAAACGCACCTTTTTTGAGATATAGGGTGTTAAAGACATTGAAATTAAATTATTATTGACGTTTTCAATGAAAAACATGCAGTTAAAAAACTGATTTTTACCTGTTTGATTGTTATAAAATGGGTTTGCTACAATAAATACAAATAATAGTAAATAATGTTTGTTGTTTTATCTATGATTTTTATCATAAAATACCATTCAACTCAAAAATGGTGCACATTGACGCTTTTGAGTAAGAGTACCTTTTATGTATAGATAATATTGGACTTTTACAATGTGCTTTTAAATTGCAATTTTTTCCAGTGGCGTGCAATTTTTTCCAATACGTTAATTGAGAGAATACAATTCCAGGCGACTCCAAAGTCTATACGCCATTGGCACATTGAAAAGCGCGCTGTAACAGCCATAAAGTAATGGTAAAATGTGTACAAAAATTTAGTTGTCTATCCCAATTAGTTCCTGAAATATATGAAAAGAACTCAAAAAATTATTTCTTTGACATCCTGCATCTCAAAAAACGGCGCGTTTGAGGATAGGGGTTTAAGAGCTAGAAAACTTGGTGCCCTCTAGAACCTTCTAAAGCTTGTCAGCATCTTTCCTACCCTGTATTTGAGGTAATATAGAAGCAAAGTCATTTATTATGCCCAGCATATGTATTTACTTATGTAAGGGACGTGTTAAATATATTATATAGTCGCATATTAAATGTTCCATAGCTGTCCACAAGCGCCTATACCTGGCACACGAAGCCAGCGGCCAAAAGTAATGCCAGATATGTATCTGCGTACCTATATCTATATTTATACATTCCTATTTGCAATTGACAGAAAATGTATGCATGAATAATATCATATAAAGTGGTTGCTTCCGTGTGGGTGTCAAGTAGGTAGATGGGGAAAGGAGAGGCGTATCCATCGTTTATACAACTTTTCATATACACCTAAGGGTAAAAAATATTAAATGTGTGCATGAACTAAACACTTTTCCTTTCCCACATATATTAGCCTGATGGTACATATATTAAAAAATGAATTAAATATTAAAATTTGTGCTAAAATATAGGTATTAGATAATCCATGCCTACCTGAGCAACTGTGAATATTCCCTCACAAGACTCACATGCCATTCACATGTCACTGCACTTTATTAACGTTCTCCAACAGAGCAGCTAATGATACTTTCAAAAGTTCGAAACTCACAGTCTTCCGAATAGGGCTTATATGTACCTACTATATTATTCCCCTTGATGATGTTATACAACTGTAAGCTCGATTTCCAACGAAACTTTTGGATTTGAGCATATATTTCTATTAACCAAATTCAAGACATCAAAATTTAAAATAAGTTATCAATATTTAACACTTTAAGAGCTATCAAAGATCTCGACCGGTCTCGATCGACCGTACCATCGAACTCCTGGACCAGTTGGTTCCTCAGTTCCCCGGGTCTTTGTGCTTGGCGTATCTGATGATTCAGCTTTAGCTTCTTGAAATCTGATAAATTTTAATTCGATGATAATAAAGTTTTTTTTACCGAAAATCCATTGCTATGCTGTCACCTTGAAAAAGACAACTACTAGTGGGCGTTGTTGATAAAATCGAAAACTTTAGCTAAAAATCGGCCAGTTAATAAATTTAAAGAGATTTCTTTGAGGCTTTGTCTCCCAATTTTTCTAATTTGCTTAAGCCGAAGAAAGAGTTGCAAAATACGAAGTGCAAAAAAAAACAAGAAAACTAAATGAAAAAGATTTGAGAAAGTCTTTTTAACATTTAATTATTCATTTTACATCAATTACAACAAAAACTTTTTCAAAAAAGTGCAACTAGCAGGCTATAAAAAATTAAATAGAGCCTCTACATAAAATAAACTGGTTACTGAAAAAAAAACAAAAAATTTATATTCTGTGCAAATAATTTCTTTGAGCAAATTTTTTTTTTTTGTTGAATGATGCGGTATTTCTGATTTTAATGTTTCAGTCCCTCAATATTATTTTTGCCCATCCCAGGTAACACATTTCGTCTTTAAAACGACAGCACTTTGTCCAAAAAACGTCATTTAGGTGGCCACTTGGATTTATTAACCACGAAAGTAAGAAACATCCAAAAAATATCTTATTTAAGATGTCGCATGTAAATTAAGATAAAATCTGGACACTAATTGAATTAATTCTGCCGCCATATGGAGGTCAGTTTTACCAAAAGTGTCCCAAAGCAGGTTCAAAAAAACCTACTTTTTTATATTTTTGGAGTTTTTTCACAAAAATTACAATTCACAATCATTTCTTTACTACGTTACTTTAGATAACCTAATCTAACCTGAATAGGATTCAGAATAACATCACATTTGTGGAACAAAAATGAAGTCGCTAGGACGAGGTATCTATGACGTCTTTAAGACGTTGTTTTATGGTCAACTGACCAACATGACCAAAATAAGGTGATTTTTCGACGACCTATAGATCAGACTGGTTACCTGGGGACTTCGGGCTAAATTTATTAAAATCTTTCAAGGTCGTTTTCGGCCTTCCGGGTAGGAAGGGAATTATTAAAGCGTCACTTATAAATTAACGAATCGGCATCAGCTTGTAATTAATTCTTTTTCATTTTATGGTACCTTTCTTGGCCTAGTTTTTTTACTGTCAACTTTTATTCACAAGACATGAAGGGGACAAACTTTTTAGCTTTTTTTACGAGTTCGTTACTATTTAATTTCTTGAGCTTTTCTTCGACCTTACCCGGGCGGTAATTAACTGTATTTCCTTGATTTCACTTATTTAGATCAAATAGAATGAATGGTTAATAAGGTTATTTTCTTTGTTGAATTAATAATACATTATTTGTGAATGAACTCTTTATTAACCTCCATTGCAACATAAGTATAATAATACATGTGAAGCAAAAAAATGTGTGATGTATAATAATTCAGCCTAATTCACAGTTTAATATAAACAAATACATACCTAAGCAAAATATTTGGAAGTCACTGCAAGTACTGATTATCTGAAGTGACTTAGACTGAATTTTATACTAAGTATTACTTTAGCTAATAAGAATGTTTTAACGAAAATATTACGCAAATAAGATGAACTTATAATGCGAAACAATATTAATTTAAAACTAATACAACGAAGTTAAACAAATCAATCATCTAATTAATATAATAGTAATAAATAAATTGAACAGATCTACAGTAATGGGGGTCTATATTTACTGTACAAATACCTATATCACAAAACGTTAGTTGGGATAAACTATGATTATGACCTAGATAGCGTTCGAACAAAATATTTTCGTCACTTGATTGGAACTTGGCGATGTGTTAAATAGTAAAATAACAATAAATCTAAGTCTAAGACATTTTGCACAAACATAAACCAAAGATCTAAAATACCAAATTTGTACGCGCTCACCAACTTGAATCATTAAAAAACAATACTACCAATAATAATTACATATGATTTGAAAATACCTAGTGCTGCAGATAAAATATTCAATCCTTTTAACACATACATACATCGAGCAGTCAGAATACCTTACATACCTACACATCTTGTCAACAAAATCATGGAAACGGAAAAAAAATAGTGGCAACATTTGGTATCTGTCTCTTATTTCTAAATAATTAAAATACGGCTCCAGATAATAAAATATTATAGACAATTAGGACAGAAAAGAATTTAGTTCTATGATCTGTTCTGTTCATGGTACCCTCGCCAGAGTTTAGATTTGTGTGTTGTCTCAATCTGTATTATCTCAAACAGGTAGAGTAGGTTGCGGCACTTTAAACGATCAAAGAAATTCTAATTGTCAACACTTTTTGTATTCCAGGCCAAAACATTCGTTAAAAGCACAATTACGATTGTAGCTATCAATAGATTTTCCTATTAATATATCCCATAACTAAACTGACCCCCTCTTAAACTAAATCAAGTTCAATGCTTAAATTAAAATTAAGAAAACTTTACAAGAATGCAGTCAAAAATTTGCCAAAAAAATAGGTGAACCGATCAATTTGAAATTTTAGCAAACCAAAGAAATGGTAACGTTTATACCCAAGTTCCCATTATCGGCAAAATGCTGTGCAATGGAATTATCGAACACCAAACAGTTTGAACCGAGAATGGCAGAGGCGACACCTTCCTGGCTTGAACGAGGCATATCTTCCCAAATTAGTCGTCGTCTATTACTGTTCAACTCCAGTCTAAAAAGAAACAATACTTTTGTAGTGTACATTTGTGTAGCCTCAAGCTGGACTTGAGCTTACAGAACTTATAAATATTTAGAAGTTGAAAGTAGGCAATACTCTCTACATAATAAACCATTAAATGAACCGTCAACATGAACCAGGAAAAAGCCAGAATTATGCTGCTTGTGGTTGTTGAGAATAAGACTGATGAGGATGTAAACTTACAAAAAGTTTTTACTGGCAGAATGCCATCATCAATCAAAAGCTTTTGATCTTCGCTTGATTGAAGCAGACAAAAGTGTGTACGTGACTTCTGTCAGCACCCTATGAAGGACACAACACAATATCTGTATATATCCTGATTTAACAAAATAGGAAAAAATAAAAATAAGTAATCTCATCTAATATCACCTCAGAACCTAATTCCTTGAGCAGAAAGTCGGAAATACTCTACATAATAATGAACAATTATGTATGTCGCGCCTTCAGATTGTTTCTAGTTTTAAATAATAAGGACCTTTTTACTAGTCAAGTGCTATTTATACGTTTCTAGGAGTCAGCCGGAATATGAGTTAAGGGCGGCTGACTTAACTGCCCACAGAAAAAAATCTAAGGGCATAAGATCTGGGAATCTGAGGGGCCATTTAATAGCTCCATGTCTTCCAATCTACTTGCTGAGAGAAAGTTGATCAAGATATTGTCAGACTTCTTTAGCAAAAGGTTCTTTAGCAAAAGGAATGTTTTCATTTAGAAATAAGCCAAGAAGTGTGGGGATTAGAAAATTTTGCAAAAACTTAAGATACCTTGGTCCTTTACCATTAACATGAAAAAATGTGGTGCACTCTCATACAGGTACTATTTAAAAATGTTTAGAACTTAGGTACACTTTAAACATTGCAATACAAAACACAAGACAAAATCTTTAAGCAAGTTCCAAGTTAACAAAAGAAAAAAAATTGAAAGGAATAGAAAAACATATTTTGAGTATTGCATGTATGTGCAGGGTTCAAAATTGATTTTAAAGGGGCAGTTCTATTTGTAACAAATTGAACTGGACTGATTTTTATACAGGACTTCACAAATGTGCATTTTTTCTAAACTATTTTGTGTTAAAAATTACCGTTTTCCATTAAAATTACTGCAGAGCCCTTATTTACATACTATTTAAGGATGCCTCATTTTCTAAAAAGTTATATACAAGGTTATCAACAGTTTACATGCTTAGAGAGCTTTAAATGTTTTTTTTTTTATTTAAGATGAGATTCCAATAAATGTAGCAGAGTGTATACCTCATTCATTTATTTTTGACATCTTGTTACCTTTAAAATCTTACATTTTTTATACATATCCTATAGGAGATAGGTATTAGATTTTTTTTTGAGTGAAAAATAGATAAAATTTATTTTTCAATAAAAAATGCTAAATGTTTATAAATAAAATAACGTTTTGATTAAAAATCATTGAATAAAATAAAAAACTCATAAGATTAAAATAATTGATTTGAATCACTTGATTTTAATCTGGCCAATTCTGTTTGAAACCACCAAAATAACTGCTACATGTTAAAACATTTTAATTAAATTTTACTTACCGGTAAGCAAATCTTTCAGCCTGTTTCCTAGACCCAATGAGTTGTACAATGGCAAAGAACTGGGTGTGTCCGTCACTCTTTTCTTGTTTCTCTAAAACCAGCATGAAGTGGTGCCCAAAACAACTTTGCATCATTACCCAATCTACAGCTCCCGCAAGGTTAATTTCTGTGGCAAGGAACACTATGTCCTCACCATTGAGGGTAGTAATGTTTTTATGGGAATGTTGCAAGTGAATCATCACTTTATCAAGTTGACCTTGCCAGGAACAAGATGCACCTGGGCATGGGCAACTGTAGGGGCGAAATTCACATATCTCTTCATGTTCAGCCTTTTCGTTAAGACCCAAAGACATGCGGCAGCCTGTGGACTTATGCTTGCATGGAAACATTAAATTATTAGCTACTTTCTCCATTGCCAAATTTCTGATATTTCCAAGAGTTCCGCGGCATGTGGGGCAGCAAGACAATTTGGGACGGCAACTGGCACAAACCAAATGTCCCACTTGGCACTGCATGATAGGTGGCAATACAATCTCAAAACATACTGGACATTCAAACAAGGCAGCCAGTTCATCTGTTAAAGTACCTGGAGCCGATCCTAAGGCAGATAATTGTGTGGCAGAACCCCCAGAGGAACTGTCAGCACTGCTAATTCCTCTACGCTTTTGTGCAGCCATTTTATGTTGCTCCCAGTCACCTCTGTAAAAGTGAGGTACAGACATCATCATTCACAATCCAATAAATGTAAAATAAAATACTTTAGATTTAAGTTGCTATAGAGTCGCTACTCATTTTAATCCATTTTATTAATCCCACAAATGTTAACTAAATAATCTCACAAATAAAATGTTCTTAAAACTTTGAAATTGCTTCTTATTAGACCACAAAATGCAAGGTTTGACTTTTTGCAATGATGAATGTATGCTTTATGTAGATGTTTACACTTTACAAGTTTACTATAGGCTTAATGGGGTGCAATCTGCCTTGTTTACCTCACATGTTTGTGGTGCCCTACCATGCTGAAAAAATTCCTGGGAGAGGGCTTTGAGAGTACCTGAACTAACCGGAACTAACGTAATTAAAGGGTATACTGTAAAAACAACTTAGAATTAAACAATACTTACCTAATTGCTAGAATAAAAATAAAATTAGGTAATGGATTAATGGAAGGATATGTATGCCTCTAGTCTAAATATAAGTAAATAAGTATTGTAGCAACGCGTACGGCCTAGAGAAGTAATTCTTGTTCGTCATACTTAGGAAAAAAATAGGTACACAAAAGATTCAATAAAAGCAGCAAATGGCGAGAAGAAATATCTTTTGGAATGTTTAACCATAGAAAAACACTAAAAAAGTTGTCATTTGTCAGGTTCACGAAAATGAAGTATTTACGGCGCATCCGCAGAACCAAATGAAGAATAAAGTTTGACAACGGGAGTATTTGGAGTGACGGGAACATTAATCCTGAATTATTTTCGGAACTACCCCCAAACATCAATTGTCTCAATCAATCCCCAAATGACGCTGCATTGCAGTTTGATTATATACTCACATGACTGAAATATCACATATTCTTATTTTTGAGACCTAAACAAATTATTTCTCAAGAACCATTCCAGGGCCGCATTCATAAATATCCCCGGATGTGCGATTTCTGAACTGACCCCATTAATAATAGACATGAAAAAAGACATTGATTGACAAGCGAGATGACAACCGACAGTAGTGGGTGTTTGAAAAACAAGCCGACAAAATTTCCATCTCTCTTTTTCAAAGCGTGCGAAATGTATCTTTCCTTTTTGCTCTTGGACGCAGCCTCATTTCCTCTGACTATCATCATGATTACCAGAACAACCCATCCCATTATACCATCTTACATCTTACCATCATAATAACCATAACCATAAAAATTAAAATAAACTATAGATAGTGCATTGCTATTGCTACACTACTTCAAAATCCAAATTTTAAGCCCTGGCCCTTGCTTGATTTAAAAGTTTTAAATTTAAATTATCCTTTACTCTTTATTAAACAATTTTTAAATAGGTACAAATTAGTGTAAAATAATTACTTAATTATTATTTAAAATTTTCTTAATTCTGGACAACACGTTTTCACTTTTTTTTTATAATTTTATGCTTTTTCCCTTGCTCTTATTTAGGGGTAATTCTAACCTAGGAAATTCCATACTTTTTTGTGGGTTTCTCTAGAATGGAAAAGGGTCCAGAAAGAAGGCTACAATCTTTGAAATTACCTAGAGATCTAACATTAGGGGGTGCCAAACCAAAGAAGACATTTACACCAAATTTAAATGTAGCTCGGAATAAAGAGAAAAGCCGAGAGTGAGTAGGTTTAAATGCCCTTGCGGTTGTGATATTGTATTTAAATAATTATCTTTTCTGAAGCTTCTTTGTAAAAAGTGAAGATAAGAGAAAACAGAATCATAGAAGAGATGGGAGAAATAACAAGAGACCAGTTCAGAGGAGTGAACGTTTTGTTCAGTCTAGTGGGATATTCTCTGATGGTGTTGGAAATGATATATTGAAAAAGATTCGATATGAGAGATATTCTAATTCAAGTAAAGATGAACCAACAAAAAATGTGGTACCAGTACCAAAAATAAAGAAAGATGATTGGCAGGTAAGGAAGTGATATATTACTTTTAACCCACAATTCTATTGGTATGACCCTAGCTGATATGGTCCATTTTGCTTTTTCCCTATCTTATGATACCTTTTCATGAAACACTAAAAATTAATATGGATTAATTAGTGTTCAATTCCATATATACATACTTAGATTTAGAATCTAGAGATGAGATGAATACCTACTCTTTACTGACAAGCAATGTTGTCAGTAGGAATTTCGAATTATGTTGATATGATAGAATGTACACTAAAATCCAGCCTAAACTACTCCCAAATTAATCTCATATATAAAATGAAATCCTTACCTTACATGCAAAGTTCACAATATTAATCCTTGTAAGCTCTAGTTCACTTTTGATGAGCTGAAAATGGAACAAGTCTAGGCGTATTGCAAAAAGGCAAGGCAAGCAAAAGATAATGTCTATGTCACTTTGTACCTATAAGCAGTTCACTCATTATTCACACCAAGTAGGCGTTGCAAATATGACATTGACATTTTTATTATACCTATCTTTTTAACATGTGCTGAAAGGAGATAGGTATAAAAAAAATGAAGACTTCAAAGGAACTTGATGGCAAAAATAAGTGAATGAGCTATGTCATCATATCTTTAGAGTCTATTGACTATAAGCCATTCACTTATTATTCTCATCAAGTACTTGGGCATTGGAAATTTGATTTGACATTTTTATTGTATCTTCTCAATATGTGCTAAAAGGAGATGGGTATAAAAAAAATGAAGGTCATTTAACTAGATGACAAAAATAAGTGACTGGGTAATATATAGGTATTATTTTACCAAGTTATGAGTATTAGTTGAGATTATGAGAATGAGACCTTTGGTGAGGGAGGATGAGAACATATGAAAAGTGTAAAAAAATGAGGTTTTGAACTAACAAGTACATATTTTTAGGCTCCTACTTTAGGCAAAAAAGTAATATTTTGAGACTAATTTTACTTGTATTAAGTTTGTTGCTCATCGGGATGGAAATCATGTTCCAATAAAAAAAAAGCATTAAAAATGTATGAATATTTTAAGCCTCCTTGATCTTTAGGCACTTATAAAATGTATTGTATTGTATTGTATTCAATGTGAGTGGACGTAGGTACAGTCCTCCACTGTGACCTGCAGTCTATTGTGGCTCACCCGAAGTATTGCCAGCAGGGTTTACCCCTGCTTGCCCCACTAATTGTCACCTGTTGAGCCCAGACCCTCAACGAATCTGATGAGTCTTTCGGGCGACATTTCGTTTGCATCTTGAGGCTCAATGATCGTGTTACTGAACAGCGAGTATCTTGATCTGGCAGTAGCCGGGCATTCGCATAGAATGTGCTCGGCTGTTTCATCTTCCTCGAAGCACAGCCGGCACTCCATTTCCTTGGACAGTCTGAGTCTGAGCATGTGGAGTCTTAGATGGCTATGGCCTGTGTAGAGTGCAGTAGCCACTCTGATTTGTCTTCTATTTAGTCTGAGGAATGTTTGGGCTTTTGCCCTCTCTGTTCCTGTGATAAATTTTTTGGAGTGTGTTAGCCTGGGTAGGATCTCCCACCATTCCTTGCACTTGGCATTGCCCCATTTCTGGAGTTCAGCGTTGACCAGGGAGTATGGGACCCCCAGCACCAGTTACCACCCTCAATGCCCTGGGATCCATACCAGTGTGACATTGTTCTCCTGCGATAGGATGTTCAAAGTCTTGCTGCAGCTCCAAACTGTTTTGGAGGTGCAAAGAAATGACTTTAGCGCTAAAAGTGCTGCCCGACTGTCCGAGCAGATTTTGTATTGATCTATTGTGCCCTACTTCCTCTAATTGGTGTCGGGCACAAAGCTCAATGGCGTGTATTTCTGCCTGAAATACTGTGCTGAGTACTAGGCTTTCTGCTATGCAGGTGCCATCCGAACTCCCGTATACTCCGGCGCCAGACCTTCATCGGTCTTGGATCCGTCTGTGTACCAGGTACTACCTGCCATTTGCAATTCTTCGCCTAGCACCCTAACGCCTTCCAAGTCGGCCTGGGCATTGTTGGTGCCCCCATTGAATGGCTGCGGCGTTATGTGTGCCACCTGTTGCAACCGGTACGTCGCCTTCATTGCCTCTCGTTCCAAGAGTATTGGAAGCGGAAGCAGGTCAAGCATGCGCTCCATGGCAGCCGTGGGCGTCATTCTCATTGCCGCTGTCAATGCCCCCGTCTCATGCAGGGACATATTTGTCTTTGCAGAGAAGGCAATTTGGCACTAATGGAGCTCTGTCTGCTATTCCGGTACCAAACTATGGCCCCATACGTGATTATCGGTCTTATCACCGTCACGTATTTATAGCCACATAATTTGTTGGGGTGCCATCCCCCATGATTTACCGCACAGGTTCTTACACGTCCATAGGGAGACGGGATTGTCGTCACGAACAAAGATGGCGGTTTCAGAAAGTCCAGCCTCTTCCTTCAGATAAATGGCACAATCACAGTTCTCCTAGGATATAATGTTAGGTTTTCTTTTGAGCACCAGCTGTGTACCACATCCAGCACCTCTTCCAACATGCTGGAGATTTGTTGGTCTGGGTGCTTTCTTATGAGGATAACGATGTCGTCTGCGTAGGCTTGGACCTCGACTCCCCATAGTTCCAGAGTAGCCAGCAGGTCGTCCACTAGTAGGGACCACAGGAGTGGTGAAAGGACTACGCCTTGTGGGCAATCACCCGCTGTTGAATCTGACAGTGTTATCGTTTAATGATGTAGTGATCAGTCTGGATTATAGCATATATATAGCATATATATATTATATATAGCATAGTCGTTCGAGCGCTCCGGCGGAATGGCTGGCGGTGATAAACAGCCTGAAGGCGGCGATTCGAGTAACCTAAACGTGAAAGCGTGTAGATACTGCAAAAACAATGTCCAATCGGGAGTTAAGTGTACAGCATGTATGGGGTGGTTTCACTCGTCATGTGCTTTACGTATAACAGGACTAAAAGGGTAGTAGGGGTCTTGTACAATGCGCGTGTAGTCCATCGCAATTGTACAACGCTGACCCAGATGAAGAAACATTATCGGAGAACAATGGTACAAATACCCATAATATGGAAATCCAATATTTAAAGCAGATTAATGAAGAGATTACTGATAAAAATACCATACTTAAACAGAATAATGGTCTCTTGACTGAGAAATGTACTAGATTGGAATGCGATTTAAAGAGCTTGGATGAAAAAGAGAAAACTTTCAACAAACAATCCAATCGAGACGCTTGTTTGTCAACATCGGAGCCCGACTGCCCCAAAATGGATTCTTATCGCAAGCAACCTTTAAATGCATATAATGCCGACATGCTTCGCCAAAATAAATCATCTTCATACCACAGATCAAATTCCGCGTATTCTGAATTCACCGATAACTCTCGAAGATTACGCAATCAATTGGGAAATGGCGACAAAGAACCAACTGATGAATTTCAAGGCTTTCGTGAATCAAGTAGATTTAAAAGACAAAAAAAACTAGGTACTGGCGCTGAACCCAAAGACCCAGATAGCAATGGGTTTGGTGGTGGCGACCGGCGAGTGTGGCTATACATATATAGGGTTAAAAAGACTGCGACCGAAAGCATGATAGCAAACTATATTCGAAGCAAGCCATGATTTAACAATGAAACTACTATCGTTAAAGAACTCCCGATGGGTGAAGATCAATTGAAGGCATTTGTAGTAATCGCCCCTTTGGAAAAGAAAGATATACTATACTATATATGCTATACTCGACTGATTTCCGGCCTAAGAATGTGGGCATACGACGTTTTGATTTCCAAAAACATCAAGACTTTTTAAGCAAAACAAAAGAATTTTTTCCATAAGTCATGCGACTGCCGATAATTATACAAGTCCTACAGATGATGCGAGGAGCTCCACACGTCCCAGAATGCAAGATCACTAAAAAACTCCATTAATGAAATTGAAAACCTCCTAAAGAACTATCCAGCCGAAATCCTTGTGTTAGTGAACATTGGCTGGACAGAGTCAAGATTCATAAACATATCTTGACCAACTATGTCTTGAGATCTTCGTTTTGTCGGGAACAATATCAGCATGGGGGTGTGGCAATGTATGTGAAAAACTCAATAAAGTGTAAAAACCAGCAAGATATTGTGGAATTGTCCATACCATTTGTTGCGGAATGTGCAGCTACCGAAACCAAGGTATCCTCTGAAAAGTATGAATTCATTTGTTTCTATCGGCCACCGAGCGGGGACTTTCAAGCTTTCTTATTCGTCTTCCAGATGGCATGCAGCAAAACATTCTCCAGAACACCCAACATTGTTATTCTAGGAGATTTGAACATAGACTTTATTACAGACTCAAAACAGAAAACCGATTTCTTAAGAATAATTAACAGTTTTAATTTGAAAATTACAATGAATGAACCTACGCGTATATCTTTACTTAGTCAGTCTTATCTAGATAATATAATAGTCAACAAGTCCTGTGTCTACTCAACTGCCTTGGTTAATGGCCATATCTCAGATCATTTAGGTCAATTAATACAGCTAAAATTATCAATGGATGCAAAACCTCCTGCATATATTATTACAAGAAGCTTTAATCAAAATAATTTAAATAATTTTTTGACAGACCTTAGAAATGAAGAGTGGTTGTCTGTTTATGGTGCAACTGGTCTTGATTGCAAATGGAAGAATTTTAGAGATACTTTTATATACTATTTCCAAAAACAATTTTCCCTCACAAAATTCTATCCTGCTAAAAAAATTAATTATCTCAACTCTCAACAGATAATAGATTGTAAGAGGCAGTTGGATCTGTATTTCGTCCTCTCAAATAGTGACGCACAATTTAAAAATCGTTACCTACAGCTAAAAAGACAGTATATACTACTTCTGAATGAATCGAAAAATTCTTTAATTAACAGACGATTGAATAATTCGAACAATAGGGCACAGACCACATGGAGAATAATCAGTGAATTAAACAAATAGTATTCGCCTCATATACGCTCCCAGAAGGAGACATATCTGACTTGGCAAACCAATTCAATGATTATTTTATCCAGTGTTCTGAACCCCCAGACTTTGGCAACGTACCATTTTTATGTCCAGATTTCTTGGTTCTCACCTCAATCTACATTCCCCCGATTACCATAAGCGAAATTCTCAATATAACTCACCATCTCAAAAATAAAAAAAGCGCCGGTGAAGATGAGGTGCCTACTTCTTTATTGAAAGCTTGTATAAGTGAAATATGCCAACCAATTAAGGACATAATAAATATATCTTTAAAACAAGGTATCTTCCCTACAGATTTAAAACACTCCATTGTTACCCTAATTTACAAAAAGGGTGATAAAAATGTAATATCCAATTATAGACCTATCAGTATTCAATCAACATTCTCAAAACTTTTTGAGAGGGCCATGTATGACCGACTATTCACATATTTCTCAAAAAATGATCTACTTCATAACTTTCAGCATGGTTTTATAAAAGGAAGATCGATAGATACTGCCCTGCAGGAATTTATTGAGGCTATAGTCGAAGCTCTGGAGCGGGGAGAGGGTGCTTGTGGCCTCTTTCTTGACCTCTCCAAGGCTTTTGACAGCCTAGATCACAGTGTACTACTGAAAAAACTTAATAAATACGGAATATGTGGATCCGCGTATTCATGGATACAATCATACTTAACAGGTAGAACGCAAAGTGTAAAAATAAATGATACTAACAAGCAGGCTAGATCCAGTAAAAGTTACATTGAACGCGGTGTCCCACAGGGCAGCATTCTTGGGCCACTTCTCTTCACAATGTTTCTTAACGATCTTCCTATAATCATCACATCGCAAAATTGTAAATTGGTCAACTATGCAGATGATACAACTTGCTTGGTCCACACTACTTTGACTAATTCATTGGAGCAACTATGTAAGCAACATTTTGATCAGTTAGAGGACTGGTTTTCTCAAAATAGATTAGTCTTGAATGTTGATAAAACCCAATGTATTTGCTTCAAAACTACTAACGCGCAGTTGTCACTTGTAGAAAGTATAACGTTTAAGGAGGATATATTGTCAATTAATTCTACCAAACTCTTGGGCCTACAGTTGGATGGGGTCCTGTCATACTGCTCACACATTGAGAGTTTGGATGCCAGGCTGTCATCCGCATGTTATGCCTTGAGAGTCTTGGCTAAGCACTGTGACATAGGTACATTAAAAACCGCCTATTACGGAACTATATATCCTTTGCTAAAGTATGCTATAGTATTCTGGGGACATGCCAGTAACATAAACATCTTATTCACAAATCAAAAAGTTGCGATAAGCATAATCACTAAGTCACGCCCCTTAACTAGCTGTAGAACTATGTTCAGGGAAAACTCAATATTGACTCTCCCAGCCATCTCAATATTTGAGCATCTCATGTTCCTAAAACGAAATTCGCTTCTGTTCGAACGCTATGCAGTTAATCACTCTCATAGTACCAGGGGCAGTCATTATATGTATAATTACCCACAACACAGATCGACTTTAACAGAGAAACAATCTACATATTTGTGCATAAAGTTTTTTAATCATTTGCCGACGGAGATTCGTGAGACACAGGGTCTGGATGCCTTAAAAAAAAATCTTTTCAAGTTCCTCGTTGATATGGAACCATAGAATTTTATTTATTATTTCCGGAATTGTAGAAATGTTTGAGATTAGTATGTAATACTGTTGACGTGTTTGAACACAATAATTACTTGTAATTATTTTTTTTTCAAATAAATGATGTTATCTACCTATCTATCTATCTATCTATTGTGGATTCAGTTGGTTATTGTTGATTCTACCCTTCTTGCCTTGCAGGCGCTGAGAAGGGAGTCAAGTGCGTTACTACTAGGGGCCTTTAGTAACTTATAGAATGTCATGTTGAGGCAAAATGCATAAAAAGTAGCACTAAAATTTGCCTTTACCGAAATTTTGTTGTTTGGGATGTTTAGGGTGTTGAAATCACCCTAAACTCACCTCCCAACTGAAAATGATATAGTTTTGAATCAGATTTCGAATAATTCCAGTGATTCTGATTTTTACTTAAAGCACTGTTTATTGAGTTCACAATTACACAGAATTATAATTCGCCTACTAATAGTGCTCTGATACTATGACTATGTATTTACTAGTAAACACTTTAATTAGTGTTGTTCTTGTATCTGTAATATTAGATTTATACTCGACTATAAGAAATATATTGACAAACCATAATATTTGATCCCTTTTATATTATCTAACTAGAAAATTACCTAAATTCCGAGAACAACAAAAGAATACGCGTGAACATAAAAATAACACCCAAAAAAAGCAATAAATCGCATCAACTGGCCGGTCCAGGCAGAGTGAATTTTTTTTAACGGGATGTGTACCTGTTTTCGCATTGTTTACGGTAACAGTATCTATCATCTCTAGAGTCCTGTTGCTAGCCAAACTCTTCCCTGTTTAACCAACCTCTCGTTTCCAAGATCCCCCATAGCGGCTTTCCTTACCTTGGGTTACCATTGGTACCTACTAAATTATTACAAGTACGTAGATGTGATTGATATACCGACAAGCATATTTTTAAAGTTTTTCAAAAAATGAAAATTATAACTGTTATTGAAGGTAGACACAAAAAGCGAAGCTAAAGTATACGACAATATAATGGCTGATAATTCGACTCTGGAAGAGGAGGGTTTTTATTCATTTTCACCAGTGTCGTGGAATGAAAACGATCTCAAAGACCGCAAAGGTAATCCCTTAGCTTTTGTTATAGTTGATAATATTTTTTGTTTTAATTTTAATTTTAGTTTTTACTAGCAGTAAATTAAAGAGTGAAGCGGCAAACTCCTTAGAATTAGACAAAAGTAAGTCACCTTAATTGGGTAGTTTTAGTTAAGACACAGTTCTCATTTGGCGAAAAATATGGAATATTTTTAATACTCTTTATTTAAATCTTTTTTTTTATTCAATAGCTTAAGTTCTTCTTTCATGGTAAATAAATCATACATTTTTCAGTAAAACTTGAAATAGAGAAAATACCTAAACCATTTGATGAGACTGATCAATTTAGTGACTACAATCCCGGTTTGACGTTATGGAAAGTAAGTAGATGTTCGAATGCAGGTGTACCACAATACTATATTCCGTAAATTTTTAAATGGTTAAATAAAACACCACTTATTTCTAAACTGTAGTTACCTGATTCATTTGCGGGAAAAGGTTTAAGCGATGACCCTAACGTTCATACATTTACCGACTATAATATAAGCGAAATGTTGGAAGGTCAAATAGGGAAAATGAGGATTCGTAAGTCTGGAAAAGTCGAGGTGTATATAGGATGTATGAAGTACGCAATTGAGCAATCGAAACTGGAATCATTCTCTGAGGTAAATACGTTGATTTTAGCCCATAACTGACACTAAAAGTGGTTTTATTTCAGAAAGTAGTAGCCGTTGACGACAAAAATCCAGAAACAAATAGTATAGTTTTAGGTGAAGTTCAAAACCGGTATATACTAAATCCCGACTGGAGTTTCTTATTAAAGGATTCATGATGTTCATGGCACTTTAGGTTTTCTTTATTATGCTGTATTATTGTTTTTGATATAAATTATAGAAGTTTTACATGTCACCAAATTAACTGACGATGCAGGCTTTATTTTGTAGGTTCTAATTTATTTGCTTATTGTATAGAATATATGGGAGTTGTAGGACTTTAATTGACATTTCACAGAAATTCGATCCTTTATTGGATGTTCAACAAGATTTTTTGAAGATCCAAAAACGATCGAAACGTTGTTAATTTCTTAACTGTAAAGTGTCATAACATCTGCCATATAACCTATATTCATCAAGAAGGACGCGCAATATGTATTGAATACCATTATATTGAAAGTTTTTTATGGTTATCCCATCCTATAAATCAATTCTATCAAAAACGGCTTTGTGTCTTTTTATTGAAGTTTACACTATTTGTTTCTAATTATTGTTTTGATGGATCTAAGAGTTGCAATGACATGTTTCCTGTAATTATATATATATTGTAATTAGTGTATCTACAATTTATTTTCGTAACGCAACAATAAATGGTGGACAATTTATAAAGAAAAGTTTGTTTTATTTTTTTCGAACGTTCAATAGTGTAATACGCTGTTACGGGAATTTCTAAACAATTACGTTTTAAACGTAATGGTTTGGCGAAGTCAGATATACATTTGAATAAAACAAAGATATATTTGCATAAATTAACTGACAGAAAAACAAAAATCTAAAATATTAACAATAACATTCAAAACCATTCATATTAGTAGATCATGACTTTCAGTAAAGACTCGTCGCTGGCTGATGGTGCAAAAAGGTATATGTCACCCTTTAGCTCAAAAGGTATCAAGTTTCTCAAACCGCGCTTCATACCCTTCATTTCAAATTTCCAGCCGTCCATAACATGGAACGAATAGATGTTGTACTTGTCTTCAGTAACAACGCAGAGATACGCGTCTTTGAGACCTACGCCTAAACAACAGAATATACTGAAGAAAATATATAACTAGATGGGTACACGTTACCTTTCATATAGAACACAGACAATCCTAGTACTCGTTCATTGAAAATCAAGTTCTGGAAGTAGTAGTAGTTGTCCCACTTTGGATGGTATTTCAATATTTGAACGGGATCGTCTCCATTGGCTAATATGACTAGACTATCGTTTCCAATAACAACTCCTTCTATTTTTGTACTTGCCGAGGAGATATTTCTAAGGTGTATAAACTAAAAGGTTACGTTAACTGTATTAGAAAATCTAAGGGTTTATACAATAGGTTGAATAATCTACATTCACCATAATATCCACAAAATATGTTAAGTGTTATCTTAATTCCTAATTTACCACACTTTTCGCCCTTTTTTATCAACTAAAAAGGGTCTGAGCTGGTTTCCCTAAAGAGAAAGTTAAAAAAATGTCTCACCTCCTCAGTGCGCTCATCAAATCTATATAATGTTGTTAAAGATCTGTCACCGAGACTTCCTATAACCAAAACAGTTCCCTGGGCAGTCTGCAACACGTTTAGGGCCCAAGCACCATCAACGGGAATATTCTGAATTTCTGACGCACTTGTCTTTAACAAAAATCAAATTCTTTTTTCGTTGCTGCTACAGGGTGACTGCCTGGACTATACCCGTTTTTAAATTAACAGAACAACTTTATTTCGCCATGAAAAATGTATTTAAATTAGTTTTTTTTATGTAACTAAAAGTATGCCATTTCAGTTGCGTTAGTCGTGCAGATGACGTCCACCTTCCCCGATGCAATTTCAAGTATGTTTAGAAAGCTGGCTCACACTCGTCTTCTTTTTGGATCTGCAATACTTCTCTTTGAAGAGCTTCTTTTGGGTCTTGTAGTAAACGTGGCTTTTCAGCATAAATTTCGTTTTTTGGGTACCCTCACAAAAGGAAATCACGCATTTACCATCCACATATTTACCATCGCATTACCCCTTCAAAAAAAAAAAGGTAAAAAAGAGACTTTTTTTGTGGGGGTACCTATCTTATAAAGAAAAACCATGTCTGTTTTACTAGTTGCAAAAAGAGCTATTCAGAGACAAGTACCTACTACAGATCAACGAAAGACCACTGGAACGCCTATAGACGTTCCAATAAACTTGTACCGCTAATTACAAAACGGGTATAGTCCCAGCGGTCACCCTGTAGATAAAATTATAGAAGTTAACTTTAATATTTACCCGGTCATCACTGAATCGAATTACTGAGCAATTCAGCTTATGAGTGTCAGCTATAGGATCGTAGAAGGGAGCTATAACAGCATAAGTGGCACCTCTTTTAGAAGTGAAAAATTTGACGTCATTAATGTAGCCTCTAAAAAATGTTGGATAATCATAAAAACTTCCGTTAGAGTTTCCAACTCTTGTTGTGCTCCATGTCATGATAGACGCTTCGCTCGTCTCATTAGTGCTATTTGTCCTGGTGCAGTTAAGAAAAAAATAAATTTGCAGTAAACATTTTGTATGTGGGTAGAAACACACCTGCATGTTGAACTAGTGCTAATACTGTTTGTGGTAAAATGAACAGTCATATAGGAATCGTGGTAGGTGAATATCCTTTGATGCGCTTTGCCAAGGAAAGGTGTGACTGAGAGGTGTGGTGTTATCTCCAATGAATGTTGAACAGGACATCTGCAACCTTCAGTTAAGTTGCACTTTTCGGCAGATTCTTCGCTGATAATATGAATCATCGCATAGCCCTCTATCACCGTTACACGAGCATCGCTTGCGTTATGGATACCCAACAGTAGATCCTTAGATTTTTCGATATACATAAGTTCTTTTGGTAAGTCTAAAAAATGCCCATTCAGACACCTAGGTACACTCTTCTATCTAAAGTACAGATAATAACTATAACTTACTTTTCAGGTATGCCAGGTTGCGGTCGATTATATTTTTTATCTTGCTCATATTTTTGAGAATACTTCCTTCTGCGAGTTCCTTTGATTTTGTATTTACTATGTTCAGAATATCATCCAGAGGGAAACCATTAATTCTCTCAGCAATGATGTTATTAACAAATTTGACGGATTTTGTTACAGTCTGTAATAAGAACATTAAGTAGGAATATAATATTTTTTTATGTAACTTCCTAATTTTTAATATGATCAATCTGTTTATAGAGTTTCTTTAAAGTAGAATGAGGAACCAAGATTTGCCGGAATTCCTCCTTCATGCAGTTGCAATTATAGATTCTAGACAGGATTTACTTTAAAACTTTTGAAGTTTCGAATCATCCCCTATCATTTGGACAGCAACATAACATCAAGTATGAAAAATTAGGATTTAGGAATGAACTGTTGCTTTACTGAAAATTGCAAGAGGACTCTTCCAAAGATTCTTTCAAGTCGCTGGTTTCAAGTCGCTCAACTAAATAACCACTCGATTGAATTTGTGGAGGCATTTCATGGGCTCAAAAATCATCTGTAGGTTGAACAACTAATATCGGAGGAAGACAAACGTCCAGAAGATCTCATCAAACGAAGAGCTACGATTGGATTCACGGATCAATGGGATAGTTATTTTGAGTCGCTGGTTTCAAGTCGTCCTACTGGATAACCACATATACATTGATTCTGTGGAGTGTGGAGACATTCGATGGGGTTCAAAATGACTTGTAGGTTCCCACAACTAATATGACTTTAATTAAAGGAAGACAAACACCCAGAACATTTCATCTAACGAGGAGCTGCCCTTGGATTAATGGATCCATGAGATAGTTCTTTTGAATTGCTGGTTTCAAGTCGCTCAACTAGATGAGATTGACTTTGTAGAGGCATTTGATGAGGTTCAAAATGACTTGTAGGTTCCGACAACTAATATTACCATAATTGGAGGAAAACAAACAACCAATAGATCTCACCTAACGAGGAGGTGCCATTGGATTCATGGATCAGGGGGAATGTTCTTTTGAGTTGCTGGTTTCAACTCGCTTAACTAAATAACCGCAGTCGATTGACTTTTTAGAGGTATTTGATGGAGTTCAAAAATAACCTGTAGGTTCGAACAACAAATTTTACCTTAATTGGAGGCAGACAAGCACCCAGAAGCCACCCATTTGCGGATGAGAAGGAGTATGAAAGGACTTTGAAGACTGGAGATCTTCAAAGCGGATGTGTTCAATATGAAGATATATCTCAGGAAATTGCATTGATAGTTGGATCAGTGGGCAGTCTCTACTGAGGCTTTTCGTTTTGAAGTCACAACGCGGGAAACTTGTAGACGTAAAATCTTTTAAGTCTTGAACGAAACTATAAGTGGATTGGTGAAGAAACGTAGTGTAACACTATGCCATATCCTGGAGGAACTACATCTTATCGACATATTTAGAATGTCTAACAGAGACGTCAACCCCTTAGAAAGCAACGTTTCAAAAACGTGTTTTGTCTTGGATCTTGTAAAAATGTGAGTTTGTGAAATTCGAAGACTGATCAGACTTGAAGGCTTCCACGACCAACGTCAAAATATATTTTAAAGTGTTTTTCGGGCTTTGAAATGGGTCTTGACGTTGACTGATTTGGATTTGACCACTAAACGCTCTATCGTATTTATACTCTCACTGTTTCACTGGAATGGAGGGGCGGGGTTAGAAGTGGGGCGGAGTGTCGGCGAACATGACGTTTGACACCGAACTTGCTTCCAGTCTGAAATTTAGAGCCGTAATTTCGTCTTTTCAGTTAGAGTTGTTCATGTACTTGAAAGTCTCAATGGCTGGTTAATGTCGGAGCTAACGCTAATATTTATGTAGGACATCCATCTTCCTAAAATAATATCATGACTTTCAAAGAGAGCGTCTTCTGCTATTGTTGACTTTTGTGTTTGTCTCAGCCTGCAACCCCTTTTGTGAGAGCATTTGATTAGAATGAATATAGCAAGCAGGATTTCGGTAGGGTTCGTCCAAGAAATGTGAATTTCCAGAAGAGAACAACGAGATATGATGAAGAAAAACGTATTTAGACCAGTCTACTATACATCCACAAAGTCAAAGATAGAATCGGCAGGCTATAGGAAAAGCAACAGAATAGTCAACGTTGGGACGCAAGAGATCACTTAACCCATTGACTCCATTAACTCATCAACTTTAATAATTTGATAAGACTGCGAAAATGAGACAAAATATGAATGGACTTTGAAGACTGGAGATCTTCAAGGCGGATGTGTGGAATATCAAGATGATCTGAGGAATTGCATTGATAGTTCGATCAATGGGTAGTCTCTACTGAGGCTTTTTGTTTTGAAGTCACAAGGCCGGAAATACGTAGACGTAAAGCCTAGGAAGGTTGCTGACAAGCTGAACAGGCTCGAACGAAACTGTAAATGGGTTGGTGAAGAAACGCAATATAACAGTGAAGAAATTCAAAGGTCTCAATATATATCTTTATCCACTGGTACATAGTTACAAGCATTTTGTGAAAGGAAAAAAAGCGATACTCCAATATGTGGTGTTATACAGTATGCTTACTGGTATCTTGAATAGACCATCAGGTAACCAATACTAACTAATTTGCACTGGAGAAATAAGCAATTTAATATATTCAGCATTAACCAAAGAAAACACTTTCTGTATTTTATTAGGTCACCTTGAGTATGAGGTAGTCTTGATTATGATCGTAATAGGTCGTGTTGAGTATGACGCAACACTTACCAAATTTCCATCGAGGGTCTCATTGCTGCCCAACAAAATTGTGTTGTTATATAAATTGGACGCTTGAACGTCGTTCAAATAATCCGCGTTTGCATTGCCAAGAATTGTAACGTTTTCCAGAAACTGCTTAACAGCCAGTATGGTTTGTTTGTCCATATCAAAAACTACATTGTTCAAATTAATTTTGTTTATACTAGCCGCATTGATGTTCTCTGTGTGAAAATATATTGTTAAACCAGAGCTACGTCATCATGGAGCAGTTATACCTTTGACTTCTAGATCGGAGAAATAATACACTGCGTTGGTGACCTGAGTCTCAGTAGTGTTTGTTAACAATCTGTTCTTCAGAACATAGTCTAGGTCGAAATTGTTTATGTGTTTGACATTGAAGTTGTTGGATATATTGATGGAATCAAAAGTTGCCTTGGGAATTTGTTGCTTGTTACTGGTACTGACTATATTTCCTGGGTTGATGTTGGCAATCTCCTTAATCTAAAAAACATAAAAGAATCCATATTTTGGTCAGCAGATAAACTAATTTCTTCTCACAAGAAGCTTATTAGTCTGCAGGCCCTCAAAGAATGTTTTCTTTCCTAGAATAGTAGTATTTACAATCATATCTTTGGAAATAATCCTTTTGTAAAAATCAGGAATGAATAAAGCATTAACGTAAATAACATCTGCATTGTTAGTGACTGTCAATCTTTCGGCATTTATGGAATTTTTAAAGGTTTTGTGAGCAGTAATAATTTGTTCTTCATCAGAATCAACTAAAACTGCATCATCTATCAAATCACGTAAATTTATATCATTAAGTTTATCTTCAATATTGATGGCTTCTGCTGTAAAGTCGTTCTCAATTATCACCTGAAAGTTACAACTGACAATAGTGGTTTAGGTGTGATGGTTGCACTAACTCACCGGAGCGTAAATGGAATTTTCCTGTCCGGTTTTCACACTTTTTTCAATAATCCTGAACAGGTCGGAGCTCTCATCGTGCAGTGTGACATTTCCAACGATTTCCATTACATCCCATAGCTGAGATTGCGGTGAACGTATGTTGGACATTGCATCGTAGATGTTGCAGGGGTACATATGGGTTGCTTCCACCGAACTTTCCAGGTTGGTGTTTCTAAGATTTATTCCTTCTGGAGCCCAAATGTCTTGAAGCTTCTTTGAAGATACGTCGATGGGGTTGGTGATGTTGACGCTGTTTATTATTTTCGTGTTCAAATGTTCTGCAAAAGAAGCATTCTTCAACTCTTTCAAAGCATTCTTTATTTGGTGTGAAAAACATAAAAGCTGTACTGTTCTTACGTGATCTTGAGGACTGGGACTCTAAACTTACCAGTTTTTAAGTTGCGGAACGTGTATCTGGCTTTTATAGATTGGTTTGAAACAGTGTGGAGCAATCTCTTGGTTAGTGCAGGCATGTCAATTTCATTGATATATTGAGAAACTACAAGATTTCCTATAGAAGTTTTTCCAGAAAACTTTACATCTCTATACAAATCTGCTTTGACATCATCCATAGAATTGCTCTGAAAAAATGATTTTAGTGATTTTGTTTTGCTGAACGAGTGAATAAATGATACTCACGCTGTTAAGCAAGTCTTGTACTCCCTGGTCATTTATCGTCGCCAGATTCACCATTTGTTGAATACTAACATTTCCTTTCACATTTAAGGCCTTAAGTTGGTAGGTTTTCAATATATGGTCTAATTTTTCCAGATATTCTTTTATGCTGTACTTGTTAATGAATTTTACGTAAAGCTTTTCAACTAAAAATTCAAATGTGTTCTAGTTTTACCAAATTGTTGAAATACTAACCTGAAGCGTTTTGCAATGACAAGCTGCTCAGATTTTGGGGTTTCCGTATATTTATTAAATTTCCGAATTCTGTGATGTTGTTTATAGATTTTGCCCAAGTTTTACTTCCTTTTAGATTTTCTTTTATTGTAACTGAGTGAAAGGTTTTATTGTCTGAAAGCCAGTATTGTTTTAAATATTTGTAATGTTTTTTTTTTTATTATGAATTAATTACTTAATCTACTTGTGTCATGGTCTTTGAAAACCTTGACGACCATTGGATTGTGGAACACCTTCCTTCCTTTAATGACATATCTGCAAGTGCATGAATATTTATGCATAAATTATTATTGATATAATGAATTGTATAAAATATCATCACCTTCCTCCATCATTTCTAACTCCCTCGGATATTAGCCTGGTTAAGCCGTATGATTCATCATCCTTATGGTGCAATCTCACATTGCCATTTATAGTAGCTTTCCAGAAGGCCAATGGACTGGTAATTCGAGTCTCGTTACTATTGAGAGCAAAGTTCTCGGCTGGAATATCATTCAAGTAGTTAGTGCTTAGATGTGGCACAGAGATGCCCTTCGTGATTTCCACATGAGCTGGGATTTGCTACAAAATTTACAAAAGTTTTGATCTGCCGAAGTCATCAAGGCTGCGCAAGGAACGAACCTGATTAGTGTTTTTAGTCCAGTATTCATTGATGATATTCGTCGAGTAGTTCTTTCCATTAATATTAATAATACCTCCAGGATTAATGCTAAAATCGTTGACATACAAATTTCCTTTAACGAGAACCTTTCCTGAGTATCTCTGCATCAAATGGGTTTTACTCGATCCAAAAACTTCACCATTGGTCATCGAAGAGGACGCGTTTTCATTTAGAATTTCTAGTCTATTTCTTACGTTAATGTTGTCTATTTTAACTCTTCCTAAACAAAAAAAAAACAATGTGTGTGAAGGCTTTCACTGTCGGTCAAAATACTATCTAAAGGGTTTTCCGGGCTTTGAAGCCGTGGTTCAGTGGAACTTCTTCCTTATGTTTCGTCTACAGCTGCGGCAGACATTATCAAAGGCGATGAGGCAATGAGCGAAGTGATCTCCCGTCCTTCTCGACGTTGACTGATTCGACTGTGGTGAGCTGGTATTTAATCCCCCGGCGTGGCGCTGCAGTGGAGGGACTGGGGTAGAACTCGCTTCCATTCTACATTTAGACATGTAATTTCCTCCTTCCTGTTGAAATTGTTGTCGAGTTTAATGATCTCAATGGCCTCTCTCGTTAGTCTCGGAGAGAAACGCAGCGATCGACATATGATATCCACCTGGTTGAAAAGGATGTCGTGACCTTCGGAGAGAACTGTCGTGACTACTACTGCTGACTTTTGTGCTTGTCCCAGCCTTCAACTCTTCTTGCGTTCCGCAATCCTAATGTTGACTCCTCGCGTTTTGTGGTGACAATTTACGGGGTGTTCATTATAAAACTTCATCTAGTTGGCTGTGAAATGTCAAAAGAAAAGGATGGAGAAACAAAAGTCCATTTATTTTGATTATGTCATCCTTTTCTGTCAAAATTTCATAGCACGCTAGATGAAGTTTTATAATGAACACCCCGTATACCGAGCCACAGCTGCATGGAGCTCGGTAAGCTCCGTTGCCGATAAGGGATCTCTGCCGTCTTTGGCCAATCTCAAGCTCTGTTGTATTGTACGAGTGGGTTTAAAGACAGTTTTAACATTGTGCTTTACCAGTAGCTTGCTGATCCTGTTTGTTAATGGTAGACTAGTTCATCCGCGCTTTTCTTTATCTTCTCCCGTTGTTCCTTCTTGGGACTCTACATTCCTTGGACAGGCGGCCCTATCGAACTCGTGTTTGCTGTATCCATTCCAATCAAAAGCTCTTTCCAGATGCTTCATTTCCCGTTCTAATTCAGCCGGCTCACAAATTCTCTTGGCTCTCACAGAGTCTTTATGACTCCCCTTTTCTGTCTGGGGTGCCCTTATCAGCACCTGGAGTTTACCAAGTTCCATGCAGCTGTGGCTCGGTATGCATTGGCACCACAAAGCGTAGTGTCAACATGAGGATTACGGAACACAAGAAGAGTTGCAGGCTGGGACAAACACAAAAGCCAGCAGTAGTAGAGCACGCTCTCACCGAAGGTCACGACATCCTTTTCAACCAGCTGGATATCTTATACGCTATTTTGCATCGTTTTTATCCGAGACTAACGAGAGAGGCCATTGAGATCTTTAAACACGGCAACAATTTCAATAGGAAGGAGGAAATTACGTTTCTAAATGCAGACTGGAAGCGAGTTCTACCACATACTTCAAGTGTACCACCACTACCCCCACCCCAGTTCCTCTACTGCAGCACCACGGCAGGGGAATAAATACCACGGAGCTCACCACACTCGAATCAGTCAACGTCCGGAAGCACGAGAGCAGTACATTGATAATGTCTGCTACACTTTAGTAAAAAACAATTTTAGTAAATAGCAAGTCATTAACTAATACATACCACCAATGATTGCATCTTGATCAACTAACACCCAATTGGAAATATTCCTTCCATTTATGGTCTCAGTTTTCAATTTAGCGACATCAATATGTTGAAATTCGACATTGGAAGTGACGTTCTGGTCAGTGGTTTTCGTCAAAAGATCATCCACAGCAACACCGTTTATATAGTTGGTTTTAAGGGCATTCAGCGCCATGGAAGGCACAGTTAAGTTACCTAAAAGCAACAACCAAATTTAATTAATTTTTTAGAGATTTAAATTCGAGACTGTTACCTTCAATATTTTTGTCTGATCCCACCTTAAACACCGATTTCTCAAACTCAGCCCATTGGATATTGTCTAAAAGTTCTATTTCCACGTTTTTAATATAGACGTGTGGAGCAAACTTTAATTCATTAAGGCTCAAGGTTACAGGGTCTAGAGGCTTCTGGATTAAAGAGGAAGCTTTTACTAAGAACTCTAAAAACTTTACTATTTTTTATACAAACCCCGTTGAGTTCCGTAACTGTTAAATTCTTAGTCAGCAAGTTATCAAAGGATTTAACACCTTTGATATTCTGAGTCTTATTGTTTTTGAGAACAATGAGGGTAACGTTAACATCGTTAATTGTTTCTACGTAGAGCCTAGGAACAACTAGATTTTTCACTTTTACTTGTCCTTTGATATGCTGGAAATAAGCATTGCGCCTCAGGAGATCTAAAATGTATTTTTTTCACATCAGTACTAAAATTAGGCATAGCAAATAGATATAACCATTAAAGAGTCTGGAAGCATTTCCACTTGTAACTAAAACGTTCGTTTTTAGGGTTTTAATATTTACAGGTCCTTTAATCGATTGTTCTTCATTTAAACGCAGCCATAAGTCTGGAGTCCAGCTTTTCCCATTTACGCTCTTGAACACCAAATGGTTCGATTTTATAGTTTTCGAAGAAATGTTTCCTTTAATGACAACCTGGCCATTAACTTGCTACAAAAAAGTTAAATAATCTGTTAGCCTAGACACCATAATTTGAAAAGTGATATGTCAATTATGAGGAACTTACGAGCTGGCTTGAGTTTTCCGCCATATTTAGAATGGGCAGCAGTTTATCTAATTGAGCGTTTAAGGCAGCTAATTTAGCTTCGATGTTTGTGTCCTAAAATTGTTAATTTCAAGCAACATTTGCGTGCTGCAGTTAATAAATAAAGCATTACTTCAGTTGCCAAATTTGATGCTTCGCGTTTTTTAGTAACATGAAGGTCCTGAGTAGATACTCCATTACTATAACTATTCATTTGATTGAGCCAAGTCCTTCGATCGTAAACCTTCTTCTGTAAATTATCAAAGCATCTCCGTAGCATTCCATCTTGTTCCGTCTCTATAAAACAGTCAAATTGAAATTTGTTTTACGAGTGTTATATCTAAATAATAAATTTACCTATTTCAGCATGTGCCCCGAGAGTCATCCCAGAGATGTTTATTATGTTATCTGCGTTTAAACCGGCTATAAAAGTTATATTGCCTCTTTCGTTTGCTCCTTTGTCAATGTCCAATATAACTGAATAATTTTCCAGATAGCTCTTTGTTTTGTAAGGAAGTATGTTGTCGTTTTGCGGTTTGAGGATTACGAACTTGGCCTGCAAAGAATTTCCACTCATTTCTTTAGGGACATAAATCTACTTGTTAGTATACCTTTTGGACATGAACTATAAATGGAGTGTTGTTCGCATAAACAACCAGCGGCTTGTCTATTTCATCATCCCAGTAAAAAGTATTTGTATGAATTAACTCATAATCTACAAAAGGTGGAAAAATAAAAACACAGAAGCAACTAATAATCAATATTACCATAAAATTTGTAAAGCAATTGTTTTTTGGATTTCTCATAAATGAGCACATGCGGTATATTTCTTAACAGAAAGACGTTAATATGAAGAGGATTTTCAATAAGTAACTGCTGGATTTTTAGTAACTTATCCTTCTTAAATTGAAAAACTGATGAACGGGCCTGGGAAGAATTTTGCCCAGCAATGATTATTTCTGAATTTTTGTAACCAAAGCTGCTCAAGACTGCCACTCCAGGGGTTTGGAATGAATCTACCTGGTCGAAGTAGGTGCCAAGCCACTTATATACACTGAAAACCATTTAATTGTTGTTTAATAAATAATGTTAATATTAAAGCTAAAAAAGACCTTATAAAGCTCATATTATCTGCAAATCTATTTCCTCCTAAAATGAAATACAAACTCCCATCATTGGTAAAAAATAACCCATCTGCTGAAGAAATACTAGAAATTCTTTGCACCATCTTAGGAGTGGTTTCGTTTTTTTCGATTGTATACATCAAGATTTCATTCAAAGTAGATAGAGCCATAAAACCCATTCCCTTGTGCTCAAAAACCTATAAAAAATCCTAATAAAGGTCTTCGATAAAGAGGTAAATTTACCTTAAAGAAGATGGTCTCAGGATGCTGGAACGTGCCATAGTGGTACATTCTTATAATTCCACCACCCATCTCTGCTTGAAATATATCTTCATTTATGTTGATAAAAGTCTTCTTGAAGATAGAGTAAACATGCATATCTGTATCATCAAAATTCCCTTCATGCTGGTAGCTTAATAGCAAAGGTTCTTCTGCAATAGTTAATGCAAGACAGCTATATTGTTTTTTTTTATTTAAATTATTGTTATGTTTTTGCATTCTCACTACAAGTGGTGTGTGTTTTGGCTTCTAGACTTATTTTAGTATTTTTATTATTTATATATTACTGTGTAGTTTGAGTTATGACTTGACTTTATTACCTGGATATTACCAGAGTCAAAAATGCTTTAAGCTAAAAAATGGTTTAGCTCTTATACCAGGCGAGATATAAAAGTTTTTCTGTGCCACATTTTTTGCCAATTTGGGTGTACTTTTCTCACATTTCACCCTGTACATTCGATATTTTTGCAACAAAAAACCTGAAATAATTCAGGGAGGTGGTACACACACGGGTCCTTGATCAGGCCAAAAATCAAGGTCCTAGCTTTGAATTTGAAATTTTGACAAATTTTTAAACTTTAAATTTGAAATTGCCACTTTGAGGTCTATTTGTGCCGAGACTGTGCATCCAATCGACTGGATTTCTATCCCAGGGGATATCTTGGGATGTTTTCTTTTCGGCATCAAGGAACCACTTTTTCGCTGGGACGTCGCCAAATGGTCTTAATTGAATTTCGAAACGAAATTAGCAGATTTTTGAAATTTTGGTAAAATTTTCGTTAGTTCCGGCAATTGACGCTATTCCGTCTTCGGGCAAATTGTGCGCTGCGATCGCATTTTTTGTCGTCGAGCCCGATGATGTCGAGGCCCGACCACTCGGTTTATAGTTTGTTCAATACATTTTAACAATCCACACTTCCTTCCCATAATAAATACATTGTGCAATGCTTTTTAAATGGGAGGAATATATAGAAAACGTTGTATTTAGGGTACTATTGATGGTACATGGTTCAAATTTGGACGGTAGTTACCTATGGAGGTACCGGGAATTTTGATGTAGCTGACTCAACTATCATGGCTACAGTAGCTGAGTAACGTTAATATTTAGTGAACTGTTTATGGTGCATGGTTAAACTGTGGATGCTGGGTGTCCATGGAGGTACCATGAATGGTAATATAGCTGACATAGTTATGTATCTGACGGTAGCTAAGTTATAGCTGTTTTATTGAACCGATGGTGATATCGAGTTCAAAATCAAATGGTAAGTTTTATGGCGATATCTCTGGAACGGTTTGAGCTACAGAGCTGAAATTTGGTATGTCGTAACCTTATGGGACGGGTTAGAGGTCTCTAAGGGACGGAACCTTGCCGTGGGTACAGAACGTTCTATTTTGGAAACTTTTTCAATTTATTGACACTTTTTTGCTACATTTTAGTACGCTGAAACCAAATATATCCGACGTTTCGACTTTTTGCTTACATAGCCATATTCGCCATCATCAGGGTAGTCTATTTTATTACAATTATTGCTTTATAAATACGCCACGCCTAAACAATCAGTTTTTCGTGACGACTGACAAAATTGTTTAAACGAAGGCCTTTCTATTGGTGCTGATTATTCAGTTTTATCGCCTTTAGCTTTCTAGATTTTATTAATTAAATTTCTCCTTGATCGGGGTATAGTGATATTTGCCATTTTATATCGTGCTGAAAACGTTTATTACCATTTTGCTTATTTTAATAACAGTCTCATAGGAAGTGAAAAACTGTTAAAATTGTGTGAAAATTACCTAATGTTTTTATTTGATCGAACATTACGTCAACTAAATTAAAAACCTTGAATGACAAATTAAGCAGATGTTTTGTAGTCGTGAATGCTCTATTTACTGGTGTCAACAGCATCGTTATACCATGTTTAGTTTTGGAATTATATAAATATGAGTATTAAAATGTCGATAAAAAGTGAAAAAATTACCTTTTAGGCGCCATTTTGAAGGGGAAGGAAATTATTGAAAATTCAAAAATTGCATATTTTTTACATAGTTTTGTCCCCTTTTTCAAATGAGACTACTTTTGGTAAAATCTATGAAAATAAGTTTCTGCCGAAAATTTTGACAACCCCTTCACCCCTTTTGAAATTTTTGAAATGTTTACATTTTTCTGTTTATCTTGGAAACGGTACGGTTTTTCGATATATGGGTTAATATAATGTATGAAGAGGTCATTGAGGACTATCAGATGCATGAATCAGAACGAAGCTGCCTTTCACGGTTTTCGAGAAAATTAAAAAAAAGTGCAAAACTTGTAGGTTATTTTTGGGCCACCCGTGCTCAGTTACTGTTCTAGTCAGACATCGAAAATGGGCTCCACGTGTAGCTCTATTCTTCTACTTCCTTAACTCTCCTTATAGATTTTCGGCTAAATCTTCATCGAAACGAGATATGAGCTGTTAAAGGCCGCAATGCACGATTTTGATCTCAAAATTTAGGTTTTTGGGCCGGTTGGAGAGCCCCATTTGCTTTACATAGAAATAGGAACTTTTCCCATATAAATCAATAGTAAACGATTTTATTCCTAGGTTCTAGTAGTTTGATGATAACTAGGGCATATTTTAGATAGTTTAGAGTGTCCCAAAAAAATGTTGTAACATGGAATTTTTGGATTTTAACATGTAAATCGATATCAATTAATTTATTGCTTTAATTCGAGTAGTTTTGCAACATTTAACTTTATAGATAACTCCTAAATCTTTGAGGCGGAAAGTTCATTTTTTACTACTTACTTTTGGGTGAAGCCTCATTCACTTTTGGGCTCGATTCGTTCGTTGTTGGAGAAGGAATTTCGCACTACTCACGAAATTCACTCCAACAACGAACGAATCGAGCCCAAAAGTGAATGAGGCTTCACCCAAAAGTAAGTAGTAAAAAATTTAACTTTATGCTGCAACATTTAATTTTAGTTTTTTTTGTTTACCAATATATTTTTTTAAGTTTTATTCCATTATTATAAACAGTGCCTTGATTTAGATACTATAGGATGTCCCAAAAATTGGCAAATATTACATTTGTAGGAACAATTAAAGCTAGAAAACTGAAATTTCAATTGTAGATTTTTTTCATAATGACAAGTAACATGTCACAAATGCAAACCCTGATATGGGTACCTACCCGGGGTACCATTTTTATCTTTTCAAGAATTCTAGCACATTTTTTTACCATTCTTTAAAAGTTGTTAGGTTTGCAAATATGAAATAAAGTATTTCAGACGTTTCGACATTTCAGCAACTTTTAGGCATCATCAGGTTTTTTTTATCATTTTACGGTATTTTGAGCAACATAAGAGGAACGTTCGGATATTTCCTAAACTATGGGCGATCCGAGCGCGTGGTCTTGACCCAAGAAAAAGAAAAATTTAGAGAAGTAAGCAAAGTATTACTTCATTTCTTCTCTCTCTATTTTCTTCATCTTCTTTGTGTCTTTTTTCTAGTGTCTAACTATTTTCTGAATGGCTACGAGTTCCAAATTACAGGATAGGTACACTAAAGAAATAAGAGAATAGGCTTAAAACGAAAAAAAAACTTAGTAAATGTACAGTTAGCTTTAGAGATAAGTTCTATTTCTTTACACCTCTCTTAGTTAACTCTAAGTAGAATTCAACTTCTTAGCTTCATAATTTCCTCACTATTTTGAACTCCTCTGATACTTAAAGATTCAGAAATATTATTTTGGTATGTAGGGGAAATCATACAAACATTCTAATTAACACATTAATAAACTGTATGTAAAAACCATCGAGGTACTACTTCATGCATATCCTAATTGACAAATTTCATTTGAGATTTATGGACATCTAATCTAGTTAATTGGCAACAATTATTATAATCAAACTATTAATCAGCTTGGTGATTTAGTATGAAGTATGGCTCTATAACACATAATCCCATATATCACTTGATTGATTAAAATATGTAAATGAGAATATACCTAGGTGTCAGAGTACAATACGTATATTTATAGCACCATTCTTATATGACTGGTTGCTAGATATTTCGACATCATTATTAACAACCTATGCAATAAATTTCGACCTAAAACGTATAACTGTTTCTAATAGACATTGATTTTCCGTATTTAGAAAGTGTTGGAAAAAGTTTTCGTTACTGTTGTCATCCACTGCAATGAGTGAAATAAAAAAGAAATAAATATCAACATTAATAATACAAAAAAAGTACTATGTGTTCATTGAATTCGTCCTCTAGCCGCCTATGAAATTCATTTGTTATTTTGTAGTTGTAGCATGTCGTGAATTACTTCCTTCGATATTTTCTTAAGTTGTCATTTTTGTAAAGTCATATGACCGGGGATGACTATTAGTGATTTTGATGTTTTTCCTCTTATCGTATGATTCGGTGTGAGTGTGGCTTGTCGTACATAAGAGAAACCAAGCGTCCTTTGCATGTAAGAGTTCAGGAACACAGAACTCATACGATAAGATGAGAAACAACAAAATCGGGAATTGCAGAGCACGCTTGGTCCGAACACCATAATATTAAGTGGTGGGAAGCGAAAATTGTCCCTATGCACAAATTCCCTATGCACAATTTTGTGCATAGGGAAAAGCACTGGAAGAAACGAAAGTTAAGGAAACAGTCTTCATTGGAAGCAATGAGGGCGTCTTTAGTTAATCAAGCTGCGACGTCTCTTCGGAATGGCATCCGTTGATACGGCGGACAAGTGTTAGTCGCTTGACGCGCGACGGTGGCGACGTTCCGGCCATTAGGAATGGTGGGCGTGGTTAGCTGTGTTAGGACATAAGCAAGTATCCTCGAGCTTAATGCTGAGTTTTACTTGAAAACGAGCCGAGATTCCACTGCTCGAAACATGTATAAAAAAATTCAATAAAGACAATGGAAATCCAAGATGAGAGGAGATCGCTTAACAAATCAATTTACATAACAGTTGTTTACTCGTTGAAAAAGAAGAATTTTGGGGCAAAATTACCTCAAAAGGATCAAAACCCAATAGAACGACCAATTTAGATCATTAAAAAAAATATACAGGGTGTCTTTTTTAAGTGTTGTATTAGTATCTCCGAAACGGCTGTAGTTGCGAAGACGGTGAAATGAGCAAAAAGTTGACTTTTGTAGAACCTGTTTAGAAAACCTTTAAAATGTTGCTTTACTTTGAGTGGTTTCTGAAATATTTAAAAAAAAATTAAAAATACCAAAAACCGGGTCCGATTTTAAAAAAAATTAACTTTTTACTGGTAACTCGGTTGATAAGCGTCACATGAAGCTAATCGAGATGTCATATGGGAGGGGTTAGACTGTAGTGAAACTTTGTAATTTAAACTTTTTTTGTGTCACCAATAGTTTTTGAAATAGAGGATACTTAAAATTTTCGCAATTTTTACATTTTTCAAAATATTTGAAAAACTACTTAAGATGTGGCAACACTGTAAAGGTTTTCTAAAAAGTTTCCACAAAAGACAACCGACCTTTTAACTACAGCCGTTTCGGAGATAGTATATATAGACTGCACGCACTTAAAAAAAAGACACCCTATATATAACAACAAAAATTTGTTTGAAACACGACAAAAAATAATAATAGGACAATATGTACAATAAAAGAACAGCAAGAATTAAAAAAATTAAGTGAAAAACTACGAAAACCATCGAAAGTAAAAAAAGTCTAGAATAGTTAGAAAAAACAATGTTTTCTGAAAAGAGGCAGATAGAGGCATAAGTTTAAAATATTTCTAACTTTAAGCCGAAATCATGTAAAACATTCAGAAATTTGCGAAAAATGGTCTTTTTTTTAGACCAAAATCCTTTCAATAAAAATCGAGTTTTGATTTGTGGTGAAAAGTTTCTGGTCAAAACCTTATGAAAAACTTAAAAAATCAGGAATCACTAATCGTTAAAAAACGCAGTTTTGGAGCAAACTTGTCTCCTTACAAATCAATCTACATTATAATTCTTACTGTTACAATCAAACAAAAAGAATGATAACCCAGTGAAATACAATTTAAATTGATAAAAAAAATTAAAGTGCAAAAATTGTACGAAAAAATATTAGAAAATTATGAAAAGAAAATTAGAGAGGAGGAAAGATTCAGGTATTTTTTCCTTGGAGAAGGAAGTTCAGGTTCGTTCCGGTTAGATTTATTGTTGAAGAACTGCAACAGTTGTAAAAGAACTAGTAATAAAGAAACAGATAGGCGATAAAGAGGAAAATACTGAAGTTGTTGCATTAGAGGAAAAAGTAAAAAGCCTCAAACAACATTTGATGTTGAAGAGCCACCCAAAACATTAGAATATGCTCCTGAGGAAGTCCTTGAGCAAATACAAGAGACTTATTCTTGAGGAAGTTGTTCCTACTAAAGTAGTAAAAAAAACGAATTCTAAAAAAAAGACGTCAAATTGGAACAAGCACAAGTTTTTTCTGTAGAGGAGGCTGGAAAAGAACCAATCAGTACTTTTATTGTTAAAAAAAAACTGAAGATATGTAATACAAAATCCAAGAATTTCAGGATGACCAAGAAGTAACACTTAGTTTGAACAAGAAGCACCTAAGCATCAGTCTGTTTCGAAGAGAAAGAAGGCACAAAACTTCCAGAAAAACTATAGTTCTTGTGGAAGATAGGCTAACTTATTTAGTTGAAGAGTTACCAGAAGAAATACAGGAGACCGCAATTCTAGAGGAAAAAATAAAAAAAATATTAAGAAAAAGGAGAAAAAAAAACAAATTCTAAGAAGGCAAAAAAACTGTATTATATATTATACTTATTATACTATATTATATAAAACTGTATATTGAAGAGCTGTCAAAAGAAGTACATAAGACGACAGTTCCAAAGAGAAAAAAATTAAGGAAAAAGAGGAAAAAAGCGTGAAAAAAAAGAAGAATGGAAATAAGTGAAAAATTGTTACTGTTGGGGAGGAGGGTAAGTTACCAGAGACTACCGTCACTGTAAAAGAAATTAACAAAGAACGCGAAGAAATAATGAATATTTAGACGGTGCACTATTGTTTGAAATTCAGGACTTGGTATTTTCCACAAGGTTGGATTGGACGTGCAGGTCAAATAATACTTGTGACCAATTAACAAAAAAATCAAAATGAAAAAATCAGAAATAATATGGACGCTAATTCTATAAACAATTCCTCCATCAAGAGCAGTTTAAGCAGTTTCTTTCACTTTTTGCCCTTTTGTTCAATTTTCATTAAGACTTATTTGCTTGATTTTTTTCGTGAAGCAAATCTTAATGGTGGCTTTATTTTTTTTGAAACTGAAAAGAGCTTTTTCTTCACAGTTGAACGAGAAATTGAAAACTTGATTTTTGTTTTAAGAAAACCAATGGCCTACCACTTTTTCATAAAAAGCCGCAAGTCACGAATTGGTAAAAGCGCCACTGATGCAACTAAAAAAAATGTGTTTGCAAGTGCAAAAATGTGCGCGTTCTGTAGAAGTCAGTACGTACCATATGTCATTAAAATATCTGCAATGCTTTCCAAATAATCAAAAATTTTGATTTTTTAATTCTAATCGACTATTCGATATCTATACGACAAGAGTCCAAAGAAGACGAGGTTTCATTTTCCACCACTCATTACCACTTACCCTGTATAGAAAACTATACACAATGTCTGCCACACTATCTAAAAATGAGAAATACACAGGGTGTCCCACGCTATTCTATTCAGTCTATTTAAACCATTAAACAAAAAAAGATTTTTTTTTCATATGCTTATGTCGTTTCCATTTGGTCACAATTTAAAATTGTCTGAACTACCTGGTGTTACCACAAAATACTAAAGTTGTGTTTTTTTTTAACGAAATGCGCAGTATATTTTTCGGTTTTGTCTACGATACTAACTAAATATTGTTATGTGGTTAATAAGTCTAACACGTACTGTTCCTGAACGAAACTGTATTACGCGTTCTTATCCTGGTTTTTCATAAACTATAAATGCCAAGTTGGTTTCAATTTCCAAAAAATCTTTTGTTTTTATGAAAAACTAAATTTGCATTATTAAGCAGCTTCTAAAAAGCTAAGATAGGAATGTGCAATCAATTTCTGTTTAACTTCAACGGTTTAGGTTTCATGAAATCTTGAAAATTTTTATTTTCAGCTGCCATTTTTCCGAAAATAAACCCTAACATAGATCTTGTATTCATTGTTTTTAAATCATACCAGTTTTATACAATACAATCACTTACCTTCAGTTGCATTAGTTTTGAGGTCTCGTGGAGTTCGTATTAATCGATTATCCAAAATGTCCGCTTGCTCGTTGACATACATGTAAAGTCTTTGCTCTTGTGCTCCCAATAACTTTGTATATAAAATCAACTAAAAATCAAAACTGTGTAAAAAATTCTCCAAACAATGTTCATGCTAAACTAACCACTAAAACAAATAAATAATTATTCATGTTAAAAACGAGCCTAAAATGCTTTTGCCTACTAGTCGGTATTAGTAACTTCCACTGGTTTGGGTGTAGACAGACTAAGAGGCAAAATAAGGTTTTGTAGCAAAAAAAATTTATCTTTCTTTATTCGAGGAATGTTTGTATAGACCCATGCCTATTTGTGGTGACATGTATCTGAGCTTAATAGGTTGGAATTTCAATGGCATCGGGAATAGTAATTAATCAAGTTAAATGTGCAATTTAAATACCTTTAAAAGTGCTAAACACTTAGCAAATGAACTAGAAGCGATTTAATCGAAATAAAAATTTGATTACATTAAATGATGGGGTTAAACCGGAATTGAGTATTTTCCCACAACCCGGCCAGTGGGTGGTCAGTAAGGGCATAGCGCCCCGTATAATCCCGTCTTTTTGTTCGGAGAGTGGACATGAGGGCTGTAATATACGTATACGGATACTGACACGCTATAGATTCCCCATCCGTGCAGCAGGGCCGGTCTGTCTCATTTAAAAAATTCAATAGAATGGAAAAAATATATTGTTTCTTCCTATAATACCAATTTTAAATGTATAAAAAATAAAAGTCCATTAATATTAACTGAAACTCTCTAAAACACACCCCAATGCTAAATCAGTGTTCTCATGTCAAAGGGGGGTCAAAATACCTACTTCGGTCCTGTGGAATAGCTATAACCCGCGCACATTTACATGTTATTTGCATTTGGTGATCGCTGGTCATTTATAAACGAACCTCGGTATATGTCACTGAAAGATTAGTCTGTCACTCAAGCGGTCCGGCATTATATCATGGTCATTCTTTCGCATTGAAACGGCCCGCTTTACATTACTGGCAATCATCCTAATATGTAACAAAACGACATTCATTTATATCTATTAAATGAACCCTGTATATGCGGGACTATTTTAATACAAGCGCAAAAAAAAATGCAAACCGGGGCTCCGAAGGGGAAGCTGGGATCAATCAAGTCTTGATGGGTAAGATGGCAAGTGGATCTGGGTCAGAAATTTACTCAGTTACAGACTACTTTAACTTTCTATAAAGATAATTACAATTCTGGTAAAGCAATCAGGACATTGATTTATTGGGTCTATAATTTTGTAAATCCAGATCTAGCTTCATTAAACAAAACAAAGGGAGTAGCTGAATTAATAATCAGGATTAAGGACTTCGGGCGCTTTCTCAGAAATGAAAATCTCTCTTCTTTTACATTCCTTCCATCATCAATTTATTGTCCTCTTTATCCATCCATGATGAAGAGCATCCAATAGTGTCTCACTTAAGACATTTCTATGTCCATTTCATTGTTTCTATGGAGATTGCAATTCTGGTAAAGCTGTCAGGACATTGATTTATTTGGTTTATAATTTTGTAAATCCAGATCTAGCTTCATTAAACAAAACAAAGGGAGTAGCTGAATTAATAATCAGGATTAAGAACTTTGGGCGCTTTCCCAGAAATCAAAATCTCTCTCCTTTCACATTCCTTCCATCACCAATTTATTGTCCTCTTTATCCATCCATGAGAGTCTTAAGAGTTTCCAGTAGTATCTCACTTAAGGCATTGAGTCCATTTCATCGTGTCTATGGAAATTGCAATTCTGGTAAATCCGTCAGGACTTTGATTTATTGGGTCTATAATATTTTAAATCCAGATTTGTTGACGATGCAGAAGTTGACAGTCTGCTTCATTAAACAAAACAGAGAGGGTAGCAGAATTAATAATCAGGATTAAGGATAGAGCTTCACGAGACCGAGACCGAGACCGAGACTTACATACTCTCGGTCGCGGTCTCGAATCTATAATTGAGTCTCGGTCTCGGTCTAGGTCTTGCGCATCGAGACCGAGACCGAGACTCGCGTAATCTCGGTCTTGGTCTCGTAGTAGCAACTCGAGTCTCGGTCTCGAAAAAAAGGTTGTATCTCAAAAAGTCTTAGTATGTTTGAATTGCATATTCAATTTTCTTCTGAATTATTGAGTTATAACGCACAGTTGACTTCTGTTGGTGGGCGGTAAAATAGGGCATCAAGAAGAGCAAAAAACAGGTGGATTCACTCCCATCGGTGCACTTGTTCTAAAGTTACAGGCAGTCAAACTTGGAAAATTGAAAAAAAAAGTCGTTATAGCCCCTATGGTCAAGTTCAAACAAATTTCAGATTTTTTTTTGCTGTATTTGATGGGAATGGCACGTCTGCAATTCACTAGAAAGGTAACAAACTCGATTCTCATGTAATTAACAATTAAAGTAATTTTTTCAAAAACTGGCCAAAAACTCGATTTTAAAAGTGCCTAAAAATTGACCACCGAAAGAGTCTAACTCCGAAACTGTTGCACCTATGGGACTTTTGTTGGGGGGAGGTGAAAGGGGACAACAGTTGGATTCACTCCAATCGGTTGAATCGGTGCACTCGTTCTAAAGTTACAGGGGGTCAAAGTTGAAAATTGAGAAAAAAGACGTAACAAGACGCTACCTTGTGTCAATTTAACAAAAAAAAATTGGGATTTTTTTGCAATTTTTTATCGGAATGGTATGTCTGTAATTCCCAAAGAACGTAACAAACTCCATTCGAATGAAGTTAACTCTTGAAGTGGTTTTTTTTTAAATTGGCCAAAAACTCGAATTAAAAGTGCATAAAAATCGGCCACCGAAGGAGCCTAACTCCAAAAATGTTGCACCTACGGTCCTTCTGTCGACGACAGGTGAAAGGGGACATCGAGAAGAGCAAAAAACAGGTGGATTCACTCCAAACGGTCCACTCGTTCTAAAGTTACAAGGAGTCAAAGTTGAAAATTAAGAAAAAGCCGTAACACCCACTCTTTGGTCAAGTTCAAGAAAAAATCGGAAATGTTTCCTTACTGTTGTTCATCAGAATGGCACGTCTGCAATTCCTTAAGAATGTAACAAACTCAATTCGAATGAAATTAACCTCTGAAGTATTTTTTTTAAATTGGCCAAAAACTCGATTTAAAAGTGCCTAAAAATCGGCCACCGAAGGGGCCTAACTCCGAAAATATTGCAGTTACGAGACTTCTTTTGACGGGAGGTGAAAGGGGACATTAAGAAGAGCAAAAAACAGTTGGATTCACTCTAATCGGTGCACTCGTTTTAAAGTTACAGGCGGTCAAACTTGAAAATTGAGAAAAAAGTCGCCCCCCCCCCCCCCCCCTTAGACAAGTTCAAGAAAGTTTAGGAAATTTTTCTTTGCTGTTTTTGATCGGAAGGCACGTCTGCAATTCCCTAAGAATGTAACAAACTCAATTCGAATGAAATTAACGCTTGAAGTAGTTTTTTTTTAAAATTTGCCATAAACTCGATTTAAAAGTGCCTAAAAATCGGCCACCTACGGGACTTCTGTTGGAGGAAAGGGGATATCAAGAAGAGCAAAAAAACATGTGGATACACTCCAAACGGTCCACTCGTCCTAAACTTACAGGGAGTTCAAGTTGACAATTGAGAAGAAAGTCGTAACACCCCCCGCCCTCTCCTTTGGTCAATTTAAAAAAAAGTTGGGACTTTTTTTGGTATTTTTCATCGGAATGGCACGTTTGCAATTCCCGAAGAATGTAAAAAACTCAATTCGAATGAACTTTACCCTTAAAATATTTTTTTTTTAAATTAACCAAAAGCTCGATTTTAAAAGTGCCCGAAAATCGCCCACCGATGACCGAAGGGTCGTTTCTCCGAAAATGTTGCATCTACGGGACTTGTATTGGCGGGAGGTAAAAGAGGACATGAAGAAGAGCAAAAAACAGGTGGATTCACTCCCATCGGTGCACTCGTTCTAAAGTTACAGGCAGTCAAACTTGAAAATTGAGAAAAAATTCATTGTAGCCCCCCCCCCCCCACCCCCCTTAGTCAAGTTCAAATTTTGATTCTACTGCAGATTCTAAGTCTTGTCTTGGATGTCAACGGGTAAGGAAATTTAACAATTTCACTAAATTAATGGCGATGAATCAATGAAAAGTCTATTTGTATTTGTGGGCCAACAAACGCGGTGAGCCTTGTATTGGGCCCAACAAATGCTAATCCTTGGTGGCCCAACAATCGCTAAGTCGTTTATGTGTATATAAGTAGGGCCCAATAATTGCTATGACCTGTATGTGTAAGAAAATGAGGCACAGTAATCGCTGTGACCCTAGTGTGTGTGTGTGTGAATGAAAAGAGGCAACTTTTAAAGATGCAAAATATGCTGTAACTTAACCTAAACCTATTAACCCTAACTGACTGAACAATCTATTTCTTTTAGACAGCGTTCCCAATTTTCAGAAAATGTAGTAACTTCGTTACATACACCCTCATCTTTCCTCAGTTGGACACAGCCAGATTGATGTTGCCGTCGTTTTCCTCTCAAAGCTTCTTTCAGTGTGATAAAAAAGGGGTAACCAGAAGTTCGGACTGTGCTTTGGAGGGGTCAACACATCCAAACGAAAGCTTTCAGAAGTTCGACTGTCACTCTAGCAGTATGATGACGGGTATTGTCTTGAAGGAGGCAAACCCCAGAGGTCGGCGTTTCTCTTCTCTTGGTTTTGATTGCCTGGGGAAGTGTTTTTAAGATGTCACAGTAAAAAATCTTAAGGTAAAAAATCGATTAGGAGGATCCCCTTTTACATTCCAGAAAACCGAAGCTTTGAATACTTTCGCTAATGGGGAGTTGGTGTGACGACACTGCATGAATTGACGCTTTGTTTCTGGGGTGCAATGACCACCCAAGTTTCACCCCCCGTTACAATTGACTTAAGAAAGTTGTCACCTTCGTCTCGAAGACTCTGAAGAAAAATCCTTCAGCAGCAACCACTCGATTTATTTTGTGCTGATCAGTCAACTATTTTGGAATTCATTGCACTCGAGTTTGTGGAATCCCAGTTTTTCTTGTTCATTTCTTTACTTTATCTTTACTTCTTCATATACAGATTTAGGTTCTCGAAAAATTTCAACTGGGGTTTGAACCTTTGCGACAACAAACTGAATAACAGAAGGAATTTCAGACCGACTGTATTGTTGTACAGAGGTGGAGGAAAACGAGGGAAGCGCCCTTATCTCGTGGTCGCCATTTCCGACATCTCCTTTTCATCGTTACGAAAAATTCTATCGCACATTTGTACCAACATTGTTTCTGCAAAACCCCTGTTGTGTCTACAGGCCAGGAAACCCTACTTTCTGGACGTGCCTCGTATTATGGACAATCTTTTCTGATCAAAGGTATGGGAATTTCATATATCTCCATATCAGCAATATATTCTCGAATTCCTGTAGTTATTAGATCTTGTTCACAACATACTAAGACTAAGAACTATCAGTAGAATAAATATAAAAAACATCTTATTTTGCAGAATATCCAGCATAATTATTCCATTCTGTTGATATTCCATGAAGAGGTATTGAATATTTTTAGTTTCTCTTGGACTGTACCAAGAGTATAACAAATAAAAATTTCTACAAAGAAACAGCTGTCCTTAACTTACCAACCTTAAAAGCATATTTGCGTACATTACGGATGACATTAGTATTAGAACCATTAAAGCCTGCAGTTCAATTTATGTTAATAATCTATTGAAGGGGGAAACCACGAATTGGTTTCTGGAATCAGGTTTAACATTGAAATCGATACATCTCTCAATTATGTTGAAATTCCGATCAATCCGGTCGCGAGGTTTCTGATTTCATTAGCCGGCAAAAAAGTGGATCCTCCTCTTTTAATCAAAGAAGCACTCAAGCCAATAGACATTGAATTAAAGAAGAATTGAGTCTTCCAACGACCTAAGAGTTATTTTCACCGCAGTGAAACACTTTGGCTCAAGAAATTATTTTCCTCCCTTTTTTGGAACGCTTTCGTATAATTTTAATTTTCCTGTTTTAAACTTGTTTAAGTTGATTACCTACTGTTGATAAGATTTAAATTTAAACCCCGGAAAATTGCCATTCGGTAAAAGAAGCCTGGAAGCGCCTTGCTATGACTATGGCATTGTGTTAAGGGCCTTTGTAAATATAATTTGTTTTTTACGTCTCTATATTTATATCACATTTCTTCCAAGACTGTAGCTGAAAGTTGTTGCTGTGCCATCAGTTTAATAGAAAAAAACGCCCAGAACTTGTCTAATCCCCTCATTATCATTCCAAACAAAAGGGATTTGATCCTTCCGCCAGGGAAACCAGTTTCATTTTAATTTTATGAAAATTCCCGGCATACAAGTCGATTCAACGCTCTCCCAAATGAATGCAGATTCCCAATACGGAACACTCTAATAGGGCGGACTAAAAGCAGAACTGTACTATTCAAAGGGCGCGTTGTCGTTTTTCGATTGAAATTGCCCTTTCGATATGGCGGGTCTGGCCATGCTGGACCATGATATTACGTTGCAAAAAATGGCCGTGGTATGCTTATAACAAAATACAATTAGCGGCGCTTGATGCAAATAGATTGCGTATGCCATAAATTCATTTTCATTGGCTTTTATGTTACTTTAAAATTTCGATAAAAAAGTTTTGAAGATGAATAACTTCTTGGGAAAATATTCTTTTCTATGCAATTATATCTAATTCCATGCATTAACGTTCTGGTTAAATGTGTAACCAATCTAAAACATCAGTGTGCTATGTTAGTCACAATAGTGGCATTGTTGGCCATAATAGGGTTTTCGTGAGGCTTAAGCGTGAATGGGGGTATTAAATTCCATCGGACTGATGCAATTTTACTGAAATATCCTAATGGCACAAACAGATTTGTCGAGTTGACAGTTTTCCCGTTAATTCGGACGGACAGACTTACCGACAACCGGAGCCTGATATATTGGTATCTATCTCGTATTGTTCTAGCCGAGCCCTTATGCAAAGTATTAAATGGGATTGTGGAAGGCCATGAAAATACATTTCGATAGTGGTAGACGAACAGACGAGAAAGCATCCAAATTCTGTTGTACGAAAAAAAAAGTATAATTACATCAATATTCAATGCAACTAGCAAAAATTAAACGAAGAGATGCAAAACTTCCAGTTGACCATACAAGGTTTGTTGGAAAATTGGGAATAAAGGAATAATTAGGGATGGTGCAGTATTAGGTTTCGACGCAGATAAAGCTGCCAAACGGCGCGCCTCGCCGTGGCAGTAAGTAAAATTCAGTTAGTTTTAAAAGCTGCGTCGTAGGGTGAGCATTAGTCAACTATTCCGAATTTTTAAGAGGCAAGAAAAGTTTATTTTTAAATATTTTCTTTTCCATTTTTTTTTATTTTTATGTATTAAAAAAAAGAGTCTTTAGAATAATTTTTAAAATGAGTCTTCGAGAAAGCTGTAGTTTAAAGAAAGGGGGTATACTAAACTAATAATAATAACCATGTCACGAAATATGGTATGCTGGGGGTTTATGTTTAAATGATAAGATTGGGACTATTTATTGTAAAAATTACTATATTTCGACTGGGCGTTAATTTACGCTTTAAATCTCTAATCTTTAAATGGGTACCGGGTCGTCGTTACCTCCCCCGAAGGGTCCTATGCTGATTTTCTCACTGAATAGGGGCTTTCAAAAATATGGGGGGTTTATATTTAAAATAAGAAGAGGAGATTCAAGTAAACTTCTATTTTCTGTGCCTTAAAATTAGCCTAACTACTTAACTGAAATGACTAATATGAAACCAAACACCGTTATAACAAAAGGGTCTTACCTAGGTCAAATGTAGAGGAGGACCGTATCGTGCCAACCAATTTAACGTACTTCAGGGGTACTCCTATGCGTACCCGTGGCTTCTCTTAGGACAACAAGGACTTCTAGGGCAACTTTCTTCCTTGTACTCGGACGATAACAAATTTTGGAAAACACTTAATTACTCTTCGACGGGTGGTCGTTCGTCTATCTGACGTAATGCCCCCAAAAGGATCAACCCGAACTTCAAAAGAATCTTGGAGTCTTGCCTACGTGCAAGCCACCGAGCAAGTCCGACCATTACAAAATAGTGTCTTTTCTACATGTGTATAAAAAAATTTCATTGTCGTTTATATGTTACCCCCTTCCTCCTTCCTGTTGAAATTGTTGTCGTGTTTAAAGTTCTGGAGAGGCCATTGAGATTCTCTTATCTTGTGTAAGGTTGACAATTTTCAGCTTGATGTTAACGCTGGTAACAGTATTTCTGATAGACGGGCCACAGTTCGAAGACTATAAGCCAAGTCTAACCAGAAAGCCTAAGACCCAACCAGAATATGTCACCATTTACTCCTGGTGATCCAGAACTCAGTTCCGCCGGCGGTGGCCTGCACCACTTCTTGACAATATTAATATTAAGTGTTTAGAGCCCTGCTTGTGTTAGCATGTACATATGAAAGCAGCGCCTATAAATATTGCCAATGTGAATAAAATGACTTATCGTTTTAATTCATCTATTCCCCACAATTCTTTGAAGTCTGGCGAAAACAATATTACAAGGTTCAGTAATAATTTAATTTAAATTACTCATCCCCAAGATGAAATATCTGCCTTAATTAAGCGTTAAGCTAAAACCTCTGCCACATTCAGTTAAATGCAGTAATGAACCTAACGAATTTAAATATAAGAGGAATACGATATGGGAGGAAGGATTAAGCACTCCTGCTCCAACGCATATTACACGTGTGTGAGCAGTTTTATCTGATTAAAAACATTAAACTCTTTTCCCTGAAGGCAGGATTTTGCTATTAACTTCACGATGGACGGCAAAAATATGGCCAGCGTAAAATCGCCACTGCTAATTACTATTGCTTTCCGGGATATTCCTTTGGGGGGAGCCCCACGTAACCATTTACAAAGCCTTCATGCTCAAATGCTAAAAATATATACAAAGAGTGGGCAATGAATTAAACTACAATCATTATTAAATAATTTTACGTATAATGACACAAAGAACTAATGCTTTCAAACAGGATGTGTTTTGCAATTAATTTTCAAGCACCCTGGATAAGGAAACTACAAAAACTTTCATGGTTTGTTCCCATGTTACGACATTTCCATGATAGCCCTAAGTAGGAGCATTGGACAAATTTGAATGGCGTTTTGTATCTCATTTAGGATGGAGCTGAGTGTAGGATCTTGCAGTTTTTTAGCCCTACGGTTCTGTTTGGCTATTAGGTTGACACATGACGCAGTATGGTTTAATTCGGCAATTTGGTTAATTTGAAACTGTGCGCATTCGGCTTAACTGGAATGGTTAAAGTAATAATACGATAGTCGCTTATGTCGAGGAGTTAATTGCCTTATAAAATGTTTTTATACAAATTCGCAATAAAAATTGGATGAAGAGAAGAGAATATTTTACCTAAATTGTGCACAACGACTTATTAAAACACCCAATTTTTCAAAAATTTCACATGGCAAGTTGTCCGTATATCCATAGACATCATTCTTGGTGGAACACCCTGTATATTATTTGTTGCCTAAAACACTTCTCCAGCATTTGTAAATTAGTAACTCTTATTTTTTAAGTGTTCCGCTAAGCCAATGAAGAAAGATGTTGGCCAATATGAGATTATTCTCCAGAAAGTGTATGAAGATTTTTTCCAAGAAAAGGAGACCATCAACTACCCATGGATAGACCTTGTCCATGGGTGTCCCAGGTGTTCCTTTTCACCTTAAAACTCCATATTGTGTCCATCACCAGATCATGACTTTGAGGTTTATCCATAAGTTTGCCACGTGTTGCCATCTCAGAGCCCATGGCTTCAACCTATCTGGATGCCTATAGGAAGGATAGCGCTTCTTCCAAAGTAGTAGGTTCATCCATAGTGAATGCGAGATTTTCTAATTTGGTTCCTAATTCTAACCTACATTTTTCCACAAAATCCAAATTCGCATTTTTAAACCTTTCAATTAGTCATAGTCATTTTTAACCGATTTTGGCCCCGATCCTAAGCTGTTTTTTTCCTCATACTCCCAATTTGTATTTTTATTTTAGAAGATGTGAGTAATTTTTAATCAATTGTAGCTCTAATTCTAACCTGCATTTTTCAAAAAATTTTAAATTTGCATTTTTAGATGCTTTATGTCATTTTTTAAGCGACTTTCTCCCTTATCATGATCTAAATTTTTCCAAAAAACCTCTTGTTAACATTTTTACACGCTGAGTCATTTTCAATGAATTTCGGCCTTAATCCTATCCTGAAATTCTCAAAAAACACCAAATAGTTATTTTAAGTATTTGAGGTAGTTTTAGCCCAATCTTACATAATTTGATCCAAAAATTAATTTTACTAAAAATAACAAATACAAAGTTTTAAATCAATTTTGCTTGATTTCGCCCTAAAATCAATTTTTCGAAAAACAACAAAACTTGTTTTGTTTGTACAATCCGTTGTGACAATGTTTTACCTAATTCTAATTTATATTTCTCCAAAGGCTCCACATTTCCATTTTTTATCATTCATACATTTTTTTAACTATTTTGGCCTTAATGCTATCATGAATGTTTCCATAGACTACAAATGTGCATTTTTAAACGGTCTGAGTCATTTTTGAACCGATTTTGGCCCCATTGCTACCTTTACGGAGATTTTGGAGATTTGGTACACCAATTTCTAAAAGCTCAGAGTCATTTATAACCGGTTTCAACCTTAATTCTAACCTGTATTTTTTCAAAAATTTAAAGCATTTTTTAACGCTTTAGGTAATTTTTTCCAGTTATGTCCTTAATCCTAACCTGAATTTTTCCAAACAAATAGTAATCTTTACTGAGATATTTTGGATGTTTGGTATTCCTGGTCGGTCTCTTGTTGCTGTCTTCAGCAGCCGAAGCATTTAATATTGCTCTCTCAACATCATGGATTTGATTTTCTTCCATTCAAGAATGGTTCTCTTCATTTGAAAGCTTCTTCTTGAAACTCTGCTTCTTCATGAATGTTGTACAAGATCGAGTTGGAAACTGATGATGATGGTCCCTCCCAACAAAGCTTTTGAGGTTAGTATACCCTGAGGTAAAACCCTCTTCATAACACTCTTCAAACATCTGAGATGGAGGTATGGATTGAGGAGCAAATACAACGTCACGCTCAATTGAGCAGCCTTGCCTACCTGGGTGATATATTTTGTAGCCTTTGGTAACTCTCAGAATTTTTACTATTAAGTGTTCTTTTATGCCAATGAAGAGAGTCTTTATAAGTGTTAGCCAATATGAGATTGTTCTCCAGAAAGTGCATGCAAATTGTTTACAAGAAAAGAAGACCATCGCCGCATAGGAAAATTGTAAAATTGGAAAAAGTCTTTTCACCTTACACATCCATTTTGTGGCCACCACCTTTAATTTTAGGTTTATCCACAAATTGCAAAGTTCTCATGCAGTCCTGCCATCTCAGTCCATCGCTTCAAATTATCTTGATGCCCATGCTTCCTCCAAAGTAGTAACCTCATTAATAGAAGGTGCGAGATAACAGTTGTAATCTTCACTGAGATATTTTGGAGGTTTGGTACCCTTGTTCGGTCTCTTATTGTTGTTTTCAGTAGATAAAGAATTTAACATTGCTCCTTCAACATCTGCAATCTGATTCAATTCAGCATGATACTGCTCATTTTGAGGTTGTTGAGCTTGTTCTTGAAACTCTGCTTCTTCACGAATGTTTGTTGTGCAAAACTGAGTGATGATTATCCCTCTCAACAAAGCTTTCGAGGTTAATAAACCCTAAAGTAAAATCTTCTTCAAAACAGTTTCTGCAGACATCTGCAGTGGAGGTATGGATTGAGGTCTAAATACAACTTTACGTTCCATTGAGCAGTCTGCCCTATCTGAGTGATATATTTTGTAGCCTTTGGTGTCTCTTAGAGCTTTTACTATTAAGTGTTCTTTTATGCAAAAGAGATAAAGTCTTTATAATTGGTGGCCAATATGAGATTGTTCTCCAGAAAGGGCATGAACAATTTGTGCAAGAAAAGGAGACCATCACCGATTTTTTGGAAATTATGAAAATTGCAAAAGTCTTCTGTTCCTTCAAGCACCCATTTTGTGTCCACCACGAGAACTTCACTTTGAGGTTTATCCATAAGTTGCCACGTGTTATCGGGATGTCCTTGAGGATTATAGCTTTTTTCCCAAAGTAGTAACCTCATTCATAGTGGATGCGAGATAACAGTTGTAATCTTCATTGAGATCTTTTGGAGTTTTGGTACCCCTGTTGGGTCTCTTGTTGTTGTTTTCAGTAGATAAAACATCTAATAGTGCTCCTTCAACATCTGCGCTGTGATTTTCTTCCCAATTCAGCACGATTCTCTTCATTTGGAGGTTCTTAAACTGGCTTTTAAAACTTTGCTTCTTCATAATTGTTTGTTGTGCAATATCGACTGGGAGACTGTTAATGATAATCCCTATCATCAAAGCCTTCGAGGTTCGTAAATCCTGAGGTAAAACTCTTTTCAAAACATTTTTCAGACAACTGTGATGGAAGTATGGATTGAGGTCCAAATACAACTTTACGCTCCATTGAGCAGTCTCCTCTATCTGAGTGATATATTTTATAGCCTTTGGTGGTTTTTCCATAACCAACGAAAACTCTCTTAGAAGTTTTACTATTCAATTTGATTCTCCTCTGTTTTGGAATGTGAGTCCATACTTCTTCACCAAATGCAGTCTTCAATAATTCGATGTCAAATTTCTTGTTGTGCTACAGATTAAATGAACTCTCTTATGAAAGAGAACTAGTCCCAGTTCTGTTGAAGATATAGACAGTTGTGTTGACAGCTTCTGCCCACAATTTCTTGGATAGATTTCTTTCTTTTCTAACATTGACCTATTTGCCTCCATTACTGTTCTCATTTCTCCTTCTACTTTTCCATTTTGAGCAAGAGTTTATGGCAATGAAGTTTGCAAGTACATTCCTTTCTCTTCCAACATTTGTCTTACTGCATTGCTGACAAATTCTGATGCATTGTCAGTAGGGAGGGTCTTAATATTGATTAATCGATTGATTGAATAATCTGATTTTTATCTTCTTTAATACTCTGTACGGTAGTGGGAAAAATTGTCTTTTAACAACAGAAAGTAACGTGATCTTCCAAGAGACACTTCCTCGATTAGTCCACACAAATCAGCTCTCCTGGTGTAGTGGTTTTAGTATTCCACATTGCCAAGTCTTGGTTTCTAGCCTCGGTTCTTAAAGTTTTTTTCATTTTTGTTTCTCTTAATGAAATCGCAATATTTTGCAATGTGACTTTTCTTTAATACAGATATCACAGTCTCAGAAATTTTTTTGTCCTTGTCCTGTCGCAGGAGGGGCGCCCCCAACGGCTCTTTGGGATAAACATCCCAACAAGAGAAGAATTCAAAGAAGATCTGTTTCAGCAACCTTCTGAGAATAGTCAGGTATGGTATACAGACGGATCAAGAATGGCTGATTCACAGTCGTCAAAAGCCGGAGTATACAAAGCAGGCCATGAAGAGGGCGAGAGCTTTCCCTTGGGAAGCCACACGACAGCTTTCCAGGCAGAGGTGTTTGCAATACTCGAAGTGGCCACACTACCAGAAGTCAAACAAGGAGCAGAACAGAACATCTTCACCTTCATCTGCTGGAACTGGACAAGTTCAAAGCTCGTTCAGGACAGCAGGGATATTCTAGAGTCATTAGCAGAAACAAACAGGGTAGCTCTGACGTGGTTTACTGGACCGGAGCCATGTCTAGGGGTAAGCAATAGGTGCATCTCTCACACTCTAAATGGGAGAGGATAAGGACAAACAGTACACAGTCAGGAATATGTAGACAAACCAAGGAAATCTGCCCTAACCCGGATAGATCCAAGGCCTCGTGGCTACTTGGGAGAAGTCGGCAGTGCCCATCTTATAGGAATCCTCACTGGCCACTGCAGTCTAAACATATACATGCACCTCGTAGGAATGGTGGACAATCCAGTCTGCACCCACTGTGGAACAGGGGAAGAGTTGTCATACCACTTTCTGGGAGTGTGCTATACCTGGGCGCTACTGCGCTACGGGACACTCTGAGCCGCCTTCCTCCATCGAGAGGAGCTTCCGACTCAGAGGTGGGACAGGATATTCTCCTTCATTAGCGAGACGGGTTGACTCGTGGAGCCATGAGGGCCCAGACGGAGTAGGGATGGGTGGGCTTCGGCTCCCCCCCCCCCCCTCCCCCCCTAATGTCTACTACTACCACTTAGGCAATTTTTACTTGAGAGTCCAGCTTTGCTGCAAGTTGCACATTTGTTTTGGCTTGAGTGACGCTTTACCTGTGTCGCAAATGCTGCAGCTACCTCATCGCTACTAGACCTTTTCTCTTCAAGCAACAATCTAGAAGAAAATTCATTAAGAGTCTGCTTATCAGCTGGTGCAGTATCCTTCACTCTGACCTAAAATGTTTGTACTATTCTGGTAGAGCCATGAGTATTTTTGTGATTGTCATGGTTTCGGGGACTTCCTCTCTAGCTTGTTTGAGCTTCTACCTTATCTCCTGAATTTTCGACAGGAATGAAGAGACCTGTTCCTGGCCAAAATCAGCCGTGGAAAACTTCTCCTGAAGAAGAAGGATGTTAACTGCTGGATCTTTATCGTATGATGTCTTCAGTTCATTCTACATGTGGATCACAGGATAAAATATGTGAGAGTGGTCCATATTCGCTTCTGGTGACAATAATCTCCTGAGCTTTGGCAATTTTTGATAGCCATTCTTCTATAGCCGTTGAAGCCTCAGCGGTGTTTTTAGTTTCCCCTGACACTATATGAATTAATCCACCTCTTTGAAGGTTAATTTGTGTCACTAATGTCCTGGCAGGAAAATGTTTTGCCACTAAATTTAGTTAATGTTGCCCCTCTTATCAAACCGCCCCACCGGCCCTTTTATTGTATTATTCAACAAGAAGAGTACTCTCAAAAACCAAATCAGGAAATCTTAACTAACAAAAGGATTGTATATATCGGGAGTATGGCAATACGGACATTTTTAGTAAACCGAGTCGCAAAGTCTCTTCGGTATGGCATCCGCTGATACGGCGGTTGGGTGCTAGCCGCCTGACCGCGTTGTCAGCCAATGGGAGCGTGGCTAGCTGTGCTACCTTATAAGGAAGTAACCTCGTTGTAATATTTCAGTGTCACTTGATAGCCAGCTGCTCGAAGCAGTCATCTAAAATTCAATAGACAAAGGAAATCCGTCTTAATTTCACTTAATAGTCAGATCATGGTCCATCATTTCAAAGAAATACTAAAATGTCGATACATTTTCAATTCCAGTTTTTCTCTACTAAAAAGAAAAAAAAATGTGAGGTACCAGATACCAGTGGCCAAAAACCAGAGGGTCATGATAGGAGTTTTTGAGCAATTCTTGGATTAGAACAAATTTTTAAATGGCAAAGAATTTTTATTAGCCAGACAACACAACGAACGATGAAGGCATTCAAGCATGGCGGGAAACACTTTTTGAGAAGTGTTGAGAACATAAAACGTCATACCTACTAATGGGCAATGAATTAGATCATAAACTGAGGCACGGACACACAAAGACCGAATGCATTAGAATGATGAAGGCAATCAAGCATGGTGATGTAAAACGGTTTATGGTATTCTCACAGTAGATGGATATTGCCATAAATTCTAGAGTCAATATTAGAACGGTAATTTCGTAATTAGTTGGCGCGGGTCGTAATAATTTATGTGCATGGCTAGCCGTTGCTCTCGGTTAATAAGCTAACTTAATTATTCCAAAATCTACCATTGAATGGCGGGTTTAAGCCCAGTCAGGACGATGCATTATTACAGCATCGATGATGCGTTGCTGTTTTACATATTAACTGGAAAATTATCCTAAATTTGTCTATTGATTCTACCTAAAAGCGTGATACACCATCCACATTGTTTCTATTATAAAAAGTAAGAAATTGAGTAAGAATACGAAGAAGTTTTAAAACTCTCGATGTATATGTGTGTTTTAGTAGTGTTTTGGCCATTTCTGGTTTACATAACCAATAAACATTTATCGACTTCCGACATTATGCTATGCCATAAATATGTTTAGAGCTACACAACAGTTTTGTACCACACCATCCTAATACACTTTCCTACTTTTACGGTTTTTACAATGTATATTTTATGGCAGATCGTAACCGTATCATTCATTTCGATAGTCAATTAAAGCAGCCTAATGGACGCCGAAAACTCTTTTTGTTTTAGTTCAGGAAAGAGATAAAGCGAAATTTGGTTTCAACATAAACTTAAAAGCGCTGATCGGGGATTTTAGCCTTTCTATTGCACGTTTATACGCTAATTTCACGCAAAACTGACAACTACAATATTTAGGACTTTATACAGATTCACAATGACAATCATTAATCGGTTTAGGATTTTGAGTTAATATTTAGTGCAGGTACTGGTCAACTCGAAAATAACATTAGTTAAATGGCTAGGAGTGACTGACAGGAAGTCATAGAAATAAATTTTATGATTCTCACTCAGCTGCCATAGGAACAATGAAACAAATACTGATATTGTATCACTTTTAATGGAAACCGTATCAGATGTTTTACGAGATTTTTTTCCTGGCCTCTGATGCCATTTACTTTTTACTGTTGATCCAGGTTTAACTGCCGTTAAATGTCGCTCAGTATTTTTTTCCTGTTTTAAAAACGGACGCTCCTGTAGGAAATAAAATGGCGCACCGTCACAGCAATTACGTCTCTATTACTTGTCCCCCGGCGTAGAAAAAGTCATTAAATCTTTGCGAGCTTCATCATTGTATTTGGAGCGATTTAACTCCAATTTAATGACATATATTCTGTGAAGGAAACTCTATTTTACGCCAGATCTCGGAAACTTGTTCTTATTTATTTGCTGGGTAGAAACGTGGAAATCAATTACTTTACGTAATTTCACAGATGAAGCCCCTTGCTTTGCTTGTCTACAAAATCCTGTAAGGAGACTATAATCACCCCATACACGACCTATTAGTTTAATTATTAGGGTGAAATTTCCGCTAAACGTTGCCTTATATGTTTTGATGTAGGTATTTACTTCCAAAGCGATGTCTTAAATGCATGTTAAGCTCGGACGAATGAATCGAGCTTCGTAATAAGCTTCATTGCACTTAATTTGTCATCTTCAATTAGATGCTTTAAGTTTGTGTATAGATATTTGCTACAAAGTGATAATATAGAGATACCAAATCGTCAATTAGTGATGCTTTTTATATTTTTTTTTGTACGATTTTGTCAACATTATATGAAATTAGGAATCCATGTTTGTTCCCTTATTATCTTTACCGTTTTCAATGAACATATTTTTATATAGAAATTGTTAATAACCGAAAAAGTAAGAAGTTGAGTCAAATTGCAAAGCATATCTAAACCTTCAATATAAAACCGGTTCATTTCGTCGATGTCCTGTCCTTCACATCTCCCCAATCGGAGTCTACAGAACCACAAATTTTATTACATTGTTTAGCCAAATGTTTCAACTTAGCATTTTTGATTCCTTGATCGAATCCAAGCACCACCTTCGCTGTTTATAATCCCAATCTGGGTGTAGTCATCTTGGAGTTAGATTTAGCAATGGTGGTTTTTGCTGCCAAAATGAATATCTTCACTTCATCATTGACATCTCCCTTGCCGGAATTTCTTATTGAGCAAAGAATTGCAACAGCAAATAGAGAAAAATCGAATTCTAAAGAAGAAAAAAAAAACGTCAAAGAGGAAGTAGACAAGTTACAGTAAGGGAGGCTGAGAAACAACCACTCAGTAAATTTGTTGTTAAAAAACACTAAAGAATCGGAATATCAAGTTCAGGAACTATCAGATGATGTTCAAGTTTTCGAATACTGTTATTTGAAAACGAAGCACCTAAGAAGCAGGTTGTGAAAAGGAGAGTAATTATACAAAAAAAAGGGTAATAAAGAGGAGAAAACCGAATTTGTGATTGTAGAGGAACAAGGCAACAAAAAGTACAGTCACTGTTGAAGAGAGTCCAACGTATACAATTGAAGATATATCAGAAGAAATACAGGAGCCACAGCTCTAGAACAAGCTATTGCAATGAAAAAAACTTGTCATCAAGAGGAGTGAAAAAGTAGACAAAAACTGAAATTATTCCTGCTGAGGAGGATTGTAAGTTACCCAGAGAATACTGGGACTGTAAAAAGATTGAAAAATAAATTGTGAATGAGACTGTGAAGGCAGTCACGCTCGGTCAAAATACAATATAAAGTGTTTTCCGGGCTTTGAAGCCGTGGTCGAAGCAAATCTGGTAAAATTTCACCAGGCCTTGCAACAGGGGTTCAGAGAATTTTTCCATTATAGGTTGACACATCCAAGAAGGTGCATTACGAACCCAGAGGTAGTATAATGCATAAGTGTCTTTACATCTCTATCACAAAAGGTATGCAGGGATAAACAATGTAATTCAGCTTCGCCATCTATGATCCACAAGGTACTAAATAAGGCAATTCTTGTAACCATGATCTATAAGATTATACCACTGCCACAAAGTTTTCCAGGGTTCTCTTGGTTGAGAGAGTTCTCCGCTTCTCTTCCATTAGTATTTTTTTGAGCTTTGAAACGTTACTACTATGAGCATCACTACCAAACAGAGAGTTACAAGCCATGTGAAGCTCCAAATCGAGATTACCAATTTACAAGTACCAAAGTGGTTGGTTTCGAATAATTTTTCTGCAGTTTTGAATTAGGTTAACTTTGACGTGAATATAAAGGTGTGCCTCCCGACAAATTAGACCTTTTAGCTGCCAAAACTATCCATTGTTTGAACTACCTATTGAACTCCACCTTTTGTTGTAGAAAAATCATCAATATTTTACAGGGAATTTGACTATGACATCACGTGGTACCCTCCTTCACATACAGTGTGTAAACAGGGTAAACAAGATTTTATGAGATGATATAGAACTCTTATGGTTGTTTAGTTACGTGCACTTTCTACAAACTTTCTAGTACGACTCCTGGTACAGCAGCTTGCAGGATGTACCTACTAGGTTTTGTCATGACCGATGATTTGATTGACGAATCATCAAGAGCCTTTTTGAATCCAAGCCATCCCCTAATGTTACCATTATACAATTTGAACTCAATTTTTGGTAATTTAAATGGACGCCTGCTTGAGAAGCTGCTAAGACTCGTATTGGCTTGATTTGCTGATATTCCTGAATCGGTTGTAGCTTTGTCACCATTAAACTCGTCCATCTTCAAACTTAAAGTTTTGAATTTCTTGAAGTAGACCGTCTATTTTACAATCCAGTTTCTTCTCTGTTGATGTTGTTAAAAAGCCCGCAAAAATGTCACTGTAAGTTCTTCAAATTTTGATTGCAAAGGTCCCATGGTTCATTTCGTTGCTCCGCAATTAACAAAGTATCTAGATTATTAAAGTTTTTGGGGTTTATATGGAGTGGTTTTAAGTTGTGAGAATAATAAACTCATCTGAAAGCTATCCTCGTGTTCAAAGAATTGATCTTTCATTTGAAAGTCCGAATTTTTGAGGCAGCATCATATTATGTAGTATATGTTTCAGGAGGAGGTCCATTACTCCCTCCTCCGGAAAAAAGTTCTGTCTTTCAAAGTTACATCCGCCCTCGACCTAATCACTAGTACAAAGGATTTTTACATCGACTTTTAAAGTCTTAAGAATATTTACAAAATGCCCTGAGTATTGGATGACTTGAACGAAAAATCTACTTAACGAACTTCAGAGTCACTGAGTCTCCAAAGCTTGTAATGGGCTTTAACTTTTTGACTTTCAGGTAACCAATAAAAATGTAGTGGTTTACTATGTGGAGTGAAAAGTTTTGATACCCTTTGGATTAAGACGTCTTGCAAATTTTTACCTTTACTTCTTTTGGTTGGGTCACTGGGTATTATGTAATTTTTTTTACGTCGGATCTTCCTGTATCTTTACATCGCACAGCACAAAATCCATGATTTATTGCCATAAATCATGTTCGTGAATCCATTAATTATGTTCTTCTGTGGTTGTGGTGATTTGTCCAAAAGTGTCCTAACTTTCCATTTAAATTCCTTACTCTCTGACTCAGTGAAATGTCATTGACTCTTGAAATAACTAGCAATTATTAAGTCGACAGCTGAAGTCGCTGCAAGAACCACCGCAAATTTCAGGTATATCCTCAGCATGTTTTCCTCGTTAGAAGTTGTGAGTGAAAGTTGGAAGGACTTACCTCAGGGCATGATACATACTATACACGAATTGGGTGATGTACTTTGTCCACGCCTTAATTTACATTTTTTTTATACATGGTTGGGGTCATCTTTCCATCAGGAAAATCATAAATAAAAAAAATTTTCTTGGGCGCTTTTCGAAATATCATCATTAAAGGAGATACAGGGGTTCAAAGTTTAATTTGTTTAATTATTTTTAACCGTGAGTTCGCGGCTTAAAGCCCAAAAGCTACGGAAGAGCGGTGAGATATTGTACAGAGCAGGAGCAGGCGACATCCACCAGCATATTAAATCTAATACTGTATGGCAGATGGCTCTCAGTTCGAGAAGCAGCCCGTATTGCTCTGTACCTTGCAGGCAGTGTTGCCAACATGTCATGTGAAAAAATCCTTAGTGGAAGCACGATTTATCCTTAGAATTCCTTAGATTGAATAATTGAAATATGTTCTGTAAAATAAAAAAAAAGTGAGCATAAAAATTGCATCACAATCAAAAATTGTAGGTGCCACGCTGCCTATTTTTTCAAAATTTTTATTCATGGGACCAACCGTCCCATGACTCCGACCACATACGCTGAATTGCTCGTGCTACTGTTGCTGTCGATGCCAATAGTTCGTCTCTTGTCGACCTTTGTACTTAATGTTTAGAAAGCCGATGACTCTCAAAATCTATCTGAATTTGTCCTGAGGATGCTGTAATATATGGCGAAACGTCGACAAGTTCATAACTGATTTTGAATAACACCCCTGATCCCACAACCCAAAAATCAAAACCACATCTTAACAAATTGGATCAAAAATCAATAACATCTATTAAAACTTGATCTTGATCATCATGTTTCATGTTTGATTTGAGATTTATTTATAGTATATTCCAAAATTGTCTCATTTAGGCAAAAGCTCCAAGGGAGGACTCATAGTTTTATAGCTGTACGAAGTACGAAAGATAATCCTAAAAAGTCAAAGCAAATTTGCTTTTCATAATTACAGTTTAATTACACCATACAGCCTTATTTTCAACAGAGAAAACATCGGTTAATTAAAAATATGCCAAATTGGAAGTTGCCTGTTTCTGTCATAATTGTTATTAACCAATAACGTCGGCATAATTAAATCATATTTGATACGTTCGACATAATTAAAGCATATTTAAAATGTTCAAGACATTTATTGGTTTTGCGGGTTTTCAGGCTTTTTTCCATATTTCCAACAAAAAATATTGGTTAATTAAAAATATGCAAAATTTTAAATGTATTGCTTTTGTAATTTTTTAAGTTAACTATATTTAGCACTTTTGGCATAGTTGCTTACTTTTCGCTATATTTTTAACCTAGAAACTGCAGGTTAATTAAAAATACGCCAAATTTCAAGTACCTTGTTTCTGTCATATTTGCAATTAAACAATTTGTAACGTTCGGCATATTTAAACTTTTCATCGCTGTGTATGGCAAATTTTGACTTTCTTGTTTCTGTCATTTTTTCAATAAAGCAATTTGAATTGTTTATGTTATTTAGTGTTCTTGTGCTTTTTGCTATATTTTCAACAAAAAATGCTGTTTAATTAAGAAAATGCTAATCTTCAAATTAATTGCTTTTGTCACATCTTTAGTTAGGCAATTTGAATAATTAATTATGTTTTGTTTTTGCAGTTGTCGAAGTTGCTTGCTTTTTGCAATATTTTTAACAAAGACACTATAAGTTACAATTACAGCACCACAAAACAGTTTGGAAAGGTAAAAAGAGGCCTGACCCCTGAAAAAGTATTATCCTGTGTCCATATTTTCAACACAATTTATGAATTGTTCTTGTGAAGATTCTAAAGAGTCCCGTATGTACAAACTTTAATCCTTCTATGTCAAGAACTGAAGCAACTATGAAACAAAACCTGTAAAAAATCTGAAACTTTATCACCCTGTATCTTGGTAACAAAAGATATTCAGGTACAACTTTCTGCTTTTAATTTTCTTTGATTCTTAATTCTTATTCACCTCCACATGGTTTGGTTGCCCCACGAATCAGTATGGCGGACTTTTATCGATATCAGCTGTTCTAGTCGTCAGTAAAGTCAATCATCTGTCATTGTCATTGTCGTGTCATTATCATACTCAATCCAACGAGCTAAGAGATAGTATGGAGAGAGCAACAATTGTCGACATTTTCTTAAAATCCATTCCATTTTGGCCGCAGTTTTGTGCCCCCTTAACCGTGTTGTCGTCTCAGAATGATCGCACATTGGTGTGTCCCATGGATGAAAATAGCCAAAAACACAGTGCAAAACAATGGTTTCTCCATTGTCTCCCCCACACAAGTGAAACCAATACGGTAGTATCATGTGTTCATTAGAAAACTTCATCTAGTTGGCTGTGAAATGTCAAAAGAAAAGGATGGAGAAACAAGAGTCCATTTACTTTGATATCATTTTCTGTCAAAATTTCATAGCTTGTTAGATGGGGTTTTCTAATAAACACCCCGTATATTACATAAGGAGAAACCTTTCAGCTCCACAATTTTGGCGCCCTTCTTAGCAGTTTTGCCGGATGTTTTTGCATGAAAATGGCGAACCATCTGCTCCTTATAACCACAGAATATTTCGTAAATTTGGCTACATGGTTTGATTGCCCACCAATCAGTATGGCGAAACTTTATCGAAAACAGCTGTTCTGGAATGGTTAATTGTGCCGAGATCATGCAGCTTTACTCAAAGTGCTCTGTTTACTCTCTGGATTTCAGCTCCACTAGTAGTAGTAGTGTCGTTTCGTGAATATCATAATGCGTTGTGTTTTTTATGCGTTTATAATTATGCTTCGTATTTGTCGCTTTTAATTAGTCAACATCTGTATGGAAGAGAAAATCCTCAGATTCTAACAGATTTTACGAAATCCTCCTAAATTCCTAAACGATCCAAAAAATCCTTAGATCTAAGGATAAAATCCTTGGCAACACTGCTTGCAGGTTATCAGAACCAGAACGAAGTGTAAAGAGTAGGTGGTCACCAATTTGTCGATCAACCCATCTGCATACTAGTTTCGGGGTCTACCCCTCATCAGTACAGCTCTGGCTGGTCGACAAATTGGAGACCGTGAGTTCGCCGCTTAAAGCCAAAAAGCTACGGAAGAGAAGTAAGATGTTTTACAGAGCAGGAGCAGGCGACATCCACCAGCGTATTAGATCTAATACTGCATGGCAGATGGCTCTCAGTTCGAGAAGCAGCCCATATTGCTCTGTACCTCGCAGGTTATCGTAACCAGAACAAAGTGTAAAGAGTAGGTGGTCACCAATTTGTCGATCAACCCATCTGCATACTAGTTTCGCGTATTAATATAAATTTTATTATTAACTGCCCAATCACTTGAGATAATTAAACAAGATAGATAAAGATGCCGATGATTAAACAACTACCGACGAAGGGCCAATGCCGGATTTCGTCACGCTTTTTGGTTGAAACTTTTATTAAACTTATTTACTATTCGAATAAATCCATATAATTGGAATAATAATTAGCAACCATCAAGCATTTTGATTTAACATAATTCAACATTGTAAAAAATAGTAATAACAAATTGACTCTGAACAATGTTGCAGTGACTTCTTTGATAACCCGTAAACAGGGAGTTCCATTTAACTTGACACAGGCAAAAATCTGTGCGTAACTATTTGATTTTTTAAGTGTTTGAAATAAAAGTTGCTCGACGATGCGTCGAGGCAGAAATAAGAATCCAGCAACGTTCCTAACTTACGTGACGTCATCATGGTCAATTTTATTTTTTAAAATAAAAAACCAATATTTTTATTGCTGCATATTAACCACTACTTAATAATAAACGAGTTTTGTATGGAGTGAGTGCTGGATTGAAAAACTCAGTTTGCTCCTTATTCGTTGTTCTTGTTGTCCAGAAAATAATCATAAGGAATCGCACCCATTGGTTTACAAACCGTCGTTGACGTATTGTTTGTTGTTTCCATGTTTTTTCGGCGTTGCTCCCATTTAACCAAATCCATCTGCATACTAGTTTCGCGTACTAAATTAAATTTTATTAATAACTGCCCAACTACTTGAGATAATTAAACAAGATAGATAAAGATGCCGATGATTAAACAACTACCGACGAAGGGCCAATGCCGGAGACCGTCACGCTTTTTGGTTAAAACTTTTATTAAACTTATTTACTATTCCAATAAATCCATATAATTGGAATAATAATTAACAACCATCAAGTATTTTTATTTAACATAATTCAACATTGTAAAAAATAGTAATAACAAATTGACCCTGAACAATGTTGCAGTGACTTCTTTGATAACCCGTAAACAGGGAGTTCCATTTAACTTGACACAGGCAAAAATCTGTGCATAACTATTTAATTTTTTAAGTGTTTCAAATAAAAGTTGCTCGACGATGCGTCGAGGCAGAAATAAGAATCCAGCAACGTTCCTAACTTACGTGACGTCATCATGGTCAATTTTATTTTTTCAAATAAAAAAACAATATTTTTATTGCTGCATATTAACCACTACTTAATAATAAACGAGTTTTGTATCGAATGAGTGCTGGATTAAAAAACTCAGTTTGCTCCTTATTCGTTGTTCTTGTTGTCCAGAAAATAATCATAAGGAATCGCACCCATCGGTTTACAAACCGTCGTTGACGTATTGTTTGTTGTTTCCATGTTTTTTCGGCGTTGCTCCCATTTAACCAAATCCATCTGCATACTAGTTTCGCGTACTAAATTAAATTTTATTAATAACTGCCCAACCACTTGAGATAATTAAACAAGATAGATAAATATGCCGATGATTAAACAACTACCGACGAAGGGCCAATGCCGGAGATCGTCACGCTTTTTGGTTAAAACTTTTATGAAACTTATTTACTATTCCAATAAATCCATATAATTGGAATAATAATTAACAACCATCAAGCATTTTTATTTAACATAATTCAACATTGTAAAAAATAGTAATAACAAATTGACCCTGAACAATGTTGCAGTGACTTCTTTGATAACCCGTAAACAGGGAGTTCCATTTAACTTGACACAGGCAAAAATCTGTGCATAACTATTTAATTTTTTAAGTGTTTCAAATAAAAGTTGCTCGACGATGCGTCGAGGCAGAAGTAAGCATCCAGCAACGTTCCTAACTTACGTGACGTCATCATGGTCAATTTTATTTTTTCAAATAAAAAACCAATATTTTTATTGCTGCATATTAACCACTACTTAATAATAAACGAGTTTTGTATGGAATGAGTGCTGGATTGAAAAACTCAGTTTGCTCCTTATTCGTTGTTCTTGTTGTCCAGAAAATAATCATAAGGAATCGCACCCATTGGTTTACAAACCGTCGTTGACGTATTGTTTGTTGTTTCCATGTTTTTTCGGCGTTGCTCCCATTTAACCAAATCCATCTGCATACTAGTTTCGCGTACTAAATTAAGTTTTATTAATAACTGCCCAACTACTTGAGATAATTAAACAAGATAGATAAAGATGCCGATGATTAAACAACTACCGACGAAGGGCCAATGCCGGAGATCGTCACGCTTTTTGGTTGAAACTTTTATTAAACTTATTTACTATTCCAATAAATCCATATAATTGGAATAATAATTAACAACCATCAAGCATTTTTATTTAACATAATTCAACATTGTAAAAAATAGTAATAACAAATTGGCCCTGAACAATGTTGCAGTGACTTCTTTGATAACCCGTAAACAGGGAGTTCCATTTAACTTGACACAGGCAAAAATCTGTGCATAACTATTTAATTTTTTATGTGTTTCAAATAAAAGTTGCTCGACGATGCGTCGAGGCAGAAATAAGAATCCAGCAACGTTCCTAACTTACGTGACGTCATCATAGTCAATTTTATTTTTTCAAATAAAAAACCAATATTTTTATTGCTGCATATTAACCACTACTTAATAATAAACGAGTTTTGTATGGAATGAGTGCTGGATTGAAAAACTCAGTTTGCTCCTTATTCGTTGTTCTTGTTGTCCAGAAAATAAACATAAGGAATCGCACCCATCGGTTTACAAACCGTCGTTGACGTATTGTTTGTTGTTTCCATGTTTTTTCGGCGTTGCTCCCATTTAACCAAATCCATCTGCATACTAGTTTCGCGTACTAAATTAAATTTTATTAATAACTGCCCAACTACTTGAGATAATTAAACAAGATAGATAAAGATGCCGATGATTAAACAACTACCGACGAAGGGCCAATGCCGGAGACCGTCACGCTTTTTGGTTAAAACTTTTATTAAACTTATTTACTATTCCAATAAATCCATATAATTGGAATGATAATTAACAACCATCAAGTATTTTTATTTAACATAATTCAACATTGTAAAAAATAGTAATAACAAATTGACCCTGAACAATGTTGCAGTACTACTTCTTTGTTAACCCGTAAACAGGGAGTTCCATTTAACTTGACACAGGCAAAAATCTGTGCATAACTATTTAATTTTTTAAGTGTTTCAAATAAAAATTGCTCGACGATGCGTCGAGGCAGAAATAAGAATCCAGCAACGTTCCTAACTTACGTGACGTCATCATAGTCAATTTTATTTTTTCAAATAAAAAAACAATATTTTTATTGCTGCATATTAACCACTACTTAATAATAAACGAGTTTTGTATGGAATGAGTGCTGGATTAAAAAACTCAGTTTGCTCCTTATTCGTTGTTCTTGTTGTCCAGAAAATAAACATAAGGAATCGCACCCATCGGTTTACAAACCGTCGTTGACGTATTGTTTGTTGTTTCCATGTTTTTTCGGCGTTGCTCCCATTTAACCAAATCCATCTGCATACTAGTTTCGCGTACTAAATTAAATTTTATTAATAACTGCCCAACTACTTGAGATAATTAAACAAGATAGATAAAGATGCCGATGATTAAACAACTACCGACGAAGGGCCAATGCCGGAGATCGTCACGCTTTTTGGTTAAAACTTTTATTAAACTTATTTACTATTCCAATAAATCTATATAATTGGAATAATAATTAACAACCATCAAGCATTTTTATTTAACATAATTCAACATTGTAAAAAATAGTAATAACAAATTGACCCTGAACAATGTTGCAGTGACTTCTTTGATAACCCGTAAACAGAGAGTTCCATTTAACTTGACACAGGCAAAAATCTGTGCGTAACTATTTAATTTTTTAAGTGATTCAAATAAAAGTTGCTCGACGATGCGTCGAGGCAGAGATAAGAATCCAGCAACGTTCCTAACTTACGTGACGTCATCATGGTCAATTTTATTTTTTCAAATAAAAAAACAATATTTTTATTGCTGCATATTAACCACTACTTAATAATAAACAAGTTTTGTATGGAATGAGTGCTGGATTAAAAAAAACAGTTTGCTCCTTATTCGTTGTTCTTGTTGTTCAGAAAATAAACATAAGGAATCGCACCCATCGGTTTACAAACCGTCGTTGACGTATTGTTTGTTGTTTCCATGTTTTTTCGGCGTTGCTCCCATTTAACCAAATCCATCTGCATACTAGTTTCGCGTACTAAATTAAATTTTATTAATAACTGCCCAACTACTTGAGATAATTAAACAAGATAGATAAAGATGCCGATGATTAAACAACTACCGACGAAGGGCCAATGCCGGAGATCGTCACGCTTTTTGGTTGAAACTTTTATTAAACTTATTTACTATTCCAATAAATCCATATAATTGGAATAATAATTAGCAACAATCAAGCATTTTGATTTAACATAATTCAACATTGTAAAAAATAGTAATAACAAATTGACCCTGAACAATGTTGCAGTGACTTCTTTGATAACCCGTAAACAGAGAGTTCCATTTAACTTGACACAGGCAAAAATCTGTGCGTAACTATTTAATTTTTTAAGTGTTTCAAATAAAAGTTGCTCGACGATGCGTCGAGGCAGAAATAAGAATCCAGCAACGTTCCTAACTTACGTGACGTCATCATGGTCAATTTTATTTTTTCAAATAAAAAAACAATATTTTCATTGCTGCATATTAACCACTACTTAATAATAAACGAGTTTTGTATGGAATGAGTGCTGGATTGAAAAACTCAGTTTGCTCCTTATTCGTTGTTCTTGTTGTCCAGAAAATAATCATAAGGAATCGCACCCATTGGTTTACAAACCGTCGTTGACGTATTGTTTGTTGTTTCCATGTTTTTTCGGCGTTGCTCCCATTTAACCAAATCCATCTGCATACTAGTTTCGCGTACTAAATTAAATTTTATTAATAACTGCCCAACTACTTGAGATAATTAAACAAGATAGATAAAGATGCCGATGATTAAACAACTACCGACGAAGGGCCAATGCCGGAGATCGTCACGCTTTTTGGTTGAAACTTTTATTAAACTTATTTACTATTCCAATAAATCGATATAATTGGAATAATAATTAACAACCATCAAGCATTTTTATTTAAGATAATTCAACATTGTAAAAAATAGTAATAACAAATTGACCCTGAACAATGTTGCAGTAACTTCTCTTGATGACTTCGATGACTTCGATGACTTTGATGACAGGGAGTTCCATTTAACTTGACACAGGCAAAAATCTGTGCATATCTATTTAATTTTTTTAACTGTTTCAAATAAAAGTTACTCGACGTTGCGTCGAGGCAGAAATAAGAATCCTGCAACGTTCCTAACTTACGTGACGTCATCATGGTCAATTTTATTTTTTCAAATAAAAAAACAATATTTTTATTGCTGCATATTAACTACTACTTAATAATAAACGAGTTTTGTATGGAATGAGTGCTGGATTAAAAAACTCAGTTTGCTCCTTATTCGTTGTTCTTGTTGTCCAGAAAATAAACATAAGGAATCGCACGCATCGGTTTACAAACCGTCGTTGACGTATTGTTTGTTATTTTCATGTTTTTTCGGCGTTGCTCCCATTTATCCAAATTGTATTTCTTATTGTTCGTTATTTTTGTAATTCCGCCAATTAGAAGGAGAGTTTAGTGGTACATAATATTAATAAAATGATATTTGTCAAAAACGTTGTATGTCGTTCAATCCCCACTATTTTTCCCATTTTCAGGGGAATTTACTTATATCGTCATTTCCCTCTCTTCAATTCTTTTAAAACAAAGCGCCAAGCGACACATTCAGCATAAAAAAAAGTCTTTGAACTCAAGAAGGAATCCCAATATTGGCAAGAATAGCAAGAGGTAAGAAGTATTGACGTTGCCATTATTGAAGTAGATGTGGAGAGTGATTCAGAGCAGACTGACACATACAGCTTCATAGAGTGGATAGAAAAAATGATTATAAGGCACAATTAAAAATTCCATGACTGTGAGACAATTTTCTTCGAAGATATGGAAGCCTCTATGGCCTTGCGGTTGCTGGTCATTCGGTGCTTGCAGTTTTTAAATTATTTCTATTGCCTATTTCTGCTTAACTAATGGAGTTCTACAGAGGTGTTGTTTCTTGCCAGACCGTTTGTAAATGAAATTTAGGTTTTCCATGAATCAAATTTACTTTCTGGCTACCTCCATATGTACGTAAATATTGCAAAATTTTAGAGCTTGAAAATGAGTTTTTAAATTTCTTTTAACATTAAATTTTTTTTTTGCAAGGTAATTAAAAAAGGTGAATTACTACAGTTAAACACGAAATTTTATTAAAATATCAATATTCGCTGCACATCATCATACGAGCTCTTCAGCTAAATATTTCTATAGCCCGAACTCAACCCTTTGGCTCGGTGAAAGGGTTTTCAGTCAGTAGTTCTTCTCGTATGATTAATGATGTGAACTTTGTCAAAACGCTACTACGTCTATACACACAAACAACTTCAAAAGGCATGACACTCCATTTTATATTTAAATTAAGGATGCTTGAATTGCGATATGATGCTGGCTGACAGGTACGAACTGTAGAGTGATGCATTAATTCTTCAAAGTTGCCTGACTTACTTATTGACCAGTTTTAGGGCCACTTGTTATGTAAATCTTATCCAGTTTTTGACTGATGATAGTTCCTCACGCCTATTGAGAAGCAAACAAAACAATTGGTTACTAAGTATTTCAGCTGAAACAATCAGAGCAAATCAATCTAATCCGTTTTTCTTTTCTAATCACAACAAGAATTAATCATCTTTCCAGACATATATGGAGGCCTTGTTATATAAAAATTCCATTAATCATTTATTTAAGCCAGATCCCTAAAAGGGCTTCCAATTTGCCCCAATGATCGAAATGGGCTGCTCAATCTTATTAATTCAGTAACTGAAGTGTTTTCGACAGAATACAGTTGAAAATTTTTACTTGATATTTAATACGTTTGTACCTATTGGCATAAATTACTGACACATTGGGCTGATCTCGAGCGAAGCGACAATTAAATCAATATTGCATAAAGGATCCGTATTTGTGTTTATAATAGTAGTCAGTAAGTGCCTTTCTCCGAAGGGTATTATGCAAATGAGGAATGAAAGCCATCCGAGACCCTTTGTCCAAACAGCATTATGCTTTAAACTACAGATAGATCTACTGAGATGTTGCTCTAATGAGTTAATTTATGGCATGTTATTTCACAAACAGTTTGATCGCAGTGTCAATATTTATGTCCCTTCAAAAAGATACTCCCTTTAATGTGTCACCTTCTCTGGGTTTCGATAATCTTTAAAATACACACTCCCCTTATGTGCGAGTGGAATATTAAGTAACTCTTCAAAAACGAAAACAGGACTAACAGCTTCGAATAGAATAACAAACTTTCGGGAAACAATGACGAGACATTAGTAATATTTTGGGGGAACATCACTGTAGCTGAGTGGCAATACGAAATATTAATATTTTGCATTATTAAGGAAAGCTATAGAGGTCTAACAGTACAACGTAGAATTAGTTCATTCAGTTGTAAATCAACTTTTGCATTCGAATTAAAAATTCAAACTTTAATCAGAGGAGCATTGCTGAAAGACGTGGGAAATTTGGTACGTCTTTGTCAAATTAAATCCATTGAGTTTGAGAAAAAGGATCAATTAAGGCTGCGGTAAAGGATTTCATATTTTGGGCACACCAACAAGCAATCGTGCATTATTTAGATTTTTTTAAGTGAGAGGCAAGGAAATACCCCGAAAAGAAATGGAAGCGACAAAAGAAGGGTAAAATTTGGAGCGAGGCAAGAAAATTAACTTAAGTTAAATCCTTGCTAGTTTTTTTTCTGTATTTTGGTAAGTTTTTTAGTAACTTTTGATTTAGTAGCTCAAGCAGGAGCTTTTGATATTGGTTCCTGAAAAAACGACGGTTTGCAAGGTCATCCTTTGCAGGACAGTAAACCGCTTCTATTCTTTTACTACATCAGTGGCGGATGCTTTCTGTGAAGGGGGAGGGAGGGAGAAAAATTTTTTTTGAGGAGCCACACCCACTTTTTTTTTAATTTTGGCGAATATGTCCCTCATGCGTAAGTTTTCCCATATGAGGAGTGAAATTTTCAAAAATTTTCAGCGGAAATTCCACGTTGTCTAGGCAACGGTTAATTTCCGCTGTCACCTACTAACCATTTTGACTGAGAAAGTCAGCAACAACTTCATTGACCGCCTGTAACTTGAGAACGTCGCGACCGACCGGAGTGAGTCCAACTGTTTTTTCCTCTGCTTGATGTCCTCTTTTACCTCCCACCATCGGAAGTTTCGTAGGTGCAATATTTTCGGAGATAGACCTCTTCGGAAGTCGACTTTTAAGAACTTTTAGAATCGCGTTTTTTTACCTTTTTTAAAAAACCTCTTTAGAGGTTAAATTCATTCCAATTGAGTTTTTTACGCTCTTAGGGGACTGCAAGCGTGCCATTCCCATCAAAAACAGCAAAAAAATGTTTTCGAATTTTTTTCGAAAATGTCCAAAGGGTGGGGGGGGGGTTACTGCAACTTTTTTCTTAATTCTCAATTTTGACCACCTGTAACTTGAGAACGCCGCGACCGATCTGAGTGAATCCCACTGTTTTTTCCTCTTTTTGACGGCCTCTTTCAGTTCCCACAAACGGAAGTTTCGTAGATGCAATAGTTTCGGAGATAGACGCTTTCGAAAGTCGATTTTTAGGCACTTTTAGAATCGCGTTTTTTGACCATATTTAAAAAAACTTTTTAGAGGTTAAATTCATTCGAATTGAGTTTGTTGCGTTTTTAGGGGAATGCAAGCGTGCCATTGTGATCAAAAACAGCAAAAAAATGTTTCCGAAATTTTTTCGAAAATATCCGAATGGGTGGGTTATTACCACTTTTTCTCAATTCACAACTTTTCACGCCTGTAACTTGAGAACGCCTCGACCTATCATAGTGAATCCAACTGTTTTTCCTCTCCTTGAAGCACTCTTTAACTTCCCACCATCGGAAGATTCGTAGGTGCAATATTTTTGGAGATAGACCCCTTCGGAAGTCGACTTTTAATCACTTTTAGAATCAAGTTTTTTTACCATTTAAATAAAAAACCTCTTTAGAGGTTAAATTGTGGTTACGTTCTTAGGGGATTGCAAGCGTGCTAGTCCGATCAAAAACAGCAAAAAAATGTACAAATGTCCAAAGGGGGGAGGGGGGATATTACGACTCTTTTCTCAATTCTCAACTTTAACCGTCTGTAACTTAAGAACGCCCTACCTATCGGAGTGCATCCAACTATTTTTTCCTCTTCTTGATGTACTCGTTCACCTCCCACCAAAAACCGCAAAGATTTTTCCGACATTTTTTTGAAAATGTCCAAAGGGGGGTGATTGCGGCTATTTTCTCAATTCTCAGCTTTGACCGCTTGTAACTTAAAAACGCCTTGACCAATCGAAGTGAGTCCAACTGTTTTTTCTTCTTCTTGATGCCTTCTTTCACCTTCCACCATCGGAATTTTCGTAGGTGCAATATTTTCGAAGGTACCCCTTCGGAGATCGATTTCAAAAGGCGTTAAAATGACTCTTTGCAGTTGTGCATTTGCGTTTATCAGTCAGCCACATAAAATCCCAAAGAAATCTAAAAGGAGTTGAAAAAAAGGCGTTGCGATCGCCCCCCCCCCCCCCCTGGGTACGCTACTGTACTACATGATGTTTGTTTAATATTTCAGAATAAATAAAAGTCCTAAAAAGAGCTTAATAAAATCGATGCAAAGAAGACAAACCAATTAAAAATAAAAAAAAATATGTAAACATTAATGTATGATAAACTAAAAGCTCTTATCATTAATCGATTAATTTTAATATTATTTCTTAACTATTTTTTATGTAGTATCATTGTTACACCTATTATATGCTGCTTTTTGAGCATTGGTTTTGCAAGATTTCAGCCTTGATTCAGAACAAATAATTACTCAAAACGTCTCCATTCTTTAAAGAAAGAAGCTGTGCTAATTAGATCATAATTTTACTAATTATGATCTAATTAGATAAATCAATCAGATAATGCTTCTCTATTAATAACATCTACACAAAAAACAGACAAACATAGCTCACAGCTCACACTGCATAGCTAGGCAAATTGTATAGCAACAATAAAATAAATATAAAAAAACAAATTCTAATAAAGCGAAGAGAGAATAAGAGGAAAATTTTATACTTGCATTAGAAAAGAAGATGACGACCTGAGGTATCCTCTGTCAGCACCCGGGATTTACAGGGCTCCATGCAGCTATGGCTCTGTATATATTGGCAAAACTAAAAGCTGTATCATCAGAAGGACTACGAAACCAAAAAGCAGTTCCAGAGAGGGTCAAACGCAAAAGTAGTAGTCGAGAGTACGGTCGTTCTGAAGGACCACGAAGTGGATACTTTACATCAATCGCAACCTTAGTATCCTGAGGCTAATCAGGGAAAATCTTGAATCACAAACACTGGAAAAGGGAATTTCGTCATGTCCCCCACTCCAGCGGGGCAGTGATTGTATAAATACGAAAGAGCGTTCAGTGGTCACATCAGTCAACGTCGAGGCAAAAAATAAATCACTTTGCCCATTGTCTCATCGCTTTTGATAATGTCCGTCGCAGTTGTGAATAAAACGTCAGAAATAAATTCCATTGGTCCGAAAAAAAACTCAGGATGTATTCTAACCGGTCGGGAAAGCTATCCCCAAAATTTACAAATAAACACAATCTGAGAATGTTAAATCGAGAGATTGGCAAGAAAAAAAAAGTAAGGAATGGTAAAGACAAAGCGTATCAAACAAAACGTACGTAAAATTACACTAGCGAAAATCTGCAAGAAAGTCAAAAAGCAAAGAAATAAAAGTGAGAAAGCTTAGTCAAAAATTAATAAAGTGGAGAGGAGTAGTGAAAGAATAAGACATTGAAACAAAAAAGCGATATGTAGAAAAATAATTATTTAAGTGAAAAGCGAGAAAAAAAATATAACGAAATTAGAATAGTGAAACAAATTGATAATAAGGCAAAATACAAAGCAAATAGCTTTAAGGGGATAAAAAAGAAAGTCTCGACAACGCTACAAAAAAATGTGACGCACACGTAACAAAGAAAAAATATAAACATTTTAAGAAAGTATAGCAAAAGTGAGTGAAAAATTATGTAAAAAATCTTAAACAATTAATAGAAAAGCAGTAACGTAAAGTAAATATAAAACCAAAAAAAAAATAGTTGGTAGTGAGTAAAAAACGAAAAAAAATGATCGAAATGAAGATAAAGAAAACAGGAACTACCAACTAAAAGTTGGAAGCTTTGGTATGGATAATTTAAAAAAATATTGTATTGATGTTAATAAGGGTTTATTTGATAACTCTCTTTATTGTTGCAGAATCATTTTTAAAATAAAAAAAGGCACAGTGCGGAGGCAGTACTAAAACAGCGGTTGTTACCCAGACATGTAATTTCTTACGCGACAAATCTTTCAAGAAAGAAGGTTAAAAAATCAGGTATTGGGTCTCTATTTAAAACCAGATTTTATAAAAATAGGCAGAAACAAAGCACAAAAATAGACAGGCATAAGGTAAAATAAGTGTGGAACAAGGCGAAATGTATTAAAAGCGTCCCAATTTGATAGAGTACAGGCAATGAAGAAAGCAAAGGACAAGAAAGGGATTAATTACCTCTTTACCTCTTTGCACTGCTTTGCTCCTGATACCTCAAATCATATTTTTTAACCGGAGAGATGTTGTACAGAGCAGGAGCAGGCGACATCCACCAGCGTATTTTAGATCCAATATTGCATGGCAGATAGCTCTCAGTTCGAGAAGCAGCCCATATTGCTCTGTACCTCGCTGGTTATCGGAACCAAAACGAAGTGAAAAGAGTGTAGGTGGTCACCAACTACACTCTGAAAAGAGTGGTGGATGTCGCCTGCTCTTGCTCTGTACAACATCTCACCGGTACTCCGTACCTTTTCGGCTTTAAGTCTCTAACTCCCGGTCCCCAATTTGTCGACAAGCCAAAGCTGTACTAATGAGGGGTACCCCCGAAACTATTATGTAGATGGGTTGATCGACAAATTGGTGACCACCTACACTCCTTTCACTTCGTTCTGGTTCCGATAACTAGCGAGGTACAGAGCAATAAGGGCTGCTTCTCGAACTGAGAGCCATCTTCCATGCAGTATTGGATCTAAAATATGCTGGTGGATGTCGCCTGCTCCTGCTCTGTACAACATCTCACCGGTACTCCGTACCTTTCCGGCTTTAAGTCTCTAACTCCCGGTCCCCAATTTGTCGACAAGCCAAAGCTGTACTGATGAGGGGTAGACCCCGAAACTAGTATGCAGATGAATTGATCGACAAATTCGTGACCACCTACAATCTTATATTTTTTAAATTGCAGAATATTTTGGTGCTTTCCCCAGTACAAAAATTACCGCCTCGTACTTCTGTGATCCTGTTAACTGGGTCAAAAAATTATGGATTTCAAACGAAAAATTATATTTTTAAAATTGCAGAATACTCTGACGTTTTTGCCATTTTCACAGACAAAATTACCTCCTTGCACTTCTGGGATCCTTTGATACCTGAAGCCCTGATTTTGGTAGAAATATTACGGATTTCAAATGAAAAATAATATTTTAAAAATTGCAGATTATTTTGACGCCTCTACCATTTTCACAGAACAATTACCTCCTCGCACTTCTGTGATCCTTTTATCTGAAATCTGGATTTTGGTAGAAAAATTACGGATTTCAGATGAAAAATTATATGTTTAAAAATTGCAGACTATTTTTCGCTTTCACCTCCGACATTTTTACAGAAAAAACGCCATTCTCACAGAAAAATTACCTCTTGGCACTTCCATGCTCCTGATACCCGAAATTACATTTTTTAAATTGCGGAATATTTTGATGCTTCCGCTAGTACAAAAATTACCGCCGCGTACTTCTGTGATCTTGTTAACTGGGTCGAAAAATTATTGATTTCAAACGAAAAATTATATTTTTAAATTGCAGAATATTCTGACGTTTTTGCCATTTTCACAGACAAAATTACCTCCTCGCACTTCTGTGATCCTTTTACCTGAAATCTGGACTTTGGTAGAAAAATGACGGATTTCAAATGAAAAATTATATGTTTAAAAATTGCAGACTATTTTTCGCTTTTGCCTCCGCCAATTTTACAGAAAATCCGCCATTCTCACAGAAAAATTACCTCTTCACATGCTCCTGACACCTGAAATTATATTTTTTTAATTGCGGAATATTTTGATGCTTCCGCCAGTACAAAAATTACCGCCCCGTACTTCTGTGGTCCTGTTACCTGAAATCCTGATTTTGGTCGAAAAATTACGCATTTCAAACGAAAAATGGTATTTTTAAAATTGCAGAATATTCTGGCGCCTCTGCCATTTTCAGACAAAAAATTACCTCCACGCACTTCTGTGATCCTGATATCTGAAATCCTGATTTTAGTCGAAAAATTACGGATTTCAAAAAAAAATTATATTTTTTAAATTACATTCTATTTTAGCACCTCGTCCTTTTCATAAAAAAAATCTTTTCTTTTATAAGCATTTTTGGTGTGGCCGCTCTAGAGCGCTCTGAAAATATTGCTACCTTTACATTTTTGTTGAGAAATCCTAAGATGGAAATACTCTCAGAGCTACCATCCGAAATCGCTATCTAAGATCTAGGGTGCTCGAAAAGTATTTCTCATCTTGGTTCTCTCAAAAAGAATGAAGAGCAGTAATTTGAAAGGATTAACCATTCGAAAACTGAAAATTACAGGCTATTCCTTGAGACCATGCGCAGTTTCGAAATAAGTGCAAAATTAATGTATTATTTAGTTGCAAAATGCGCAAATTTAATGTATTATTATTATTATTTATTATGTGGCAAAATATGCAAAATTTATGTCTTATTATCAACCTGCAAAATTGGTGCATTATCGTACTATTTCAGTGACATTAAATAAAAAATGTTTTTACAATTTATCAAAACGTCGGAAACTTGCGACTACAAGCAAGACTATTCTTCAAAACCTAACCAACCTTGTATGTTACCATACACTAGTATTGTATGTTATGGATGGAAGACAAAGAAGTAATCTCTTTGTCTTCAATCTACCTCAATCTACAATACCTCATCTTCTATTCTTTTATTAAAAAAGAGACGTTGTGTCAGCTTGGCCAGAAAGTGGCTTAAGTTGAAGCGCCGGTCAATCTTAAGCTTCGAGCAGAGAGTTGTTGAGAATATGTATAAAAAATAATTCAGCAAACATTGAAAGTACATTAAAAATGTATCATTATTTCTTTTTTTTGTAGATCTAAATCATACTCTCTCTCTCTCTCTCTCTCTCTCTCTCTCTCTCTCGCTTTCTTCAAAAAAATACAGGTGAAGAAATACATCTTAAAATTACCTGCACTTAAGAGACCTAAGGCGAAAGAGAATAATTTTGTTGGTAAAACGTAGAGGGGCGATGGGATGCAGGTCGCATTTTTTTAGTCCCTTTTTAAATAACCCATCAACAATTTAAGAAAATAATAGGTCCTTGACATTCAAGGTAAAGTGGGTTGAAAGGATTTTCAAAGGGGTAACATGACCTCATTTTTCGTTTAACTCACAGGTACCTCATAGTTTTTGTTATGTTCTGCGTCCGTAACGACATCGGACGTCAATTACATGGCATCTCATTGTAAACAAAAAAAAACATGATTCACATCTTATTGCTTGCAAATTCTTGAAATATGAGAAGGACCATATCACATACCTATGAGTTATCCAAGAACCTATTCAAAATGTAGATAACAATAAAAAGACCCATTACTTTATCGAAGACAGTAAGTGTGCTGTATGAAAAAAAATCAGCCAGTAAAAATTACTCATTGTCCCGCTCTTATCTCCAATAGTTGCTTGGTCTCTAAACAAACTTATGGATCGACATCGACGTGAATAATAATGCTTACTTGCCAATTACAGGCCCAGGTATCATTCAGCTAGCAGCAGTCGCGGTCGTGTGGTTCTTACTTAAAGAAGTGTCGGTTCTTCAACTTAAAAAAATGTCTGACAACATATCAAAATGTGACCTAGTTGGGGAAGTTTTCAACCTTTCTGGAGAAGCAAAGTTCATCGAGGGGAACAGAAACAGGCATGATACTGTGGTCGATGTACACCAGACAGACGATGAGTCAGATGATGTCCCACAAAATATTGGCGACGTCAAAGATGATGTCTCAGCAGGATCTTCTTCGCGCAGTGTGGAAAGGGCTAAGTCGGAATCAGGGGACACATCTTTTGAGTTCAAAGAGATATTTAAGGATTTTGCCACCAGTTCTCTGGGCCGTTATTCGAAGCGTCATTCATCGCCAATTAGCAGCATGTTCGTGAGTACCGCCTTAAGTACTGGAAGCACCCATTCACTGTTCATCGAAAAGCAAGAGCAGCCGGGAACTTCAAGAAGAGGCTTGGCAGAATTAAAGGAGTCGGTGAAGTTGCTTTTTGAATCGAGCGCATCTGAGAAGAGTGTGCTCTCCAGGGAAGAACCAAAAAACGAAGGGGAGGTGGCTGAAAATGACGATGCAGGAGTGAAGGACGAGCCTTTCGACGAAATGTCTATTGCCAGCAGTGAGTTAGTCAGGGCGTCTGAAAACAAGTGGGAATTCATTAAGTATTTTTATGTGGTTTTTATTGCTTTGGTGATATTTTTTGGTATTGGCGCTATGTTTTATTTCTTCACTAAGAGCAAAAGGGTATACCCATCACCACCGCGTTAAGCAAAGAGCAATATGAAATAATTACTGCGCAAGTTATTCAGTACTTATTAATTTTTTATGTCACATTTTTTATTAATTATTGTTACATTAAATGTCTATGTCACATTTGTTTATTCTGGATAATCATATATATGCGCAAGTTATTCAATACTAACTACTGTTATATTACTTTTTAATTTGAAATTATATTGTATGTAACGTTTTACTGGGGTTTACTTTGGGTTAAAAATAAAAGCTTTTAAATAACGTTGTTTGGTGTATTTATTGGTTCTTAATTAAGTTTAATTGGTTTAGTTGAGTTTCCTTCTAACGTCCTTTTCGACATAAGGATGCAATACCTTTTGGTAAGTAATATACGCATTTAAAGACTATTTTCCTACTCTTTTGTTGATTTTTTTGAATGAGAAAAATTAGTTTTTCAAGTGCTCGTGCTTAGCAGCAAAATCATTCGAATAAATTTAATCCGATACTAGATGGCACATTTACATTCATAAAACATTCTGTTATGTATGTAAACAAACTTATCGACAAGACTTCGCAACGAATATCGAATTACATTTTTAAAAGTTATTTGTGCGAAAATAATCCAGCGATCTAAAGTATTATATTTGTCACTATCAGGGACTTCTGCTCCTTTGTTTAGCTTATGCGGAAACCGGGAACACCGCCAGAATTTATGTCTTGCCCCGAACATGGGGGATTTCCAAGATTTCCGGGCGGGTTCTTTAGTTTCCCATTTACAGTCGAACTCGGAAAGGAAGCAGGTTATTGAATCATGTGATGATATAACAATGCAGGCGTGAAGGAAAAACGACAGAAAGGGAAAGTTACAACCACTGGTCATTGAACCGTGAAAGGGTGTTAAAGGTAAGTCCCTTTTTGTTCAAGTTTTGCAGATATACAAATTTAGTTTCCAGAAAAGGGCGATTCTTTGCTATATATTTCTTTATTTTACGAAGTTCTTCTATTTATAGTAGGCTTTACCTCCTCTGAGGAAAAAGCCATTTTGTAGATAAAAATTCTCAGATTTAATTGATTTCAATTGGCTTTACCGTCATTTGGAAGCATTTCGCCACACGACTTCATAAGAGTTTTAGCAGAGAGAGAATATTTTAATTTTCATTTCATCCAAAGGAATCAACTATACTAATATTTGAAGATGATTAATTAGTATCAACTATACAGAGTGTTATTTATTTAATATGATTTAATAAGTCCCTAAGTGCGATAAAATCCGGGAAGCTCTATTGTTGAAAATTAAAAAGGCTCTTTCATATATATGTACTTAATCCCCTAAATAGGATTAGTTTTCTTCAATAAAAGCTATAGTACGCAAAATGAAACTCTTATACAGGTTGTCCCGTAAGCACATGATCAAAAGGGTACTACAACATTCTCTGGTTAAAAAAAACACGATTTTTACAAACTTTTATTAAAAAAAAGTTTCTGGTTCCGTTGCTATTGTTGGTCAAAGTTCGTGGAAAAAAATGTGTCTTTTGTAATATATAGACAACTTAGAGGATTCTTTCCTCTAAGTTTACTATATATTTTATAGAGAACTTAGAGGAAATTTAATTGGCAAAGACTTGTAGCGTTCATATTTTTTTGGTGCAAAAAAAAAATTTCTGTGCCATTGCCATAACAACATTGTCGTAGTAGTTTTAATAATTTACAACTTTTTAATTTAATTTCATATTAAATTTAATGTCAATAAAAACCTGTGGTTGATAGAATTTGACTTAATCTGATATAAAATTATTAAATTGCAAATTGCGAAAACTACTATAATGTAATTTGTGTTATAATTAAACAGCAATAATACAGAAAAAAATTTTTTTTGTAAAAACTATGAATGCTACAAGATTTTTCCAAGAGCAATGAAATTAGAAAATATCAAGCTGTCAGATGAAAAAAAAGCGAGATTTTGACATCTAAATAAAAAGTTCTGGAAATTGTTTTAACAAAACACTGGCTCAAAGAGGATCGACGCCCTCGACGTCTCTGTTAAAACATGAATTTTACATGGAAACAAGTTCACAACAAACTTAAGCGAAATCCATGGTAAGGTTCTCAAGATAATTACACACAATTTTTTCCAAGAACCGTCAATGGCAACTAAACCAGAAACTTTTTCTTAATGAAAGTTTGATCAAATCGTTTCATCAAACTTAACAGGGTTTCAGTACTAGGTCCATTAGGAAACTAAATAATATCAGCTGCAAATAGCATGCCTTTAACAAGGACTAGACAACTTTGACAAGGATGGGACAAAAACTAGAATCACTTCTTACGTTCTTTTCAAACGTCAGCGGAGTTCTGTTTCTCCCTGATAAGCTGATGTTCTTTCCCTTCCGGCCACTCTTATGAAGAATCGCAGGAAACAATCACATTTTAAATCACAGCCAGTATTAAAAAAATGGTTAGCAAAACAAAAGTCATATTCTTCGTGCAGAAAATTTAACATTTCTTTTAGGGTGGCCCAGTTTCGGCCTTCAAGCCACCTTCAGCGACAAATTCACAAAAGCATCTTGCAACAGAAACCATTTTGATGAGGAAATAAGTCATTTGATATTCAAACCACTAATTTTGAAATTTCGAACAAAAATCTGATTATTTCAAATTTAATCGCCTTGAACCCAAAATTTAAACTGTTAGTTGTGTAATTACTAACAGTTTAAATTTTGTGTTAAACTACTAACATATTAAAAGTTTATGAAAAAGAAAATTTACTCGAATGAGCTCGACCATGTGTTTTAAGTCGTTTCTTACTTCCCTTTTTTAGAAGACCTGACATGACGAATTTGGCGCTGCCGATGGCCTCAAAGAACAAAACGTATCGGCTGTAATAATAAGGTAAATGTATCAAAATTGGGGAAAATTTTATATGCCAGTTTTTATGATAAAAAAAAAGTACATTTTGAGCGCCCTTTCAAGAGCTAGCGCATTATAGAGACGTTTCCGAACAAATATTTATCCCCTTCGATTTGGCATAAGGATTTCCGGACACCCTGTATAATACTTGGTGATGGTTTCAATTCACTCTAGATAACATCCTCACTTCAATATGAGGATAACCTCTAGAATTAATTATCCAAGTTCCATTTTTTTTTTGGAGAGTGGAGTTTTTGATGTAAATGGAATTGAGGTAGAAGAAGGAAGCTATTTGTTTACTTTGTCGAAGTATAGCTCTTTTTTTACATTTATTCCGTGTGTCATACTGGTTAGAACATAGATGTTTTGTATTTTTGTAAAAAGATGACTCGTTTTAGATCCTATGCAACTTTTAAAGTATAACTGTCACACAAGTAAAAAGGTTCAGATTGAGGTTGTGCTTTGTGATAGAGCAACCTTTTTTCTGCCTTTTGTACTGCTTGAACCCACATTTTCGTCCTGTTGTTTGTTATTTGCCCCGGATTTTTTTAGTTTAATATGTAGTATATTTTATTCAATTTCATATTGATAAAGTATAACCGGCCCCCATTTTGGATTGGTCTGACCAAATGACCTGAAATTGGGCAAATGAATAAACTTTTATGGGACCCTCAAAACGAATGATTACTCGACCCCACTTTCCATTTAAGTTTTCAAGGTCATTGCTTACCCCCCACTTCTTAAGGAATCGGTAACAGGGTGGATCCTTTTCGATAAGCCACCCTGTATATTATGAAGAACGCAGGACCTATTACAGTTCCTTGAGGTACACTATAGCTAAACTGAAGAAATTCTGCTGCCAGGTTTTTCTAGTTTCATTATTAGTTTGTTTAGGCACACAGTATCGAAAGCCTTCTTAAAGTCTAGATTTCATATTGTCATTTAGCGCCCTGCCAATTTCGTGTGTGAGATTTGTATCTTTTGCTTCCTCAAATTCACATTGCTTTGATGATATTATTTTATGTTTTTTGACATATTATGCAAGAAGTTTTTTTTTATAAGAATTTCAAACAATTTAGAAATATTGTTTATGACTGAAATGGGTCTGTAGTTGAAGTATTTGTCACCAATTTTGTATACTGGAATGCCTACTTATCTCTTAAGAGGAAGAGGAATTTTTTCAACATTAGGTTAAAATATATTCTAAAACTAAAAAACATATTTTCTTTATATGCTTGAAGGCTTGTGGTTTAATTCTATTAAGTCCAAGTGCTGCTCTGTTTTTGAGCTTTTCTAGTGTTCTCAGGATTTCATGGTGTTTCAGGGTCTCAGAATAAATCACTGAGAGTTTGAGGTTCTTTTGTCTTATAGTATATATTTTTTTCTTATTTTGTTAGCCAGGTTACCACCTATTTCACTGAAGTGCTTGCTAAAGATTATTAATTTCTGATATATAAAATAAATTGATTGATTGATGACTCCAAATGAATGATCTCACGAAGGGAGCCCGTGCACCGTGACTTACAAGATCTATTTTGCTTCAATATTTATTAAAGTTCACTCAGAAGACTCAGTCCTTTTAAAAAGTCCATTATCTTCTTGAGTGAGATTTTGTGGAAGTCCAGTGGTCGCATGTGTATTCTTCCGAAGTTCTGAAATCTAAGTCTTTCAGCTGCAGGACATTCACTCAGGATGTGTTCTACAGTCTCATCATCCTCCATGCACAGTCTGGCCGGGCCTATCTTACACATTATGTTTTAATCGACAATGTACCATAGTCTTATATTGTGTTCATAGCATGTGAACATATGTAGTCCTGAGGAAGACTAAATATATGATAAAAACGTCGGCAGATTTGGAATGACAGAGATGTTTTATTTTCCTGTCCTAAGCCCGCTATACCTCACCACTTATTAATTTCTGATATTGTTTATTTGAATGTGACTTTTTTTCCCTTCAGTAGCCTCTCCTCTTTTACGACTTTCCTTGTTTTATATTACATTTGCACTGACCCAGTTTGTTCTTCTAATATATTTTTTTATTTGAGATTTATCAGTAATGTCATCTTGTTCCTATGTATTGTTTTTTCATGTTTTTATACCTGTTTTTAATCGGTAATATGTTTTAATTTCTTAAGCTTTATATTTAAAATAAATTAAAAAATATTACCTTATTAAAAATACATTTTTCAGCCTTAATCTTTGCCCATAGTATGTGAACATTTGTAGCCCTGAGGAAGACTAAATATATGGTAGAAACGTCGGCAGATTTGAAATAACAGAGGCGTTTGATTTTTGTGTCCTAAACCCATTATACCACACCATCTATTAATTTCTGATATTTTGAGTGTAACTTTTTTGATCCTATTTTACTACTTTCCATGATTTCTTTATATATTGCATGATTATCTTGTTCCTGTATAGGTTTCCTTTAATTCTTCATTATTTCTGTTTCTATTATACAAGCGGCTTAGTTTATTTCTTAGTCTGGCTGATTTTATAATACCTGATGTTATCCAAGGTTTTAGTTTTCGATATCTTCGAGTTAGTCGTAATATAAATGTCGTTTTCAGCCTCCAAAAGGTGTCTGTGGATTTTTTGATGGAGAGGGGGGGGGGCAGTATTTTCTCTGAACACATCAACCCACATTTTCTGGTTTAGGAAATTATTCAGTTTAATGTAATTAAGATTTTGGAATTATTGCGCAGATTATTGAGAAGCGTTTCTTGATGGTGAGGATGGTTTGATAAGCTAGTTCAGGTTAGTTCAAGTTAGTTCGACATGTTCTCGCACAACATGAAAAAAAAACGGGAGGTTTGTATAGAATTGTGACATAATCTTAGACAAATCATAGAGGAATCAACGTCGGTTGAAATTAGTTTTTATGTTGAAATACAGTAGTTAGAATAGACCTTCATGAGGTGGGGGAAAATGAAACGTTTATTAGGAACATTGTTAATATCTAATTATAATATTCTTCCAGGAAGATTTCAATGGAGTTCTGTTGGAAAAGACCAAGAGAACAGTACGATGTAACCGATTTATTTAAATAATGCCCTTTACGATTTTTTCTTCAAGATTTTTTCTTTTCGATTCTTTCTCAAAGACCCAGTTTAATCTTAGAGGTAAATGTGAAAGGTGAGACCCATAATTTACTCCATAAGATCACTTGTAATTTGGAAATTATTGTTATCAATAAAAAACCTTCACAATGTCGATTTTTTCAAAAAAAAAACGGTATTGTCTATAAGCTATTGTGAACATTAGTGAACGAAATTTTTAGCTTTTTCGCAGGAAACTCTAGTTTAAAATATGCAAAAAGGCAATATTTACTATTTGGAAATTGAAAACTTATCTGCTTTCAATATTTCCAAAAATATTGCAGCGTTTAAGAAGGAAACAAACAGAAACAACTACTCCGAGGGCTAATACCCCTACCGGCATTGAATCACTCTGTTTGTTTCAAAGCTTATTTTATAAAGCAAAAAAATATTAAAATAAATTAATAAAGTAATAAAAAATCTATGCTAAAAAGCCAAAAAATATTAAGCTTTTTGCAAAGAATATAGAACCAGAGTTTAATTAAGATATGCGAAAAATGCACATGTATAATTACAATTTGGAAATTTGAAAACTTGTCTGCTTTCGGCATTTCCAAAACTTTGTAGTTATACATAAAGAAGACATTGAATTATACTATTTGTTTCAAAGCTTAAATATTATAGAGAACATACATAAAAGCAAAGATGAAATACAAGAAAGTGCTCTAGAATAAAACAAAAAAAAAATAACATAAAAATTAAAGTTTCTTTTTGAAATGTGAGTCAAAGTTACTAAATGTATATGTTAACCAAAAGTACTTACTACTCTCTTTTGGACGGAGTAATTGCACTTACGGAGAAGTTCCGTAAGTGCAAAATTTTCGGAGATATACCCCTTCGGAAGTCGATTTTTTGGGCACTTTTAGAATCGCGTTTTTTGACCATGCAACCAAGCAAAAAAATGGTTCAGATTTTTTTTCTAAAATGTTCAAAGGGGGGGGGGGGGCATTACGATTTTTTTCTTAATTCTCAACTTTGACCGCCTGTAACTTGAGTACGCCTTGACCGATCGGAGTGAGTCCAACTGCTTTTACCTCTTCTTGATGTCCTCTTTCACCTCCCAACATCGAAAGTTCCGTAGGTGCAACATTTTCGGAGATAGATCCCATCGGAGCGCGAAAAAACGCGATTCTAAGCGTTTTTTTGACCATTTAAACAAAAACCTCTTTACAGGTTAAATTCATTCGAATTGAGTTTGTTACGTTCTTAGGAGATTGCAAGCGTGCCATTCCGTCCAAAAATAGCAAAAAAAATGTTTTCGAATTTTTTTCGAAAACGTTCAAAGGGGGGGGGGGGGCGGGCGTTATTTCTCAATTCTCAACTTTGACCGCCTGTAACTTGAGGAGGTCTCGACCGATTGAGGTGAATCAAACTGTTCTTTTCTCTTCTTTATGTCCTCTTTCATCTCCCACCATCGGAAGTTCCGTAGGTGCATTATTTTATAGTCCCCTTCGGAGGTCGATTTCAAAAGTCGTCAAAATGAATCTTTTCAGTTAAGCGTTTGCCTTTATCAGTCAGTCAAACAAAAATCCCAAAGAAATCTTAAAGGAGTCGGAAAAAGCCCGCCCCCTGGATCCGCCACTGTTTGTAACAAAAATTGCATTTATTGATGACTGATTTAATTGACATTATTAAACGCATATTTTAATGATTCCAGATTGAGAGTGTGGAACTAGAAGAGAATTTTTTTAATTCAGAGAAAATTTTCTTAAGCGTTTTTAAAGAAACAAAAACAATTTTTGTAAAAATGTCTAAAAAGAGAAAATTTTAATATGTTTTTAAAACGTTTGTGTTGCTCAAAGATGACAATTTTTATCTCTAACAAAAATAAAAATCATTTTCAATTTTTATACTAAAAACTTAATTTTTTTAACTAAAAATTTTTGGTGCAAAATCAAGAAAAATCTCTTAAACATCAGATTCTCTTAAAATCATTTCAAGCGACGTTAAAGGAAAATGCATTTTATTAATCTACAAAAATTTCAGTTTGTGGTCTAGAACCTCAATAAATAATAAACCCTCATTTTAAATCCAAATAGATGTTTTCTGTTTTCTAAATAACGTCAATTTATAAAAATTCTAAAATCGATAAAGGAAATTATTTTTTGCAGCAAAATCATTTAGAAATGACGAAAAACGGTTTTCAAGCCTTCTGTAAAGTTTTTAAGACAATGATTAAAAGAAGGAAGATTTCATTTGGAAATTTACTATATACAGTACAGGTTACTTACTTAAATACCTACTCAAGAAGTTCAGTTTATCACAGCTATTTATGTCAAATGAAGTGTTTAAAACGTCTTAAATTTTTATAACCGTGTCTATGAAGTTTCTTTCAGTTTCCTGTATCACATGCTTGTGGGTATTGTGTAATTTTTGTGTCTCAAAATCCATAATAATTAATTTTGTCACGATAAGTATTAACAAAACTCGGATTTTAAATCCAAATAATTTTTTCTGTTTTCTAAACAACGTTTGTTCTTGATGTCAAGTTATAAAAATACTAAAATTCATAAAGGAAATTATTTTATGAAAAAACTGATTTTTAAGCCGTCTGTAAAATTTTTAAAACAAAATAATTTAATTTGGAAATTTACTGCATACAGAAAGTTTCCAAAACCAGGTACTTAAATACCTACTCAAAAAGTTCAGTTTACCAGAGCGATTTATTGAGGTGTTCAAAACGTCTTAAATTTTTATAACCGTGACTATGAAGTTTCTTTCAGTTTCCTGTATCACATGCTTGTGGGCATTGTGTAATTTAGTCTAAATAAGTCTCAAAATCCATAATAATTAATTTTGTCAAGATAAGTATTAACAAAACTCGGATTTTAAATCCAAATAATTTTTTCTGTTTTCTAAACAACGTTTATTCTTGATGTCAAGTTAAAAAAAGAATTCATAAAGGAAATTATTTTATGAAAAAACTGATTTTTAAGCCGTCTTTAAAATTTTTAAGCAAAATAATTTAATTTGGAAATTTACTACATACAGAAAATTTCCAAAACCAGGTACTTAAATACCTACTCAAGAAGTTCAGTTTACCAGAGCGATTTATTGAGGTGTTTAAAAAGTCTTAAACTTTTATAACCGTGTCAAATAAGTTTCTTTCAGTTTCCTGTATCACATGCTTGTGGGCATTGTGTAATTTAGTCTAAATATGTCTCAAAATCCATAATAATTCATTTTGTCACGATAAGTATTAACAAAACTCGGAATTTAAATCCAAATAATTTTTTCTGTTTTCTAAATAACGTTTGTTCTTGATGTCAAGTTATAAAAATACTAAAATTCATAAAGGAAATTATTTTATGAAAAAACTCATTTTTAAGCCGTCTGTAAAGTTTTTAAAACAAAATAATTTAATTTGGAAATTTACTACATACAGAAAATTTCCAAAACCAGGTACTTAAATACCCACTCAAGAAGTTCAGTTTACCAGAGCTATTTATTGAGGTGTTTAAAATTTCTTAAATTTTTATAACCGTGACTATAAAGTTTCTTTCAGTTTCCTGTATCACTTGCTTGTGGGCGTTGTGTAATTTAGTCTAAATAAGTCTCAAAATCCATAATAATTAATTTTGCACGATAAGTATTAACAAGACTCGGATTTTAAATCCAAATAATTTTTGCTGTTGTCTAAACAACGTTTATTTTTGATGTCAAGTTAAAAAAAAAAAATTCGTGAAGGAAATTATTTTATGAAAAAACTGATTTTTAAGCCGTCTTTAAAATTTTTAAAACAAAATAATTTAATTTGGAAATTTACTACATACAGAAAATTTCCAAAACCAGGTACTTAAATACCTACTCAAGAAGTTCAGTTTACCAGAGCGATTTATTGAGGTGTTTAAAACGTCTTAAACTTTTATAACCGTGACTATGAAGTTTCTTTCAGTTTCCTGTATCACATGCTTGTCGGCATTGTGTAATTTAGTCTAAATAAGTCTCAAAATCCATAATAATTCATTTTGTCACGATAAGTATTAACAAAACTCGGAATTTAAATCCAAATAATTTTTTCTGTTTTCTAAATAACGTTTGTTCTTGATGTCAAGTTATAAAAATACAAAAATTCATAAAGGAAATTATTTTATGAAAAAACTCATTTTTAAGCCGTCTGTAAAATTTTTAAAACAAAATAATTTAATTTGGAAATTTACTACATACAGAAAATTTCCAAAACCAGGTACTTAAATACCTAATCAAGAAGTTCAGTTTACCAGAGCGATTTATTGAGGTGTTTAAAACGTCTTAAATTTTTATAACCGTGACCATGAAGTTTCTTTCAGTTTCCTGTATCACATGCTTGTGGGCATTGTGTAATTCAGTCTAAATAAGTCTCAAAATCCATAATAATTAATTTTGTCACGATAAGTATTAACAAAACTCGGATTTTAAATCCAAATAATGTTTTCTGTTTTCTAAATAACGTTTCTTCTTGACGTCCATTTATAGAAATACTAAAAATGATAAAGGAAATTATTTTATAAAAAAACTGATCTTTAAGCCGTTTGTAAAATTTTTAAAACAAAATAATTTAATTTGGAAATTTACTACATACCGAAAATTTCCAAAACCAGGTACTTAAATACCTACTCAAGAAGTTTAGTTTACCAGAGCGATTTATTGAGGTGTTCAAAACGTCTTAAATTTTTATAACCGTGACTATGAAGTTTCTTTCGGTTTCCTGTATCACATGCTTGTGGGCATTGTGTAATTGAGTCTAAATAAGTAAGTATTAACAAAACTCGTATTTTAAATCCGAATATGTTTTTCTGTTTTCTAAACAACGTTTTTCTTGACGTCAAGTTATAAAAATACTAAAATTCATAAAGGAAATTATTTTATGAAAAAACTGTTTTTTAAGCCGTCTGTAAAATTTTTAAAACAAAATAATTTAATTTGGAAATTTACTACATACAGAAATTGTCCAAAACTAGGTACTTAAATACCTACTCAAGAAGTTCAGTTTACCAGAGCGATTTATTGAGGTGTTTAAAACGTCTTAAATTTTTATAACCGTTTTTTATTTCAGTTTCCTGTATCACATGCTTGTGGGCATTGTGTAATTCAGTCTAAATAAGTCTCAAAATCCATAATAATTAATTTTGTCACGATAAGTATTAACAAAACTCGGATTTTAAATCCAAATAATGTTTTCTGTTTTCTAAATAACGTTTCTTCTTGACGTCCACTTATAGAAATACTAAAAATGATAAAGGAAATTATTTTATAAAAAAACTGATCTTTAAGCCGTTTGTAAAATTTTTAAAACAAAATAATTTAATTTGGAAATTTACTACATACCGAAAATTTCCAAAACCAGGTACTTAAATACCTACTCAAGAAGTTTAGTTTACCAGAGCGATTTATTGAGGTGTTCAAAACGTCTTAAATTTTTATAACCGTGACTATGAAGTTTCTTTCGGTTTCCTGTATCACATGCTTGTGGGCATTGTGTAATTGAGTCTAAATAAGTAAGTATTAACAAAACTCGTATTTTAAATCCGAATATGTTTTTCTGTTTTCTAAACAACGTTTTTCTTGACGTCAAGTTATAAAAATACTAAAATTCATAAAGGAAATTATTTTATGAAAAAACTGTTTTTTAAGCCGTCTGTAAAATTTTTAAAACAAAATAATTTAATTTGGAAATTTACTACATACAGAAATTTTCCAAAACCAGGTACTTAAATACCTACTCAAGAAGTTCAGTTTACCAGAGCGATTTATTGAGGTGTTTAAAACGTCTTAAATTTTTATAACCGTGACTATGAAGTTTCTTTCAGTTTCCTATATCACATGCTTCATATTGCCCATTTATGAAGAAAGAAAAAGAAATAAAAAAATGCCCATGATCTCCATATGAGGACAAGCCATAATACTATCTATCTCTAATAATAATATCCTGGCTCTACTGTTAATGCAACAAAGAGAATGCAATTTCCAACACAGCATCCGGGAAAATTCCGGTCCAACTTCGGCAGTAATCCAGGTTCAACTAAGTAGCAAATTACTAATTAAAAATATGCTCCATGATACTCAATTTGTATGAGCCAATAATAAAAGTAGCGATTAGGATTTTAATTGCGAAAGTTGAGCTGTAATCTCGGAATCTACTGTATCCAATTATGGACGAAATCGTTTTTCCGGTGTAATAAGGTGTAGAGATTTAGTGTCGGGCATGAATTTGGAAATGCGGGATTTGCTCGTTAATTATCCCTACAATGTAAAAGTGCTCCAATAATCCGTTTACATGGGACTGCAACTTTTAAGTGCATTTTGTGTCATTACTTTACATTATACGTTTTAAAAGCTTCAAATTGATTTTTGCTTGTATAAATTTGCTATTATATTGAACAATACATGATGGTTTATCAAAGCCCATAAAACCTGCCCAGGAACTATAAAATCGATATTTTACTATCACCACTTGCAGCGGCATATAATTATATCTCACGATAAGGGCTCCTAAGAAAGGAACTATTATCGCACCAGTTACGCATTATAAATGATTGTTCAATAATGACTAAGTTTATCAGCAAATACCTTTGTGGGGACTGTGCGATACGGGGACATCAAAATTAAATTTTCAAAGGCAATATCAGCGACATTATTGTTAAAAGGTATTTCATACAAAAGCGGGATAAAAGGCCGAAATAACTTAATAATATGTAGGCAGTAAAATTTCTGTGTATCGGAAACAGAGTGCGGGCACATTTAGCTGGAAATAAAAATTTTAGCAAGCAAAGCGAAGGGATCCATAAATAACATATCCCACTTAAATTCGGAGAGAGGCAAATAATAAAAGCGTATGCACTTTTGTCCTGAATAATACCAGGCTATAAATATTAGCCAAAATGTATACGTGGGTCCCCTACTTCGTGGCTTATTTTCTTTAAAAATATCCACCGAGGAAATAAAAATGTTATGGAAAGAAATTAGGTCATAAATCGCAGATATTTCCATTGTTCACATGAGTACGTTTTCAGATAGATGGTAAGTTGTTTAGAGGTTTCAATGGGCCTTTGTGTTCTAATGCCTCAGAACAACTATAGAGCCGGTAAATCAGTCGATACGATCCATTAAAATTTAAATTTCTCTTTTAAAAATCTTCCTTAATTTTAGAAACGGTCCTCCTTTGTCAGGGATCTAATACGTTTCTTTGTAATCTCAAATAAGTAATTTAAAAAAAAATGCTTTGCGAGTGTAAAATAAAGCTAAATTAATCGTCTTGCAATTTTATATGGTCTCGGACAAAAATTGCTAAAAATTTAAAAACAATAAAACTATCTGAGTCATTTCAACTACTAAGTGAGTCCCACAAACTGTAGTCATCAAGGTGACTAACTTTGAAAGTGAGTAAACTGAACCTATGAAGTAACACAATGCTTAACGAATTCTATAAATTTTTTTGACTTAGTAATTTTAGGCCAACAACTTCGATTCTCAGAAACAGCTGCTTGTATTATCGGTTCAGGTGGCAAGTGTTTATATGAAATCAGCCTAACACAAATCCCCCACCTAACAAAATATTATTTGTCAAAAACGTCGATATTTGTTGGGTTTTTAAAAATTTACATTTTTATGTCATATATATTTTTTATACAATATTTTTTATACAATGTTTTTATAGAAAATAAAAGTTAAAAATGTAAAATGGACGAAGACAAAATACCGTTAGCGTTCCTCATCATGTTGATAAATTGGTCATATCTGCCTACCTATTGCGCGAAATTTTTATTGACAAAGATTGTACGTTGAACAAAATCAACACAGTGGCTAAAAATGTAAAATCAAGAGACCAAGAGGCCCAAGGTGACTATCCAACCTTTATTGCGTCGATAGATGTATTACGATAATACATTCAAAACCGAGCTATCGACGCAATAAAAGTTGGAATTGTATCTGACTGTGTCCTTCTATGTTACAGTGTTTTTCACAGAACAGGCGCACTGGGGTGGCCTTATGGATTGCTGTATTAAATCTTAATTTGTATGTCATATAGATATAGTCAATATTTGTATAAAAAATAAAAGTTAAAAATGGATGATGGACGAAAACGAAATATTGTTAGCGTTCCTCATCATGTTGATAAATTGGTCATATCTGCCTGCCCATTGCGCAACATTCCTATTAATAAAGATGATACGATGAACAAAATCAACACAGTGGCTAAAAATGTAAAATCCAGAAACCAAGAGGCCCAAGGTGACCATCCAACCTTTATTGCGTCGATAGATGTATTACGATAATACATTCAAAACCGAGCTATCGACCGCAATAAAAGTTGGAATTGTATCTGATTGTGTCTTTCTATGTTACAGTGTTTTTTCACAGAACAGGCGCACTGGGGTGGCCTTATGGATTGCTGTAATAAATCTAAATTTTTATGTCATATTAGATATAGCTTAATATTTGTATAGAAAATAAAAGTTAAAAATGGAAAATGGACAAAAACGAAATACTGTTAGCGTTCCTCATCATGTTGATTAATTGTTCATGTCTACCATATTGCGCAACGTTCCTATTGATAAAGATGGTACGTTGAACAAAATCAACACAGTGGCTAAAAAAAGTAAAATCAAGAGACCAAGAGGCCCAAGGTGACCATCCAACCTTTATTGCGTCGATAGATGTATTACGATAATACATTCAAAACCGAGCTATCGACGCAATAAAAGTTGGAATTGTATCTGACTGTGTCCTTCTATGTTACAGTGTTTTTCACAGAACAGGCGCACTGGGGTGGCCTTATGAATTGCTGTAATAAATCTAAATTTTTATGTCATATAGATATAGCTAATATTTTTATAGAAAATAAAAGTTAAAATTGGAAAATGGACAAAAACGAAATACTGTTAGCGTTCCTCATCATGTTGATAAATTATTCACGTCTACCATAATGCGCAACGTTCCTATTGGTAAAGATGGTACGTTGAACAAAATCAACACAGTGGCTAAAAAAAGTAAAATCAAGAGACCAAGAGGCCCAAGGTGACCATCCAACCTTTATTGCGTCGATAGATGTATTACGATAATACATTCAAAACCGAGCTATCGACGCAATAAAAGTTGGAATTGTATCTGACTGTGTCCTTCTATGTTACAGTGTTTTTCACAGAACAGGCGCACTGGGGTGGCCTTATGAATTGCTGTAATAAATCTAAATTTTTATGTCATATAGATATAGCTAATATTTTTATGGAAAATAAAAGTTAAAATTGGAAAATGGACAAAAACGAAATACTGTTAGCGTTCCTCATCATGTTGATAAATTATTCACGTCTACCATAATGCGCAACGTTCCTATTGGTAAAGATGGTACGTTAAACAAAATCAACACAGTGGCTAAAAATGTAAAATCAAGAGACCAAGAGGCCCAAGGTGACCATCCAACCTTTATTGCGTCGATAGATGTATTACGATAATACATTCAAAACCGAGCTATCGACGCAATAAAAGTTGGAATTGTATCTGACGGTATCTTTCTATGTCACAGTCTTTTTCACAGAACAGGTGCACCGGGGTGGCCTTATGGATTGTTGTAATCTCGCAAACAATATTTTCGATTCTGAGAAACAGCTGCTTGTATTAGGTTGCCCCTGTTTAGATGTAATCAGACCTAACACAAATCCCCACGTAACAAGATATTATTTGTCAAAAACGTCGTTCTTTGTTGGGTTTTTAGAAATTTAAATTTTTGTCATATAGATATAGCCAATATTTTTATAGAAAATAAAAGTTAAAATTGGAAAATGGACAAAAACGAAATACTGTTAGCGTTCCTCATCATGTTGATAAATTGTTCATGTCTACCATAATGCGCAACGTTCCTATTGGTAAAGATGGTACGTTGAACAAAATCAACACAGTGGCTAAAAATGTAAAATCAAGAGACCAAGAGGCCCAAGGTGACCATTCAACCTTTATTGCCTCGATAGATGTATTACGATGATACAATCAAAACCGGGCTATCGACGCAACAAAAGTTGGAACTGTATCTGACTGTGTCTTTTTATGTTACAGTGTTTTTCACAGAACATGCGCACTGGGGTGGCCTTATGAATTGCTGTAATAAATCTAAATTTTTATGTCATATTAGATATAGCTTAATATTTGTATAGAAAATAAAAGTTAAAAATGGAAAATGGACAAAAACGAAATACTGTTAGCGTTCCTCCTCATGTTGATTAATTGTTCATGTCTACCATATTGCGCAACGTTCCTGTTGATAAAGATGGTACGTTGAACAAAATCAACACAGTGGCTAAAAAAAGTAAAATCAAGAGACCAAGAGGCCCAAGGTGACCATCCAACCTTTATTGCGTCGATAGATGTATTACGATAATACATTCAAAACCGAGCTATCGACGCAATAAAAGTTGGAATTGTATCTGACTGTGTCTTTCTATGTTACAGTGTTTTTCACAGAACAGGCGCACCGGGGTGGCCTTATGGATTGTTGTAATCTCGCAAACAATATTTCCGATTCTGAGAAACAGCTGCTTGTATTAGGTTGCCCCTGTTTAGATGTAATCAGACCTAACACAAATCCCCACGTAACAAGATATTATTTGTCAAAAACGTCGTTCTTTGTTGGGTTTTTAGAAATTTAAATTTTTGTCATATAGATATAGCCAATATTTTTATAGAAAATAAAAGTTAGAATTAGAAAAGGGACGAAAACGAAATACTGTTAGCGTTCCTCATCATGTTGATAAATTGGTCATATCTGCCTACCTATTGCGCGAAATCTTTATTGACAAAGATTGTACGTTGAACAAAATCAACACAGTGGCTAAAAATGTAAAATCAAGAGACGAAGAGGCCCAAGGTGACCATCCAACCTTTATTGCCTCGATAGATGTATTACGATGATACAATCAAAACCGGGCTATCGACGCAACAAAAGTTGGAACTGTATCTGACTGTGTCTTTTTATGTTACAGTGTTTTTCACAGAACATGCGCACTGGGGTGGCCTTATGAATTGCTGTAATAAATCTAAATTTTTATGTCATATTAGATATAGCTTAATATTTGTATAGAAAATAAAAGTTAAAAATGGAAAATGGACAAAAACGAAATACTGTTAGCGTTCCTCCTCATGTTGATTAATTGTTCATGTCTACCATATTGCGCAACGTTCCTGTTGATAAAGATGGTACGTTGAACAAAATCAACACAGTGGCTAAAAAAAGTAAAATCAAGAGACCAAGAGGCCCAAGGTGACCATCCAACCTTTATTGCGTCGATAGATGTATTACGATAATACATTCAAAACCGAGCTATCGACGCAATAAAAGTTGGAATTGTATCTGACTGTGTCTTTCTATGTTACAGTGTTTTTCACAGAACAGGCGCACCGGGGTGGCCTTATGGATTGTTGTAATCTCGCAAACAATATTTCCGATTCTGAGAAACAGCTGCTTGTATTAGGTTGCCCCTGTTTAGATGTAATCAGACCTAACACAAATCCCCACGTAACAAGATATTATTTGTCAAAAACGTCGTTCTTTGTTGGGTTTTTAGAAATTTAAATTTTTGTCATATAGATATAGCCAATATTTTTATAGAAAATAAAAGTTAGAATTAGAAAAGGGACGAAAACGAAATACTGTTAGCGTTCCTCATCATGTTGATAAATTGGTCATATCTGCCTACCTATTGCGCGAAATCTTTATTGACAAAGATTGTACGTTGAACAAAATCAACACAGTGGCTAAAAATGTAAAATCAAGAGACGAAGAGGCCCAAGGTGACCATCCAACCTTTATTGCCTCGATAGATGTATTACGATGATACAATCAAAACCGGGCTATCGACGCAACAAAAGTTGGAACTGTATCTGACTGTGTCTTTTTATGTTACAGTGTTTTTCACAGAACAGGCGCACTGGGGTGGCCTTATGGATTGTTATAATCTCGCAAACAATATTGACAATTCGGACTTTCTAGCCCCAAAGGTGATTCTTTTAAGAATGACAGAATCACTTTGTTTATTTTATTATGATAAACCGATAACACACGACATGAGAATTATATCAGAGTCGAATCTTCCTCTTAAGATTTATTTTCAAATATTAAGAAATACATTAAGAAAGCCACTTTTTTCGGCTTAAACTTAATAGACACTAACATTTTAAACGAAAGTAGGCAGTTACCAAATTATAATTCAGGAATATAATAAAAGGCTCGTAAAGTTTACAATGATCGCCGTAAAACTTTTAATTGAAGTTATCTCCGAATTTAACGCCTCTGGGTCTCTCTCAAGCGGAATCTGATATTGGTCCCCAACAACATAAAAGCGACGATCTAGTTTGATCCAATCAAGCAGAGCATTTCGTTAAACGCGCTGGGCGGAACGTATGTTAAAATGCGCCTTTATCCCTTAATTTGGGTTTTATTGTTACGATTTCAAGTCGTTTGCCATTTTTATCTTTCATCCGGAGTCCGATGCTCTACGGGCTCTGCGTCGTTCAGCGAACAAATGTCGCAACCTTATTTAAAAAAGGGTAAGTTTACGTTGACATTAATGAGCTACTAAGGCAGAGGTTTAAATAATCCTGCAACAAGGGGTATCACTGGACATTAGCAGTGTTCAATTTTGGAGCAGGAGAAACAGATACGTAGATAGTACTCAACTTTATTAGATAAGGGACGATAAGAATATATATCAGACAGTAGTGCCTCTCATTAAAAATATTAATTGTTTTACTGAAAAAATTCAACTACATATGTAATAGAATTTTAGTTCTGACTTTCATATTATCTTTTGTTTGTCATGTGATGTTCAACATATACTTCCCATTTTATGTTAAAAAAAATCACGAATGGTAAATACAACCCACTAGTTAAAACATTAGAGTCAAACACTCTGTAGCTACATTTTGTTCCAAAACTGAAATGAAAATAATCAGTTTCGTCATGTGCTACAGCTCACAAAATTACCATTATTTTTGTCGAAAGAAAAGTTTGAAAAACTGAAAATACATGAACTACAGTTGGCGTTCTTCATCATGTTGAAGAATTGGTCATAACTGCTTGCCTATTGCGCAACATCCGTATTGATAAAATTGGAAACGAGAAAGGTACGTTGAACAAAATCAACACAGTAATTGCAGCAAAAAATGTAAGATCGACAATTTACCAAACGGCATAATCCAGGTAAAAATCGGGACAAGGTGGAGAGGAAAGACCCCAAACCTGTCTCGAAGAAAAACCCGTAGGGTGGCAGGTAATACATTTCTACAGGTCAACATGCAGCATGCGAAAGCAGCTACGTACCTTTTAGGGAAGAGGTTTAGGGAAACTGATGTGGATATAGCCCTCATCCAGGAACCATGAACCTCTAACATGGGCCGAGTACCCGGCTTAAGCGACACCAAGAGTAAGATTATTGCCTGCGACTGGGATGGTAAACCAAGAGCAGCTATTCTTATAAGGAAACATCTCCCATTCTTTTTACTTGAAGAGTTTTGCACTAGAGATGTGGCAGCGGCACGTGTCTCGCTAACCACACAGAACAACAACACAGATGTAATCATCTGCTCAGCCTACTTCTCTGGAGATGCGGAAACTGAACAACTTCCTTCTGAGGTGGTGCGGAGACTCGTCGACCACGCCTCCGAAGCAATACCCACCTAATATTAGGATGTGATGCGAAATTTGATATTAAGACGAATGCCACCACACGGTGTGGGGCAGCAGCAACATTAACATAAGGGGTGAGTCACTACTTAACTACCTAACACAGGTAGACCTAAAAATTATCAACACAGGCAACACCCCAACTTTTGTATCTGTGAACAGACAAGAAGTATTAGATCTCACGATCAGCACGAACTAATTTCAAATAATATCTGCAACTGGACAGTATCCCCGGAGCAATCTTGCTCCGATCACAAACATATAACGTTTAACCTAAAAACAGGTATCTGGCTGACTAGTGGTAGCTGAAAAGCTTGGAAAACTGCTAGACCTATACATAAGGGAGGGAGCGCTAACAATGTACCCCCTTAATACGGAACAGTATGCATACCATGCCAACAAATCAACAGAACTGGGAGTCCCATACTCTCTGGTTAAGGCTGAACTCCAGAAATGGACCAATGCCCAGTCCTAGGATTGGCGGGAGAACCTACCCGGATTATCACATTCCAAAAAATTTATCGTGGGAACAGGGAGGGCAAAAGCCCAAACATCCCTCAGACTAAATAGGAGACAAATCAGAGTGGCCACTGCACTGTACACAGGACATAGCCACTTACAATACAATGCAAGATCGACAATCAGGGGACCAAGAGGGCCAAGGCGACAATCCAACCTTTATTGCGTCGATAGCTTGGTTTCGAATGTATTACGTTGATACATTCAAGCCGAGCTCTCGACGCAATAAAAGTTGGAATTGGATCTGACTTTGAATAGTCGTGTCTTTCAATGTCACAGTGTTTTTCAAAAAACTTGTACACTCACGCGCATTGGTGTGGTACTCATGGATTGTGGTGATCTCGCAATCAATATTGAAATTGTCGTTCCCTAAGAAAGTAATATGCTTAATTTGAGTAAAATTTGCCTCAAAAGTGAACTGTTAAAAATGACAATTTTTAAAAACCTTTGTTTGTGGGAGGATAAAGAAGGCATCAAAAAGGAAATCAAGAAAAGAAAAAAACAATTGGATTTACTTTGACAGGTCCACTCGTTTCACAGTTATAGGCGGTCAAAACTGGAAATTGAGAAAAAGACACAATACCCCCCTTTTAGTCATTTCCAAAAAGATGTAGGAAAACATTTTCATCTGAGTAGAACCATTGCAATCCCCTAAGAACGTAATAAGTTTAATTCGATAATTTAGGGCACTTCATAAAAATTTAAATTTTTTGTCAAATTTTGTTGAATATTACAAGTTCTTGAGTCGCAGATGTAGTGTTATTTGTATTGCTGTTTTCTATAAAAGAGCTCTGGAGCAAAATCTAATAGGTTTTAATAGCCATTGTACGGTAAAAGTCGCATAACCTAGAAGTAGAACCCATAAATTAAGCCTAGCGATTATTGGGCCTCATTTTACAATCTTACTCAAAGTCGAGCATTTGTTGGGCCCCATTCGCATACCCACATGGTGCTTAGCGATTTTAACCGCAACACATACAAGTCATAGTTGGCCTCCAAGTCACCACTCTAAAAATCGGGCAAATCAAGTTGTTTTGTAGGTGAAATGCAGATAATTTTTCAGAAACTTTTGTTTGTTAGCAACAGTCATTTAATTGTTGGTGGTATGCCAACTGACTAGTGGTATTGGCTACGAAACGCGCCTTAAGAGCTTATACTCTGATAGCGTTCAATATGCTTAGACTGTTTTGTATTTTTTTCAGAAGACTTAGTATGGTCCACATTACAATGGCCAATCATCAAACACTCAGACAATTTATAAAAAAGACTGAGAAAACTGAGAAAGAGAAAAGTGTCTTCTGCACTTTGAAACCCCGAATAATGGAGTTTATTCCTGACGGTTTCCCCACAACTGAGGCGGACATAATCAAGCAATGAGGCAATGAGCAAAACGATTTCTGTAACTCCGGGTGCTGATAGAAGAGGATCTTTCTGATCCTTGCCGATCTCAAGCTGTGTTAGGGGATCCTTCCAATCTTAGGCTGTGTTGTATTTTGAGACCCGGTTAAGAACAGTTTCAGTTCACTTTTCTTTTGACGGTCGAATGCGACACATCGCCTGGGTGAGGTCCGGATGGCCGCTAACCTCACATAGCCCTGTGGCAATTTTAGGGTCAGGTCAAGCCATCGAAACAGGAGTTTGGAGACTGCGTTAGCTGGAGAAGATTCCTACGCGACCAGGGATCGGCCTTGCGTCCGAGGTGACTGTCGGGGGGATGACTAAAGGTACAAACCTACAAGTTCCGGTTCAAAGTCTTGACAGCGACGGTTATACTGCAGCTGGGGAGGAGCCCCAAATTCAAGAGTCGTCGATGTGCCCAGGAAAGTGTTTAGTGTTATGTGTCAAAGTTCTAGAATACCAAGGGTCACAACCCGTCACACTGGACCTCTTATCTTGTGAGCTGGCATATTGCCCCTGATCGCAGAGCCAAGAGAAAAAAACAATTTCAGTTTGTGATTTTCCAGTAGCATGCCATTCCTATCATTGACTCTATAGATATATGGTACGCTAGTCCAACCAAGTTTTTCTTCACCACTTTCTGTTGTTATTTCCTGGCGAGCGACATTCTTGGTACTACGTTGTGTGTAGAAGAGTAGTAACTACGACAGACTTGTTAAAATATTAAAGTCAAACGCTTTGTATCTACTCTAAAAAAATGAAAATAATCCGCTACAGCTACAGCTCTACAGAATTCATAAATATCTGAATTTAAATTTTTATGATTACCTAGGATTTTAAAAATCGAAAATGGACGGAATTGAACTGCTGTTAGCGTTCCTCGTCATATTGATAAATTAGTCATAACTGATGGTCTATTGCGCAACATTTTTATTGATAAAAATGGGTGAAGGTACGTTGAACAAAATTCTCACAATAAATACAGCAAAAAATGTAAGATCGACAATCAGGGGACCCAGAGGGCAGACGCGACCATCCAACCTTTATTGCGTCGATAGCTCGGTTTTGAATAAAGCACGTTGATACATTCACGACCGAGCTATCGACTGAATAAAAGTTGGAATTGTATCTGACTTTCAATAATCCTAGGAGCGAAGTGTTTTTAGATGTTTTGATATCAAGGAAACTGAATTAAAAACTGGCGCATACCGGGTACACAGTGTAAGCCGATACTTCAACTATGACTGACGTCAAAGGACATACACTGATTGATACTTCAACAATGGATCAAACCATAATCCGAGCCAAAAAAGGAGAATTATACAAATTCTGTTTGTGAGCGGGCTGAGTTGGAAAAGAAGCTTTTCTAATTTCAGTATTAACACGAACATTAGGAAACAAAAATGCAGTTGGAGGCTAGGACAAACACAAAAGTCAGCAGTAGCAGAGCACGCTCTATCTGAAGGAAACAATATTTTTTTAACAGAAAAGTAAATTTTGACCATGGATTTAGTAGTGTCATATCGGTATTATAATTTTGTTATCTAGTAAGGGTTGAATTTTAATCTTATCATCATTTCATAAGTGTTGTGAGAGTCATTTTCTCCTTGAAAGTTTCGAACTTGTACCGAATTTTCTCTGAGCTGAAACCCAACAAAGCTCCATGTCTGTAGATTTCAAGTCTCTAGTTTGGTAGCCAGTAGATCCTCTTTCTGCTTCTGTAGCTTATTGTAAGCTGATAATGAATGTCGGCGATCATATTTCTGTTCGAAACTTGTAAAAAATATATAATCTCCAAGCATCTTTCTGAGTCAGGACAGTGGTTTTCATACATATTTTGACTTCTAATAATGCGACCAATTAATTTCGTTTTCTTCTTTCTTTCCAACACTAAAATTATTTTTGTTGTGAAATAAAATTGAGAATGAATTTTAGGGGTTTTCCAAAGCTTTTGAGGTTTTGGCTCAGTTATCTGTACAGGGACATCATATTAAGTGTATCACCCAATTTGCTCCTTTCCTATTACGATTTGAAAAAAGTTTATCCGTGCTTCCAACTTCGGCCACGAGAGGACGCCAATTCTTTATTTAGATAATGTTTTAAACGTCGAATATGACAGTTGTGACGTAAGGTTGATTTTTCTTAAATAAAATGATACATCATTTTAAGCTAGATCGATAGAGCCGAAGAAGCTAAATTAAAAAAACACTTACTTTTATAAATCAAACGTCAATGGTTTTCGATATACAGGGCGACAAAGTCATCGAATGTCTATAGAATCATTTTAAGTGTCTCACCCAATTTGCTCCTTTCTTATTCCGATTTGAAAAAAAGTTTATTCGCGTTTCCTACTTCGGCCACGAGAAGACGCCAAATCTTTATTTAGAAAATGTTTTATACGTCAAATATGACAGTTGTGTTGATTTTTCTTAAATGGAATGATACATCATTTTTAAGCTAGATCGTTAGAGTCGAAGAAGCTAATTAAAAAAAACGCTTACTTTCATATACCTAGCGTCAATGGTTTCCGATATACAGGGCGACAAAATCATTGAATGTCTAAAATCATTTTAAGTGTCTCACCGAATTTGCTCCTTTCCTATTCCGATTTGAAAAACAGTTTATTCGCGCTTGCTACTACGGCCACGAGAGGACGCCAAATCTGCATAAAGAATTTTTTTTATACGTCAGATATGACAGTTGTGACGTAAGGTTGATTTTTCTTATATGGAATGATACATGATTTTTAACCTAGATCGATAGAGCTAGAGAGGCTGATTTGAAAAATACTTGTTTTTATACAGGGTATTACTTAATGGTGTGTCGTAAATCTTGGCAAGGATTCCTGATCGCAATTCAAGCAGAAAAGTTAATATAAACTTTTGTTCTAGAGAGTCTGGTTTTCAAAATGTTTGTTTCAAGGTGTCAAAGGAATTGCATTTAAGGTTTAATTTTAATAGTTTTTTGATATGCAATAAATTGGTTTTCAATTTTTTGCTTGAAAACGGAGTGAGATACGAAATAATCACAAGAGATAAGAAAGTTGTATTTTTAGCTGCGAAATCTGATGAAAATACAAAACTTTTAAAAAAGTCACTGGCGTACACTTTCTTGTCGATATTATTCGTATGACTGACCCCCTCGGAACGCAACTGGAACTCAATTACAATCTAGTTCGCGCTAATTTAGTGCCTTATTGCAGTGAACAAAAGAGCCAAATTCCAACAAAACCATGAATCGGCACATGAATCTTTGAGATAGTGGTAAAAAATCATATATATGTATCTTGGAAACCAGACTCTCTATGACACAAGTTTATATGAACTTTTCTGTTTGAATTTAGATTAGGAATGCGTTCTGAGAGATACGAAATACCATTAGGTAACATCCTGTGTGTATGTATCATATATAAGATCAAATTGTCTATCTTTTGACATACAAAAAGACTACTTAAAATGTCAATATGACATTTGTTGAGTTTTACGCCATTTTTGATTATTTTTGTATGATGTATCATTTCATTTAAGAAAAATTAACCTTACTTCACAACTGTCATATTTGAATAAAATATTTTCTAAATAAAGATTTGGCGTCCTCTCAGGCCGAAGTAGGAAGCGCGAATATACTTTTTTTCAAATCGGAATAGGAAAGGAGCAAATTGGGTGAGACACTTAAAATGACTCTAGACATTCAATGATTTTGTCGCCCTGTATATCGGAAACCATTGACGTTAGGTATATGAAAGTAAGTATTTTTGAAATCAGCTTTTTCGGCTTTATGGATTTGGCATAAAAATTATGTATCATTCCATTTAAGAAAAGTCAACCTTACGTCACAACTGTCATATTTGAATAAAACATTTTCTAAATAAAGATTTGGCGTCCTCTCATGGCCGAAGTAAGAAGCGCGATACATTTTTTTCAAATCGGAATACGAAAGGAAGTAATTGGGTGAGATACTTAAAATGATTCTAGACATTCAATGACTTTGTCGCCCTGTATATCGGAAACCATTGACGTTAGGTATATGAAAGTAAGTATTTTTGAAATCAGCTTTTTCGGCTTTATGGATTTGGCATAAAAATTACGTATCATTCCATTTAAGAAAAATCAACATTACGTCACAACTGTCACGTTTGACGTACAAAAAATTTTCTAGATACAGATTTGGCGTCCTCTCGTGGCCGAAGTAGGAAGCGCGAATATACTTTTTTTCAAATCGGAATAGGAAAGGAGCAAATTGTGTGAGACACTTAAAATGACTCTAGACATTTAATAATTTTGTTGCCCTGTATATCGGAAACCATTGACGTTAGGTATATGAATGTTAAGTGTTTTTTAAATTAGCTTCTTGGGCTCTATCGATCTAGCTTAAAAATGATGTATCATTCCATTTAAGAAAAATCAAACTTACGTCACAACTGTCATATTTGACGTACAAAACATTTTCTAAATAAAGATTGGGCGTCCTCTCGTGGCCGAAGTAGGAATCGCGAATACATTTTTTTCAAATCGGAATAGGAAAGGAACAAATTGGGTGAGACACTTAAAATGACTCTAGAGATTCAATGACTTTGTCGCCCTGTATATCGGAAACCATTGACGTTTGATTTATAAAAGTAAGTGTTGTTTTAATTTAGCTTCTTCGGCTCTCTCGATATAGCTTAAAATTATGTATCATTCCATTTAAGAAAAATCAACCTTACGTCACAACTGTCATATTTGACGTACAAAACATTTTCTAAATAAAGATTTGGCGTCCTCTCGTGGCCGTAGTAGGAAGCGCGAATAAACTTTTATTCAAATCGGAATAGGAAATGAGTAAATTGGGTGAGACAATTAAAATGATTCTAGACATTCAATGACATTGTCGCCCTGAATATCGGAAACCATTGACGTTAGGTATATGAAAGTAAGTATTTTTGAAATCAGCTTCTTCGGCTCTATCGATTTGGCATAAAAATTACGTATCATTCCATTTAAGAAAAATCAACATTACGTCACAACTGTCACGTTTGACGTACAAAAAATTTTCTAGATACAGATTTGGCGTCTTCTCGTGGCCGGAGTAGGAAGCGCGAATATACTTTTTTTCAAATCGGAATAGGAAAGGAGCAAATTGTGTGAGACACTTAAAATGACTCTAGACATTTAATAATTTTGTTGCCCTGTATATCGGAAACCATTGACGTTAGGTATATGAATGTTAAGTGTTTTTTAAATTAGCATCTTCGGCTCTATCGATCTAGCTTAAAAATGATGTATCATTCCATTTAAGAAAAATCAACCTTACGTCACAACTGTCATATTTGACGTACAAAACATTTTCTAAATAAAGATTTGGCGTCCTCTCGTGGCCGAAGTAGGAAGCGCGAATACATTTTTTTCAAATCGGAATAGGAAAGGAACAAATTGGGTGAGACACTTAAAATGACTCTAGACATTCAATGACTTTGTCGCCCTGTATATCGGAAACCATTGACGTTAGGTATATGACAGTAACTATTTTTGAAATCAGCTTCTTCGGCTCTATCGATTTGGCATAAAAATTACGTATCATTCCATTTAAGAAAAGTCAACATTACGTCACAACTGTCACGTTTGACGTACAAAAAATTTTCTAGATACAGATTTGGCGTCCTCTCGTGGCCGAGGTAGAAAGCTCGAATAAACTTTTTTTCAAATCAGATTAGGAAAGGAGCAGATTGGGTGAGACACTTAAAATGATGTCCCTGTACAGCCGTGATTAGAAATACCCTTCTCGAGCCAAATACTCCCATTTGAGCAAAAAATTCTCCATATGCTATAATATTTCAAACCTCTTCTTAAACTTCTTGAATTAGGGGACAAAGAGGGCCAAGGTGGCCATCCAACCTTTATTGCGTCGATAGCTCGGATTTAAATGTTCATTGAGTTATCAGTTGATCCGAGCTACAGACGCTATAAAAGTAGGAATTGTATCAGACGTTCAATAATCGTTTATTTCAATGTCACAGTGTTTTTCACTGCGACTTTTTCACTTATGGATTGTTGTGATCTCGCAAACAATATTGACAATTTGGACTTTCTAGCCCCTAAAGTGATTTTTTTTAGGAATGACCAAAAAAGTCCATTTTTAAAGACTTATTTGTAAGAGGACATCAAGAAGAAGAAACAGCCGTGTAATAAGTTTTAAACCGAAGATGCGGTTTAACAATAAATTTCTTATTAAATATTTGTTTTTATGTAAAGCATAAGGAAGGAATAGTATGTATGCAGATTCAAGCCATTTAAATAAAGAGTGGTCTCAATATGCTCCCCACCATCGAACCTTCCTCATATATGAATAATGTGTTAAGTTGTTGCCACACTGTATTATCTCCCCTAATTGAAACAGAAAAAATAGTATTTAATGGGCACGTCGAGCAACAAATCAGTGGGTTTTTACATGTCTGTGGTGTTTCAAAGCGCCTATATTTATTGTTTTCGAAATGACGAGTTACCTCCATTGTTGGCTATAAATTATTGCTCTGCTTTATTGTTGGCGTATCACCTGGCGATATATTTTATCTTCACTGCACTATCGCTAATCAACCGGCTTTTTTTTTGTTCTAACTGTGATTAATATTTCCATGCATTACCCTTTTTTTGTTGGTTTTTACCCAAAAGCATACTCGCCATCTCACAATTACTGAGATGTCTACTATGAACATCCATTCGATATCGGAACAATGTTACCCCCACTTCGATAATGGAGTTACCCCTTAGGGAATGTAATTTGCAGCTGTGGCATTGATTAGCGAATGTCACACATAAGTCGAGGAACAGCTTGCTGTTTAGCATAATGCACACTAATCGACCATGCTTGCTTCGAACCTGCCCTTGTCTCCAGTGTCAGCTATCAACATCGACTCTATTAGGGCGGTTTATTCCATTTTGCGTTACCTACTACATGCGTTATTCATTACACTAACTTATCGCCTGAGTTGCGGGTTTAAAGTCAATTACCAATTTCCCTTTTAATATCAGAATTAATGATAGCCTTAAACGTGTCAAAATGTGCATTGTTTTTTCCTTATTGTCTCCACACATAACAAAACGATTTATCTTCTTATGGATCGTTTGCCTAACAGTCAAAAGTGGGCGGTGGGAATAATAGGCATCCTCCGAAATAATACCAGAAATGTGTAGCACAAATCAAAAGCATTATAAATAGACTGTAACACAAAACGAGACCCATAACACACAAAAAGATCGGACGGGTCTACGCCCTAATAAGGGTCCATTATTCAAATCGTTGCAAGTAGAAGCACATTGAAGGTTCATAAAGCGTAAAATATGGTGTCCAAAGCACTGGACTTCTCCCGATATGGATGTCCGCATTTTTGAAGGATCATTTAACCCTTTGACTGGCTTAACAGCGTACTTTTCAGTTTTTGAGTGGATATCCCTGGCTTCACTATAATTTACGGGACTTTTGTTCTCGGTCTCAGGATAATTAGCGAGTTTTATGGCCTCGAAATAATTTAGTTGCACCCTTTATGCAATTGTCGTATCGGTGCCGATGCAAATTTTAACCGCTTTATTAGGGAAAATACTGTGGTAATTAATTTTAATTACAATCACTCCATCATCTATGTTTCAGATTTACCCCAAACGGTTTAATTTTCGCCATCCTTTGTAAAGGCAAAAAGATGGTGTTGAAGAAAAATGTGCAGAAATCCTAGACAATCTTTCTAATCGTATCTCTCCTAAACTTAGTCAAATTCCATTCTCCCCTCAAAGCAAGAGGCAGAAGATTTTTTTATTGCCATGTAAGTGAGTGCCCTTTCAAAGAATGCCGTGGTAGGTACATTGAGACCGGGATCATCCCTGGTTACCACAGACATATCCTCTGCATCAAAATTAGCATTTGTGTGAAATAGATCGGAATGTTCTTTTGCAAAAATAACCAACTAAAACTGAAACTAAACTATAAATCAGGTAGTCAGGAAACTGGCCAAACCAGACATCAGACTACGATTTGTAGTAGAACTTAGAACGAATAGTATAACCGCTTGAGGGTGTCCAAGGTGAGCACCCTTTGGAGCCTACGCAGCAAAACACAGAAGTAGTAGTAGTTGTAACGTTGGGGAGTGCAGAAGCCTTACAATTATGCCTTAAAAAGCGATTTTCACAGTCCCTCGATCTATCCATCTTCACTCCACTTGAGCCGCCCTTCTCCCCGCTAGTCGATTCATCCAAATGAATATAATACGAACGTAATATTAGAAAATGCAGCTCGAAAAACCAGGTCGAAAAATCAACAGATGCGCATGCGCCAGCTGCCAAGTTCCGCCTCCTAATTTTGAGAAACTCTTTTAAGAATGGCCATTTTTATATTCTTATTGAGAAAACAAAGGACGAGAATACGTACGTTGCGCATAAAGATGTGCGCATTACCAACAATTCGACCTGGATTTGGTTTTCATAGGTCACTCGAAGCTGCACTTCAAATACATGGCGAACGGTTGACGCTCGTATTATATAACTAGTAGGAATATGGATTCATCCTCCTAATGAAGAGGAGAATCTCGTCCCATCTCAGAATCGGGAGCTCTTCTCGGTGGAGGAAAGCGGCTCCAAATAACCTGTGGCGCTCCTCGCCCTCCTATAGCAGACTTCCAGAAACTGATATGAAGACTTCTCCACTGCTCCACAATGTGGGCTTAGTGGACTGTTGACTATTCCCAGTGTGCCTATGTAGTCTACAATAGCCTATTAGAATTCCTACAAAGATTCTCAAGCACTGCTGATTTCTCCTAAGTGGCCACTTGGTTCTATCCGGGGTGGGGTGGGATAGATTTCCTTGCTTTTTCTACATACTCCTGAGTGTCTCCAGTTTGCCTCTGTAGTCTCCTTACTTATTTAGTGTATGAGACGCGTTTCTTAATCCTAAACATGGTTCAGGTTAATAAGTTTTTTTCCTGCCAAAGCCTCCAGAGACAGAGGTCCAGGCAGACGAGGGTCTGCCGCAGCTGTAGACGAAACGTCAGGAAGAAATTCCATTGGACTACGGCTTCAAAGCCCGGAAAACACTTTAGATTGACGTTAGTATTTTACACATCATTATAACATTTTTATAACAATATAGCAACTAATGTCTTTTTATGTAAATATAATTCCATAAAAATGGTATCTGCCATATAGCCTTTTTCACGACGTCAACAAAACGTTAGTATTTTATACGTTGCTAAATCATTTTTGTAATATATTAACGCTAAAAATGTTTTTTAATGAAAATACAATTTCATAAAAAAGCGAAAAATTTGAAAAAGTTAGTGAAATTTAAAACTAAAATTTGACTGAAAAGTCAAGTCCAAAAAACCGTGAAAATTTACTCAAAGCGTTAAAAAATACTAATTCCGAGTGTTTAGAGAAATTCAAGTTAGGATGACGGCCCAAATCGATTAAAATGATTTAAAACGTCTAAAAATATAAATTCGGAGCTTGTGAAAAAAATCAGGTTAAGAATACGACCAAAATCGTTTAAACATTTTGGGGCCTCTGAACAAACTCCGGTTAGAATAAAGCCAAAAATCGGGTAAAAATGACCCACGTCGTCTAAAAATGCAAGTTTGGATGTTTTTTGAGAAATTTAATTTTAGGACACAATCAGGTTAAAGCAATCAAATTAGTTGTTTTTTTGGTAAAATTTAATTTTTTGGACAAAATAAATTTGCAACAATATTTGCCTCAAAACATTTTGAAATGCAAATATGGTGTTTTCCCAGAAAGTCATGTTGGGATTAGGACCAAAATCGCTATATAATAACGCAAAGGGTTTAGAGAAATTCAGGTTAGGTTTATGGCCAAAATTAGTCAAAATAACTCAAAGCATTTAAAACGCACATTAAAAATGTTTGGAAAACTCCAAGTTAGGTTTAGAACCAAAGTCGGTTAAAAATGACTCAAAACTCCTAAAAATAAATAAAATTTTACTCAAAACGCCTCAAAATGCTGCTATTGACGGACTTATTGACAGTTTTATTGTTCTAGATATCGAAGACGTCGGAATGCGTTTGCTGATTTTCCCATTCACTGTGCAGCGTCGCGACGGATTAATGATATGAATTCTCTCGACATGATTGCCTGATGATGTCTGCATAAATGAATTCGCTCACTGGGGTGAAGGAGACTTCACGTTCGCTTTTCGTATCTAAAACATCGCTGTCTCCCGGGCGGGAAATTCATCGATCGAAAAATAGGTCAGCAAGTTGGCTGAAAGTTCGATAAAGTAATCATTTGGTTTTCAGTCTCGTGTACTGGATTGAGTGTGTTTCTATTATCTGCTCATTCTCGATGGAGTGCAGTATTTCTTCTCGTGTTCTGCAATTGATAAACGGGTTTTTTATTGCAAAAATCTTTCTCAAAACTGAGGTTAGGATTAAGATCTGAGTCAAAAATTATTCAAAGCAAGTAAAAATACTAATTTGGAATGTTTTGAGAAATTTAGGTAATAACTAGCGATAAAACGGATTTAAAATGACGCAAAGAATTAAAAAATGCAAGCTAGGAGCGCTTCATTAAATAAAAAAAAAGCAAATTTGGAACTTCAGGTTAGAATTGGGGCCAAGATCACTTAAAAGTTACCGACGACATGCGAATTTTGATGTTTTTGCAGAAACTGAATGTCGGACCGATGAAAACTAAAATCCATCATGCACAGATGGAAAGACGACTCATTGTCTTGATGAATTTTCAGTTTTCGTGTTGCATTAAAAAATGTTTTCCTCTATTTTCTCTTCTTTGAACCCTCCCCTACTATAACTATATTTTCACTTTTTCGTTAAAAAATTTGTTTCAAAAAATTGATGGCTACCTAACTTTCAAGAGAGCAAACGTTTCGACGCTGACTGGGGCCTTCATCTTCAGTTTCATGTGGTGGTTACTTACATGGTAGTTTGATTTAATTGTTAATCTCTCGTTAAACTCTCTTACTGGTTATAATTATTTTTAAAACACGGTGGATATGATTTCCTGTTTGTATCTAGTTTTAGGTTTTTCGAGGCGAGTAATAAAAATATTCGAATTTCAAGAAATGAGGTTTTGAATGAGCTTTGAGGCAAGTGCTAAAATTCTTGGGTAATCGGTCTGTGAGTGTAATTGGCACGCCGATTACCCAAGAATTTCAGCACTTGTGTACCTTGGCGGTGAAAATTATTCTTTCTCTTGAGCTTTGAGGGGCAATGTCTAAAGTGGTTTGATTAGTATAGAGCAGTGTTCGTTTCATCGTCAGTCTAAGCCTGATCACTCGAGTTAATGGTGATTAGTAAATAAAATAAAGTGCGGTGTATTCTGATCTATAGATGTGATAAAAATAAAAGCAGCAACAAAAGTGGGAACTCTTATTAAGATCCGTATTGCACGTGCTGAGTGTATGAATCGAGTTATACGATCAATAGGGTAGTTTATGGAGATAGTTACCGCCAAAGAGAGTAACACTTGGGAGGGTCGTATATTGGGCTGTAAAAAGTCCCGAAGAAAAGAGATGACTAAAGTGGATCATCGGAGATCGGGAACGATTTCGCACTCGTCGATGAATGCGGGCGTATTATCCGGGTTCACTTAAATCAAAACCGGCATTAAACTAGTTGATTTTTATGGGCAAATTAAAAAGCTCCATTTAAATACATTTGAAATATTTTACGGCTTGATAGTAAAGCGGAGCTATAAAGCGAGGTTTGCATGCTAAGTGGCTTGACATAGTTCGCTCTTCAATCACCATAAAATTTTGGTACATGCCTCTGCCTTTGTGAAAACGTATTAATATACATATACATTGTGTGCTTGGGAATAGCTTTTATTTTTACAATGTCAATTTTTATTACCCATTACCTATAGTTATTTATTTTTTTATTAGCCTTATTCTCATTCCGCCTCTTTATTTCCTCAGTGCCGCCACTTTTTAACTTCCCATGTTCCACGGCATTATGGTGTTGAATCACACTTTTTGAAGGGCCCTAAATGTCCACTTCTTTACATTGTTGCTAACGGTGAACTCTTGAAGTTCCCACTTCAATACGAGTTTTGATAATTTAGATAGGGCGCTCCCCTAGCATTGACCTCCAGCTCCTTCCTAATAGAGCAGGTGGCAAACTTCCTGAAACACAAATAACTTTAATCAAACCAAACCGATTTGTATCAATTTAGTTAATTTCAATTCAAAAACTTTGGGACGTCAACAAATTAAATATCAATTAGGGTATCGGATTCGAACGAGTCGAATGATGGTTCTTGATATGGCAAGCCAATTTGGGAGTGACGGCGGGGTCTTCTCTGCACTTCGACATACGATTCAATTTAAAAAACCGTAATTGTCTTGTTGCATGTTTAATGTGCCCTTGAGCGTGAGAGCCTGGAGATGGCACTAATTGCATCACGGAATTAGACCGCAAGCACGGGGATAGGCCTATTTGATATCTAACTGGAACCAATTTTGTATTAGACATGCAAATGGATAGAGCGGTAATTTGAGACCCACCGTCCACAGATATTCTTACTTCATATACTATAGATAAGGGTTACTTGAAAGATAGACACACTAATTAATAGTAAAACCACCAGTTAACTGAAAGAACCACGATGAAGGTCCCAGTAAGCGTCGAAACGTTTACTACTGGCGAAAAGCTATAGGATTCTAAAATTTTCGAATATCGGAAATTCAACATTTTTTGGATAGTTACTATATTGGAAAATAAATATGTAATTATACAGTAATTGAAAGGACCCTGAGCAAGACCTAAATGAAGGTGGAAACGTTGATATTGGTAGAATTCAATTTAAGACGGGAATAATAAACGCATTTTAAACAATTTCAAACAGTAAAATATCCAAATAAGTCCTCTGTTTCCATGCAAACAAAAAGGCAATAAATCGTACTGAATGTCTTCATATTCAAAGAAAGCCGTCGTAATAAAATCTAAATATATCTCTGACTACTGTTTTATTACCTTAGATAACGAGGATGTCGGTAGGCGACTGCTGATTTCCCCATTGGCTATGCGGCGTCACGGCGGATTAATGGTGTGGATCGCTTGATATGATTGGCTTATGTCCCACAGGAAGCGGAGGAACATGTATAAATGCATTCGTTCACGGGGGTGAATGAGAGTTCAAGTTCAGATTTCGTAGAAAAAGCATCGCTGTCTGCGTGGAAAAATATGTCGATCGAAATGTATCTGTGGTAGTAGGTCAAAGAGTTGGCTAAGGGTTTGATGAAGTAATCTTTTGGTGTTTATTTGGGTTTAATCGCAGTCTCGTGTACTGGATAAAGTCTGTTTCTGTTATTTGTGCATTACCAAGGGTGTGCAGGTAGTTCCTCGTAGTTTTTAATCAATGAACGTAATTTTATTGTATAAATAGTGCTTCTCTCTGTGTATCCAAGTAAAGGGTAGTTATTGTCACACAACTGCACTACTCATTGTTTTGGACTAACGATAATCCGAGAAAATTTTTCACGTACGTAAGTTATGCCTTTAAATTGAATTTAAATGCTTTAGTCGGACATTTATCAAAGTCGATAAGTGATGATAAGTAACAAACAAAATCTGTGTTGTTTTGTTATTCTTTACGTATCATGTGTCTTTTGATGGATCGTTTGAATGAACCCATTTGTGAAGGGGTTCTGGGTTTGAATGGCGGATACATCCATTCAATATTGACTAGTAAAGATTGCAGTGCGTTGCATTCTTTGTTTAGTGTTTAAAACTGCATAAGCGGCAGACAGTGTTAGTTCAGGTTAGTTAAATTCTTCTGTTTAAATTGCACCTACTATTAATGTATATTCCTCTGAATAGATGGCCCATATTTCTATATATATTGAATTGCATGGACGGTACCATAACTTCCATAGAATAACCTACCAGGGCCATATGCTTTTTATCCGCTAGGAAATTAACCTTGGTGTGAAACCTTTTTTAAAGAGGTGTTCTCGCCAGTTGACTATTTGAAAAAGTTGGGGATTTGAAACCATGTAGTCGCCCAAAATATATAAAATATTAAGAAAATGCTTGGAATATGCAATTGGAAATTTGGTTTGGAAACAAGCAGCGAGAGAAGGTCTACGAAGTTCAATAAACAGGTAGAACTCAAGAGCCAAAAAAGACGTACCATTTCTGCTTATTATAATGTTCCTTCAGGGTATACCTATAAGGTAGCTCTGCAAAATTTCAATGGTGGTATCAAAGATATGTAAGTGCAGCAGGTGTTAAGCTTAGTTAGGTGATTGGTAGTACCATCCAGGTTTTTGATCTAGAACAGATTGTCACTCACAATGTATGAAGGAACCAAGGAAAACGAGCATCGGCTGCAGGTGGTGCTGTTGCGGTTGAGGTTGAAGGAGTTGAAGCTCATGGTAGAGAGTCAGCAAGATTTTGGAGAAATTGCGGGATCGCTCCTATTCGTTATGGTATCACGCTGATGCACAAACTAGTATGGACCTGAAAGTAACAAAATAGCATGGGGTAGACCGGAGGGTCAAATCAGATATTACAACGCTGGTGTTCCGTTGGATGAGGCTGCTCCTTTTTCAAAAAACATCTGTCGCACAAGTACTTAGATTTGGAGTATCCACCCATGGAACCACCATTTTTACCCGGGTTTGAAAGTTTCAATTCAGCGTATGTTAGAAGGGATGAGAGCTCAAGTCCAGGGAGACTCCTTTATGCCTACAAAAAGACTACTTGATGATGTGGCACAATCGAATCTTAAGAACTTGGGTGAAGTGGTTATCGAGCACCAGACTGATTTCTTTTTTGGTAGATGAATATTGAGTTGTTCTTTGTTGGGTTGTAAGATATCTATCGACAGATAATTTTTTTTTCTTTATTATGTTAAGTGTTTTATTTGACAACCACAACCTCAACAAATGACAAACATTACAAAAGAACCGCTAACGACCTAGAAGATCCCAGGTCACCTGTGTATATAATCTCCAGCACTTCCTCTTGTACTACAACTCAGATATGGAAGATGTTAGTAGGATTTTTGATCGGAATGGCACGTTTGCAATCCCCTGAGAACATAACAAACTCAATTCGAATGAAATTAACATCTCAAGAGGTTTTTTTTTTAAAAATGGTCCAAAAACCGATTCTAGAAAAGGGAGAGCTTCTAGAAAGAGGCCATCAAGAAGAGGACAACACAGTTGGATTCACTCTAATCGGTCTAGGTGTTCTCAAGTTACAGGCGGTCAAAGTTGGGAATTGAGAAAAAAGTGGTAATACCCCCCTTTGGAGATTTTCAAAAAAATTTCGGATTTTTTTTGCTGTTTTTGATCGGAACGGATGAAACTGAATTGGAATGAAATTAACATCTAAAGAGGTTTTTTTTAAAAATGGTCCAAAAACCGTTTCTAAAAGTGCCTAAAAATCGACATCCGTAGGGGTCTCTCTCCGGAAATATTCCACCTACGGACTACACTTACGGACTACACTTCCGATGGTGGGAGGTAAAAGAGGACATCAAGGAGAGGACATCACAGTTGGATTCACTCTAATCGGTCTACGCGTTCTCAAGTTACAGGCGGTCAAAGTTGAGAGTTAAGAAAAAAATCGTAATACCCCCCCCCCCCTTTAGACATTTTCAAAAAAAATTCGGAATTTTTTTTTGCTGTTTTTGATCGGAATGGCACGTTTGCAATCCCCTGAGAACATAACAAACTGAATTGGAATGAAATTAAAATCTAAAGAGGTTTTTTTTTTAAAATGGTCCAAAAACCGATTCTAAAAATGCCTAAAAATCGACCTCCGAAGGGGTCTATCTCTGGAAATATTGCACTTACGGATTGAAATGCCTACAGTGAAGATCATATCCTTCTTGAACTATAGTAATATAGTTTCAATAAGGTTTTATATGGTAGCATTCTCGCGTCGACTATTTTGCAGCATAATTAGAACTTTCCCTCCCACTTGGGAACGATGATTTTGGGTATTGTGATGAGAATAGAATTGGTTCTTCTTAAGGGTTTAATGCATGGGCAAATGGTTTTGAATATATCCAAGGGGTTTTAACCCTGTACACAGAAAAAAACTTCAGTCATCAAGTTCTCGGTGGAGAGTGTAGGTGTGCGGTGATACGGAAGCAACTATTTCTAGAGAATTTGATGATCCAAAGTTTCTTCAAAGTTTGTAGGTACCAATCGTTTTGAAAATCCATTAGATTGTTGCATTCGTGGAGGTGACCGTCACGTTGAATTCTGCATACAGTGGAACTAAAATATTTTCTATTGTTCGTGGTAATGATATCTGGAGCATCGAAATATCAGAAAACAGTTTTTATATGTTTCATTGTGTCTCTAATTGTTGCAGGATTTATTCACTCAGCATCGATAAAGGGGCTAAAAGTATCTGCAATGACTTGAAAATTACGGCCTTTATTTGGTTCTGCGAAGTCGATATGGATCCTAGACCAGCGCTTTCTTGCACCTTCCAAGGACAAGGAAAGACCTTTGTGGGTTTGGAGGCAACTGAAGCGCAATGACAGCACTTATAATTGCTGAACTCCTTGTTCATTGTCGTAGACCACACTCTTATCTTCAAAACGTGAAACAGTAAGAGCTATATTAGCCAAACTTGATGCCTCTTTAATAATGTCAACAATTTCTTGGTCCATGGAATCGATATAAAAGACACATTGTTCGGTCTGTGTATCGATTTAGTCTTGACAAGTTTCGTTGATAAGATATGAATGAGCAACGGCTTCAATGAAATAGTATGTCTTGATGTATTCAATGTTGAAACCATAATAGATGAAGCAGAGCCTCTAGTTTATTAGGATATTGGAGCCTCTAGTTTATAGGACGTTTTAATAGGATTGGAGTATGCTCGATGATACCCTTAGTATTCAAGATATTAAAGAACGCAATGGTCAGTGGTCATTGATGGATTCAATGTTGAAACCCTAACCGAGGAGGCAGAGCGTCTAACGTTTCAGTCGTCCTAGAGTACGTTAGCTGAGCCATTAACCTTTTGGTATTGAAGAGTGGTCAGCGGTCATTGAGGAATTCAATGTTGAAACTGTGAGGTAAAGCGTCTAAAGATTCAGTAGGGCTAAAATATGTTTTCTAATATTTTTGGAAAATTACAATAATGGTTGGTAGATATTGATGTATTCAATATTGACACTATAACCGATAGGGCAGAGCGTCTAATGTTTCAGTCGGACTAAAGTACGTTTGCTGAACCTTTTGGTATTCGATGTGGTGAATGGTCAGTGGTCATTGATGTATTCAATGTTGACATTATAACCGATAGGGCAGAGAGTCCAAGATTTCAGTCGGACTAAAGTACGACTGAATCCGCGTAAGCTCGTGGAACCCTTTGGTATTCGATATGTTGAATAGTGCAATGGTCAGTGGTAATTGATATATTCAATGCTGAAACTATGAGGCAGAGTGCTCAAAGATTCAGTCGGGTTGGATTATGTTCACTAGGAGTTTTGATGTGGAGGCGTTGAAGAGTGGTCGTTGATCTGTTTGAAGAATAAAGTGACGTTCTAAAATTAATTTGTGAAAACGTTACAGTACCAAACTCAAAAGCTTTATTTTTCCATTTGGTGGTAGTCTCTTTGCGATTGTCGTAAGGCATTGCTCATATGGAAAACTAATTTTCCGTTCCATTTGGGTAACGTTGAAGTAATATTCCTCCAATGCCACTATTACCTGCATCAGCAGCAACAATTAATGTTTGTCAAAGATCATATTGGGCAAGACTTGAGAAAAAACTTTATTTGACAACAACAAACAACAACAACAATGAATGACAAATAAACTGAAAAATATTTTAAATTAATTATGCATTAAAGCGCTCCAAATGACACTGCACATGTGTGTTTCAAATAAACTATGTTTTATTCCATCAACAGCTAGTGCTATTTAAATAAAATAAAAATGTCTTTGATATAGTCTATCTATGTTCTTTATTCTAATTTGAATACCACAATATAAAGATATTTAATGCTTTTAAGCATTTTTGTTAATACTAGTTGTTTCCAAAATTGGGCAATATGAATTGAGACACTTCAATCTTGGCCACGCAATTGAACAGAGACATGTTGAGGACATGGGATTAATACGAACTACTAAGGTCAGTTGTCACATTATTAATAACAAACACTCCCCGAGCGTCTATATCGGTGTACACAGGGCTTATAATAGGAATAATAAATACACGGCAGGGGGGATGTAGCAATGACCACGCGGTCACAGTGCTATCTCCGCTGATAATATTGGTTATTTGATGGTTATTGACAGCCATAAAGCGTCTATTACTAGAGATACTCTGACATCTGTATCTAATCCCGATGAAACATTTCCAAATGGGGACAACATCGCCCTGGTACATTGGAATTCTTTCCCTCTATATTACCTCTTCAATTACTAAATAAAACGCATTCCCGATTGAGAGGATCGCTGTCAAACTTTCGCTACATCCTCGGTATTGAAAACATAAATCTTGTTGAGAATTTGCTGTGAGAAAGAATTTTTTTGTCAACATAACTATATTGAGATCAGGGATGATATCCATCCTCGTGAATATTTATAGGCAGAATAGTAATCCAATTTAACTTCAGGCTTTAAGAAGAAGTGCTTCCCCACAATAAACGTTCACCCCTTTGTCAAGGTAAATTTAAGTGATTTTCGGTATTCAGAAGACGTTTGTCTTCTGCCTTAAATATTTGAAGGAGTGCTTAAATTTATATCCCGCTGCCCTCTGGCGTAGTTTATCGCTCTTAAACAGCCCTTTATGGAGGCATTAATATTAAAAAGCTGTGAAATGCCGTCGTCTTCGATTTAAACCCTTTGTGGCCATAAGCATTATTTTAATGGGAGATGTCATGGAAGAATTGCTAGTCCAAAAAAGAGTGCTCTAACCCAAAAGGCAATACTTTTGTACTAAAACCCTTTCCCTGCTTCATTTTCCTAATAGACTGTTGTAGAATTAATGGCACCTAAGGCAACAATAAAAGGGCATTAAAGAGCCCGAATTGTGGTAAATGATAACAATTAGGGCTCCATCCCAAGTGAAACGAGATTAAGACGTGGGCTTTGTCATCAAGGTAATGGAAGGAGCTGAGGGCATTCTGGATTGCCTTATTAATGTATTCACAAATCAAAGCACGAATAGACAATGCACTCAAATTCTCCTTTAGGCCCTTCGAGCTTTGTAAACAGGACGTCTAACCTCGTTAACATATCGGTGGTTTTGTCTTTCGATGTGGCACGTGGCTCAGAGCATTTCGAATTGACACATTACCACTTATTCTCGGAGGACAGATGTCGTGCTACTCTTATATGCACACGTGACTAGTTTCACTTTGTAATGCGTGGGGACACACTTACCACCTCAGTTTATAAAATTTAAATTCTAATTTTGACTTCACATAAATCCTTTTTCTCCTATCGGCAATATCGGGTGTTCACACGTGCCGGTTTAGGTGCTCTTGAATACTTTTGAATAAGACATTAAGACTATTGTTAGTGCATCTAACCTTGTTATGTGCCATTTGTTCGGTACAGAATCTTTATGCAGATACATATTTTAAGATGGATTTTTTTTTACTTGAAGCTGACATTTGCATGTATCAGAGTTTTCCCCTCGCTCTCTTAACAATGGATGACCTACATACACACTGCCTTACTCGGGGGTTTGCTATAGCAACGGGCCACTTATAAAATGCATTTTTATGCATTCTTCAATGCATCCCCTGTCCTTCGTTCCTTTCTGGATTAAGACACATGTAATTTGCGAGAGGATTCCCTGCTGGGGGAAGCACTCTAGAGATTAAAGAGAAATGGGTTATATGGGGAGAAAAATGCGTACGGAATTAGAAATAAAAAACTGGTGCATATTTCCATATTGACGGTTTATTTTGGTGCTTGGAAATTCATACGGGGTAAAACTGTCGTTTGGTTTTAAACAGGGAAATTTGTTCCCAGGAGAGGACAAGTCACTAGAGGACAACGGTGGTAATTTATAGCACAATTCTAACTCCACTGAAGATCCACGATCAAAAATAAATGCTCCCAAAAATGTAAATTTACTTAAATAGAATATACTAATATTAAAAATAAAGAACAAAAAGTGATTTTAATTAATTATTTTCCTCTTACCAAATTCCTGAATCTTGAACTTCTGTGCATCTTCAAACTCCCAATACAATTGTGTGGGGCACATGGTAGCAGTTTTTTAGCTGTTGATAATGATCGTAACTTTTAGTAAACTTAAGAGATGGAATGAAACATCAAAAATGTGGAGTAACTTAAATTAAAAATTTAAATAAAAAAATACTTCCACAATTAGTTTTTTCTTGCTAGAAATAGGAAAAATCTAATTTTTATCTCGTTGAACTTCCAGATCTTAATAACGTTTTTGGGTATTAGAAAACATCACATTTCTGTTCATTTGGTAAGCTCATCTTTTCTTTTACTATTTTGGAGAAGAAATTCATTATATTCTGTTATTCCGTTTGAAAATAATTATCACGAGAAGAGAAATAGTGAGAATGATAATTTAAAAGTAAACTGATAAACAGAAATTGAATGACTAGTGTAAAGTTCCTTACGCCAAAAACTGCACAAATTCTCTTTAATGTTACCAAAATGTAGTTAGTTAGACTGCATACTGAGGTGTCGCAGTGATAAACAGGTTGTGAAGGCAAAAAGATATGTTCAATTTGTGTAAATTTTACTTCTTTTTGCGATCTGGCTTGTGCTCTTAAGCTATGAGTGTCCAAACTTCGTCAGATTGAATTTCCTGAGGAAAACAAAACTGCCGTGCCAAGCATCTCAAGCTCGAAGCCACACACAATGTCAGTTTTTGTTGAAAATGTTAAAGTAATTAAAGTGACAAACAACAGGCAAGTGGATGTTGTATGTTACATATGTATAATGTGTTGTTTTCTTAAAAAAATAGTATGAGATTTCTTTTCTTACTTTGTTCGCCATAAACAGAGAATAATAATAATTAGCTACATATTGAACAGAGCTGTAGGTAGTCGAGCAACACCGGTCGGCGTATCAGCAATTGCCACACTGAAGCGATGTCTGAACTGAATTTACCGAGTTTCTGAATTATTTACAATGAAAAATTTTTCCGCAAGCTTTTGTTAGTTCTAATGCTTTTCTCCTTGTGCAATAAACTTCCTATTAATAAAACCAAAGAAAAAAACCACAAATATGGATCATGGTGAGAGGTTTACAAGTAAAAAATAATCCGGATAATTTTCCTTTTCCAATTTTCATTTCTTAAACTGTAATGTCTTGGTTTCGTTCGTGTATGTTTTAATTATTTTAAACTTTTTTTTATAAAAATTGTCATTATGAATTTGGTCCGGTGCTTGAGGAACTTTCGTGGTTTCTCTGCCTCGGGAATTTCAGTCTGAAGATTTTTGTGGCCTTTTGATGGCCTGAGAGTCGAACATATTTTAATATAATTTGTATAAAGTATCTCTCTTTCTTCTTCCTTTAACACAAAAAAAAAGTGACAAACGTTAATTCACAACCCCTCTCCTCAGCATTATTCTCTTGGTGATTTAAGGTCTCTAGGTCAAATCAGTGCTTTCGTGTCGGTTTTTAGTACCATTACAGGTCGACCCATTGTTGATGTAAATTATTTGTTTCTTGATATACAGTGCCATTTAAAAACGAGTAGTTACTATGACGTAGCTAAGTTTGGTAGTTTTGTTGTATTTTTATATTTGAAAATGAAACGTGCTTTGTGAATTTTTTTCAGGTTAGTTTGACCAAATTACAGATTGTTATTATTATGTCCAAACAATGTAAGTTTCTTCTGAATTTTCACATAATATAAATTGCTGGTTTTCATGTTACTTTACGTAGTATGTATTATTAATTATTTCTTCAGATCAGAATCAGAAAACATCTTTTGTTTTCGTTCTCTTTTTAGGATTAAATCTAGGTGGTTGTTTATCTTCAGAAGTTTGTTCTTGAATTCCGAATATGTGATTCATACCATGATTCATCAGAACTAATAAAGTCAACCTCTAGTGCTTCGTCAGCTTCAGGATTTTCTTTTATTTCCTCTGGTGGCATGTGTTTTAAAATAACTCAAGTTGCTAGGTCAGGTGCATCCTACCTCTGCTCATTCTCACTTTGGTGGTCAGTAGATAGGACTTCTATAAAAATGACATCCCTCGATATTATTACCTTATGGTTTGAAGGATGAAATAATCGATATGTTTTGCTATCGTCGCAGTACCCCAGAAAAGTTTACTTCTGACTTTTTGATTCAAGTTTACTTCTCTTTTGATCTGGGATATGTGCATAGGCATCAGATCCAAAAACCGTGAGGTTCGTTCATAATGCCTGCCGCAACTGTAGACGATATGTTAGGAAGAAATTCCATTGGATTTACCGCTTCAAAGTCCGGAAACTAGTTTGCATTGTCTTCATATCTAATTTCTAAAGTTTAAATTATTTTCTGTCTTTGAAGGCAAACTTTTTTCACCTATTAGCTTAGTTTCATCTATTATTTGTTGATTTGTTCTGTTTTCTCTTAAAACAGTTTCCTTCTGTAAGATTTGTTTTCCCTCCATTTTTTAAAATATTGATTGAAATTATTACTTTTTCTCCTGGTTTTACTCATCGTTTTTTTGACTTACAATGCAACGTTTGGTCATTCATTGTTTACCTTCTGCTCCTTTTTCTCCGATTCCTTAATTGTACCCTTCTGCTTTCTGGCCATATAGCAATTGTCTAAGAGATGTAGTGACCTAGTTGTAATTTTTCAGTCTTTTTTTGGTCATCAGAGTGTCATGTTGTCATGTCATCAGAGTGTCATGACAAGGATATTCAACTCAACTTTAATTGGTCTTTTGGTCAAACCAACTGAAAGGGAACATCGAGCAAAACTCAATGCTTGAGCTGCATTAGTTGCATCAATTCTTTGCTGATTTTTTCCTCTCGTATTTTCTGATTCTTCTGTTCTGCCTTTAAGACTGTTTCTTTCTATATTTTAGTTAAAATTTTGATACTAATTATTGCTTTTTCCCCTGTTTTTAGTCATCGTTTCTTTGACGCTTGTAATCTTAAAAAATTATTTTCGTAATTTTGCTTCTTCTTGGGGTCTACAATGCAATGTTTCTGCTTTTGTTTCATTCGATTCTTTGGTTATACTCTTCTGTAGTTACCCTTTTTTCACCTATTAGCTTAGTTTCATCTATTATTTGTTGATTTGTTCTGTTTTCTCTTTTAGAACAGTTTCCTTCTGTAAGATTTGTTTTCCCTCATTTTTTAAAAATATTGATTGAAATTTTTACTTTTTCTCCTGGTTTTACTCATCGTTTTTTTGACTTACAATGCAACGTTTGGTCATTCATTGTTTATCTTCTGCTCCTTTTTCTTCGATTCCTTAATTGTACCCTTCTGCTTTCTGGCCATATAGCAATTGTCTAAGAGATGTAGTGACCCAGTTGTGATTTTTCTGTCTTTTTTTGGTCATCAGAGTGTCATGTTGTCATGTCATCAGAGTGTCATGACAAGGATATTCAACTCAACTTTAATTGGTCTTTTGGTCAAACCAACTGAAAGGGAACATCGAGCAAAACTCAATGCTTCAGCTGCGTTAGTTGCATCAATTCTTTGCTGATTTTTTCCTCTCGTATTTTCTGATTCTTCTGTTCTGTCCTTTAAGACTGTTTCTTTCTATATTTTAGTTAAAATTTTGATACTAATTATTGCTTTTTCTCCTGTTTTTAGTCATCGTTTCTTTGACGCTTGTAATCTTAAAAAATTATTTTCGTACTTTTGCTTCTTCTTGAGGTCTACAATGCAATGTTTCTGCTTTTGTTTCATTCGATTCTTTGGTTATACTCTTCTGTTTTCTGGTCATATAGCAAATGTTTTCAAGGTGTAGTGACCTAGTGGTGATTTTTCCGTCTTTTTTTGCTTACTATACTGTGATGTCAGTCAAGAATCGTATTTTTTACTGAAATCAACCGAGAAAACTTACAGACGAATACAAAAAGGACAATGATATTTATTTCACTTACCAGGTTAGTTCAGGTTAGTTGGTAAACCATAGCGCAAAAATCTCAGAAATTGAACTATTACTGTTCTCTGACCATACATAATGGTATTCTCTGACCATACATAATGGTATTATTGAGCTGGCTTAGTTTCATCCATTTTGCTTTTTTCCTCTCGTATTTTCCGATTCTCCTGTTCTCTCTTTTAAGAGGGTTTCCTTCTGTAATTTTTCTCTCTCCGTTCGCTAAAAATTTGATTCTAATTATTGCTTTTTCTTCTGTTCTTAATCACCTATTTCTTGATGCCAGTGATTTAAAAAAAAAGTTGACTTTTGCTTCTTCTTTGTTTTTACAATGCAAGGTTTGTTCATTCATTCTTTTTCTTTTGTAATTTTTTCCTTCGATTTTTTCGTTTTCTGGTCATATAGCTATTCTTTTTAAGATCTAGTGACGAGTAAGGTGTAGTGATTTTTTTTGGTCGTCAAACTGTAAAGTGTTTTTTTTTTAGAGAAAAAAGGACAATGATATTGGTTTCACTTACCAAGTCAAGAGCGACATCGAGTACAAACTAAACTGGCAAACTATAGCGTCAAAACTCGAGAATTTGAAAAATTACTGATATTAATGGGATTCTCTAATTCATAATGGCCTATTGAAGAGGGTTTGGACACTATTGGAAAAGAACAGAGACCCAAAACATCCTTCCAACGAGCAAAACAGCAAACACTCTACCAGAATTGCATTATAGAGTTAGTGGTATACACTTTGTAGTGCACAAGTATTTAAAAAATGAATAAAATGTTGTGTTGGTATAGATATCACGTCGACGTGAAAATATGGCGCAGAAATTGAGTATAGTGCATTGCCAGCAAAGAGTCTCGAAGCCGGGACCAGCTTCAGCAGAACTTTGTAAGTGTATATTGATACTACATATATGGACTTTTTTCAGTATCAAAATCAATTCTGAAGACACGAACTTAGAAGCCTGGAAAGGCTACTTTTTAAATATCCTCTTTATAGAATTTGTTGATTATTGAGGCTCTAGCTAAGAAAAACCTTCTAGAAGAAACAGCAAAAGACGTCCGAAAGAAACGTTAAGAAAGAAATTAAATGGATTCATTTGAGGAGATCGAAAAAGTCAGAAAAAGCGGAAAAATATTTGGTTTTGATCAAATTAATCTCTTACAAAAATATGTTTGTTATCAAAGGAAAAAAAAACCAGTCTAAATCGGTTTTCCCTAAAATATGGACAACTTCACACACAACGTGAATAAACGCTTTAAGATATTAAATGAAAATGGACTATATCTGGTGTGAAATTACTTACGTCTTCCAACCTGTCATTTACCCCTTGTGTTGACTGACTGCATCTGATGTGCGAAGAACGGTGCCAAATGTGATAATTTCTCTGCAAGTAAATAGACTTGTATCAATCAGTCTGGTGTTCAAAAATTTACCCACTTAATTGTAGTTCTCGAAGAAGATATTAGAAGGATTTGTGTGTGATATTAGAAGGTGACATCAATGTGCATATTAGGTCTATAAAATAAAACTCCCACTCTTACAAGACTTCAAAGGAGAACCAGGAAGTGAAGTGCTGGCATATGTATCAATAACATTTTATAGCTTTGCCTTAATTTGGCACAGTTAGCGGTTTTAATAAATTTTTACACACACTAGCACTTGAGCATTAAAATTCCCCAAGAATCAGATTTTTAATTTTAAAACATGCATATGGGGTGATTAGCAAATTTGCTAATATCAACATTCATCACGTTCAAGGGTGCTCCATTATGCACGAATGCATAAATGCTTCGGTATAAATCTTATGGGTTTTCGCATGGCGGAATAACTTAGTTCCAGTTACAGCCGAACAACAATATGAGGCAATGGGACCGAGGTATAATAATTCTTCGGCGAAGTTAATAAAATAGAGTGAACTTAAAAACTGCATTAAAACATGGCGGGCCACCTTTGCATGAAGCGATAAATTTCAAATTCAGCGGCTTTAAAAAAACTTGATCTCTACCATTAGTGCCTAAACTGTTATAAATTTTCAATCGGTGCTCAATATGCTGAGTTTAAACTCATTGGCGTTACGTCTAAACGTTTATCGATAGCTTTAAATCCATTTTCAGAGTTTAAAGTCCGAAGAGTTTTAATAAAGTAATCGCTCAATAACTGAGGATAGTTGGAATAATGAAAGAGAAGGGAAGAATATGTGATGGGCACTTACACAAAACCATGGGTACGCCATTGGGATGGTGTCGCTTTTAAAGTAAGTGCAAGCAGACATTTAAGTGCGTCCAAGTATGAAGTTTATTTGTCGTCCTCCATCGGATATGGTAAAATTTGGGGGCGCGTGACAGTTTTATTTTTGAAGGGATGGAAGGCCTTCTACCCCCAGTTACTCTCTTCAAGATCACCCGCACGTAATTATCAGTTATCACCCAACCGTAAAAGTGCACGAGCTTTTTAGCGCCGTTTCTTTAAACATATTTATGTCAAAGCTTTTCAGTTTGCCCATGTCAGTCTCGATATTTCGTCGATGAGCCTCAGTACACTCAATTACCCTCGGCAGCATTCAATTTGATCGGCGATGTTTTCACTTGCTGCAGACAATATGCCTTAATTTTAATCCTTAGTTTTACTACCCAATTCTCTCTTGAGCAAAAGTGTGATGTGTGGGTTTATAATAATTAAATTTTAGTCAAACTGCACGAATAATATGGTAAAGGAGTCTCCAATAATTGCTTCTGTCTGAGAAGAATTGACTTTTCCAGAGCGACAGAAATTTGACGTTTTATTGCTGCTTGAAGGTGGTAGACAAAGACCCATTATTGAAATTCTTCGGCTTCCATTTGTAATTATTGAACTTTTACTTGACGCTTGAAAGAGTACTGTATCCCTAAATATTAAAAAAACAATAGAAGTCTAAGAATTTTTATCTAGTACTTTAACAATGGCTTAGTTTAGAAAGGAAAGTCGGAAATAAAATGGCTTGAAAGTGGTAAACAAAATCTCATCCGCCAAAGTGTCAAGACTATTGTCACTAATTGGCAAGAACAATTGCCTTTTTTTGATGGCATTGTTTAGTTTCCTGTAGTCCACTTTGTGGGCTTGGATCCGACAGTAAAGAAACTAGACTCTAGAGGCAACTAGAACTTAGATGTGTGTTTTTACAAGACAAGTTATATTTGATGAACTAAACACGAAAACGATTTCTTTCTGTTATGTTTGACAATTGCCGCATTTTCCTCTATGCGACTTGCATACCCCCAGTATTGGTGTGAAGGGCACAGGTGGATCCCGATGACAGGGAATTGATTACAAAGCCTCTAAATCTTCTGCAGTCTCCACATGGCCTTCAATCACCCGTCTTGCTAGGTACTAGATGTATCTTGTTCTACCCTGATTTCAAATTCTGATTTAGCGATTTTAAATTCCTCAATAGTAACTTTAACAATAGAATATAGGGATATGGTGTACCAGAGGTTTAATAAAAATTCTGCCCTACCAGCCACTTCTGTACTGGCCAATGAGATCAATGGTTTAGAATTTTTTTCTTGAATTTAGCACGATCTTCAAGTAGTTCAGTTGTTCAGATTCCCTTCAAAGAGAAACAATCTTTTTGTTAATGGTTTGGAAGATTTTCAATGATTTGGAAGCAAAATATCCTGTCTGTACCTATAATATTTTCAATTCATAAATTATCACTCCATCGTCAGTTTTATTTAGTAGACAGAAATCAGGTCAAATGTCACCTTTTCATGTATGGTCCCTTCTCTCTTGCCATACTCGTTCACATGTACATCCTCGTCCAGATCATACATACAAAGATTTTTTTCTAACATGCAAAAAAGAGTGAAGGTCAAAATACCATCTAAAGTGTTTGCCAGGCTTTGCAGCCGTGGTCCAATGGAATTTCTTCCTGACGTTTCGTCTACAGTCGCGGCAGACATTATGAAAGGCGATGAATGGGCGAAGTGATCTCCCATGCTTCACGACGTTAACTGATTCGACTGTGGGGATCTCCATGGTATTTATTACCCCACCGTCCCGCTGCAGTAGAGTGACTGGGGTGAGGGTAGTGGTGGGGCGGGGTCTCGGCGCACTTGAAGAATGTCGTAGAACTCGCTTCCAGTCTGCATTTAGAAACGTAATTTTCTCCTTCCTGTTGAAATTGTTGTCGTGTTTAAAGATCTCAATGGCCTCTCTCGTTAGTCTCGGATAGAAACGCTACAATTGATATAAGATATCCAAATCGTTTAAAAGCATGTCGTGACCTTCGGAGAGAGCGTGCTCTGCTATTGCTGACTTTTGTGTTTTTCCCAACCCACAACTCCTCTAGTGTTCCGTAATCCTCGTGTTGAGACTGCGTTTTGTGGTGCGAATGTATACCGAGCCACAGCTGCATGGAACTTGGTAAACTCCGGGTGTCGATAGGGGATCTCTGCGGTCTTTGGCCGATCTCAAGCTCTATTGTATTATACTAGTGGGTTTAAAGATTAGTCTTTTCCAGTAGACTGCCGGTCCTGTTCGATTCTTTGTTGATATATGGTAGATTAGATTATATGCCTACAACCATGGCGGATTTCCTGGCATGGGGCAAACCCATGGGAGATAATAATAGAAAAATTAAAACAAAAGGACTAACTTGAACCATAGAGAAAGCAAATGAATAATTGAATCTGGGAGGGTAGCAACTGAGGAAGACCGTGGATCTGATCCCAGCGCACGGCTTACTCAAAAAACACCTACACCAAATAAAAAGGAAAAAAAAAATCCAGAATGCAGGTTGTGTCGTGAAGAGGCAGTCAGTGCTTCCTTGTTTTGTATGTAATGGATTAAGGAGATATACAGCCATGGCGGATTGCCTGGCATGTGGCAAACCCATGGGAGATAATAATAGAAAAGTAAAACAAAGGAACTAACTTGAACCAGAGAGAAGGCAAAATGAATAATTGAATCTGGGAGGGTAGCAACTGAGGTAGACCGTGGATCTGATACCAGGACACGGTTTACTCAGAAAACACCTACACCAAATAAAAAGAGAAGAAAATCCAGAATGCAGGTTGTATGTGTGGTGAAGAGGGAGTCAGTGCGTCTTTCGTTTGCATGTAATTGATTAAGGAGATATGCAGCCATGGCGGATTTTCTGGCATGGAGCAAACCCATGAGAGATAATAGTAGAAAAAGTAAAACAAAGGCACTAAATTGAACCAGAGAGAAGGCAAAATGAATAATTGAAGCTGGAAGGGTAGCAACTGAGGAAGACCGTGGGTCTGATCCCAGGACACGGCTTACTTAGATAAAAAGTGAAGAAAATCCAGGATGCAGGTTGTATGGTGAAGAGGGAGTCAGTGCATATGTGGTTTGCATGTAATGGATTCAGGAGATATATATGGTATAGGGCGACAGTATGCATGGTGGATTTCCTGGCATGGGGCAAACCTATGGGAGATAATAATAGAAAAAACAAAACAAAGGAACTAACTTGAACCAGAGAGAGAAGGCAAAATGAATAATTGAATCTGTGAAGGTAGCAACTAGCCCGTAGGTTTGTTCCCAGGACACGATTTACGCAGAAAACACCTACACCATAGAAAAAGAGAATAAAATCCAGAATGCAAGTTGTATGATGAAGAGGGAGTCTGTGTCTCTTTGGTTTGCATGTAATGGATTAACGAGATATATAAAAGATGCTGATTAGGACAATTCTTTGAAAAGACAGGACTGATGAGTTCAAACGATTACAATAAATAATAAATGGCAGTTTTAGTGTTACCAGAAAATGGATTGCAGGAGCAAAAGGAAAAGATTTGTTTTCTTCATTAAGAATGTGCCATTGAAATGTTGTCATCCAAGGACAAAAGCATCAGGGACACGGATGGTTGAGGAACATTTCAAAGAAAGGTCAAATATCGACATATACCTGTCTGAAGACTTGGTATCTTGAAAAGACGCAAATTTGGTCATTAGGACACCCATACATGCGCCATGGTAGTTAGGGACCTCCTAATGTCCAAGGGTCTAGAAAACGCCGATATAGTAGACATATCTCTCATACTCAATATTTGCTTTTCACAGGATTTCTTTCAATCAAAGGGGAATTTTTTAACAGAAAGATGGATTGAGTCCATTTTCATACTCAGCAACAACAATAACAATAAACATCGATGCGATGTTCGCTCTAGGGACTTTCTCCACGCCCATTTTATTCCCCAACTAATTCGGAAAATTTCCTGAAATATTTCTCCACTAAATGCACCCCATTTCACAAAAAAACTCCCTGAATTCCCACATTGTCAAGTCCAAAGATAAATTTACAAATTTGTCAAAAAGTGTCAAAAGCACATTCTACTCGTGCGTCATGTGTCCCAAAACTCCGCTCCACTCCTCCCTCAGACCCGCCACTTTAACGTCGAGGTGAGAGTATAAATACGACGCGTATATAATATAGTGTACACGCGTCGTATATAGTATATAATACGACACAAAGCGTTTAGTGGTCGAAAAAGTCAACATCGAGACCCAAGGGAGTTCAGTTCGGCCATTGCCTCATCGCCTTTGATAACGTCCTCCACAGTTGTGGACGACACGACAGGAATCATACCTTCCACCTTCAGTCCCAAAAATCCTTCACCTCACTACAGACGTCTTTTTTATAAGAGGCTCGATTTCACAGAGAAGTAGCAAGGCAGTAACATAACAAGTTTAACACAAACCTCATCTTTTGAGCAAGTTTTAAGTTGTGGTGCCTGTCTCGTGTGGTTTATGTTCTTTTTAGCTTGATTTCGTAACTCTACGTTTTGTCTGTGTTTGAGACTCAATGACACGATATTTTCTCTGGTCTTAGTTTGAGTCCTTTTTCTTAGCACTTTGAGTAGTAGCCATTGTGACTCGTCACAACAGATTATGGTCTGAAATTCAGAATTCAGAATTTTCAGTTTCAGGGCATGGTCCATCATGCAGTTGCTCATCATGCCTCCCAGCCATCCTGTTTTCTATCCCACTTCTAACAATAAAATCCTCTAATATGACGTATTCTTATTGCCTTTTCGAGTGCTCTTCATGATCGTTTAGGGTATCGAAAAATGTGTCCTTTCTTGTTGCCAATGATGCCTGTTTAGGCCATATGTTACAAGAATAGTTGATTTATAGTCTCAAAAGGCGATATTCCGGCGATTTTTTAATTAAATGTTTCCCAGTTAATTTAAGTTTTTCTTAGATACCTATAGACATATTCTTCCATAATATCAGCTCCTTTTCTTTCCTTGTTTCACTTTTTTCCGTGTCTAATTTTTTACATTACTTATACTATATTTAGTTCCCAAGGGGCTTTGAGGTGCTATTTGTAGGAAGGCATTCAGTAATGTAGTTAAATTTTGTGCTCAACCCTTGAGTTGGAGGACCAGGAATTTGGTGTTGGTATCTTCAAAGTAGCATCTAGTTTTTGATGCTCCAACATGTACTTTTTGTAAATCGTAACAAATCGTTTAATGCTAAAGATTCAATAATAAAAAATGTCCATTTGAATGTTAAAAAATTGGTTAACTCCAATGGCTTTACTGCCAACTTCTTCTAAATCTCGATAAGCTGAGTTAAAAAAAAGTTTTTTTTCACTTTTGATGACCGTCCACTGAAGTTATATTTTCAGTTTATCTCCCAATTTTTATTTTTATTTTTGAGATAGTTGTAGATGATTTCAGCCTAAACATTTTTGACCATAAAAGTGGCATGCCTTTATTATTCCGAACTAAGCTCATGAAAAAAATAATCATCAAATATTTGGTTATCGTGTACAAACACAGGCGATCGAAAAATAATTCGTAAATAATAATTGAGTAATAATACAATTCTGATTGTCACGGTGTTTTCTTTCGGAATAAATTACCATGAAATATGTCGAAGCAAATGTATGCATTACTGAACGGCGATTTTTTCTTCTACCTTTGTGCAAACAAAACCCGAAATAAGTTCCCTGATGGCAATTTCCAGGTTGACACGAAACCATCAAATTCTCCCCACTAATTCGATTTGCTTATATATTTTCGGATATAAATATTTGTAGTGTTGATGTGGGTAAAACAGCCAGATTATGGGGTGTGTAGGTGAAAGGCGTCAATAAAATCTAATTGGTATCTAATGACACGAAGCTCCATAAAATTCTCTATCACATGAAGCGCATTACAAAAAAATACTCAAAATCTAAATTACATGTGATAGTGATCACGACAAATTTCCGTAAATAATACACATTATGAATAATAAAGGCTTGTACCTAATTGGCAAGAGAAAAAACATGTGTCTTTATATGTAAAAGGGTAGAAATTAAATCGTATGAATTACTATGGTCACCACTATAGATACTATCACCGGACATTTGACGATAGAGGCCTCATTTCCAAATATCATTAGAGCAAACTACCTGTAATTTGGGTATAACATATTTGTTATCTACAAGTTCAATCCTAGGTGCTGTGTAATTAGTTTTGTGAAATATATCGTGTCACAATAACACTAATAAATAAATCTAAATTGCCTTACTCTCATAATGGTAGTTTATCATACATTTTAAAAGCACCAGATATTACTCATTTCTATTCGTCCATTAGAGGCCTAATGGAGAGCTCATTTTAGGGATATTTTGATAATATTGCTCCTCTGCACTGCAAAAGATCATAATATTATCAAACATTAAATAACTTCTACCTGACAAATTCAAATCGACCAGGTATTGTCTATTGATCAATGAAATCTCATACCCAATATATCAATAAGAGTGTGTATTCACTGACTCAACATAATTGAACGTGTCCATTGTTACTGAAGCGATATACCATTCTGATATGAAGTATTTGGTGGAGCCAAGTTCGGACAAGCGAAATGATGGATGGCCGTTGTCAAACGAAAGCAAATTGTGTCGAGCCAGGGGCGACTATCGACTAATGTCTTCGGTAAAATGGAAATTCATTTTCCACATATATCAATCATGTTTCCTAGTTCTCGTCTTTGTATTCTCGGAATATAATAAAGAGATTACATCCTCTAACTTGGCGCACTAAAAACTTTATCGACTTATGAACAAAGTTGATGGAGCGAATTCGGATGTAGACCCCAGGCGAGGGAGTTACGAGTCTCTTCGAATATTGCAAATTGTTTAGATAATAGAATATTGTGACATCTAAAGTATTTATTTTAAATTACCTTCAGGATAATTTAATTTTTAATCAGTGAAGCATTGCATCAATTATAGTCAAAAACAGCATTCACTCCAAGATCTGAGTGAATTTGATCTTCCAAGTGGTGACATTGAGGGTATTGAAGGGTGGTGCATTTAGATGAGTGGGAAGGTATGTAAATGTGTATAGATATCTATTCTATCAAAAATTGCTTACGTTAGAGATAAATAGAAGATGTTGGTAGATGTATCCAGGTGTAGTCAATGGTTTAGATGAAGCTTTGAAACAAGGGCAAAACGTCAAAATACGCCAGCATGGTACAGTTACCGTAAATGGAACAAATTTAATACATTGAAGGTCGATTATTTATTAATGAAAAATAGAAACCCTCAAGACCTAAAAGTTGATTTTGAGAGGATGGAGCCATTGAGATTTTTAGAGGCGCAGGAGCTAAACGAAAACAATTATAGGGTGCGTAAAGGCACAGATATGGAAGGAGTAGAAGCCAAAATATTCAAAAATAGAGCTACCACCAGGATCAAAACTGGCGAGAAAAAAAATACCAAAGAGAGTAAACTCATATGGATATGGTCCCACTTGCTTTGAAAAAGTTGAAAGTCTTTGTACTCTACTCCAGGTCTTTGTTCAAGCTCAGGGACCACTAACCTTGCTTTATGCTTTTCACCTTCTTTTATGCCAAACATCCGTGCTTGTTTAGATTTTTCCTGTCTGCCTGCTCGTTTCTGGGAACCAAGGTCCAAGTTTGATTTTTAATAAATGGACTCCTTAACTCTTTAATAGCTGCAAACTTCTCTGTTTTACTTATTCCCTCTGGATAAGACAACATTACATATTCACCTGAGTCATTTAACTTCCTGCAATATTGAAATTTTCTTTGTAAATTAAGGTTCCTTTCTGTTCTTGCATATATTTGTCCTGGATTGGGTTCTGACTCTTCTACAGAATCATCATAATCTTGGTTGCATTCTCCTAAACTGTCACAATTTGTTGTCTGCTCCTCAGTTGGGTTATTATAGCTCTATCTTGCTCGCTGTTCCCCAGCTGGATCATTATGATCTCCTCTGTTCCATCCTCATCAAGTCCTTCACCCTCTCCTAGGCGCAAATTTACAGTGGTTTCCTGAAATTGATATTTAGTTTTACCGTCAGGTTTACTGAATACAACACTACAAATTTTTACAACACCAGCCTGGTCATTCCTAATCTGTAGCTTAGTGGAGCATATCCAACAAATATACATTTTTCTGATCGTTCGTCAAGCTTTTTTAAAAGTCCTAAGAAGCTTGAAAGTGCTACAGAACCAAATACCTGCAAATTGGATACACTTTGTCTTTTACTAGTTAATTTCTCAACTCGTGTGACCTCCATTCCATGAATAGGGCTTCTATTAAGCAGATACGGGGTGGGGTGTTCATTATAAAACTTTTTCTAGCAGGGCATGAAATTTTGACAGGAAAAGATGACATAATCAAAATAAATGGATTTTTGTTTTTCCATCCTTTTCTTTTGACATTTCACAGCCAACTAGATGTTTTATAATGAACACCTCGTATATTGCAACATACATTTCCGTCACATTTCCTTGCTTAAACCAGAGTCAAAAAGCAGAGCGGTCAAAACTCAAAAACAAATGTGGAAAGCTCTCGAGAAATCCAAAGATCTCCAGTAAGGAGTGAGAAAAATGCTGGAAAGGAGAAGATGTGAATCAGTTAGATAATAAAGATGATTGAAATGTACGTGCATGGAAAGAAATCGGATAGGTATTGCATTGTGAAATCTATATGGCCAAATTTGTGTTTGACAGATAATTGCTACAAACTCGAAAAAGTGAGCAGTGCTGGGAACTTATGGTGGAGCTTGGATAAGAATTATTTAGAGAGCGAAGCTGCAATGTTTGGGTAATGTAAATGTAAAACCAATAATTGGTTTACCGTCTTGCTACACTTTAGGATTTATCAAAAGATCTAAAATTTTAGAAATGGATGAAGATTCACTAAATTAGGAGGGTGAACCTTGATTTCCTTACCCCAACGCTTACCTCAATTCCTTCAAAAACTCCACATTTTGCATTTTCTCTGGTTTGTAAAATTTTTAAAGATTTTCGCCCTAAATCTACCCTAAATTTTTCCACAAACTGAAAATTTGCATTTCTAAATGATTTGAGTAATTTTTAACCTTAGGCTGAATTAATCTATAATTTTTGAATTTTCAGACAAAGTGACAATTTTTTAGCCCCATTTCTTATCTCAGTTTCTCCGAAAACTCCACATATTTTGTAGTTTTTAAAGATTTTTGTCCTAATTCTAACCTGAACTTTTCTACAAATTCCAAATTTGCATTTTGTAACGAAAACGGTATTAAAACTGTATTTTACCAAAAATTTCAACAATGAATTTTTAGACAAAGAGTTGACCATTCTTTAGCCCCAATTCTTACCTCAATTCCTCCAAAGACTACACATTTGCAATTTCTGTAGTTCGTAAAATTTTTTAAGTTTTTTGGCCCTGATGCTAACCTGAATTTTTCCACCAACTCCAAATTTACATTTTTAAACGAATTGAGAAATTCGTTAACCAATTTTTTGGCTTTGAATGATGAAATCAAATCACGATTAACTGCACAACACGATGAAAAAGCTCTGCACATATACAGCAGGATTTATAGGCATATAGACAAACTAATTTAGAAACGGGCGAAAACAGCACGATTTTTGCAATAAAAAACACGTTGATCAATTGCAAAACACGAGAAGAGCATCTGCACTACATCGAGAATATAATAGGAACACACTTAATCCAGTACACGAGACTGAAAACCGAACGATTACTTTATTGAACTTTCAGCCAACTTGCTGACCTACTTTTCAATCGATATATTTCCCAACCAGGGAACAGCGATATTTTAGATACGAAAACCGAACTTGAAGTCTCATTCAGCCCGGTGAGCGAATGCATTTATGCAGATATCAGCCAGTCATATCGAGCGATTCATATCATTAATCCGTCGCGACGCTGCACAGCGAATGGGAAAATCAGCTATCAGACAAAGTGTTATGACCATTTTTTAGCCCCAATTCTTACCTCAATTTCTCCGAAGACTCCACATTCGCATGTTCTGTAGTTCGTAAAACTTTTCAAGTATTTGGCTCTAACGTTAACTTGCATTCTTCCACAAAAAACCCAAATATTCACTTTGAAACGATTTGAGAAACTCTTTAACCAATTTGCAAAAACCACACTCCACATTTGCATTTTCTGCCGTTCGTAAAATTTTGAATCGATTTCGACCCTAGTCCTGACCTAGAATTCTCGGAAAACTTTTAATTTGCTTTCTTAGAGGCTTTAAGTAATTCTCAAACGTTTTTTGCCCTATTCTTGACATGAATTTCTCCAAATACTCAACATTTATTTTTCGCTTTACCAAATTTTTTACTGATTTTGGCACTAATTTTAGCTTTATTTTCTCAAAAAGCACAAAAATTTGCATTTTTCAAAGATCTTGACTTAAATATCACTTACTTTGGTCCATAAATGGAATTTTACCATTTGTTTGAATCAGTTTTGCCTGACTTCCTTGTTGCAAAAATTGAATTTCTTCAAAACTATCAAGACAAGAAGACAAGACAGGCAAACACCAGACGAGATGAGTCATTCTTAATTGATTTTAGTTCTAATTTTGACCAGAATTTCTTTAAAAACTCCAAATTATGAATTTTTAAACGATTTCAGTAATAAAATCCAAAGTGTTTTCCGGGCTTTGAAGACGTGGTCAAAAGGAAAAAAGCCGAATAAAGCATCGTGATTATGATGAACTGCAAAACAAGCTGAGACAATTAAACCACGTTTAGTCGGTGTATAGTTACGTGGCAGGAAAATTCTTTAATAATAGTTAACCCGAAAATAAAATATTTTGGGATTTACCAGTGGCGCGTAATCTAATGTTATTTAATTTAAAAATTTACAGTATAACGAGTTTTAAGGCAAGTGAGAGTCAAATTACATTACTAACACCTACAAAATTTTGGTTTATTATCTCAAGTGATTTAACAGTAATTAATAAATTTTAATTTTTTAAATAAAACTTTGACACCCAGTACCTACCTACCTACCTTGACGTTGTCTCCTTCTCGAATAACAAATGAAAGAAAACCAGAGAGTACACGACCATCAAGAACGGCCAAAAGGGTGGAGGGATAGTTTGCAAGAGACCCCCCCCCCAAAGCTAGAACTACTATCAAATTTTACTTTTTTAAAATGGCAATTTTGATATCATAATTTCGCTTTCACAGAGGTAAGAAGATCATAAGGCATTTGTCAGAGGCTCAAAATCGCCATTGCGTGTAAATAAAAGTGGTTTACATTAATCATTTTAAGTTCATTTTGTCGCCTTTCTTCACGGACATTACCCATTCTTTGTGACCCAGCTGACAAGCGAGATTAAAAATGATCTTCGCTACCTATTTCGACTTTTGTTGCCGTTGATGGCCCTTAACGTGTTTTAAAATATGTGCTTCACGAAGTATCTGCACAAAAGATGAAAAATTAAGCTCTTGACCTCATATTAAAAAGGGTGAGATTAGGAATCTGGGGCGATGAGACCTAACCAGCCTCTACTGAATTTTAAGCTACTGTATATGATCTGCAGATAGGGTGGCAACGAAAAGAGGGTTTAAGTGCAGCCTTGCTTCACCCTCTGCCACTTATTGTATAGTAGTAATTAGTGAATAATGTCCTATTGACCCACTAGGCACACTAAACATAGTCAGCTGCCCCCTAAGAAGGATTTTAATTACCGGAATGGGTTTCCCCCGAAGTTTTTCCCAAAGAGAAGACGATATATATGGCAAATACTTAAGCACTTCCAATTTCTTTATTCCATTAGAAAAATAACAGAAACCAGCGACACGCACTGTCTAATTCTCCAGAATTATTGCCCACCGAGGTGCAATTTAGAGATTTACGGCCTTATTTGCATGTGGAGACCTAACTAAGGCATTATGGGCTACACAAATAAGCAGCGTGCACCGATTTTATGGTAATGGCGTTTTCTATTACCAGCTCGAAATTATATCGGCTGCATTAACTTGCTGAATACTCCGGAATGGGGAAATGCGAATTACTTTGGAGCACCTCGTTAGAAAATAGGAAAATAATTTACGAAGCTGAGCAATCACAGCTGAGTAGCTATTGTTGCTGAAGACTCGAAAAAACAAAACAAAATAGACTTGTGTCACCTGCAGTTCTATTAATGAAATGGAAGATGTTTCTTAAACCCCTGGTACCAACCTTCTTCTAGGATAGAATTGTTGAAGTTATTATTGAGAAGTTTAAAATCGCTCAAGCAGAATTTGACTTCATGGTAGAACAAGGTATATCTAGGGCCTAGGAAGACGAGTGATTGAAGACTATGTAGAGACTGCAGACTATTTACAGGCGCTGTGATCGACTCACTGTCACCGGGATTCACCTGTGCTTTTTGCTCCAAAACAAGGAGAATGCAAGTTAGAAGTTGCTTGCAGTAAAGATGGGGAGGAAACTGTCAACAAAACAGAAGAAAACAAAATTTGGGTTGAGATCATTAAAGAACTTGTTTTGTCAAAGATATACTCCATTCCTGTAAGAAGGGAAGTTCTAATTGCCTCTAGTGTGAACCATAGAGGTAACAAAGGAACGGTAGAAATTGCGTCGGCAAGAAACTAACCGCCACAAAAAAAAATGCTTCGAATTTAGATAGTCTGTACACTTTGGCGAATGCTTTACTACTTTAGTGCTAAATATTGGCAAAGTAGAGGTAGTTTCAACAGATAAGGAGAAAATCACTCTCTCTTCTGGTAGCGGTCTCTGGGAATTCAAAGTTATGCTATTTGGACATTGTAGTGCTTCACCCATATTTGAGCGACTCACGACATGATCTGAAAGACCTGAGTTACATACAGGGTGTCCCAACTCTATTTAGACACTAATTATCTCCGCCCCTGTACATTTTAGAGAAAAAAGTTTCAGATAAAAAGTTCATTGTTTGGAAAGATGTACTTTTTGACGTAAATTTATTTTTTTTCAATGGAACACCCTATATTTTATTGGAGATTTGGATGCCTCGTTAAATATTCAATCAAAAATGTATAACACTTTTTTTTCTAATTTCAATACTTTTCGAGAAAATCACAAAAACATAATAATACTAAGTACAGTCGTTAAAAACTTATAAGAGACGCTCAAACTGGCGTCCATTTTCGGTATGGCAAAATTTATACCTTCTAAGCAGTTCCCCGGTAGGTACATGCATTGCTAATAGTTTGTGGGGATATTTCTCTGCAGGCATGAGTAATTTTGTTTTTCAAGTCCTCCAAATTTCTTGGTTGAACAGAATAAACCTCATTCTTCAAATAACCCCATAAAAAATAGTCTAATGGTGTCAAGTAAGGTGACCTTGCGGTCCGCCCGACTGGTCCTTGGTTAGCTATCCACTTATTCCCAAAAGAATTATTTAAAAAATTTGACACATTTAAGCCGCCGCGCGGCGGCGCACCATCTTGTTGCCACCACATATTATATATATATACAAACGTTCGTTTATGGTTACATCTTCCAGCAGTACAGGCAGCACTTCAGTCAGAAACATTAAATATCTCTCGCCATTCAAAGTACCTTCATAGAAATATGGTCCAATTAATCGCCCATCGAAAAGACCGCACCAGACATTAATACCCCAGATTTGTTGGAAATGCGTCTCCCTCATCCAACGTGGATGTTCCGTTGCCCAATAATGGCAGTTGTGGCGGTTTACAATACCACTGTTATGAAATCGTGACTCGTCAAACCACACAATTTTCTTAAGAAATCCTGGATCATCATGTAGCTTAATAGTCAAAAACGCAATGAATTCAAGTCGTCTATCATAATCATTTGGGCGCAACTCTTGAATCAAATGAATTTTGTAGGGATGGAGGAAATTTTCACATAACATGCGTTGCACAGTAGATTTGCTAACTCCGGTTTCTTCCGAGATATTACGAATTGAGATGTGAGGATTTATTTCAACAAGTCCAAGAACATTTACTGTTGTGGCCTCATTCCTAACCAGTCGTTCATGTGTGGCATTTCTTGGGCTTGGAAAAACACCTGTAAGCATCTTTCTCTCAACATTAGCAAACGTACTTAGAGCTGGTGTGCTCCGATCTGGAAACCGTTCTCTGTACATTTGTTGCGACCGTCGCGCATCCTTTTTACACTCGCCATAGATCAGTAACATATCTACATATTCACTTGCAGTAAAAAGAAAAGGCATGATTAACTGAACGTTTTTGACAGAAAACTTTCAGAATGACAATGACATAATAATTACGTTGCTATGATTGTTGATAACCATAGCAACGCGCAGTAGGCGAGATTTTAAAAATTACCCGTAATGTTGAAGATGCAATGATGTTTTTGTGATTTTCTCGAAAAGGATTGAAATTAGAAAACAAAGTGTCATACATTGTTGATTGAGCATTTAACGAGGCATCCAAATCTCCAATAAAATATAGGGTGTTTCATTGGAAAAAATTAAGTTTACGTCAAAAAGTACGTTTTTGCTTCACCCTGTACATATTAGTAAATTGTCATTGAAAGCCCCTTTCCAAACAATGAACTTTTTATCTGAAACTTTTTTCTCTGAAACGTACAGGGGCGGAGATATTTAGTGTCTAAATAGAGTTGGGACACCCTGTATAGTAAACCATACTTGGACAATTTTTTGAGGAGCTTCCGCGCCAAAAAGTCGGTTTACATGGGATACTGTGAATAAACAAGGGAACTAGAAAGAAACTTACAATTGAAAAGACCCACCTGAGAATAATCCTAATTTACAGTAGTGCCTTGTATTCAATAGTTCCTGTAGTCGATCGAGGAATGGTATACTTGGAAGATGTTGTTTGGGTGTTAGTGGTGCCGATTTGTCAAAAGGACTATTTTTAGCTCACCTTTATTATTCCGACATCACCAGTGACTAGTAGGAGTTCAATCAATATTGTTGTTTGAAATAAAGAGTAATTAGAAGATTTTACTTTCCACGCCCAAATCCGGCAGTTTTCAAAGAGCTCAAAGGTATACTTTTCAGCCCGTAACTTAGTATGTAGAGATCGGCGTCAGGTGCAAACCTTTCTTGGTTTTGCTTATATTGCAGAGGAATTGCTTGGAGTTTTGAAAGGTCTCTACATCGACTGACGGAGAAAAAACAGTCCTAAGATTGTACTGAAAATTGGTAAAAAACTTTTGAAACTTTTCATGAATCCTAAGGGAGAAATAGACAGATGGTTGAAGCACCTCCAGGAGTGCAACTTAAATGCTGAATCTCGAAAAAGGAATTTTCATAGTGACACAGATGACTCTTCAACTTGTGACAATTTTGAGTTTTCCATAAGATTAACGCAATTTCCAAAAGATTACCTTGGGAGATGATTGCGTTACTCTGTGATGGTAAATTTGACGCTGGTCAGTTGGCGCTTTAAATTAACCTAAAATTCAGATATGAAGCACTTAGGTAAGTGGAAAAAGATGGACGAAGACCTGAATAGCAACATGTTTCCAACAAATCCGCTACACTACTCGTATAGTTGGACTATCTGATATTTCTTGTACTCAAAGAAAACTTAAGGCTTTATGATACCAATGGCTTCTGACTGATGAACACGATCTTCATTGTAAAGTTTTGGATCATCGTTTAATCTCTGCTATCGGTAAATGAACCATAAATGATGATTCTTGAGTTTTTCTTCTACTTATGAGCGGATTCTCGAGGACTAATATGGCATCCTCACAGAATGATGGTTATCCCTCCAAAGGACCACATCATGGGTGAAGGCTTTTCTTTCTTTAAACGGTTTAACTTGTAGAAAACTGTTATGCAGAATGCTCTAACAACGATCACTTTGATGCCACTCTTGAGGTTATGGTAAACGGGATTTTGTGGAAGATGGAGTATTTTAGAATTATACCATGCTGAAAACTTAGGGGTTCTCCTATACCGGTTATGCTTTTGTATTCTATACCCTTTCCTGGATCAGTTTTGGTATTGCCCAATGCTATGTGACTTGCTTGGTGATGGAGACCAGAACCAAAGTTTTGCAGTCGGTATTAGCTTGGTCCCCCTTCTTAAATCACCTTGGTCGTGCATCGACTCTTTTGTGGTTATAATAATATTTCGATCGGGCTTTTAAACAATTTTGATCTTGTAGCCCGCACATTATTGTTTATTTTCATTGCTACTCCATCATTTCCTGGTTCCTTAGAAAGTGCATCTGTTGTTAACTTCCTCACCTGCTCACTGTTAAGTTGATGGGGTTTTGCTTAGTTTTTGCTGAAACTTGTCAGCTTCCTCCTCTAAGCGAGTGAAATGGGTATTGTTCTGTGGAATAAACTTTACAGGGTGAGTCAAAATACTCTTTTTTTTCCTGTAAATACACGTCCTAACATGCGTTCCCTTGATAAATGTCGCAAGAAAAATCGATAGTGTCAACAGTAAGTATATTAACAAAATATTTAAAAAAATCTTAAATTAAAATTTAAAAACAAACTAAAAAAGAACATAAACGAAAACAAAATACACACATAGCAGGCTAATAAGTTTTGTCGTTTAATGTTTTGTTAATACTTTCGTTGATCACGATTTTCTTTGAAATAATTAGTAGTAACCAAGAAATGTCCGAGACAGACAATTTATATTTCTGTATGTCCAAGTCGTCGATGTTTTTTGAAATTAGATTTGATTTATAACTACAGTCATAAATTGACAAAATCGATTTTTCTTGCTTTTTATGGAGATGACTAGAAGCCAACATAAAGCAATGAAGGATCAACTTACCGCTTTGCTTACACTTATTCAACAGCAAAAGAAAGAACAGAAAGACGTTATCAAGAGCAAAAGGAGAAACAAAAACCCCTCAGAGAAGAACAGGAACGACGCACATTGGGAAATATAAGAAAAAAGATAATTTATAAGATATTGTAAAAAATTCATATCTCAGTACTTTAAAATTCGTAATTTCATAAATGCAATTAAATTCTTTTACCCAGAGAAACGACTTTTTTCTTCAAAAGAGAGTGAAATGTTGTATAGGACTGTGAAGGCTGTTATAGCCTGTCAAAACAGAATCAAAAGTATTTTTCGGACTTTGATCCCATGGTCCAATGGAATTTCTTCCTGACGTTTTGTCTATAGCTGTGGCAGACATTATCAAAGGCGATATGGCAAGTGATCTCCCGTGCTTCCTGACGTTGACTGATTCGACTGTGGTGAGCTCCGTGGTATTTATTCCCCCGCCGTCGCGCTGCAGTGGAGGGGCTGGGGTGGGGATAGTGATGGCGCAGGGTTTCGGCGCACTTGAAGTAAGTCGTAGAACTCGTTTCCAGTCTGCATTTAGAAAGGTAATTTCCTCCTTCCTATTGAAATTTTCGTGTTTAAATATCTCAAAGGCCTCTTTCGTTAGTCTCAGATAAAAAAGTTGCGATTGCGTTCAAAAGGATGTTGTGACCTTCGGAGAGAGCGTGCTGTGCCACTGCTGTATCCGAAGATAGTTTTGTGTTTGTGCCAGAATGCAAATCCTTTTATGTTCCGTAATCCTCGTGTTGGCACTGCGTTTTGTGGTGCTAATATATACCGAGCCACAGCTGCATGGAAATCGGTAAACTCCGGGAGCCGATAGGGGATCTCTGCGATCTTTGGCCGATCTCAGGCTCTGTTGTATTGTACAAGTGGGTTGTATGAGTCGGAAGCCTTTGGTTGGTATGAATACAGCTAACACGAGTTTGATAGGGCTGTCCGTCCAAGAAATGTTGAGGGCCAGGAAGGAACAACGGGAGAAGATGAAGAGAAGCGCAGATGGACTAGTCTACCATACATCCACAAAGTAACGCACAGAATCAGCAGGCTACTGGAATAGCACAATATTAAAACAGTCTTCAAACCTACTCGTACAATACAACAGAGCTTGAGATCGGCTAAAGCCCGCAGAGATTCCTTACCTGCACCCGGAGTTTACCGAGTTCTATGCAGCTGTGGCTCGGTATATGTCAGTTTATGGTCGCGTTGGTCTGTTGAGACTGGAGCCTACATAATGACGTCATCAATCAATATGACGTCACATTGCTGACGAACTAAATACGTCATCAACTCACGTCATAGAACTGCCGTGAATAAGATGTCTTTATTAAGTCATCTAGTTCACATTTATAAAATATTAATGAATTACTAATAACAATTAAAACATATATAAAGCAAAGGGGGTTCTCTCATAATTTTATATTAGAGAGGAAGGCAAAGTGATGGAGATTTGCCGATTTGCCCCTTCTTGTGGCGCCCTCTATGGGGTCGCATTGATTGCTTCTGATGTTATGTGTTGACAGACGTCCATCTTGTTAATTTACTCATTCATAAATTTTTGCTGTATAAATCAAAATATTTTCTTTGAGAGATCTATCTTTGACTTTGAGAGTGAGAATAGTGCGATTTTACGTCTTTCCAGTGTTACCATATGGTCTTGAAGGATGGACACTGAACAAGGCAACATCGAAGAGACTAGAATCGTTTGAGTGGTGGGTGTACCGCCGAATGTTAAAGATCTCCTGGATGGACCACATTACGAACGAACAAGTTCTAGAAAAATTGGATAAGGAAATGCAAATTCTTTTCACAATCAAAAGAAAAAAACTAGAGTTTCTTGGGCATGTTATGCGTAATTCAAAATATGAAATTCTGCAGCTCATCATGCCGGGGAAGATCGTGGGACGCAGAAGCGTCGGTCGACGTAGAATTTCCTGGCTATGTAACCTGCGAGACTGGTTTGACCTCTCATCTGTCGAACTATTTCGGACAGCTGCCTCTAAAGTTAGAATAGCCATGACGATCAGCAACCTCCGAAGGAGTAGCTGAGATCAAGGAGAAGAAACCGAAATAATAAAGTTAAAATTCTAGAATGCAACTATGATGACATTTTTATACCGAAAAAGATCCCTGACGTCAGAGTTACGTGACTTTGTCTAACCAAGCTGACGAGTTTCACGTCAGTAAACTAAAGGTTAGTATCACGTCACGAAGCTGACGACAGTTTCACGTCAGTAAGGTGACGTCAAAGGGCTGTGACATAGGCCCGTTATTTTGACGTCACTACGACGTCATGTTTTAGGTGATTTCGACGTTGCATCTGCCGTAACACTGCCGTCGTTTTCACGTCATCGTGTTACTTGGGTATCTTATATCAATCGCAGCGTTTCTATCCGAGACTAAGGAAAGAGGGCATTGAGATCTTTAAACACGACAACAATTCCAACAGGAATGTGAAACTTTTCAAAATGCAGACTGGAATCGAGTTCTACGACATATTTCAAGTGCGCAAAAACCCCGCGCCACCACTATTCCCACTGCCGCGCGAAGGCGGGGTAATAAATACCACGGAGCTCACCACCGTCGAATGAGTCATCGTCGGGAAGCACGGGAGATCACTTTGCCCATTGCCTCATCGCCTTTACTATGTCTACTGCAGCTGTAGACAAAAACTCTTGAGAAAGTATCTTTTGTGGTTCGGCAGGAAGTTTAAAAAATTCTAGACAAGGTTTCGGATATGCTTTTTAACTCCGATAACTCCCTTGGTGAACAACTCAACCGAATTTTGGATAGAAAACAGTCCATATTTTGGGCGAAACACGTGTTCAAATGAGAACCCTTTTTTTGTTTATTAATGTAGCTGTTGATTATTAAAGGGGCTACTTTTTCCTATTCGAGTTTTCCATTTGAAAAAAAAAGTAAATTGCTGTTTATGAAATAAAGCCTCTACCGTTACCATTTACATAAATCAAAATTATAACACAACATTTGAAACAGTTTTAAAAACAATATTTTTTTTCCGAAAACCTTCAGGTTTTAGTCACTGTGCGACGTTACCAACAGGCAAAAGAAGGGCGCACACATAGAAGGCATAAGTTTGTGGGAAAAGAAAAAGTCTTTTTCTGACCCTAAAAGTACGCTCTTAAAATATTTTTATATAATTTTGTAGTCACCCTGTAGAAGGTTTTCGTTGCTTCCGGGTCACTATTAGCGGGATCCTGACGCTCATTTCTTATTAGAAACTGTGACGTTCCTCAGTTTTCTCTGTTCCTCCATGGTTATTCATTTTTTTCTGTTCTTCCATGGTTCCCAAAATCGCTTTTTTTGCTGCATTAATAAAACTTTATAGGACGTGACATGAGTTGATGAACGAATCCTGTTTCTAATTCGGTTAGAATGGACCTTATTTCTTTAACTTAATCTAATTTTCAACACTTACATGCAAATTTTTAAAGAAAGTATGTAACTACATTTTTGGTTTAGTTTAGTCCTTCCGCTCCGTAACTAAGGTGATAGTAAATTAGCCCTCGTCTCTGAGGTCTGTCCCTAATAACTTTTCAACGTAAATTATTTGTTGGAAGTCATGTGTGTCCGACGATGATTTTGAAAATTAATCGCCGCCCCATTTTCAATGACTCTCATTCTGTCCCATCAATTATCCGGAAGTAAATAGAGCTTTTGAGAATTTTGCACCGTCACGGAAGACGTGAAGCGAAAATCGACGCATCTCCACTTCTAATTAATTCCGAACCAGAGGGATAGTGTTCCATTAGATTAATACAAAATAGAACATGTGGCGGCCCTAATTCCTCACCGTTCAACATTGAGATCATGGTAATTCGACAAGTGCTATTGTTAGGAATAATGCTCACTCACGGCCGTTGGACGGAAGCCAAGTGGAATCTGCCCAAACACGAGGGTGCCCAAAAGGTTGCAATTAAATATTTCTATAGGTATAGCACCTGATAAAAACACCCGAGACTAATTAAATCAGACAGAATAGGAAAATAGCTGGAACATGGGGGGATGGGACGTAACCGTTAAGTAACCAGAAGTTCTTTTGACCATGACAAAATTGCCAGATCTAACTTTTTATCTTTACAATAATGCAGTTTCTGATCGTGATATTTTGCAAAAAATTGATATACCTCAGGACACTTATTTGTTTTTTTTTAATAGTTAAAAATCCAATTTCACTTATCGTACAAAAGTGTCAAATTAGTTTGGAAGATATGGTCTGTTATTGTGGATGGAAAATACGGGGACAAATTTTCACCGGAAATGATATTACCCTCGCAATCTTGTGCTTGTAACAATGGAACTACATGGCCCTGACTAAGCGGAAGCTATTTTTTAAATATTTCTCCGGCAGCCCGTTCATTGTAGAGCTCTAATTTATGGCTTTAACAGGAAAGGGGGTTGTTTTCGTCGCGACTGATCCATATTACACATCTTCTTTACAGCATAGAATTGCGACAGTTGTCCTATGAATAAATTTCCACTATATCAAATCCTACATATGAAACGGTTATTTAATAACACGGCTTAACCCTTTCAGTCTTACAGTGCTTATTTGGTCTATTAGCATATTTATGGCTTACTTGATTTCCAAAAGGGTTAAATGACTTGAGCAACCAATAAATGTCCACTATGCTGAGCTAATTAAATACATAATTATTGCTTTGGAATGAGATTCGACAGTTGCTTTATCAAATTAGTGGGACATTTATTAATGCGAGGAATTGTGGACCGACACAATTGTTTTCCAGAGATGGGAAGACTGCACCACCCACATTAGGCAGGTGTTGATGAACGTGTTTGATTAGGCTCATTTTCACACGCAACATCGGGCCACATGAGATCCCAATTCTCCACGGTCGGATTTCGAATTGACCCAAAGGGGTTATAACAGGAAGTATTAATGCTTACTCAACCATATTTAACCATCCTTTTATTGTCTTTAAAAGTAAAACTATAGAAATAGAGGTCCATATGTCGCGTTATGGTTGCTCGTTAACGACACTTACCCCCTAAGGTTGAGCATCTTCCTTTTACTATTTCTTAGGTGTAAATAACGTTTAATTTGGCTTCCTGTTCTATGCTTCCTCCGTTCATATTAAGATTTGCAGATTCTTCCAGATGAAAAAGAGTCACTTACTGTGCATAAATGAAAAATGAAGTGCATTCCTCGATATTTTTGTAAATTTCTCAAAAATGGTGAAATATAAGATAAAATGCAAGGGGCAAAAGTAGGGTGTGTTTATTTTAAAAAGTGGTGTAGTTGGCCGTGAAATGTCAAAATAATGGAAAGGAGAAGGATGAAAAAAAAATGCATTTGCTTTAATTACCGTAAAACGGGGTTACTTCGACAGGTTTTAGCTATAGTTCGTGCTGTGTGAAGAAAACCATTCATCTTAAAAACTTGGCCTATGTGCCATCGTAACAATTGAACCTTTGGCGCTTTATAGCCAAAAAATGTTTTTCCCTCACCACCCCTTTCTACTTTTTTTTTGTGGGTTTTTAAAAAAAAAAAGTTACCCCGTAGTGGGGTAACTTCGACACCACACTTAATTCCGCAGAATGTCTAAGATGTGTTTTTTTAGGGGCAACTTCGACACCAAAATAGTAAACCCTCATTAATTAGAAGCATTGGGAAATGGTTTAAAGAGCGACAATTAGGTAAATAAAACACAGAAAAACGAAAATACAGTTTATTCTTCTCAAAAACTTTGGTATGAAGCTGTTGAATATAAAAATAAAAATCTAAAATAAAATTCTTCTAACTAAACGAAAACTCCTTAAATAAATTAACAACAGCAATATATGAAACTATATAGAGCATGAAAACAACGGATTTAGTCTTCGTCGAAACAAATGGGACACTCGTATCTCGCTTGTTTGGATCTCTTGTTGCAGTGTCCACAAACCCACTTTCTACAGTTCACACACTTGAATCTAAGACTTTTTACTTGAGTATTCGGAGTATGGAACCAAACAAATGCATGAAGGACATTCATATTGCGGGTCCAAGAAACGCAACAAATCCACTCATTGCTGTCAGTGTAAGTTGCGTAAGAACATTTGCATATAGAGCAGGAAGAATCGGTCAGTGTCGACAATGTCTGTCTTATTTCGGCGAACTCTGGACGGTCCAGGTTTATCAGGATCAACGGTCTTTGATTTCATGGAGAGTCTTGTCTTTGGTTTCTTCGTAGTTGGAGTTGCATCAACAAAAATTTCTGGTAAATCCACTAGTTCTGCTAGATTCATTGGTGAGTCTGAACGGGTTGGAGTGCTTGTTTCAACTGGTCTTTGCATCTGCTGGCCTGGTCTTGCGGACACTTTTTTCCCCTTTTGAGAGAATTTGTCGGTTCCTTGGAATATCCTCTAGCCTCCTGTAGAAATTCTAACAAACTGAAATCTAGCACTCTCTAGAAATCAGGTTTTGCGCCAGGAATTTGCGCCAAAACTCTTTCTGGATTAAAGGGGCTCAGCCCTGGTGCTCTAAAGCCAGATCGAAGATTTGTGGCAGAAGTGTTTTCAATATGGGACCACAATCGATTTAGCAACCTTGGTAAATGTTCTTTCGGGATGCTTCCTTTTCGACGACATTCCTTTCTCCATGAATCCACAATTTCGCGCCATTTTCGGTTCATGGGAGGAAAAAAACTGACGTCCAGAAGTTGCATCAAATGCAATGAAGCTTTGAATTTGCTGGTAGTAGCGTCATATAAATATTATTTTCTTCAGCTGCTTCGACAACGCGAGGGGAAAAGTGTGACGCAAGATTATCTCCAATCACAAAATTTGTTTGTTCAGGTTAGTGTGCTCTTAGCATTAATGTGAGGAATCAAAACATCAAAAAACCATTGTTCGAATGTGTTCATATCGAACGATCCACTTGGCGCCACCTGATAAATTGTGCCTGCAGGACCTCCCTTACTCCAATTTTCGTACAGGTGTTGTGCCTTATACACGACCATGGGAGGAAGCAAGTCACCATTAGCTGATCCGCAAACCATGATGCTGATCGATGTCCTCGAGTGCTCTTGAACTCGTTCGATTCTCTTGGTTCCTCTGGGCACTAACACTTTCTTTGAACCAGGGTCATCAGTGATATTCGTCTCATCATAATTGCAAACATTTTCTGGTGACGCATATTCTAAGATGTCTCTTATCTTATATTCCCAAAAAATTCTTGAAGTTGCTCCTTACCTACGGCCCAGCAGCTCGTTGATGTTTGACATTGGAAGCCAGTCGAGTTGTCAGTTTGCTCCTCTGAGTGAATTTTTTCTGACCTGGTTTGTTGCTCTTCCATTCTGGAACATTCTTACCTTGCTTCGTTACAAATTTTGTTACAACCTGACGAATATCCTCGTGAGTCATGGGAAATCCCCAGTCGTTTACGACACCAAGAGTTTTTGCCAACAGTTGTTCTTCTTCGCGAATCAACACGCATGGACGACCCGGTGCTGCAGGGTGAGTTTCCTGAAGTTTATCAATTAACGTTGTTCTCGGCACTTTGAACTTCTGGCTAGCTTGTACTTTGGACACGCCCTTTTTCACAGCATCAATAGCTTTATCCATATTCTCCTTTCTGAAGCTGAGGTAAGGTCTACCTTCCATCTTTTTGACGTAAGTGCGCGGCATCTTCAATAAAACTTACCGGATCTGAAACAACGAGAAAAACTAAAAAATAAAAAAAGTAAATAAACAAGTAAAACAAAGCAATTATAATAAAAAAATATATTAAATAGGATAAAAACAATAACAGAACATTGGATAACCTGAAAACACCACGAAACTTGAAAAAAAAATCATTATATTATACGTGTCGAAGTTACCCCCGCTGTCGAAGTAACCCCGTTTTACGGTATATCATCATTTTCTGCCAAAAATCTATAGCCCTCTAGGTGAATTAATTTTTAACAGAAAAGGATGACATAATCAAACTAAATAAACTTTGGTCCTTCATCCTTTCCTCTAGATACTTTTTTAAATAAACTCCACATATATATTATTGGATTCCAGATTATCCAGTGCTCTTCTAGTGTAGCAGGTTTGTTGGATAAATTTTGCCATTCATATCTTGACCGTTTTCTGTATCTTGCTTGATCTTGCTTGATTTTGAGCCAACTGAAGAGCGTCAAATTTACCACCACAGAGCACAACACTCCTCTTACAAGCTAATTTTATACCATTTGCGTCATCAATATTTTCTCTCCATTTACAACAGTGGACGTTTCATGGCATCCGCATTGCCATGAAACGTCTTTTTTTGATGTTAAATATTTAAGTTATACTTCAAGAGATGGCGCTCTAACCATCCGTCCCTCAAAATTCTTGAAGAGTTTATAACATTTTCCAATACAGTCAGAAGGGTGTTTTTTCTTAGTCAGTCGATGTAGCAATGCATCTGGCAATGTTGACGAAGCATTCATCTGCAGTAGAATCACAAATCAAAGGAAGCTTCGCATCTGATGCTTATTTACATACTGGCTAATTTCTAGCTGCTTCAGTTCTTTTGCTTGAATAAATTGTTCCCCGCGGATGCTCTTCAAGTGACTGTTCAACTATGATCTACTAAGTAATTTAAGTATTTCAGATCAGGCCGTGCAAGATCATTTCTATAAGTTGCTCAAACATGGCAGCAGTATTACAGAGTCCAAATAGCGTAACTTTAAATTGCCACTAAAGGTAGAGAGAGCGGTTTTCTTCTTATATTTTGGATCTATCTCTACTTGCCAATACCCACCATGTAGCTCTAAAGTGGTAAACGACTTTCGGAAAATGCAATAAATTTAAAATCTGGTGTTTAAAGCCTCACGTAAATCTTAAAAATTAAATACGAAAGTACATGTAAATAGAACAAGGTGAAAAATAGAAAATAGTTTCGTAATTCTAGCAAACAGGTTTCGAATGCATCTTAACAATCGTACTTATCCAGTACGTCATTGAAGGCAATATTTATAGCCCAGGCCTCAGAAAAGTTTTCGTTTCTTGCAAGTTTTCTTCGGCTCTCTGCTTAAATTTTGCTGTAGTTTTCTTTTTTTCAGATTAAAAGTTTTTTTTTAAGAATAAAAGAAATCCAAGTTAAAATGATACTTAACGCTACAGAGAACAGTTTTCAAGGTGTATCTCTAGAGAAAGTAGAATACCAGTCGAAACTCATAGTGACCCGGGGAAATAGCCGAAAAGAGAAATTGACTGTTTACAGATAATTGCTGCTTTAATTTCTATGTTACTGATGGATTACTCTTAGTTTGGAACCACCTGAATGACAGGTATATCCAACGAAACATGGTCGCAGAGGTAAAAGACTACACTTTCAAGACGTCACAATCCCCTCGACGTGACGTCACAATACGACAACATCTGACCATTGACACTATTGACAGCCGTCAATCCAAAATTATAGCATTTGATTGGCTCTTGAGAGCCCACGAACGAAATGTGGTGACATCGCTCGTAAGACTGCACTATGTCTACGTCACCATTTTGGGCCCATGTTGTTTAAATAGCAGTGACCTGTCCTGACTATCTAGACTCCTTGGGTAGAGGTGACGCGTGGGTACTGCCTTAGAGGAAATGATTAGAGATGAAAAACGCTGTTACTACTGATTGGAGAGAGTATGAATGCGACATAATAATCTATTGCGACGGAACACGTCTTTATATGTTCCGGGTAGATGTTGAAACTGAGTTTTATTTATTTAGCAGTGGACCCTCAGGGACTAGGACATTCATAGTCTTCGAGTAGGTTCTTTAGAAGACTGGTTTCGGGCTCCAAAACTCTATTAACCAATAAATTATAATCTTTGACAACTACTAACCTCTTGACAACTATAAGACTGTGAAGGCTTGGGATGGAGACACAACGCGCAAAACCAGCAAAAAGCAATCTCACCTTTGCAGAAAGGAAAGCCCTGAAAGCCTTGGACGAAGACAAAGACATTCTCATTTTACCAGCAGATAAAGGAAACGCAGCAGTAGAAATGTCAACATCGGATTACGAAGGAAAAATCAGGACACTGATAGACCCCCTCTTCTACAAGAAGCTAACTCGTGATCCCTCCGCCCGGATTCTGAGGGACACCAACATTTTAATCAAAGACGTGGCATCGGATGAAATGACTAAGCTTAAAAAAGAAGCCTTGCCACCAAGGCTGTACGGTTTGCCAAAGATCCACAAACCGGATGAGTCACTGAGGCCCATCGTGAGCGCTATAGGAAGCCCGACCTAGGCAATCACAAAACACCTCACAAAACTGCTGCAACCTAAAATAGGAAATACTGACAGGTTTATAAAAGAATCCACGCATTTCGCCGAAAAACTGCATTCTTTGACTCTTTTCCCAGGAGAAATTTTTGTTAGTTTTGATGTTGTTTCGCTCTTCACGATGGTACCCATTAAGGAAGGCATGGAACATATTAAGATGGAGAACTACCATACAAACGATAGAGATTGGTCAATAATCATGTGCTCGGTCTTTTTGACAATTTAAAATAATACGTGTATTAAAGTGATGTAAAGTGGCGGCGTAAAAATGTCAAAATGGCGGTGCATTTTCAAAAATCTAAAAAGTTATTGCCTTTTTAGTCGATCATTCAAATAAAAAATTAATGGTAGTATGGCGTCGGATAATGACGTGCCATAGATGGGAAATTTATTTTTGTTATTCAGGGAAACACCACTGGGACGACATGAGATCTTTATAGCCTATGTATGTGGTGTTGGCGTTTCATCCCGGGTTCTACCTTGGACTCGTCATTAAGGCGTATTAGACCCCTGTCTTATACGTCGGGATGAGAGTTCACAGTTCGAACTTGTATTTGAAGACAAATTCGGCGCAGGAAAGGCGGTGTGGTGTTATGAAGGATTTCGACTAATGCTGCCACCTGTGAGTCGGTGGGTGAAATTGATGATGTATGACGAGAGAGAGAAGCGAGGCTTTTTTTGCGAACTGAGCGAACGAAATTGTGTTGCTGTTGCTTGAGCGAGGTGAGTGATGAAAAATGTGCCAGTGTTGCCGAGAATGGTACCAGAGAGTGATGTGTGTGAGATTATTCCGCGTTGCAGTGAGTGAAGAGAGAGTTTGCTGGATGCTTCGTGCGATGAGTATGTGAGAGATGCTGCTTTGGTACTATTGTGGCGTTGAAGTGATTCTTGTTGCGGCTTTGTGCTCGGAAGATTGCGGGGTGCTTTTGTCGAAAGTCACCAATTATGGTGTATATATTTATGGTGTATGTAATACCAGAAAAGATTTTTGCTATTCAGGGAAACACCACTGGGACGGCATGAGTTCGCTATAGCCGATGTTTGTGGTGTTGGCGTTTCGTTCCGGGGTCTACCTTGATCTCATCAGTAAGGCGTGGTAGACCCCTGCCTTATACGTCGGGGTGAGAGTTCATAGTTGGAACTGGTATTTGAAGACAAATTCACCGCAGGAAGGGCGGTGTGATGTTATGAAGGATTTCGATTAATGCCGCCATCTGTGAGTCGGTGGGTGCGATTTCGGCGCTGCCACCTGTGAGTCTGTGGGTAGTTCCGCCACAGTGGCAAGGGACAATCTTTGTTTATTTAAGATAAAAATCTTATCAATTTTACCTCGAATACTTCGTGCAGAGCTACTATAGATTTTTTTTTGACCGGCCGGTTTCGGTCGAACCATCATCAGCGACCAAAATTCGTCAAGTATAAATTAACCAGTCTAGAAACTACATCACCCAGCACAAGGTCAATGACAGAAATTAATTTTGTTTTTGCTTAAATTGTAGTGTTTTTAACGTTTTGTCTTTATATGGAATTTTAATTTTATTAGAACAAAACTTGTTAAAACTTGACTGCCACAAGTCATCTACGAAAGCCAAGTTTTATTTTAACAAATGAACTGTAATGTAGTATTTAAGCTTTAATTTAAATATGCCAAAAATACAAAACATCCGTCACACTCCTAAATCACCCAATTTTTACTGCCCCCCCCCCTCTGAATTCGAATCCTTTGTGGTACCAATTTTTTAAAACAGGTAAGTTACCAATAAAAAAGATCAACGTCCAAATTAATTAACCTCCGGTTGAAGCCCCGCCAGGTTACGTTCAGTTAATCCGGCCATTATCAAATCAGCTCAAATTGATATCTTCTAAAACTCACGACGTTTAACAGATTCGTGATTGATGAACTTCTCATAACTACTGATAAAGTACATTTAGCGGCCTATCCATTAACTCTGGCTGGGAAATGCGTACATTTTGTGATTTTCTCAATATGAAAGCGAGGGAGGAAGAAATTGCCAAAAACCATCAATCAATGAAAAGATAATCTCACTCTGGTAAAATTGAGGCCCGGATTAATTCGGTCCGTCATGCCTAGAAACTAAGCAGATTTCTGAAGTTAATAAAATAAAAAAAATTCCTAGTCATCTTTTATTTCAGAGTGAGTTAGTTAATCACTTATAAGTGGAATTATAGAGACGGAAATGAAAAAAGCCTCAATAAACCATTAATGAAATCGATGGCAAATTACAGTCCTATACTTCACTGAATCCAGCGATTCGATTTCTTTCGCTCCAGAGCTAACCTGAGTGACAACCATGACGTAGGAGTTAAATGAAACGTCACTCAAACTGGAGCACAGTGTCCGCCTTATACTTGTTCTTGGTCAGCTCTCAATAATAAATCTTTACATTCCTGTCCCTTGGACTGACCCTTAATGGTTATTCAATTAAAAACAACCCCGATCCTTTAATTGTCAGCTTAGTAATTTATTTCGTTTCACGCCGCAAATGGTTTATTGGCTGAATTGTTTTGGGTCTTAACAGAAAACAGCTTCTACCATTTTACTAAGTCCTTTAATATTATCATTAAACTATAATTTTTCTTTTAAAAACCTTGTAAAGGAGGAAAAACGGGTGTAACGTAATTTTAATTTGTTTGGTTGGCAATTTACACGTTTTTTTCACAGATGTAAATATTTCCAATAGTGATTTACGCTCAATTTTGGTCATACATAAATCTTCTTCTGGTTGGTTTATTATTAGTATGATAAATGGTTATTTACGCCTTTGTCCATTTTACGAGCTTATTAATTTTATTAAAATGTATTGCGTTGCCCTGCGACAATGAATTGAAACTTGAAATGCAAACTTTTATGGGTGCTTAAATCACTGTGAAATATACCACAGGAATCTATATTCGAAAAGGCAACTAAAATATTTCCCTGCATTTACAACTAATTATAACTACAGCGTGTAATAATAATCACAAAATGGTTGGATTTTTACCTACCTTTGGTCCAGTGGAATTTCTTCCTGACGCTTGGTTCACAGCTGCGGTGAACATTATCAAAGGCGATGGGGTAATGGGCGAAGTGATCTCCCATGCATCCCGACGATGCCGATCAGTCATGTCCGCCGTAGTTGTGGACGAAACAACAGAGAGAAATTCCACTGGACCATAGTTTCAAAGCCTGGAAAACGTTGTTCAGAGCCTTCAATAACAAAAAAGTTCTTAAGGAAGACCGAGTGCTACACTGTAACCAAATCTACTTTTTGGTAGCCTTTCGTGCTCGATTTTTTTTACAAAACCCCAAGAAACAAAAATTCCCTTCTTCACGTTTCCTTTGTCTTTCAAGCTTGTTTTACAACGAATTATACTTTTTATGTATTTTGGTGTTCTTTCTTTCAGCATTGTACTTTGATTTTTTTTAATGTGTTTCCAACACTCAAAATAGTTTAGGTGAGGGCAAGGTGTTATCTTAGAAAAAAGATGTCTATGAAGATGAGTCTAAGTTTCCTTGGGAACATGTCTCGTTTTGGACACATGTCTGCATAGAGGGATAGAAAGAAAATCGTCACAGAAAGGTTCTCTTCAAAGGAATAGGAAATAAGAATAGAACATTTTAAAAAAGGATCAGAAGCATCAACTTCTTGCCCAGTTTTTCTCAAAGGCATAGTCTATGAAATTATGAGTCTAAGTTTCCTTGGGAACATGTGTCGTTCTGGACTCCTGTGTGCATAGAGGGATAGAAAGGCAGACCTTACAGAGAGGTTTTCTTCAGAGGAATAGGAAATGCTTTTTCCTCAGAAGCATAGAACAGCAAAATTTTAAAAAAGGATCAGAAGCATAATCTTCTTGCCCAGTTTTCCGCAAAGGCATATTCTATGAAATTATGAGTCAAAGTTTCCTTGGAAACATGTCTCGTTTTGGACTCGTCGTGAACTTCTCAAGTTTCACAAAAATTCAAGTAAAGCTTAATTTCAGTTCTTAGATCTGTCTTTCGGTCTGGATCTTTCTGTCAAGGGATCAGAAGATCATGAATAGACAGCAATGATTTAAAGTAAGATACATTTGTGGTAAAATCGTGGTATTAAAGACATCTGCTGATCCTCGATCTGTTAAGTTTCTCGGCGACACATAACCAGATAGTGGATTTTGCAGTTCAAAGAGATTTCTTAAAAGATCAATGCGTCTGAAGAACCTTAGTACACACTTTCAAGGAAACTTTCACACACATTTTTAAGAAATAATTAACCGGGAAGTAATGTAGTTCAGTAAAACTTAGACAGTTAATAAATTAATTTCTCAAGTTTCACAAAAATTCAAGTCAAGATTAATTTCAGTTTTTGGGGCTGTCAGAAGACTGAAAGCGAAGTACATTTGAGTGGAAAAATCATGTTATTAAAGACATCTGCTGATCCTCGATCTGTTAAATTTCTTGATTGACATAAAACCAGATAGTGGGTTTTGCAGTTCAGAGATCTTTTAAAAGATCAATGCGTCTAAAAAACCTTGGCACACACTCTTAAGGAAATTGCTACAAATATTTTTAAGATATGGTTCCCTGGAAGTCACGTAGATCAGTAAAACTTAGACACTTGAGAAATTAATTTCTTAGGTTTCACAAAAATTCACAAGTAAGGCTTAATTTAAGTTCTTAGGTCTGTCAGAAGATCGTGAGCAGAGATCAATGATTTAAAATAAAATACGTTTGTGTGGTAAAATTTTGGTGTGAAAGACAACTGCTGATCCTCGATCTGTTAAGTTTCTTAGTTGACACATACCCAGATAGTGAATTTTGCAGTTCAAAGATCTTTTAAAAGATCAATGCGTCTGAAGGACCTTGGCACACACTTTTAATGAAATTTTCACACATATTTTTAAGAAATAATTAACCTGGAAGTAATGCAGATCAGTAAAACTTAGACAGATGACAAATTATTTTCTCAAGTTACACAAAAATTCCAAGTGAGGCTTAATTTCGGTTTTGGGTCTGCCAGAAGACCATATACAGGCAGCAATGATTTAAAGTAAAATACATTTGTGTGACATACGCTGATCCTCGATCTGTTAAGTTTCTTAGTTGATTCGTGACGAGATAGTGGATTTTTCAGTTCAAAGACCTTTTAACAAAGCAATGCGTCTTAAGAACTTTGGCAGACACTTTGAAGGAAATTGTCGCACTTATTGTAAAGAAATAGTTAACCTGGAGGTAATGTAGATCTGCAAAACTTAGATAGATGACAAATTAATTTCTCAAGTTTCATAAAAATTCAAGTTAGGCATAATTTATGTTTTTCGGTCTGCCAGAAAATCATGAACATACAGCAATGATTTAAAGAAAGATACGTTTGTGTGGTCAAATCTTGGTATTAAAGATATCTGCTGATCTTCGATTTGTTAAGCTTGTTATGTATATGTTAAGAGCAATGCTAATTTCTCAGTTGTCACAAACAAATTTAACTCAGGCTTATTTCAGTTTTGGGTCTATCAGAAGATCATGAACAGAAGTAAGATACATTTGTGTAATAAAATCTTGGTATTAGAGACATCTGCTTATCCTGGATCTGTTAAGTTTCTTAGTTGATTCGTGACGGATTTTTCAGTTCAAAGATCTTTTAACAAAGCAATGCGTCTTAAGAACTTTGGCAGACACTTTGAAGGAAATTGTCGCACTTATTGTAAAGAAATAGTTAACCTGGAGGTAATGTAGATCTGTAAAACTTAGATAGATGACAAATTAATTTCTCAAGTGTCATACAAATTCAAGCTAGGCTTAATTTATGTTTTTCGGTCTGCCAGAAAATCATGAACAGACAGCAATGATTTAAAGAAAGATACGTTTGTGTGGCCAAATATTGGAATTAAAGATATCTGCTGATCGTCGATTTGTTAAGCGTGTTATGTATATGTTAAGAGCAATGCTAATTTCTCAGTTGTCACAAAAAAATTTAAGTCAGGCTTAATTTCAGTTTTGGGTCTATCAGAAGATCATGAACAGACAGTAAGATAAATTTGTGTGGTAAAATGTTGGTATTAGAGACATCTGCTGATCCTCGATCTGTTAAGTTTCTTAGTTGATTCGTGACCAGATAGTGGATTTTGCAGTTCAGAGATCTCTTAACATAGCAATGCGCCTGAAGAACTTTGGCTCATATTTTGGAGCAAGTTGTCGCACTTATTTTAAAGAAATAGTTAACCTGGAGGTAATGTAGATCTGTAAAACTTAGATAGATGACAAATTAATTTCTCAAGTTTCATAAAAATTCAAGTCAGGCTTAATTTATATTTTTAGGGCTGGCAGAAGATCGTGAACAGACAGTTTCTTGGTTTACACATGACCAGATATTGGATTTTGCAGCTCAAAGATCTTTTAAAAGAGCAATGCTTCTGGAGAACCTTGGTACACACTTTCAGGGAAATTGCCACCCATGTTTTTAAGAAATAGTTAACCTGGAAAGAATGTATATTAGTAAACCTTAGATAGTTAACAAATGAATTCTCAGGTATCAGAAAAAAATCCAAGTCAGGCTTAATTTAAGTTTTTAAGTGTGTTAGAAAATCATGAACAGACAGCAATAATTTAAGGTAAGATACGTTTGTGTGACCAAATTTTAGTTAAAGATCTCGTCTGATCCTCGATCTGTCAAGCTTTGGTTGACACATGACCTGATAATGAATTTTGCTTCTCCAATGTCTGGTAACAGAACAATGTGTCTTGAAAATCTTGGTCGAAGGGAATTGTGAAACATATTTTTAAGAAATAGTTAACCTTGAAGTAATATAGATCACCAAATTTTAGATATAGTACATATTAAATAATTTCTTAGATTTCAGAACAATTCACAAGTCAGGCTTAATTTAAGTGTTTGCGTCTGTCAGAAAGTCATGAACAAACAGCAACTATATAGATTTGTGGGGTCAAATCTTTCAGTCGATACCGCGTATCGCGTGGTCGCCAGATGGGCCAAAGGTCAATCCAGCCGGGCCGGCCACGGATTCAAACCACCTTCCGTAACACTGTTAAAATGGACAGAAAACGTCTCTCTTATTATAAAGGGCGCAATCGAAGACATAATATCTGTAAGTTATTTATACTAATCACCTAATTGTCCTGTAGCAAATATTTTGTAGCTTTGAAGAAGGCAATAAAATATTACAGAAAACTTGGTAGCTAAAGTATTTTTTCCATCAGTAGCTTTAATATAAGCCGTTTTCTAAATTTATCCGTTATCTAAGGATTCAAGTCAGGAAACTTTTTTTTTTCTATAGTAGTTAAAATTGAAGCACAAACCTATTACTAAAAAATAATCGGAAGTTTTTGTTCTCACTTTATGCAGCGTACAAGTTTTTTCTGGTTATAAATTGAAACACCTTCTAAGTTCTAACGATAGATACATTATCGCCCATTTGTTCAAAGTGTAAATTTGACAAAAACGTGCGTTTTTCTAGGGGAAATATTGTTTGAAGCGACCACACACAAAGGATACAGATCAAAAGATATGAACCTACGTAATAGTAGTTATATGAAATTTTATACAATAAAGCAAAGATGATTACGATATGGCATTTGATGGAAGATTTGAATCTAGGTAATGTCAATCAAATTTGTTGAGTTATTACTGATGTTAATTATACATTGTAACACGCAGGGTCTAAAGTAAACAGGCGGTGCAACGGAAAAGCTCCCTTTACAAATCGATTTCTCTCTTTTATCATAAATTGAAATTACTACAGCGTTCATAGTAAAGTTCATATTTTATATTTAAAACGTGGTAGTTTTAACTAAAGGTTTACTATCCTTAACTTTTGAAAGCGGACCTAAGCAGGGAGACATTTCCATTGTGTGATGAGAGTAATTTTTCGGTGGAAATTGAAAAAGCTGGGACGTTAATCGGATCACCGGGCGTGTTGATTGGTAGTGCGAATTCGTAAAATTCATCAGATGCAAATTGACAATATACAAACAATTAGGAATCCCTTGTGCATTAACGGACAATGCCTATTTCATTATTAGTATCAGGAATGCTATTACAGGACGCGTCATGGACAAATATGTCTCGCCAACCCCGCAAATTCAATTTGCACCCCGGGCTCGGACTCGTATTACCGAAAGGATTAAAAAACTCGTTTCAAAGTCCTTTATTGCACCTCCCGTACAATGCCTATTCATACGGGTGCTTATTGGCGGAAGAATGTTCATAAAAGTCGTATGAATTTATTTGAATACAAATGGACCGTTCGTAATAATCATTAAGGTTATTTTTAATTTTGACCGGTCAAAAAGCTCAGTCAAAGAGGATTTTCCCTTTGGTTTTCATAATGCTCTCATTAACAATTTTATTCGATTTATCATTGAATTTTATTTAGGTTTAAACAACAAATGATACCCATTTATATTTCCCTTATATTTACATGATTAATTTAGCATTTATTACGCAAATTTTGTATAATTCAGTGGAACAAATATTTGCCAAAAAGAGCTCTTAAATAAATTTTATAAATTGAGACGCATGGCCGCCATTAACTATGTATAAATAATATTTAATTTATCCCTGTTATGTACAAATTTATATGACTGAGTAAGTTTAGCTGGACTCTATAACGAACAAAAAATTATGTACTTTATAATGGGTGCAAGTTGTATCTAGGTATAATGATAAAAAATTGCGACCAACACTCTCCAACAACGGACAGTTTCCATTATCCGACGACACATTGCTGTTTGAATGAACAAAACTAATGGCGGAACACCGGTAATGCCTCGGTTTCTATTTGAATAGACACGTCCTGAATGGGACAACCTGTAGAATATTAATGTGGTCCCAAAAGGGACATGGATTAAGTTGAAATAACATTATGTAATGGTTCGGCTTAGATCTTCCTTCTTCGAAGGATATTATGTTCAAATTCTGTTTAGGGCTTCGATTGGATTCTAAATAGGATTTCTATTGTTAGCAATAATGAAATTTGCTTATTGAATATTGCGTAGCTATTTAGATAATTTATCTGAATTAAATGCTTTTAAAATCTCGTTTGATTACTTAGATTTTTCTATCCCTGAACATGTTTCTTCATATGTAAGTCATGAGCGGACGGGAGGTACATAAACATATAGCAGATGTAGAGACTTCAATAAAGATATGATTAAACCTTATCTAAATCTCGCTCCAAGTCTAGTCACGATTGTAAAACCAGGCTGAAATCGGAACGTGAAATAGTTTAATTTTGATAGTTTTCAAGGGACAATCTAAAGTTTTTTTCGGGCTTTGAAGCCGTGGTCCAATGGAATTTCGTCCTGATGCTTCGTCTACAGCTGCGGCAGACATTATCAAAGGCGATGAGACATTAGGCGAAGTCATCTTCCGTGTTTCCCGGCGTTGACTGATTCGACTGTGGTGAGCTCCGTGGTATTTATTAGCATACATTAATTTCCGCCAGTGCCCAGCCAATCAAAACACAGGGTGCTCAGCGGCTGTGATGTACCGTGGCGCCAAATTTAAAATGAATGTTTGGTGGCTGTTAAGTGAAATTCACTTAACAGAACCATTGATATTGCTGAATAGTGGCATTTTATGTTATTTATTTTTGAGAATTGGTGTTTTTTGTTCTTTAGTTTTGATTACTTATTATAGATCCAAAAATGAGATAATATGAAGTAGGATTTTTGGTAACATATTGTGGTTAGGTTTTTAGGTTAGAATATTGATTGATAGATTATGAGTTGCAGAGAGTTAAATAGATTTACATCTTTTTCTTGCTAAACTAAACATATCTATTTTACCCTAAGATAATGTAGGTATAGCATTTATAAGAATGTATTAAAGTTTTAAGTTTGATATATTGAGAAATATATTTGATTTCAAATAAGTAGGTACTTATCAGCTCTACATGTGAAATTATAGTTTTCTTTGTCTATGCTCTTTTTTTCTGTAAATAAATAATGCCCTAATTTAAAAATGGAAAATAAAAACACATATAAAATAATAAACTTTATTTCAAATCAGGCCTTAGAAAATATACAGGGTGTTCCGAAATTAGCGTGCAATAATTTAACTGCGTATTCTAGACCAGAAAATATGACAAAAAGTTTATATAAACATGGGTCATAAAAGGCTTTATTACGAAGATACAGGGTGTTAAACTTTAAAGTTTTAATTGTTGTTTTTGTCATCGCTCTTCTAGTTTCTGAGATAATCACTTCAAAATTGGAATAGAGGTAACTGATTATGCTCTACATGGATACGCTTACCAGCTGACATTCAAAATCTACAGAAAAGTATTTTACTGGGGTCATGCCCCCTTTTAACCCCCCAAATTTGTTTATCGTTCCCCACTGACTGTTTTTTTCTTAAAACTTTTGCTCCCTGTTTAATTTGGAAGAAAAGTTGTGCTCTTGTATGAACTTCGTATCTCTAACTGTTTTCGAGATATTGGCGAAAATATGGAAACGAAACTTTCCATCAAGCGAGTCAGATGCATTATGAATTATCTAATTCCCATAGAGGCTAACTTGCGTAGTAGGCTGCGATACAATGTATTTATTTATAAACATAAACTGTTACTGTCAGAGAGTAGAATCAAAAAAATTCAAATAATTTTCCTTTTCTAATGGAAAATTATACCAATCGGGAGTTTGCAGATATGCATTTCGTTTATGGCTATTGTAACGGACGAGCACTTGCTGCCCAACGAGAGTATCAACGAAGATATTCCAACCGAAGGCAACCAGAACGAAGGATATTCTCTACCCTTCATAGAAGATTAGCCGAAAATGGAAATTTCCCTAATTTTAGAGGCCAGGGCAGGCCACAAAACGGTCATGACTATTTAAATGTGCTAAACCATTTTGAAGATGATCCCTCAACTAGCATCCGAACTGTTTCCAGGCTTGCTGGTATTCCAGCAACAAGTGTATGCTCACGAAACCTATTTGAAGTAGAACTAAATTGTGATTAAAGTGATGTAACTTTACCTACTATTTCAGATTTCAAGAATGTTATCAATTGAAGATTTGCATCCTTATCATTTTCAAAGGGTGCAGGAGCTGCGCGAAGCAGATTTTGGGCCAAGACTAGAGTTTTGCCATTGGATTTTGCGTAACAACAATTTGCAGAATTTGATGTTATGGTCAGATGAGGCAACGTTAACAAGAAACGGTGTTTTCAATATTCACAATAATCACCACTGGGAAATCGAAAATCCACATGTAGTGCGCAGAACCAATTTTCAGCATCGATTTTCAGTTAACTTGTGGGCTGGAATTATTGGTGGTAGATTAATTGGACCTATTGAAATACCTCCCAGATTAAATGGAAGAGTATATCTAAGGTTCCTACAAGACCAGCTAACAAATTTGTTAGAAGATGTGCCTCTTGATGTGAGACCAAATATATATAGTTTATTTCGCAATATCAAACAGCGCTTAATGAAAATCAGATTAATAACTCAAACAACAAAACAAAAACGGCTTGGGGCATCTACAGGAATCTCACTTCAAACAGTAGTCAAAATAGTATAGTTCTTGACTTTGATGGAGTGTCAGTGGGAGATCCTTCCATGGTGGCAGACTTATTTCTGAAAAAGTTCGACACCCCGTCTGTAGCTCGCCTGCAAGATAGTGATGTGGAGAATGTTATTGGCAACCCCCATACGGCTTTCTTGAGGCCGGTGGATGATATGGAAGTATTTAGAATTATAATGGCCCTGCCCAATAAATACTCCGCGGGTTTAGACGAGTTTCAACGGAATTGCAATTCAACGCCACTGGCCTATATCATGAATGACTGTTTTGGTGCTGGGATATTTCCAGACATCTTGAAGAGAGCTAAGGTTATTCCCGCTCATAAAAAGGGAAAGAGAACCGACATCAACAATTATAGACCCATTTCCCTTCTCTCTTCCGTGTCGAAGATCTTTGAGAGGGCCATATACAGTAGGCTTATGAACTTCCTACAACATCATGAGGTGATAGTCAGCCACCAGTATGGGTTTATGCCCAGTAGGTCTACACAGCTTGCAATATTTGACTTTATTACATACATAATTGAAAATGTTGACAGGGAGAAAAAGGTTGCTGGGTTGTTCTTTGATCTCTCAAGGGCCTTCGACACATTAGATCATGATCTGCTCATGAACAGGATAGCTAGCTATGGAGTCAGGGGGAATTTCGCCTCAATCATAAAGTCTTATCTAACAAACAGACAGCAGGTAGTATCTGTGCACTCACAGGGGGTCGAGGTTCTTTCCCGGTCGGTAGCGATCCGGAGGGGCGTTCCACAGGGCTCCATTCTCGGTCCCGTGTTGTTCCTCCTGTACGTCAATGGATTGGGTGCGGCGATTGCTGGTGGTCGCATCTGCCAGTATGCGGACGATACGTCTATTGTGCTGGTGGATGATGGCTTTGCTGGTCTCTCGGCGGCTTGTTCGGGTGCGGTGGGGGGAATGCGGGATTGGTGTGCGGCCAGTGGCCTGATGGTCAACTGTGGGAAGACAGGTCTGTTGACCTTTAGCAAATTGGGTAGCTCTCTTGAGTCTTTGTATGTCAATATTGGTGCCGGTTCTCTTCCTGTATCAGACGGGGTGAAATTTTTGGGGGTGACGGTTGATCAAACTCTAGCATATGATAAGCAAATACAAATTTTGGAAAACAGACTAAACAGTTTCTGTGCTTTAATTCGCAGACTCAGAAATTGCTTTTCACGTACCATACTAATACAAATATATTATGCCGGAGCTCAATCGATAATATCTTATAGTATTCTATTCTGGGGCTCATGTAGAAATGCTCACAAAATATTTGTAGCCCAGAAGCGGATTGTTAGATGTATCCAGGGGCTACACCCTAGAGTATCATGTAGGCCCTACTTCAAGCAAATGAAATTACTCACTGTACCATCGTTATATTTCCTGTCGCCGGTAATATTTGTGAAAAGACACTATAATCTGTTTACACGCAACGCGGATGTATATGCTCAAGGTATGACCATGGCAACCAGGAGTGCAGACATTTTCAGAGTGCCACTGCACAACTCTACTTTTTTCAAGAAAGGTCCATATTATCAGGCGCTCATGGCCTTTAATCTATTACCCAGTACCATCAAAGACAAGACCAGTCTTTTATCATTTAAGAGAGCCACCACTGATTTCCTGCTAGACAAGTGCTACTATAGCTTTAGCTTTACATGAGCCTCGTAGCTGAATTTATGGATTTGGAAACCAAAACTACAGTGTTGTGTGATTCTGGGAGTGGCTGCATTCCAGAAAAAATTTATAGAGTGTATCTTTTTTTCTCTTGTTTGCTTTTGACGTTGCTTTGTTGACTGTGTCGATTTTGGTGGCAATAAAGATATTATTATTATATTTCCAGCACGATGGAGCTCCGGTGCATAGCAGTCGACTCGTACAAGAGTGGTTAAATCAGGCCTATCCAGAACGATGGGTAGGAAGAGGTGGGCCGATAACTTGGCCACCTCGCTCGCCTGACCTAACTCCGTTAGATTATTACTTCTGGGGTAGATTAAAAAGCACCGAAGTGAATTCTCGCGAGGAACTGTTAGAGAGAATAAATAATGCAGGTGCTGAATTAAGGCAAAATTCGAAATTAACAGAGCTTCTCATACAATAATAAGGCGAGCACGGTTATGCATGAGACAAAATGGCGGTTATTTTGAACATTTGTTGTAGGTAAACAGTGTCTTTCATAGTAAGTGGTTGTATTTTCAAGAAAGTTTATTTTTTTATCAATTCAGTTAGTAGGTATTAGTTTAATTATTATTAGTAGTATTTAGATTACCGTATCATACATGTTCCTATTTAAAAACTATAACTTTTTTTACGATTTTAACCAAACTTTTTTAAGAAGAACTTTGAAAGAAGTTACATTTTGACTGTGATATTCAGACAACACCGTAAAAATTACACTCAGTTGTCATTTTAAATATGTTGGTGCAAATGGGGGTCCAAGATATTTTCCTAAATATCTCGATAACGGTTAGATATACGAAGTTCATACAAGAGCACAACTTTTCTTCCAAATTAAACAGGGAGTAAACATTTTAAGAAACAAACAGTCAGTGGCGTACGATAGAAAAATTTGGGAGGGTAAAAGGGGGCCTAACCCCAGTAAAATGCTTTTCTGTAGATTTTGAATGTCAATTGGTAAGCCCATCTATGTAAAGCATAATCAGTTAACTCTGTTCTAATTTGGAGTGATTATCCCAAAAACTGGAAGAGTGATGACAAAAACAACAATTAAATTTTTAGAGTTTAACACCCTGTATCTTCGTAATAAAGCCTTTTAGGACCCATGTTTATATAAACCTTTTGTCATGTTTTTTCATCTAGAATACGCAGTTAAATTATTGCACGCTAATTTCGGAACACCCTGTATACACCAAGGTATGTTACATATTACATATATAACTACATTTATTTTTAAAATAAGTTTTATCTCGGTGTTTATTAAAAATTCAAATATAACATTATACACACTGCAAACAGTATTTTTGACCGACTAGTGTGAACAGGTGAGAGTGTTAAAAAAGTGTAAATAACTAATACTATTATAATAATAATGATTTATTTATAGCATGTAGCTAACAAGCATTACAAATCCAACTTAGAGATTCTTTACAAGAGAAAAAAAAAACAAAATTAAAATTCTTCAATCAGAACAAAAATATCTATACAATTATAGTTTCCATACAATATCTACGGCATGCGCTTTTAAATACTTCTACTGTGCTTGCATTCTTTACATTATCTGGTAGAGCATTGTACTGTACCAGACCGTTATGAAACAGATCATTTTGGCTATAACTTGTTGAAACTGTCCCAATATAGAAATCCTCCCTGGCCCTAGTTTGATAGTTGTGTACATCTGTAACAAATCTGGTACCATCCAATAAATGCTTATGGTACGTTTTGTGTTTTATTTTGTAGATTAGTGTCATTGTATTAATCGCTATTATTTGTTTAACTCTCAGTAGTCCTGTTCTTCTCAGCATCCCATCAATACTTGTATATCTGTCACGTCCTAGGATTTTTCTCATGGCTTGATTTTGCTTCTTCTGCAATACGCCCACCTCCTGGTTATTTATTAGAAATAGAATTGACGTGCAATAATTAAAGTGTGGTAATGTTATTGTCTTATAAATTGTAAGTTTTGACCACTCACTTAGATGCATACTCATTCTTCCCTAAAGGTTAACCTTATTTGCTATTTTCTTCGTTATGTATTCTGCATGTCTAGAAAATGTCAAATTTTCGTCAATAATTGCACCCAAATATTTAAAGTGATCCAGCTGTTCTATCACCTGATTATTGATAATAATGCCATTATGATTTTTAGTTTCGACTGTGCTATATCTGTTTTTAATCACCATGCATTTTGTTTTTTCTGTCTTCAGGCTCAGCCCATTTTGTCTTATCCACCTGTACAAAGTTACCATTTCCTCATTCATAGTCCTAGCAACTGTCTCAACGTCATCACCCGTTACATAAATCAGAGTATCATCAGCAAACAACCCTCTTGATATTCACTAAGAAAACTGTTTGTTTCAAAATAGTCAACTAATTCCTTATTCACCACCACCTCCAGCAATTTTTCATAAACAGGAACCATGTTGATGGGTCTAAACTCCTCACACTTGTTTGAGTTATTCTTTTTTAGAATTGGCACCACTGTATATTTTTTTCACTGCGTTGGAAACACCCCATAGTATAAACTATTATTAATCAAATTTAAAAATCTGTCACCAATTGATTCAAAGGCAGCCTGTAAAATTTCCGTCGTTATTCCATCAACACTGCTTTTTTTCTTTTTCAGTTTTTGTACTGTTTTAGTTCCCCTAAAGATAGGCGTTTAAATTGATTCATGCTAGTATGGCAATAGTCCATTTTTTCTGTTATATACATAACGTCTTCAACACTTATACTGTTGGCTATTTCTTCAATACTCCTAATAAAACACTTGTTGAAATTCTCTGCTATAATAAGTTCGTTTGTTTCAAACTTCCCTTTAAAAACTATTCCTTTCTGTTTATGTGTATTTTGATTTCCAACCAGTTTTTCTATCGTTTTCCACATCTCTACGGGGTCATCTTTATTCATGTCAATTTTCATGTTGTAATAGTGTAGTTTCTGTTCTCTTATCATTTGTACCACCTTGTTTCTTTGTATTTTAAAGTTATTGCAATCTCTATAATTTTTTGTTATCATAGCCTTCCGGTATAACTCATCTTTAGTTTTCATGTTGGAATCAATATCACTGTTCCACCACTTTTTCCCTGCCCATTTACTTCTTATAACTTTTTCTATTACAGGAGCATGTAAATTCAGTGTTTTTAAAATTATGTTTACTACGCTATTTGCCAGTTCATTTGTGTCAATGCAGTTTGTGTTCCATACATTATCCATTAAATCCAGTTGAAATTTTAGTTTTTCGAAATTTTTGAGACTTAACAATAACACTATTTTCCAAATTTTGATTTAATTCTATTGTCAGTAGGCTATGATCAGAAATCTTTGGTGTTACATGCACTTTTGGTATTAAGTCCCTGTCATTTGTGATTACCAAGTCAATCATTGTCGCAGTAGTATTGGTAACCCTGGTGAAATCCCTGACATTCTGATAAAGACCATTCTCCAAAATTATGCTCTTCAATTTTTTGGAGTAGAAAATGTTCTTGGATATATCAATGTTGTAGTCCCCTAAACATATAAATGTTCCCTCTGTTGCTGACCATTCTTCAAAGAACTCCCCCATATAAGTCAAAAAGTCGGCATCACTAGCAGCCGGTGAATGATACCAACAGAAAATCTTGAACTTTTCGTTTTTAATTTTAGTTTCCACTCCAGTTAGGATTTTTTTAATATCTAAATATATATTTTAATAAATTTATGCTGTAATTCTTCTTTTATATATACTATTGTTCTTCCAGTATGTCTACTATGTGAGTTGGAGCGGATTGCATGATATACATCAACATCTATTTCATGGTCACAAATATCTTCTGTTACATGGGTTTCAGATAGGCAGATAATTGCCGGCTTCAATTTTTTTATTGCAATATTCAATTCATCTTTATGTGCTAACAGGCTTTGAATGTTTATATACATAAGTGTGCCTTGTTGTTGCTACTTCTGAAATACACTGGGGTAGTTCACTTTCTGTTCAAGTTCTGTATACACCCTCTTATATGCAGCACAATTCCTATCATAGGCTTTATGTTTGAAGTCTATATTAGGGATCTTTAGAACTTCAGATGCATATTTGCAGTTGGTACAACTAACTTCCTCAGACTGGCAATCTGCAGCCGCATGATTGCCAGAACATTTAGGGCATATCTTTGATTCTGATCTACATTCTTTTGCAAGGTGCCCAAATTTATAGCAATTAAAACATTGTATAACATTAATATGGTCAAAAAATGTATAAGATCTCCACCCAATGGAAAGTCTGTCTTTAGTCTGTAGTAACTTGTAAGTACCAGCGTCAACCTCTAAAATAACACTCTCCTTTCCTTGTTTGCCCTTGTAGTGTTGGATTATAGTCATCTTTCTCTCAGTTTCTATGGTCGTAATAGCATTTTGGTATACAATATTCTGGATAAATTCATCTTCATTCTTGAGTAACTTTTCTTCAACATTTACAAGCTTTATCTTAGGTAATTTTTTTTCTGGTATCTTAACTTCATATTCAGTCCCTAATTGTTTCTGAATGTCCTTTGAAATGCTAATCAGGTCTGCTCTCTTCTCACATCTTATGGCAACTCTTCCATCTCTAATGTATTTCATATTTGACAAACCGACCTTCATTTTTCCTGGATCCACTTTTTGCTCTATCATTGACTTTGTTACTAAACTTTCTTGAGTCTTCTTCGGTTTTACTATCATGACTTCACTGCTGCTGCTTCTTGACACTGCTTCACTGTATTTTATTTGACTGCCATATGAACGTTCTTTGGGTGATTTGTTGGCTTTTAGTACCTTCTACTTCCTTCCTGAGAGTTGAAATATGATCTTCCAAACCCTGAATGATAAGCTCTTTTGAACTAATGATTTCCTGTTTCGCTGCTATTACTTCATTTTTACACTTTAATATTTTCTTAAATAAATGAATAGGCTCTTGTTGTCTGCAGGTCACACAATAAAATTTCATCACTCGAGAATTCAACTCAAGTAGTTTTACTTCTGAAGATGTTAGCTGGCCACATGATTTACAGTTTTGTTTTCTGCAGATATCACATTTAAACACTGCTGACTTGCTTTGTTTACATACATCACATTCCATTTTGAGGTTATCCCTTCCTTTTGCACATTGGCTTGACAATTTCCAAAGATGTTTATTATTTTGCTTCCAGAAGTGCTTTCTCCTTTCGTACTTAATCAGTATATTCACTACTTTGATCTGCTATCAAGACTTAATACATTTTGAGCTTTTAGACTGAAAAATTCACTTATAGAATTCTTGTGCAATTCTGTGTAAACAAACTTCCTTTGTAGCTGAATAGTATTAAGAAGACCAAGAACACTCTCAGCGATTATACACACTTACGGTATTAAACAAAACTAATATATTTAATATATGTATATGAGGCATACCATACCAGAACCAGACCATACCATCATACTAGAACTAGACCATACCAAAGCCAGATCATACTAGATGAGATAGCATAACAGAAAATAACATATACCATTCCAACTCCTCCATTGTGAGTAGTTTTTAAACGGCAGCTGGATATCCTGCCTCTATAGGAATATTCAGGAACTAGTTGAAAGACAAAGTATTCAATACGCTTACCATATAATTAACGACATAAAGAAATGATGCAGAATGAAACATTGACACAATTAGTTGTATTGAAACATTGTTTGCAAACTACATGTGTCACTGCTCTTATCTTTGCAAATAATGCAGAAAGTTATTTTCACCAACTTCTTTTAAATACCTAAAATAGTTCACCTTTTATCGACAAACACTTCATTCTGAGTTCATAAAGATGTCCTACATGTGTTTCAATGAATTTCACATTGACCTCTCCTTGTAACAAAAGAATACCTACACAAATTATTCATACCCTTATTATTTATACCATAGAGGTAATTAATTACCAATTGCCATAATTGTGACAGACATTCTAGAAGGACATGTTCCGTGAATAAAAATACTACCACTTGCTTTCTACTACTGTGATCTTTACATGTGGCTTTTACATAAGCTGGTAAATCCTAAAAATAAATACAACCACGAAAGTAAGGGGTGTTAATTATAAAACTTCATCTAGTTGGCTGTGAAATGTCAAAAGAAAAGGATGGAGAAACAAAAGTCCATTTATTTTGATTAAGTCATCGGTTTCTGGCAAAATTTCATAGCCTGCTAGATGAAGTTTTATAATGAACACCCCGCATGTTCAACTTATAAGCAAAGAAAGGGTACAAACCTTTGGAATCTGTTCTGTTGCAATTACATAATGTACTCTCATCACCATTTGGAAGTTTTCTTTTCCTGCGATATGCATAATCAGCTTCTCTATTTTCTTGTTCTCCATGCAGCAAACTCTTAAAATTTAAAATCAATTCTTTAATACTTACACTATGAATAGAACTCAAATGTCTAATTAAATCAATGTGAAATGAGAACTTTCCTTCATTTGTACACATTGGGCATGGAATATGCTTTGTCGGCTTCTCATGTGCAGAAGTGCAGAGTCTGAGTGGATGGTGGATGGAACCTCATATGCCTATTTTTTATACCAGTACTTGAAAATTCAGTTACAAAACTGGCAGGCTGATTTATCCATTCTACAAAACTGATAATGTATCAACTACCTCTTTGAACTACTGATTACTCCTACACACAAAACCGAAATTTTGTTTATATTAGCAATGAAAATTGCTCTTATGCACACAGACACTTCTATGGAAAGTATTTATTAATATTTCTATTAATATTTCTATAATAATTTCTTTCGTGTTAACTGTTATTTCGTAATAAAGATGAATTAGTAATCAGTATATAAACAAACAACAAAGACAAACAAATTTTGGCCCGCTAAAACAAAGACAAGTGACAATGCGTGGGGACGCCAACACGGAGTGTCGGACGTTGAACGAACTAGACGGCTAGTGCCGGCGAATTCTGATTGGCTGGGCACTGGCGGAAATTAATGTATGCTGTATTTATTTCCCTGCCGTCGGGCTGCAGTGGAGGGACTGTGGTGGGGGTAGTGGTGGCGCGGGGTTTTGGCGCACTTAAAGAATGTCGTAGAACTCGCTTCCACTCTGCATTTAGAAACGTAATTTCCTTTTTCCTGTTGAAATTGTTGTCGTGTTTAAAGATCTCAATATCCTCTCTGGATAGTCTCTGGTAGAACCGTAGCGATTGATATAAAAGAAGTGGAAAAAACTCTATTTTAAGTATTGTTACGATTCGCAGCGACGCCGCAACGGAGGCGGGGCAACGCGTGTGGTTGGTGGAGCTTCGCGACCTATCCGCGCTGCGTCATGGCTGACACGAGTGATTTATTGCTCTGTTTATCTAGAAGGCAGTTGTTTACAACCTTTTTTTTATGTGAGATTATTCAAGAATTCTTATCTAGAACTTTCTAGGATTTTCTGTAATTTTAGGATTCTGTATAAAAGGCGCATAGCTCGCGCGGTTAAGAGTAGTCTTATTTTAAGCGAGCCATAAGTAAGCTAAAGTACGAAGCGATAATAGAAGGTTATAAAGTGTTAAGTAGTGAGTTATTTATTAGTCGAATTGTACCTGTGTGTATTAGTGGAATAAATAAATAGTGTTTTCGTGTTAAATCGTTACACTGGAATTATTGAACCCTGAGTGCGCAACAGTATGAATAAAAATATTGAATATAAAAACAGTGTATTAAGTAACTCTACCGAGTTCAAAGCGCGATTTCTCCTTGTCTCAAACGGAATTTAAAAGTATAAAATACGAATTTGCGCCAATCAGAACTGAGCGGCGTAACCAAGATCTGGTTTGGTTTCGCGACAAAATCCGAACTTTTGTTTTCCTCCCCTGTCAGGCAGTAACTCTATCGAATTCAAGTGGACACCTAAAAAATGGTGGCGATATCCGCCAGAAGTGAAGTCACCTGACATCTTACGTCAAATAATTAGAAATCGTGATTCATCAATTGATGTACTGCGACGAGAAAATTACGTCGTGGGTACTTTAAAAATCGCGGACTTCCGACCAAAAAATTGACCATTTTTAGGGGAATATCAGTATTGATTTGCTCTGTCCGTATCCTCTAGGTCATTGTTCTACACTTTTTACGTTACCTAGCACTAAAGAACGTCAAACGTCAATATTATCATTTGACATTGTTGGCCCTTCGTTTAATACAGATCGCATTAATACAGAAGATCCTCGAAAAATCCTCGCATCGATTCAAAGCTTCGGCTTCGCTCACATCCAGGATGAAATTCTTCGAAATGGAGCGTTTTCGCTCTAATTGGCAACACTGGACTAGGCCGAAAGAACTTGGTTCGTGATTCGTGACATCCAATGTTGCCGATACCTTCACGAGTTACTCCGGTTACTCGACGTAAATGCGCGTGTGACGGAAAAATATTCGATACAGAAATGTGTGATTCTACGCAAGTACGTTTCGAGATTTGATAACAACCCACGCACACGCGCATAATGAATCCCATCTGAGCCAACAAGTTTTGGCGTCGTTGTTAGTAAGGAATTTCTGGTACGTAATTGACGTACTGGTTCTGAGGGGACATAAGGCTTTAAGGTGGCGCTTTAAGTAATAAAACCATATTTACCCACGACCACTCTACGATTTGAGAGTAGCTGTCGGGTCCTTTAGTCCCATATAACCTAAGATAACATAGTCAATATTAAGAAAGAAAACCCTAAAAAAAAAGAAGTTATACCCAGTTCTAAATTCCGGCCAGCCATTTTTTTTTTAGAAATAATGTAGAGAAAGTGTAGGTTTCATTTTCAAGTGAAGAAAATTTTAGACTACAAAAATTTGGCGCCCAACGTGGATCCAAATTTACTTTTGTAACTGTTATAACGACTTGGCCTTTATGCAGAGCATAAATTATACACTGAGCTTTGTGAGTATCTTGTTTCTAAACTATAAGTCGCTCCTAAATAGAAAGGCAAGTAGGTAACCAACCAAAATGCTTTACCAACAATACCTTTCTTCGTGCTTATTTCTAATAAGCATAAAAGTGCTGTTAACATCTCCTCTAATTTTTCCAACATTTAAAGACACTATTTAGTTTCTTTTGTCGGTTAAAAAAATGGAAAAAAATATAGGCCTATTTCATGCTTGCTTACGAGTGCCCTATTACGATCATCTAGGCTATTAACTCTTCATATTTTTAAATAAAACACACACGGCTCTTTGATGTGAACATAATTGCCCTAAATTGCACTGAAATTAGGAGCTGCAATGTACGGCTTACGATAATTACAATAATTGCCCTAACGGTTCAATTTTCCATACGCCTGCTAATGTTTTTTCTAACACTAGGCATCGATTAGGTTAATAATAATTATGATTCTTCCTGTTGTAGGTCACATTTAATGTGAGACGAGTACCGAGAAAGACTTCTGGATAACTGTTTTGGCTGCAACCTTACAAATTGATGTTTGACCTGCCAAGTGAAAGAGGCGTTATCTCTGCTAGCAAGGGGATGATCAACCCTATTTATCGTTACGATTTTTTACTTCTAAAAGTCACTTCAGTTTATTAAGTAATAAATCAGCTGTTCGGAAAGAGATTAATTTAAACTAATAGTGGTCTATGTACGGCTTCCATAATTGCAATTGTTAGGGCTGAACGTTATTATTCTTAGAAGTCTATTGACGTTAATTATTGCTGGAAATCGTGCCCACAAGTGACCCTGTAAAACATGTAAACGACCCTATTGTCTTGATTTTTTTTTTGGGGGAGGGTTGAGGTGCAGACGAACAATACAAAATAACATAAATGAAATTTTTTGAATCATTTAATTGGTGCGCATGTCAATTTGTTTTTTATTTAAAAGTTTAATTGCTTCAATTTCAGTTTTCCAACACCCTACAAAAAGGCTTTGTCTGATACAATGCACCGGGGTGCTTTATAAGCAAGTCCATAATTTCGAATGCACCACAGTCAATGCATTGGATAATTGGGATACGTTCGGTGCAATAAATGGGCCGCAAGTCAGCCACAAATTAGAGTTTTTGCAAAGCATTCGTAGCTTGACTTTTTTCAGAGTAGTGCTTCTATGGCTTAGTAAATGATAATTAAAGAAACACCAATGGCAGGTATAGTACCAGAAAAAGATCCACAATATTTGCAATATATGTTAATAAAAATCCGATTTTAATCAAAAATGTTGTGGTGCTGAGAGAAAGAGAACATATGTATATGAAGCAGGAGATTGAACTCCCGCATGAAAGTTGATTATGTTAAAATTTTTCGATTTATATTTTCTCTGTAAAAAGGGGAAACCATATTCGCTTCTCAGATGTTGAGGAAATCGACTTTAGCACTCCAAATTTAAACCGTGGGCTTAAATGTAACTCAGTTTTGTGGAAACTGTCTCCAGGAGGCAGCTTGTAATATCCTGCCTTGTTACTCACTAGTAAATACATTTGCCCTATTTTCCACAAACCATGTTTAGTTCAGGCAATATGAGCAGTTATTGAAATTACATTGTTCCCTCGTATAAGGGCAATAATTATTATTGGCAATAGCTTTTAATGCAGGCCACTTAAACAAGGGTAATTACAGCAACCAAAATTATGGAGTGGCATATATTCCTTACAAATCAATTATTGTTGGCATCCCACTACAGCGGACCACGTGCATATGTTTGCGTAAATTTTTGATTTCCATTGTGTGCAATCCATTGTAGTGTTCGCTATTATAGTCGAATCATTCATTAGAGATATTATGTTTGAGTATCTACATATCCGCTCATACAGTCACCCCCTATTTGCCTCCCCTTTGGAAAGTACTAGACGGTTGTAGAGCTATATCCCTGGGGGCACGATATTGGTTTTAATTGTAACAAACGTGTCTTTCAATGCTGAGGTCTATTCGCGGAAATAATTTAACTGCAGATGAGATGTATTTTCTAGAGCAGTGTTAAATGTTTTATAATGTTTGAACGTCAAATGAAGGAATAAGCATTTGCTCTAGTGAACATATAGTTCAATTAAGCTAATTTACAGTATTAATTTAGTTAATAGATAAATCTATCGGATGTCAAAGGGTGTTTATGCAAAATTTCGATATATGAAATTTTATTGGTGATTTTCCATTTTGTCGTCAAAAAGATAAATAAGGGTTGGTAGCCTCAATACATCTAAAATAATGATCAGCAAATATGCTTATTTTTATAACACTAGATAAGCATGACAATATTTTATACGGAGAGGGTCAAATAAGCTGATCGCCAATAAATTAAAAGAAGGCAATTTCAGTCCTAACTTAGAGAACTGCAATTTAAAGAGTTTTAGGGCTTTAGTGTATATTTGCTCTTAGTGGAATTTAATTTTGCAAACAATGGAAAACCTGCAAAATATATTACCATCACATTGTAGTTAATAGTTTTACAAGAATTGGATGGATTAAGTCTTCATAACTATTAGTCGGAATAATGAGATTGTGGAGAACTCGGGGTTTACATATATCTCGAAATTCGAAAAAGAAATATAATTTTTTGTGCGCCTTGCATTTTTTTTTAAGTAGCAATATTTAATACAGGTAAGTTGTTGCCAAATTTCTTATCTTTACATTTACTATCTCCACCACTTCTATGTCCCGAAAAAGATACAGGGTGCTAAATTTTGCAATTTTAATTCTGTTTTCTCCATTTGAATTTCCGATTGGATGGATTACGTCTTAATAACTATTAGTCAGAATTATGATATTGTGACGAACTTGGTGTTCGCACAATTCTCGAAATTCGAAAATAAATATTTTTTTATCGCGCCCTGTATTTTCTTAAGTAGCAATATTTGATACAGACAAGTTGGTACAGACAAACTTCAATTCTGTTTTTCCATAGCTCGTCCAGTTTTGGAGATAATAACTTCAAATCTACAGAAATTTAATTTGTGGGTATCAGGCCCAATTTTACCACCAAAAATTTTTCACCGTACACCACTGCTAATTTATCCCTTAATTTTATTTTCTAAGATTTATGCTACCTATGCAATTTAGAAAAAAGTTGTCCTTTTGCAACAACGGCATACCTCTACCATTTTCAAGATATTTGCAAAAATATGAATCTATAATAAATATAATTTGTTGGTGAAGCGGGATTAGGACAAATAATGCACCTCTTCTTTATTCGAAAATCGCCGACGTTTCGACTATTTATTTAGTCTTCATCAGGGCTATTCTCACTTAGAGAGGGTAGTCAGTTAAAATTTGATTCAAGATAGTTAAGGTAGCAAACTCCATTCGATTGTTCGGTGACCCTGGTATCTTAGGTTCGACAAACCACACGTCCGCTGCCCAAGGTACAAAATTTGCGAATTTATTCGCAAATTTATAGTGCGAATTTATTCGCAAATTTTGTACCTTGGGCAGCGGACGTGTGGTTTGTCGAGCCTAAGATATTAGGGTCACCGAACAATCGAATGGAGTTTGCTACCTTAACTATCTTGAATCAAATTTTAACTGACTACCCTCTCTAAGTGAGAATAGCCCTGATGAAGACTAAATAAATAGTCGAAACGTCGGCCATTTTTGAATAAAGAAGAGGTGAATTATTTGTCCTGATCCCGCTAACTTCACCAACAACTTACAACTTAAGGACGCTATTTACAACAATGAATAAATATAATCCCCTATAATTTTGGGTTACATAATGAATACATTTATCGTATGGGGTAAACATTTTTAAGAATTTTAAAACGTTTTAATTTATTTAAAAATATTTATTATCAAAAAGTTAGTTATTTAGATATGTATAATGTAGCTTAACAATATCAATTAATATATGTTAAGAAATCCTGGGTAATTAACTATCAGTGGAGTACGATACAAATTTCTGGGGCTGGAAAAAGAGACTCCTTATGGTAGGGTTAAAACGCAGGATTGAGCAACAATTTGCAGAATCTAAGGAGCAGAATGGTTCAGGGCAGGAAGGTCATGTATAGATGGTGTTTTCACATTACAAAATTTGCAAAAAATACGAAAGGCATATGATACAGTGCCATTAAACAAATTATGGCTTTGCTTGAGGAGCAGTAGTATCGATAAAGCCCATATTAACGCCGTTAATGCATTATATTCAAACAATTCAAGTTCAGTGAAGATAGGAAAGCCACTGTCCCAGGGATTTCAACTGACCAAAGGTGACAAGGCTGCTCTTTAGCTCCCTTATTAATCAAAATATATCTCGAAGGAGCCCTTAGATCTCGGAAGCGAAAATGTTGCAAGATAAGCGTGTGTATTAATGGCGATACCTTGTATACCCTACTATTCGCGGATGATCAAGTTATTGTAGCGGAAGATGAAGACGATGCCAACTATATGTTCAGCTAACTTCAAGAGAGCTATGAAGACTGGAGCATCACCATAAACATCAAAAAGACCGAATATATATGGTAGTAGGAGAAGATTTGGAAATGGAGCACGATAAGATCAAGAGTTGCCCTCATTTAAGTACCTTGGAGTTACCCTCTCTTCCAATGGAAAGAGTACCGGCGACACTAATAACAATAGGTCAAGGAAAGAGAGTAATTCGACAACTAAACTCACTACTTTGGAGCTCGGCAATAACAAAAAAAAAAAACAAAAATTTCTATCTATAAAAGGATCGTAGAAAGTATATGCACCTACGGAGCTGAGACTTGAGAAACAAATAAAAGAGATAAAGATAGTGTTGCGAACTCAGGGTTCAATAATTCCAGTGTTCTAAATAAACAGAGCAATAAATCCCCAAAGCCCAACCTCCAAAGTTGGTCCGCCTCCCAACACCCGCTCTCCGTAACAATAGGTTGATGGCCCTTGCAATGGATTTTTTGAGAAGAAGCTGTCATATTCCAGACTAGATAACGTGAGAAATGATACCATAAGACAGATGGTGAACGTTGAAAATAATATTCTAGATACAATAGATACCAAAAATAGATGGCAAAAGAAAGTATGTCAATGGTTTCCTCCTGAGCGCAGAAAGCGCAGAAGACCTCCTGGAAATTGGAGGAAGGATGTGGAGCTATAGAAGCAAGAGATCGACAACATGGAGATCAAACAGACCGAAGAAAATGGAAGTTGAGAAGCGAGAAACGGCTCTAGCCGTAGGAACTTCGTATAGACACATATTTTTGTTGCTTGTTTAACCTTCCAAAATATGATTGGGTGTTAATTCTTGGGTAGAGGACATAACGGCTACCCAAGAATTAACACCCAATCATATATAAGTATATATATCGCGTTTCTATCCGAGATTAACGAGGGAGGTCATTGAGATCTTTAAACACGACGACAATTTCAACAGGAAGGAGAAAATTACGTTTCTAAATGCCGACTGGAAGCGACTTCTACAACATACTTCAAGTGCGCCGAAACCCCGCGCCACCACTACCCCCCACTCCAGTCCCTTCACTAGAGCGGGACGGCGGGAGAATAAATACCACGGAGCTCACCACAGTCGATTCAGTCAACGTCGGGAAGCACGGTAGTTGACTTCGCCCATTGCCTCATCGCCTTTGATAATGTCTGCCGCAGCTGTAGACGAAAAGTCAGGAAGAAATTCCGTTGGACTATGGCTTCAAAGCCCGGAAAACACTTGTACTCATAAGACCCAATTATCGTTTAGATAAATTTTTTAACCTGATTTGGACATTGAATGAAGACATCTAGCAGAAATTGCATAAAAAAAATCCCAGAAATATATTGTTTGACAAATTCTGTCTTTGCTAAATGTAGTTACGTTATTTCTAATTGCATGTTTTAGAAATTAGAAAACTTTTTAAAAGTATAGAACTTTTTTTTAAAACCAAATATTGTAAATGTAATTAGTTTAAGCTGAATAAATCCAAAAACCAATTAGTAATTGTGTTCTTAGCCATACCTTTATAGAACTGGTTGTTTCATTTCTAATTACATTTAACCTCATGCGAAAAGAAAGTAATTAGAGCTGACAATAATCATTTGTGTCGAAAATAAAACATCATAACAGTTTTAAACAGTTTAGTTTTAAGATTCGGTTGTGCAGTCACTTAATTATAATCAAATTAGTTCAAATTGACCTAAAAACTAGTAATTTAACTGCCTTCAAAAAATATTTAGAAACTAGAAAAAGCAAAAAACCTACATGGGCTTGAGGTATTCCCTGCTAAATTTCATTTATAATTATATTTAACGTAATTTGAAAGAGGTGTCAAGAAATGTAATTAGAAAAAAAAAATAATTGGAATTAGGAACTAATAAACTTCTCAAAGTAAGTTGCATTAACTCTAATTACGGATCAGAATGTTTCAAAAAAATTACCTAGAAACGAAGAAAGCAAGCGTTGATATTAAGACTGGAACGGTTTAATAGACTCAATGTGAAATCTGATTGGGAACGCACTAACTAAATTTTAAAAGAGTTACAGGGTAGAAAAACTGAGAATATTTCAGATTTTAGGAGGGATATGTTGTTTTATCTACGAATTCTATTACTAATTAATATCTATTAATTAAAGTATTAAAACTTGAACCAAACCAAAAATTCAACATAAGAAAAGATATAATTAAACTCAGGGTCATACTTGTCAAACAATATGTTATATAATACACAAACTCGTGGGTCGTGGATTGGACATCTAAAAGAACATTCTGGTACTTAAGAAATGTTTTGTCCAAAATGCAACGCACATTAGTTGAAGTTTTTTAACCGTAATTAAGGGTACCACAATTGGATTCATCAAAATTTTAGTCAAAGATATAATTACGAAGTAAATTTCTAATTTGATTTTTCTGATTGCGAAATAAAATAGTGGGTTATATACATACGGGTTCTTTCGAGTCCATTCTGTTTCTTGGTTACTAAAACCAACCAGACACATGTTTCCACAAGAACTTCTGTTACTTTAAATTACTCTTGAACTAGCACAATCCAGCTAATTCACATGATTAAAAGATACGTTGATAAATCTGATTGTGTCACTAATTAAAGAACCTATAATTGTAATTAGAAACTAGAGATAATGAGAATGATTTAGTCTTTGTAAGAAATATCCGTAAATTTTATTCTAAACCTGAACTATCTCAAAATATAATTAAATGTGCCTTTATACAGACATTAGAAATGTTCATAACCTCAAACCGTTTTTTAGATAACTGATTGAATTTAATGGAGTTATCTCTAAATACATTTGATTTAGTTTGAGAGAAATTTTGGAAAATTTATTTCGATTTTTTGTTAGGTTATTTCTAATTTTGCATATTCTAAACTGAACAGGATATTTATTTATATTTGTCAATAAAACCTTGACTTGAGCCTGAACTAACCTTAATATATTTACTAATAATCTAAGAAATATTCTGAAAGTGGAATATGAGAATCCCAGTCTTGCAATGCACTTTTACTAATTACGTTATATATTTTTAATTACTTTGAAGTAATCAGAAGGAATAAGAAATGTAAATAGAAATTGTTAGAGTATAGAAAAGTGGGTGTATAATGTACCATCTGATCGCTACTTTGTTAAACCCGGTTGTGTTATCTCTAATTACATTAGAATAAGAAGAATTAGTTTTTGCTTACTTAAAACGTTATTTGGAATCTTACTAAAGCAAATTCGTAGAAATTACAATAACCATTAAGAATACAAGTATTTGATATTTAACGTATTAAATTTGTTCGTGTTGTCTTTAATTATAGACTAATCCTAATCTAGAATGTAATCAGAAAGCTCAGAAAATTATATGCCAAAATAGTTTTTTTGCTATATTTTGTTGCCAGCTTTGTCGTTTTTTTTTTTACTTCATCCACCGTCAATTTGTCACATTTTCGTCTTCTCTTCGGTAATTCATGAGATACCTCACTATTTCCTCACGTACAGGAGGCAACAATATTACCTTTTGACATTGATACTTCTTTGGGGGCTCAACAAATCCTTTGAGGTATTTAAAGCAGTGGTCAGCTACCTCTGCTTCCTTTGTTGGTCTAAGGTCCGGTATTTTGAATTCTGATTAAATTATTTGAACACTGATTAACCTGAAACAGGTATCAGATACCAACATACGTTGATTAATTTTAATTGCCACCCGCTAAATATTTAACCGTTGGTTACTAATGTCTTTTTTTAACATTTTCTTATATGATATTATTGTTTTCGTTGGTTCCAGGAACAGAATTTTTTTTATGTGGGCGATGCAAAAACGGGACTCAGGGACTTGCATTCGACAATAAGCAACCGACAACTAATTTAAGAATGGCAACATCAAATTAGTGGTGAAGTTATCTGATTAGCTAATTGCACACCCAAAAACGTATCAAAATACTTAATCGGACGGTAACATTTGACCGATGATTACTTGATCAAGTTCGTGATCGGGATTCAACATACCGGACCTAAGCGAACTTAATAGTGTTTTCTAGTGTACTACATACAAGTTTGTAGGTTTTGTATGTTTGTCTTCGTTTTTGTGTGTTTTTCACTTTCACTTCAATGACGAAAATTTGAGTAAACTAATTCTCCCAGTGCCTTTTTTTGAACTTAATAACATTCTCAAACATACGACGTACTTCAGACGACAATAAGAAGATGCTCTTGCCAATCTAGGGCAACCATGCCTATTATCCACCGACCTGTGGCATAACCAAGCTAATTTCACTTTCATCTCGGAAGCAGGCTAGCTGACTCCGAAGTATGTCGATTATATAAAATCGCCATTTCTTCGTCTGACCAAGTTACACCAGCAGATAACAAAGTTAAGTGTCTGCTTGTCGTGGAGTTTTCGCAACTGCCTGATACCGTTACTGGTATAGTTTAATGTTAAAAATTATTGAACACAACCGAATGTTTCTAAATATAATAATAGGCATGAGTGGGCCAAGGAACATTTTCTTGTTCAATGTGTCAAGAAGCTTGCCAAGGTGGTGCAAAACCCAGTCATCCATATATCGGGGTCTTTTTCAAAGAACCTAAGAACCAATTCACTTCAAGAACCATTGCTAAAACGAATGCCTCGATTTTGGCTTTCACTATTCGGTGTGTAGACAACAAACCAGAGGTGCGCGGAGGGGCTAAAAACGACAAGGTGAGCGGGACTTACGAGTCGTTTAAACAATCAGTTTAACCATATTTACGAGTTCCATATAATGTTAAGTAAAACGTTCTTTTTAAATTTTGTGACAGGCAAATAGCATGTACCATGGTTCTTACTGGAAAAATCATTATAAGGATTGTGTTTATAGTTTGCTTAGTGCTTCTCATAATCTCGGATTACTCCGGACTGTTCAACAAACTGGTTGGTGGGAGCCGAACTCAGGAGAACAAAAACTCACCCCCTCGACCTACAAACCCTGGATATGGAGACTCGAAGGCGGACATTGATATAGATGCGGATATTGAGGAGGAGTCTGTAAGACATCTGGGTGAGTTCTGCGTATTTTAACTCAAGGTCAACAATTACCTTAAGATGCTTATATTAAATAAAAATAAACAATACATTCAAGTTGTTCAACAAGCTATAGCCTGATGGCTTTTTTTATTGGATATTCTAGATTAAAAAGAAGTAGGCTTGCATTATATGAGTTGATGTTATGTCAGAGGCTTGCGTTATGAGTTTACAGCGCCTTTGGAAGCAAAAAAAGTGTTGAAAGTTTTCTTTGCCACTTCCTAAAAATTATCACAAATGACTAATAGTGAGTGAAAGATATGAATATGAAGTGAGTGGATGATAAGAACTATATTTATCTACTGTGAATGAGCTATTAAAATTAATTGAATTATTTTGCGATAACTTTATCTACAGCTATGAGGTACTGGGCATATACAAATCATCCTTTTATTTTTTTTTATCTACCCAGACAGGAAACTCTGCTCATAACAATTGAAAAGAGGTATATTTGACATTCTTTTAGCAAATATTTTACCACTAAAAATGTATGCCAATAAAAAATTTTTAAAGTGCTTAGTGTAAAATAAAACAAAACAATCTCCCTGAAATACATACAATGGAGTTAAAAAAAAAGTCCACAACTTGTTTTTTTTACTCTGCGTTCAATTTCTTGTTGTCTGGTTTCGGTAGAAAAAATTAGTTTCAGTTTTGTACTTTGCCTCTGTGTCAAAGTGGGGTTGAACTAACCTGAACTAACCTGAACTAAATTTGTTGTAGACTTTTCAGTACTAATCGAATAGATCAAACCTTAAACAATGTTGTTAAATTTTGCCATAAAAATTAACTTGCGAAAAAAAATGACGTGTGTTCCAAGAGGTGCAAACTTAATTAATTTTTATGTATGATGTGTTCAAATAGTACCTGACTATTATTGTTTAAATATTACTTTTGCTTTTTAATGTTACCTAAATATTATAGTGCCAACGTCCAAAAGTCAAATAATTCTTATCTATTTAATATTTTATTGCGTGTTAGAATTTATGATTATAGAGTTGATATCAGTTCCCTTGGTGTAGTTTCCTCTATAGAAGAATCATGCCTGACTCCTTAACAGCGATGTTGTCACAGATTTTCATCTAATTCGAGATTTGATCTTAAAAACTGACAAAACACAAATCGACGTCTTTGCTGATTTTACTTAAACAGACCTGCCTCAAATATATTCATGTTTCAGAGGTCTTTTTGAGTTAAAAAAAAAGCCAGGAGAGCATGAACACGAGTAGAGGGTTTGATGCTTTATTATCGGTCCCAAAATTAATATCATTCCCTTTCGGTATGTCCCATGAGGGAAAAAGTACTGCTATCCAAGGTCAGTGGCGGATCTAGCGTGCTGTGAAGGGGGGGGGGGGGGAAATTTTGACGAATATTTTCCTCATGCATAAATTTTCCAATAAGAAGAGTGTAATTTTCAAAAATTTCCTGTTGTCTTGGCAACGGTTAATTTCTGCTGTCACTTACTAACCAATTTGACTGAGAAAGTCAGTAACAACTTCATTGACTGCCTGAAACTTGAGAACGCCTCGATCAATCAGAGTGAATTGCTTTTTCCTCTTGTTGATTGACTCTTTCACCTCCCACCATCGGAAGTTCCATAGGTGCAATATTTCCGGAGATAGGCCCCTCTGGTTGTCGATTTTTAAGCACTTTTAGAACCGCGTTTTTTTGACCATTTTTTAAAAAACCTCTTTAGACGTTAAATTCATTCGAATTGAGTTTGTTACGTTCTTAGGAGATTGCAAGGATGCCATTCCGATCAAAAACCTCAAAAAAAGTCCCATTTTTTTTTGAGGTTTTTATATCCTAAAGGGGGGGGGGGGTATTACGACTTTTCCTTAATTCTCAACTTTGACCGTCTCTAACTTGAGAACGCCTGGACCGATCGAAGTGACTTCAACTGTTTTTTTCCACTTCTTAATGTCCTCTTTCACCTTCCGCCATCGAATGTTCCGTAGGTGCAACATTTTCGGAGATATACCCTTTCGGAGGACCCCTTCGATTTTTAAGCATTTTTAGAATCGCGGTTTTTGACCATTTAAAAAAAAACCTGTTTAGAGGTTAAATTCATTCGAATTGAGTCTATTATGTTCTTAGAGGATTGCAATCTTACCATTCCGATCAAAAACAGCAAAAAAATGTTCCGACATTTTTTCGAAAATGTCCAAAAGTTATTACGACTTTTTTCTCAATTGTTAACTTTCACCGTCTGTAACTTGAAAACGCGCCTTGACCGATCGGAGCGAATCTAACTGCTTTTTCCTCTTCTTGATGTCCTTTTTCACCTCCCACCATGGGAAGTTTTGTAGGTGCAATATTTTCGGAGACAGACCCCTTCGGAGGTCAATTTTTAAGCGCTTTTAGAATCGCGTTTTTTGCCATTTTAAAAAAAAGACCTCTTTAGGGAACGTAACAAAAGAATTAAATTAATTCGTTTGTCACATTCTTAGGGAATTGCAAGTTGCCTTAAGTCCAAAGGTTCAGACTCTTTTCTCAATTCTCAACTTTAACCGCCTCTAACTTAAGAATTACCGATCGGAGTGAGTCCTACTGTTTTTTCTTCTTCTTGATGTCCTCTTTTATCTCCCACCATCGCGTAGGTGCAATAGTTTCGGAGATTTTTAGAGGTCGATTTCAAAAGTCGTCAAAATGAAATTTCGCCGTTGTGCGTTTGTTTTATCGGTCATTCAAAAAAAATCCCAAAAAATACTAAAAAGAGTAGAAAAAAAAGGGCGATCCAAGGTTCAGTAAGAAGGTTGTATGTGGAAGCGCAAGGCGAGCTTGGTAACCTTTGCATCTATAGATGCATCTGAAAGAGATAACTAAAATGGTTACTCAGGACCAAGACCTAATAGGGCCATCAAGTTTACTCGCCACAAAGACGTTAGAACACCACCAAGTCCGCACAGGACAAATACATCAGAAAGCCACCAAGTCCACGCAGGACAAAGATTTCATAAGGCGACCAAATCTACGCAGGATTAGGACCTCAGAAGGCCACCAAATCCACGCAGGACAAAGACATCAGAGGGTCACCATAACCAATAATATTGTGTTATATTTTTGGAAGAAAAGGTATGAAGAGCAGACATACTCTGGATTACTTACAAATAGCGCAGACATATTGCCATTCTAGTTCTTATATCTGCTCCTACCCATCAGGATCAAATTTGGTCAGTTTGTAAGGCTTCGTGGCAGAGTTGGGGTCGAGTATCAGTCTACAAGGTGTGATAAGCTGTTGCTATATTTTATGGGTAACTAGATTATTTATTGCCTAATTATTACCAACAACTCTATTTTCGGTTACTGTGCAATCAGTAAAAGATGAGATGGTGGGTGAAAAGACAGAAATTTACTTAGGCATCCTTATAATGCCCAAAAAATAAACTCAAATTTCGGACCCAAATGAAAGAATAAAAGCTTAATGAAATTAAAATGAATTATAAAGGAAGTTACTCCAAAATATGACGTTTGATATGCCCTCGACAATGGTCAAGATAGAAGAGGGGTTGTCAAAAACGTACTTTTCCCACATGTGTTTGAAATTGGGCAAGAGGGAAGTAATCCGTCAAAAAATTGATTTAGAAAGTGAAAAAGATTCAAGGATGAAGATAAGAAAAGATTCAATTTTAGGGATAGTACTAGGCGACAAAGATAAAAATGGGAATCTATAGATTAAATTTGACAACGCTGCAAGAACTGTCAATGAACAAGTATTGTCAATGTCTAAACCTTAAGGGTTTTCAAACCAGAGAGCTCTTTGTGATAGTGGTGATTGGTAAAGTTATTGCAAATTAGTATTGGGATGCCAGTAGAACTCTATAATATTGTACAAGCTAGTAACTAAGCCCTCTACTACTACGCCCAAGTAATACTTTTAGTGAAATTAAGGTGGCCCTAAAAACTATGAAGTATATCGACGACGGTGGCGGTCTTCTGCGACTTTTCTAAGGCGTTTGATTGCGTCAATCATGAAATCTTACAGAGTATACTGCAAACTTATGGATTTAGAGGTAGCACTTTTGCTTGGTTTCAGTCCTACCTGTCGGGGAGGGTCCAGAGGGTTGTCCGCGGCGGTTTGCAGTCTCGTTTGGCGTCTGTGGCGAGGGGTGTTCTTCAAGGTTCGATATTGGGACCCCTCCTGTTCCTGATTTACATCAACGATCTGGCTAGACTGGACATTGCGGGAAGTATTACGTTGTTTGCGGACGATGCGACGATTTTGTGGCATGGCACGGAGGAGGACACCATGCGTGATCGAGTCAACTTGGATATTTGCCTAGTAAGGGAATGGTGCTACGCTAACGATCTCCTTCTGAATACTGACAAGACCTGTGCGATGAGTTTTAAATGCCAAGTTAGTGTTTCACTGGAAAATACTGACTTGCCGTCCTTTGATAGAAATAAGTTTCTTGGGTTGGTTATTGATGATACCTTGATTTGATGATTTAAATTCGATGGTCACATTGTAGCACTGCGGTTTAGGCTTTCCTCGGGGTGTTATGCCCTTAGAGTGATAAGAGTGCAACCTGGGGGGTCTATTGCAAGCTGGGCTTACTTTAGCCTGATTGAGTCGCATTTGCGTTATGTTATATGTTTTTGGGGAAACTGTTCGAGGAGGCTTTTTAATTCAGTGTTTGTCCTTTAGAAGAAAGCTGTGAGGTATGTCCTCGGAGCGGGACCACAAGACCCATGTAGGCAGTTGTTTATCACCCATCGATTATTGACTTTGGCAGGTTTGTTTCTGTTGGAGTCTGCATGTCTCATACAGAAGAAGTATGGGCATACGTTATATGTTGAGACTGATAGACCCACTAGGTATCCCAATAGGGTATCTCTGCCTATCCTAACCAGTGCTTTGACTAAGTCTTCATTGATATATGATGGCAGAACCATATTTAATAAGCTCTCCCTAAGATTGAGACAGTTAAGAAGTGAACGCCATTTTAGAATGCAGCTTAAGAGTCTCGCCTATTATGATGTTGAGGATTTTTTTGTTGACACTTTTGTTTAGCTTTAGGATTTAAGATGAACCAGGGGTGAAACGGGGGTTCTAAACTGGCCTCTTCCTTATTTTATTGCTCAATGTTTTGACATGTTTTGTTTTTATACCGTATTTTAAGATTTTTTACTTTATCTTTAAACTTGTTAGATGTAGTCATTTCATCAGCTTTGTCAATAACATTTTTTTTTGTTCCGACAATAAAGCATATTATTATTATTATTACTATTATATTACCAGAATGGCAGCCACGTGAAAGAACCTTGGATTCCAAGTGGTATTCACATACAAATATGTGTTAGTAGAACCGATTTCACGACGTTTCTGCAAATTATTCAATTACGATAATTCCGCCATTTATTTACTTGGCGAAGTCATGGAATTGTGGTTGCTTCCCCTTAATCAAACTTTAGAAGGTAAAATGCACCTTTAAAATTAAAAAAAAGAACGAGAAAACTGGCTATTTTCCCTATAAAGTCGCACTGCTTCACTTCATAGTTTTTATCAACAACGAGCGTTTTCCCACAACCTCAAAGATTCGGAAATGCCTACGTCAAATGTTGTTATAAGGCGAAATTATGATTGGATAGTTGGCGAAAATTACATATAGTAAATAGCGAAAGAAAATGGTGATTGTGCCATTTACCCGAAGGAAGAGGCTGGACTTCTTGAAAGCGCCATCCTTGGTCGGGACGACAATCTCGTTTACCAACGAAGTAAAATTTCTAGAAGTCATCCTGGACAAATCACTCGCATGGAGTAATCTCACGATTGTCCAAATAAATAGAGAAATTTATATTGGTTTGAAAGAAGGCTCTGAAGACACCAGTTGGTCCTTGAAGACATTTCTTTTTTAGTTTTCGTCGGTGTCAGGAAATAGTATTGGTTGGATGGCATTCTCTTGGTCACTGAAAATGGTTCGGTCAACGAAGATCACTTACCGGTGACATTCCTTTTGTGTTTGGAAAAGAAGTTTAGTGACTTGTTTATTGGAAAGTACAATCAACCAACAACTCTAAATGAGGCCTGTTTATATAGATGAACCTGGTAACAACTTGTCGATGATTTCATTCACCGTTTAGGTGCCTCTTTTGGAGTGGTGGTAACATTTTTAGGAAATTTGAAAACTACTTAAAAGTTCCTTTTAAATATGACAAAAACACGAAATAACTTCAAAGTAGCTTTTGTCTTTTTCGGGAAGTGGTTACCACTATAATTTGCAAGATGCCAGTGGTGGTCACTGTCGACCACCACTTTTATAACACGACCAAGTGCCGTCCAATTTAAATATTTTTTACAGGTTATTAGAAATTGGCGGAAACTAACTTAAACACTTTAAATTAATTTCCTCTTTAAAGTCAAATATAAGTTGGTCCGGTATGATGGTGGTAACACTTATTTCCCATTTTTACGTCAATGTCCCTTTGACGTGACCGTTCAGACGTAATTCGATTCAATAACGTTCGATTCACTTTTTGGTACACTCTTAAGTTTCTTATTTTTGTGGATGCAATTAGATCACAAAAGTATGCCACCGTAAGCTTTTGTAATATTTACTCAACTTCTGCACATCCTCCATCCACTTTTTCAGTTCATACACTGCGCTCGACTGCCCTAATTACATAGCTACTCATTATTTAGGAAGGATCTGTGGTTACCTTCCCTTCACCCCTCCTCTCGTTACTTGATATATTTTTATTAGAGGGTGAATAATAATGGCAATAATAAAGAATTCGTAATTATCAATGCTTTATCAAAGGAATTAAATTTGAATTTCTGCTTTGGAACTCATTGCACACCTACACAAAACAATTAAAACACCACTTACGGTGTGAGATTATATTTCCTGGAAAGACAAAACAAGCCATATTTAAGCAACTTCTAAGTAAACCTTATTGGGAACTGTGTTATTGATTTAATGGTATTTTTTTCTAGCCCAGCAGACAGCAAGGTCACAGATACTGCAAACGATCAAAAACGCCTGCCTGCCCAAGCTTATATGTGAACTGACTGCGACACCTCAAAAGGAGAAACTGACTGAAACCGAAAAATCCTTATTGAATTTGCTTAGGTAATAATAAATATTTATTTTTTAAGTTTCAGTGCAGCAGATGGGAAAGGAAAAGAAAGTATGGATAATTATAATTATTTTTTTTAATTAATAGCGATTTATACAAAAATTTATATTATAGGAGCTTTAAAGTATTGTTCACCTACATTTCCTTATTGAATTGGTAACGGTTAGCAAACGGTTACATAATCAGAAATAAATTGGCACGCACGTTTTCAGTGAAAGTTTTGGCTCAATCGTTAAGGCATTATTACATCGTATAATAACAAAGTGTGTAAACAATGTATTAGAAATGTCTTTGGCACATGTTGCACACTTACATGTGAGCAAGGTCGTATCGGTAATTTGGCCACAATAAGACGGTCATTAAGAAAAAAATAAAAAGAGTTTTTTCCAGTCCAATTGCCGAACGAAATTAATCAAGAAAATAAATTTTCCGCTGACCAGTCAAACGTCTGCTCAATAGCAAGCGGTCAAAGAGAAAACGGAACCAACTAATGATTTTTCCAGGGAGACAACTATAAGCACTACGGCCGAATTGACGTCTAAATATCACTTTGCGGCGCACATGGGTCAGCTAATCGCCGGAGTTGACGGAAATGGTTGCCATAATTTTTATCCAACATGTCCATTTCCTGGATTGCAAGTCCTCCAGATGATGAAAAAAGTTCGGATGCGCTGAAATTACGACCGAGCTCCAAGGGGGAATCGAATGGGTTTTAAGGTGGGTGAAAATTGAAACTTAACTTGGTCAATTTGACGTCAACTAAAACAAAGCTCGGCTTAAAACAATAATTAATTTTTAATTATTAAGGAGATTGAAACAGATTCCTCGGGGCGCGAATAGTTTGGAAATTGTTACTTTTGCCAACAATTACCTTTTTGTATAATCTGAACTCACTTGGAATTATTTAAATAAAAAAGAAACATCAGGAAGAAATTCCATTGGACCACGGCTTCAAAATCCGGAACACACTTTAGATCATATAATGTTGTTGGAGACGTGAATTTTACATACAGAATGGTCACTTTTACAAGGCTCAGCGTTCGGATTTCTGAAAGGGTAAAACTACAGGGTCGATTAAAAGAGGAAACATTTTTCATGATTTCTCGAGAAATGTGAAAACGTCGTTTAAAAACAATTTGACTTTGCAAATTTTATTCCGTAAAAACTTTCAATCCTATGTATTTTTGTTCTGTTTTATTGCATTTTCTTTTTTTTTTATTTACTACTCATTGAAAAAGGAAATAAAAATAATCGAAATAAAAAAAAATATGCATGAAAAAAAAGCGTATATAGAAAAGTTAATTGCAGTTACTTAGCCACAGTCTAGCCATCACAAATTCCAATCACTTAGTCATTAAGTAACAGTCTAGCCATTACAGAAAATGTCAGTGGGCCAAGTTCATCCAAATCTTTACCTTTTTTCGAGATATCTCACTAACCGTGACAGATAAATCCAAATACGTGTCGCTTCTTCATAGACCTTCAAGTGTGCAAGTTTTTTTTTGAACTTCTTCGACCTGTAAGTCTCACCCTTTCAGAGATCCCAATGTTGAGCATTGTAAAAGTGACCACCCTGTATGTTATGCGTTGTTGTAAGCACCGCTTCCATAACGACTAAAGTGTTTTATGCAAATCGTGCTATGCTAAACATCGATCCCGAAAAAAATAGTAGTTCAGGTACAAAAAGGGCAAAAACTAACAAACCCATACATTTTTTCTATTACATTTTTATTTTTTCGATTTATATTCTCCAACAAATAAAAATAAAAATAATTGAAATAATAAAAAAACGAAAAATATTTGACTGAGATAAAGTGAGTTAATAAAGATTAAACTTAGTTGACTTAATAAAGAGAAAAAGAGTTTATTATTGTAGTTATTTTTTTTCTTTAGTTAATGGTGTAACATGTAAAAAAAACTGTAAGAAGCTACAAAATTTTTTTTTGTATTCTATTAGAACAAAATGTATATTTGCTACGTAAGTGAATGAGGAAAAAAAGGCTTATTACTTTTTTTCAAAAATGTAATTTCTTCTTTGGAGAGGAACGGTTTCGGCACTTACGTCATTATCAGTACCAAAAATAAAAATAAAAAAAATCTCCTGGCTAATTCACTTTCAATACAGACCGCTCTCACATGTTCTCAACAACAACAAACATTACGAAAGCAGGAAGAACACTTTAAAAATAAATAGTCGGACACTGTTAAAAAACCATAAAAAACTGATCATATACCTTTGAAATGAAATAATATGGTCACACACTAAGATTATTGTATTTTTGTTCAAAATTTTTCAAGATCTAACTAACCTGAATTCCGTCTTTTGGTGACCTCGTTGAGTAATCATCAACCCTTATTTTAATATGTAACTCAAGCCCTTCGACATGATGTAAGGTGAGAGTGACCACCTTGTATATATATTTTATTATTTTGGGACGCCCTATCTGGATGAAACAAAACTCAACTTTCAAATTATTACAAAATGTTAGAATTTTTGAAATAAATCAAATGCGTACAGGGTGTCCCAGCAGTGTGTCAGAGTCCGAAAATCTTACTTAGTGTTAGATTTAGAGCAAGTTGCAGGGCACACTTTAACTGACAATTTAAAATTGTAGGCAAATATACAGGGTGGTTCGAAAAAGCGTGGAAGATGTAATTAACATATTTTGAAAAGAAAACGTATACATATTTATACATGATTTCGTTCTGTGGTTGGTCCTAAACATTCTTTTGTAAAGCATTTCCTTTACCTACTTTCACTCGATCTTTAATTTAAAACTGTTTCAAAGAATTTGAAAATTTTTAAAGGCTTGACGAGGCCGTATATTTAAATTTGTTTACGGTAGAATGAAACGGTTTGCACTATGTTAGTTTTGAAAAGTCTACCAAATAAAACTGTGAAGGCTTTCACGGCCGGTCTTTGAAGCCGGGGTCCAATGGAATTTCTTCCTGAAGTTTCGTCTATAGCTGCGGTAGACATTATCAAAGGCGATGAGGCAACAGGCGAAGTGATCTCCAATACTTCCCGACGCTGACTGATTCGACCGCGGTGAGCTCCGTGGTATTTATTCCCCCGCCGTCGCGCTGCAGTGGAGGGACTGGAGTGGGGTTAGGGGTGGCGCGGGGTTTCGGCGCACTTGAAGTATGTCGTAGAACTCGCTTCCAATCTGCATTTAGAAACGTAATATCCTCCTTCCTGTTGAGATTGTTGTCGAGTTTAAAGATCTCAATCGCCTCTCTCGTTAGTCTCGGATAGAAACGCAGAGATTGATATATAGGATATTCACCTTGTTGAAAACGAAGTCGTGTCCTTCGGAGAGAGCGTGCTTTGATACTGCTGACTTTTGTGTTTGTTCCAGCCTGCAACTACCCTCTTGTGTTCCGTAATCCTCGTGTTGACACTGCGTTTTGTGGTGCCAATGTATACCGAGTGACAACTGCATGGAACTTGGTAAACTCCGGGTGCCAATATTGGATCTCTGCAGTCTTTGGCCGATCTCAAGTTCTGTTGTATTGTACGAGTGGATTTAAAGACAGTTTTAATATTGTGCTCTTCCAGTAGCATGCTGAGCCTGTCCGTAGACTAGTCCATCCGCGCTTTTTTTCATCTTCTCCTGTTGTTCCTTCCTGACGCTCTACATTTCTACGTTAAGCGTCCTTCCTTCTCTACCTCCACAGTAAATTGAATTTTGGGTTGATAGAATTGAGGTGTAGGAGGAAGTTCTGAAGTTCGCCCACGCTGTCTACAATTCAAAATTGTACGGTAAAGCGCATTCTACAATTTTTTCTAAATCTTCACTAAGCAAGATTTTTATCTTTGACGCGCCGTATGTACCCATTCGCATTTAGCTTCTTGCTCTAAATCAAACCGTAGGTAAGATTTTGGACTTTTGACACACTATTGGGACACCCTGTATGAGACAAAAATCGAACATTGCATGTTCAGGATGTTCTGATCCAGAATGAGTCTAATTTGAGATTGTGATGGGGCATCTCGGCCTTTGCCAGCTTATTTATTTTGAGATACTCGTACGCCAATCGTCGAAACCAGATGGTTTTGTTTACTGGCTCAAAACTAAAGGTCAAACTTCAGAATTTTTGCAAAATTCCTCTAAAACAAAAAATCGCAACTTCGCCATTTTCGGAGCTAGACACAAAAAACTCAAATTTTGAAAAGTTTCTAAAGGGGGCGAAATTTTAGCGAAAATCAATTTTTACAGATTTTGGTTCATCCAACCTGAAAGCTTAGAGGGCACGAAAACTTGTATAAAAACACTTTTGTCCTCAGGAAGATGAGGCATCAGAAACTGTAATTTTTGCTAACTTTCGTCTTCAGGAAGAGGAGGCATTCTAGACATCACTACTGGCGAAAAAAGAGTTTTCGTGCCTTGAGTATATTTCCCACTCCTTTTAATGGCGCAGTAAGTTTGGAAATTATTCAATTTTCCCACCAAAGATGATCCAAATTTAACCAGAAATGTTAAATTAATGAGAGGTTGGAACCAGATAAAAATTCAAAAATCCTTTCTTCCACATCATTTAGTTTTTCCACATTCCTGGACAAAGTTTTCTAGATTTCGAGTAGGGTTTGTACCAAGGAACCATACTGAAATAATATAATTATAAATACTGAAAAGATCGCCACATGAATTTCAATCTCTAGCAAAAAGTGCTAAAAAAAACTGCGAATAACAAAGAAAAGGAGGAAGACAAGACAAGGAACGAAAGTGTGTGACTGGCAACTGTCGTGCCTTATCTTCAATCTTGTCTGTTATTCCTAGTTTTGGTGACCACTTATTATTTTTTTTGTAGTCCAGGACTGCGACGCAAAATTTGTGGCGCCGGGTTCACTATTTAACATAACACCTTTCGTTAGATGAGGGGTGATGATGGCCTGATAGCCGAAACTGGTTTGCCCAAAAATCATTTCAATAGCATTTGCACGAAGTGTAAATTTATTTTTTCCATCTTCAAAATAACAACTATAAATGTGTTAATTGGCAGAATCAAAAACCCCCCTTGTTATTTTGCCATTTATAACCTAAAGAAACTTCTTTTATGGATTTTTTCGTTTTATTAGTATATCATTTTTTTTTCTTTTTCAGATAAGCAGCTTTAGTGGTATTCCCCGGTGATATTTTGTACTTATAAAAGGCAGCTAGCTTAGGTAAAATTTGATGGAAACTGTGATATAGCCTGTAAATTAAAACTGTGAAGTTTTAATATTAAGTGTTGTGTACGTTTCTTAGTGTCATAAGATTATTTAGTTAGTAATTATTCCGGAAATAAAACTACTGAAAACTTGAAAGTGTCTTTTATTAATCGTTCATCGAGAAAGGGTTATTAAGCTTAAACAAAATGTTGTTTATAGAGTTGAATAATATATGACCCGGATTTAATTTTGGTGCCAAAGCTAAGTCCCCGAACATAAGGCGGAATTTTACAACGAGAACAAAAGGTCCTAATTTTGAAATGAAATAGTTTGGAAATGTATTCATGGGCGGCAATAAAGAGCCAGTTCTTTGTTTTTATGCAAAGGAGTCGTAAAGTTTCGCGCGCGATATTTAAATTTATTTTCCAGAGAAGAATTACAACGTCTTTCCCATTTTATATCAGCATATTTTAAGTTAATTTGGACGGAAAGTGTACGAAAACTACATTCATTTCCATAAATAAGCTGCTTCCTAAGTTTTTATGACGTTTCGTTGAAGTGTAACGCGCTTAATTACGTACAATGAAATATTTCTTGTTCGACTTAATCTTCCTTAATGATCGAGATAATGGTTCGAGGCGGCAGTAAGGAGGCAGTTCATTTGGAACAATGTTGCCCACCTTTCAGGAAAAATATTTAACTGAGCTATGTACATATAAAATTTAGTATTTATTGCTAAAGGCATGGCTCACTTCACAACCCAAACTTTTAAACGTCTAAAGGGTAAGAGGTGAAAGAGACAGGCTTCATCATAATTAGGAAAGAAATGAGTATTAATAAGAGTTCCTTAGCAGTCCGCCATTTGAAGAAATAAAATCCTAAAAACCTGCATTAGTAAAAAAGAAAAATATTTTTCATGTATTTAAGGCTCCCTGAAGTCAAATTGAAACAGATTTCGATCGCTTTAGTTGACATAATTTATAATAAAAATAAATCGAACGACTTCAGTGGGTATCGAACCCATGACGTAAGCATGGTGCAAGCAAGTTTTTTTCACATTTCGTTCTATACTACCTCTATTTTTCTTTTATTCCAACATGTTTTTCATTTGTTTTTCCATCTTTCTATTCAATATGTTCTTGACTTTTACTTTGGAGCTTAGTTGTACAATTTTCTCTGTCCAACGGAACCTTTACGGTTATTTTAGAATTTTGACGATTGCAAGCAATATAAACAGAACATTTAAATAACTATGTCTCGCTTAGATGTTTAGATACAATATCATAGAATCTAAGTGTGTGCCTCGTAGTGTCCTTCCACGTTTCTACACCACGTTCCAAGCACTGCTAAATCTGAAATCTGAGATCCATTCCGAGGCCAATCACTTATATACTAATTAGCCACGCCCTCTGCCTCCCCATTGGTTGATGGTACAGATCTGCGCAGTCGACCACCCTCGCTTGGATAAATAAGCGGCAGCCAAACTGATGCGCATTCTATTTACTGAGACTGGATTGTTTCCAATGAAAATTACTGATTTTTGAAGATACTTCTCTGATCGCATGAGTTCGATGTCCTTAAAGTCGTACTAACAAAGGACTTGATTTCTCGTTTATAACACCCAAGGGGATATAATGTTAACAGTGTTTTTAGTGTTTAGAATTATCTGATTTGGTTTCAAAAGCTACAGTCGCTGATGTAGAATGAGTTTATTTGAAGTTTAGATGCGATAAACAGATACACAATTCTCCAGTACATCCAAAAATATCCTATAAAAACGTCGGTCCTCTTCCATTTTTATTGTGAATTTCATGGTTGGTCGTATGCTGTGTAAAAAATGTTGCAAAAGTGTCATTTTTAACAGTGCAACAGAAGCGCTACACTTTGGATTTATGCGCTGTCGTTTCAGTAGCGTGGATTTCAAGTCATTTTATATATCTGTTGGCCATATCTCGTGATAAACCCATTGGAAGATCATCCTTCTCTTCCAAAAACTGATATTTCACTTGAAAGAAGCAGCCTCGTCATAGGACTTCCTCAGCCCTCACCTTGACTTCGATGATATCTAATCACTCCTCCATTGGCACTTTCTACGACTAAACTTACATTCATAGGATAGAGTGTAACAGGTAACAAGAGGATAGTAATGTCACCTCATTTTCAAAAATATTTCAAAACTGTTCATAGCTTGGCATAATATAGGATGATTTGAAGGAGAAATTTACTTAGAGAACTGTGTTTCTTCAGTAAAACTAGCTCTGACTTCGCCTCAGTGTGGTAACCGCTTATTCGGCGAAACGAGGTTGGTCGATTGGGCATACCTCCGCCATCGACCAAGGGGGTGGGAGAAGAGGTGTGGCTAATGCGTATATGAGGAAGTAGTCTAGGGACTATTCTCAGTTTTCACTTGATACACAGCAGAGATTAAATTATTTGAATCGCGGTGTAAAAATTTAACAAAAACAATGCAATGTTAATCTAGTAATAGCTCATAAGCTAGGATTTTTATTATTTCTATGTATGTTCTATCTAGTTGAAATTTGGGTAATTTTGGAGCGGCTGAAGCTCCATCAGAGCTTCACACAGATATTGATGGCGATTCTCTGAATGAGGAGTGGAGGATCTGAGAACTGGAGATCTAGGTTATAGTCCTGATCCGATGGACTACTTGCGGAGCGTGGTCGTCTTCGACCTTCATAAAGCGTTCTCACCTACTTCCCCATGAGGAATTCGAAATCATAGAATGTGAGGATCAAAAACTGCTACTGATGAAGATGTTTTTTGAGAATAGTGGGGAGCCTTCCAGCATATGTCGGTGGTACTATTGTCTGATGCCATTAATTTGTCTTTCCTTTCAGTCTCTTTTCCGCCTCTTTTATTGACTCTAAGGTGATCTCACTGGGGAGTGACCAATTGGATACTTAAACTACAGGCTCATTTTCCTTTGTTGTGTGCAGTCGTTAAGGTGATGGAGCTCTGGTAAAGTTCAGCATGCTTTTGTACTATTTTCTCTGATAGTCAATTTAGCTTTGCTCTCAAATAGGAGCACATGTAATGCCACGCTCTATTTTTTCTCCGAAGCATGTTGATCAGATAATTGGCGTGAAACGTTGTTGGTAGTGTTCTAAGACTTGACAAAGGCATTTGACTACTGTCTCAGTATTCAAACTACTATCTCAACTTGGCCAGGTCCGTTTCTTAATATTTATCAACGATGTGACATATTTAGTCCTATCACATTATTTGCGGACGAATCTACTTTGGTTCGGCTTGATAGGGCCTTTAAGTTAATGCTGAGAAACATCGGTGCGGGCTTGAATGAGGCCTAGAAATACTGTACGAGGGATGTGCGTGGTCAAAACTAATCTTATGAGTTTTGGAGATGTTGATGCTTTTGGTTCTAGGTCCGTGGTGAGCAGCACTAGGTTTTCGGGCTTGACGATAGATGGCGACCTAGGCTTCCACGTGCTGATGCTAGGTGGTGAGGAGAATTTTTTGCCTCTGGTTTCTCAAAGGCGTGCTGTCGGGTTCTGTTTGGCCCCACCTTTTACTCGGACTCATTGTCTCCTGTTCTGTCTTTCCTCATTTTGGATTAAAAAAAAATTGGCTAAATAAAGTGGCTAAATGGCGGACTGGGACTAAAGGCAGCATTTATACTATAATCTTTCCGACGACGTTTCATTTAATTTATTTAGCCATCACCAGAGCTCGAAATTTTTCTACATTACTTAAGTCAAAATTTAAATGTTTTTTGTGTATGTACCAGCATTGCACATCAATTTTGAGCCCTGAAGGTGTTTGATTAGATTAAACGAAACGTCGGTGCTATTTCCAATTTCCTTTATTTGATCACACTGCACCTATAAGTTTTTTCTGATGTCTTCAGCTAAAAGATAGAAATGAGGTTTGATAGATTTATTCTTGTAGTTATGACCACATAAGAAAAAAATTATTATTAAGCAAAAATAATACTTTTTTCGCAATTAAAACTCAATTAAATATTACCTGCTTATGTAACGCTAATACCAAAACTAGTGGACCATGTCGATGCATTGCATTCTAATGACTAGTTGCTCATCGTTTCTTTAATTTGCCCTAGTTCAATTACCATTCAATAATTCCCCTGTTACCCAATTTTACTTATCTAATAATACCTATTTCGCATATTTAACATCGGCTTGCCCTCCACAGACAATTTAATTATGTAGAGTGGTGGCCACTTTCACTCTCAAAGACTGGCTTACAAACATAATTCTTAACCCACTCTTGCTTTCGCGGTCCGTACTGGCTACCATTGAACGCGTTGTGAGTTAACCTGTTGATGTCAAAAATGAATATTTTTCGTGTTAGTTTGTTTATAAATATTTTTATTTGCGTTATATTTATTCTTTTAATTGACGGGCCTCATTTCGTTGCCGCTCAAGAACCAGTGTTTGAGTTACCAGTGGAACTCGTCGGCTTTCCTGTCATTATTGTCGCCGTGCGATTATCCAATTTTGTTAAAAAATTGGCGTACTCATTAAATCCCAGTAAGTAATTATATGTTTTACAGGACATCTGGTAACCAGAGTTTCTCTCATCTAATTTTTTGATGTCTGGGTTACGACCTGACCCATTTTGCGAAGTTACGAAGGTTGTTCACTTTCAGTTTATATTTTCGTTTAAAAGCCGTTACCCCATAAGTTCTTGCTTTGGTACCGGTAAGATCTCGATAAACCTATATTGCGTACGACCTTGGTGTTCATTTCACTTCCTACGGAATGGTTATATTTAATTGCTTACATATGGCAATAGTGAAAGAAACTGACATAACATTTTAAGTACTTATGAGTTAGAATCTAATATGGGGTTTGCACTTTCTGAAGGTATTGTTTCAACCAAATTATTGATGTATTGTTAAAGAGAAGGAGGTCTACCTTGAGGGAAGGAAGTCAAGCTATTGTTTGAAACCCATTAAACAGGTTGTCATAAATAACAGGACACAAAATATTGTGTGGATTTCACATAAAAAAGTATTATACTTCGCTTAATTACCAATACACAGGGCATCAAGTTATTAGCCCCCCTCTCACTGTGGTAGAGAATCTAGAAAATGGCTGCGTTACCCTTTTCTGAACAGATGAATCAATAGGGGAATTGATGCGCTTATCCATTGGCCTCCTAGGTCCCCAGACTTAAACTCGCTTGATTTTATATTCTGGTTACAAATAAAAAATAACGTGTACTCTACTCCTACAGACAAAAGAATGAAACTTCTTTGTGCGGTATTTGAGTGAGAGCAACTCTTGATCATTTCAAATATTGCAACTTCTCTTATATTGTTTTTTATTTCACCCTCTATCTAGCCTATCTTTTTTTATGTCATAAGTTAAGTTAGTTTGGGCTGACAACTAGTTGATGATGGAACATAGCATTGGAGTTATTCTAAATAGCTCACATTGGTGACAATTCGTTTAGCTTAAAGTCAAAAAAAACAAAAGAAGCAAGATCTCAGAAACTGTAAGAGGTTGCTTAAATTATGACAAAGCATTATGCTTAAATTTTCTTTTAAAACTCAGTTGTCTCTGCTAGGTTTTGGAAACAATATTAAACTATTTTGTGTCAATTATATAAGTATTTATGTTATGAGTTTATACCTTCAAAATATTTTATTAAAAAGGCATTATTGTAATCTAATTTATTTATGTTGCCTTAGTCTTTAGTGTATTTGTATTGTCTCTCTAAAACATCTTATATCTGAAATAGGGAGTTATGTTGTTCTGTTATCTTTCATGAGCTTATAATTTTTCTTCATTTTGTAGTATTTTACTGCAGCAAACTTAAATTCCTTGCTTCCATGCAACAAAACATGAATGACTAATTTAGATGTTTTTTTCTTTAATTCCAAGTTTGGTTGACTGTTTTGAATTGTATTAGAACTTTATTTTTAATACAGAACTGGTGCTTTGGATAACCTCCATTCCAATAAGTTCAAACATTTCCAGATAATAAACTTTTAGTCATATTGAAATATGTTTTAAATCAAATAGACGAACATTAACCAAAAATTACAAAAAAAAATTACTAAAAAAACAGTTAAAACTAATCCTTTAACTCTAAACTGATAATATGTTTTTAATTCAAAGTTGAAGGTTCGAAGCTTATGAGTGCACTAATTCATCGACATATAAAATAAGACAAGTATGACAACACAATAGTAGAACAACATTAGTTGTTTTACTGTCTTGTGTTGTCATACTCATAGTTGTTTTTATTGGTAATTAAGTTTATGGAATGTCCTGTGAATATTTCTTACATATCTGAAATGAGATATATAAAATGTTTTGATAAATTTACAATACAGGGTGATTCACAACTCAATTGACGTAGAACAGGTACGTGTACAGGCAATTAAAAGAAGTATGTTGTTTTTCTAAAAATATATATATTTTTTATTCTAACTTATCATAATAACAAAAAAAGTGTAGAATTGAATTTGCTAAATTAATTTAGGGTTAAACAAAATGCATAAGTGTTTTTATTGTGACCCACTCCTAAACTGCCCCTTCTTAAGCTGCCAGTTTCCTTAAGTTTCTATTAATTAAAGAGGCCAATAAAGAAAATACATTTTTAAAATTAACTTGTTCGGCATTGCTGAAATACAGTCTTTTTTCGATGTTTTTAAGACAATTTCTGAGGCGAATATCTCAGCAACCGTAGACTTGAGAAAAGAGAAAGCCACTTGTTTTGCGGCCTTTCACACGTACCTGTTTTATGTCCACTGAGTTGTGAATCACCCTGTACATGCATCGAATGCGTCTTGGGATCAAACAGAATAACAAAAGAGCAATATACACTCAAGAATTGTTTTTTTTTAATCCTGATGACTGAGACATACTCAGAAGGCTGAGAGCTTGCATTATGCTAAGGGTACCTATGTATACAGGGTGATACAAAAAAGTAGGCCAATTCATCAACCATAGATTCTCTGATGAAAAATAATTGCACTACCCCATTTTTCGTTTTAGAGTCCCTTGGTATCGTTTTAGAGTCCACTATATGAGGTGTTCAAGGTGTAACTTTTATTTTTTTTATTTAATACGTTAAGTTTTTCTCAAAGGATTTATTTCATATTTAGTAGACATAAAGATTCTAAGAGCTAATAAAAGATTAATGTACTTTTTGCTCGCCTCAAACTTCTTGAGTTGTACGCCAATGGCTTCCAGTCAAGATTTATTTAAAATACCATTCATTTAGTTCTTTTTCGCCTCTTAAAAGAGTTGATCTTTTTAGAGAAAACTTGAAATTAATGTTCGACTATTTGTAAAAAATGCTAGTAAAAATACTCGAAAAATGTTTGATTTCAAATAACAAAATGACATGCAGATCACTGTAAAATACAGAAATCAATTTTTAGCCGTCAGTACCATGAAAACGTTGTTTTCGAGTTTTTAAAACGGTTTGGGACAATTTTAAAAGGTCGAAACCTAAAACGAAAAGGTTTAAAGGTCGAAAACAGCGTTTTCATGGTACCAACGGCTAAAAATTGATTTCTGTATTTTACAGTGATCTGCATGATTTTCCTTAGACCGGTTAACGACGTTGATACTACGAGTGTAATATCGTTAGTTCAACAAACGGACACAGATGGCGCCACCGTAAGACTTTTCTCGGTGCTGCTATGAAACGTGTCTTGAGTACTGAAAGTTCCGCAAGTTCTGATTGTGTCAAAGCGTCACTGACGAGCCGTAAACGGCGAAACTAGTCTGGGGATGGGCACAATTAGAACTTGCGAAATGGTGGTTCATCAGTCGTTTAAAAGGTCGAAAACAGCGTTTTCAAAAAAATAACATATTGTAAAAATAAATTGCAAATATAAAATATAAGTTAACAATCTGTATAGCGATCAGGAGACTACAAAATGAAAAATGGGATGATAAAAGTTGCATTATTTTTCCTCAGATGATCTATGGTTAAAGGATTGACCTATTTTTTTGTAACATCCTGTATATTACCTAAAGTGTTTTCCATTGGAATTTCTTCCTGACGTTTCGTCTATAACTACGAAGATATTACCAGGCGATGAGACAGTGGGCGAAGTAATCTTCCGTGCTTCCCGACGTTGACTGATTCGACTGTGGTGAGCTCCGTGGCATTTATTCCCCCGCCGTCGCGCTGCAGTGCAGAGACTGGATGGGGGGGGGGGGTAGTGGCGCGGCGTTTCGGCACACTTGAAATATGTCGTAGAACTCGTTCCCGGTCTGCATTTAGAAATGTAATTTCCTCCTTTCTTGTTGAAATTGTTGCCGTGTTTAAAGGGTACTCAATGGCCTCTCTCGTTAGTCTTGGATAGAAACCCTGCGATCGATATAAGTCGTTGAATCTGCTACTGCTAACTTTTGTGTTTGTCCCAGTCTGCAACTCCTCTTTTGTTCCGTAATCATCTTATTGACACTGCGTTTTGTGGTGCCAGTGTATACCGAGCCACAGCTGCATTATACTCGGTAAACTCGTGTGCTGATAGGGGATCTCTGCGGTCTTTGGCCGATCTCAAGCTCTGTTGTATTGTACGAGTAGGTTTAAACAGTTTAACCGGCCGTGAAAGCCTTCACACCCTGTATATTGTTTTATCGCAACACAAACCTCTACTGAATTGGCAACTGCTTGCGTTTATAACAAATCAGATATTTGAAGCTTGGGTTACTCCTCAGATCGTTACGTGTCCAGTGATATAAAACCATTTTATTTATTATTGACATTAAGTAGGCTTTGGAAATATGCTCCTTAACGTGTGAGGTATGAAAAAAGATGACAAAAATAAGCGAATGAGTTATAATGGGGTTTGCCCTCCCTCCTCCAAGTCTAATTTTAAAAGTTCTCAATCAATAGAACTCGGCAAAAGAGAGATTTTTTCTCATTGGGCCGGGTTTTTGGAAAGTAGTACCCCAAAGGCAAGCGCTAGTGCTTCTGATGCGAGTAGAGAACCTCTAGTCGGGTCTAGTGGACGTTCAAGCGAAAAACCTGAAGCTCAAAAATAGTTTTTGGAGCTTCGGGGGAAAATACGGAGTGAGCCAATATGATTAGCGATGATTCTGAGTTGACAGACCGAAAAAGGTAAACGATTTTGGTCAAAAAAATACTTTTCAGGTCAGGGGTGAGTCGTCAATACAGAGACAGAAAAAGTTGTCGCTTGTGTCCACTCTGTGAACATGAGAATTATCGGCATTAATAGAGAAAAATTCGGTTCCAGTCCGATCCGGAACCACACTTAAGTCCGATAGAACACGAAAGAGGCTCAAAACTAATGTACAAAACCGATGATAAGATAAGTCAGAGTCCGATATGGCTGCTTTTGTTTCATCTTTTGAAGATATAAGTGTAGACGACGACATTATCCTCTTCTGTTATCTCCTCCGCCTGTCACCTGCATTACTCCTGATTAACAGAGAAAGTTTACTCTTGATCAGCCTCACAGTGAACATCCACCTGGAAGTAGTTGAATGGAAGATTTGGCAAGACTTTACACCAAAAAACGTCTCTCCTTGTTCTTGGCTGGATGCTTGGCAGAACCTAGTAAAGGCCGGGGTTTTCCTTCTCATTGCAGACAGTTTTATCGACACTGAGTGGATACATTTTTTAACAATTAGTGTTTGCCCAGTTATGTGCAGAATTTAACGTGACGCACCTTCGGAGGCTTTCACGATTGCCACAATCTAATGGATTTGCAGAACGAACGGTACAAACTGCGAAAGAAGATTTGGATAAGTCACAAAATTCTCCAGAGACAATTGTTTTTTCATAAAATTACACTCCTCGCAGTGAACTTGAGGACCGAACCCTAATACTCGACCTCCAGCAGAATTTAGTTCAAACCCCCTTGGATATGTTCAAATCCATTTGCTCATGCATTACCCCCCCCCCCCCCCCAAGAGTTGCAGACGTACCAAGTTGCAGAAGGGGAAGTTTGCTGTAGTAGGGGAAGAAGAACGTTGTTGATATCAACTTGTTGGTTCCAAGCCTATCTTAGTTACCTCTAACGGCTAAATTATGTCAATTTTGATCATCGAGTACTAGAAAGACCAAAACAGCATCAAATTTTAATCCTCAAAAAAAAAAGTTTCTTAAGTGATGAGCTCAGGACAAGCACAAGCATGGCTTTTCCAAAAGAATAATTGACTAAGAAACTCTCTCGAGATATGGTTCTTAAGGGACGTGTCCAGCTCTAGTAGGGGAAGAAGTGTTGGGTACTATACATAAGTAACGTGGGACCTGCAAGGTCGTAGGCATGATGGTGCATCGTTGTTGTTGTCAAATAAAGTCACTAAAATAAAAAATGAAACATTCTGTCTGTTTTGCGAGTAGATTCATATCCCCCCACAACCCAAGAAGTTTTCATTCAAAGTTAGTACTTTGTAGCTTACCTCAATACCATCAGTTATCAATCAAGAGATCTGTGATTTAAGTAAATTGGCCAGGAATAAAAACTTCTTAAAAATCAATAATTTTAACACCAAATGTCTACCACTGATAACACAATCATTATTCAGAATTTCTCCTTTGCTGCCTACAGTTTAGTAATAGGAAAAACTGATCTTAAAAGGTAACTGAACTAAAATTTAGATAGTAACGTTGCTACCTAGAGACTTAATCAGGTTAGCTCAGGTTAGTTCAGGTTAAGATTCTAAGGTAAGTGAACTACAATCTAGAGACTTACATTGGTACGTAGAGACAATCAGGGTTACGAAATAGTTCAATATGAATCACTATAACCTTATTATGCAATAAATGTTTAACTCAAAATTAATGGTATGAAGCTAAAGCCTCAGTTTATTACCCAAGTTGATCTAGAGGATTGGTCTATAGGCCCACTGATTTATTTCAAATTTAAACTCCACGTAAGGATAAACAAAACATGTTGACATGAAAACATGTCAAATCTGGAACTAAAATCTCAAGAAGGGTTTTTACATGTAAGAGTGGTCCTTAGTAGCTTTAACTCTACCTGGTTAAATTCTGTGTTTGTCTTTAATCAACCATAGTTTTAAATAAAAAAAATCGTCAACAATATTAAATTATTATTTAGAATATTGAAAGTTGAGAAAGTACAGAAATTAACTTAACTAATGTTTTATTAAATAATTAACTAAAATAAAAACACATTTGTGAAATAGGTAACGTTTCGACTTTTATTGAGGTTTCCCTTAGGATTAAAAAATAAATATACATATATATATTGCAAATATAGAAAAACTCTAAACAATTGCAAGTACTTAACAAGGTTAGTTTGAAATAATTTTTCCAGTCAGTTATTCGTGGACAAATGATAGATCTTTATTGAGGTCTTTTTTAGGGCTAAAATATAAATATACGTACATATAGCAAAACTATAAACAATTGACACTCTTTTAACAATAAATTGTTATTCCTGGTCTGTGACAAACTTTGCTTATAGAAAGAGGTAAGAATAATTTCACAACTAACTGTTTTTTCACGGATCCGATATTGACTTGATTTCTTTCAGATGCACGATTTATTGTTAATAGTAGTAATTTATTTTTTTCTTCTTTCTCTTATTTTGTTATTTTACCTTAAATCATATTGTTGTCAATTGCGGTCATTTTGGGGTAAGCCAGGGGAAAGAGGTGAGGAAAGGGAGGAGGAGGAAAAAAAAGGGTGAAACATCTAGCAGCCATACGAAAGTACGAAAAAATCGAAATAAAAAGATGATGGTTTAAAACTGACCTTGTTGGGTATTCGCAATTGTTTATAATTTTGCTATATCAATGTACATTCATATTTTAGCCCTGAGGAAACCATAATAAAGGTCAAAAGGGTGGCAATTGGTATGTTCAAAACATTATATATTAAGTCATGTAATTGAACTGGAATCAAGTTCTATAAGCTGACTTGAAACTTAAATTTTTAATTAACTGTATGAAAAAAATACTCAGCACAAAAGTGCTGGAGACTTTTCAATTTATCCATAATTGGCCTACAAATAATCTGCTGGTAGAACTGAGGCTGATGTCTCAGAAAATTCTTCTTTAATTCTCATTTTGTATGTTTTAGAGACATACGTCAGTAAGAGAGAACGACGAAGCATAACCAATGAAGAGATGATCAATATGATCGAAGCAGAAAAGAGGCTGGTGACAGAGCTTGGAGACAACGTCTGCATCTACCCAAGAGTGTGCCTCCATCATGCTGAAAAAGCACGTAAATTCGGACCACAGCAGCTCGATGTGAACTGGGATGACGTCTTCAAGTAAGCAGTTTCTAATTACTAAAATAAGCAAATTTAAAAAAAAATGTCACACGTTAATAACATCACTTAATTTAGGCGCTATTTACATAATAGTGGCCTTTAATATTAAATTTTAACACATCCCAAAATTGAGATAATAATCAAAAGGGTTGAATAATTAATTAAAATTAAATTAGAACAAATTGGGGTATTTAATTTCGACTGTGCATACTGTGAAACAGCATGTTTTTGGACGTTAAATGTAACTGCTGGCGTCCTCAGTGTAAATTGGTCACGGTGTGTTGTTCTATGGGCAAATGCTGCATCTGTCTGTATGTTTATACCTATAAATATTAGAGTTATATTTTAATATAGGTTTAATTTCTGTATGTGCTTTAGCAACTACAAGGCGTCCAAAGAGAAGCAAAAGGAGTTTTACTTCCTCAGCGTCTTCTTGGGAGACTTCTTAGCTTCACCAAAGTTCTGCAATCAATTGGTAAAAAGAGGACGAAGCTGTCAAGATTAGTTTCTTTTTTTATATTAAATTATTGTGCTATGAAACAATTGTGCTTGTGATTTACTTTTATTTTTCAATATTTCTTGTTATCTGGTATTTTTTAATCATTTTGTATAAAATATCTGCTGCTATGTTATGCAATGTCGAAAATATGAAGCAGCGCTAAGATAAAAATCTCTAAAGGGTTGCTGACCCTTTTTGGTGACACATGGCTTATTCACATAATTATACAGAAAAGAGAGGGGTTTGTTTACATTAATTTGTACCACTTAAAAACCCATTTTTTTTGTTTTTGTTGATATTTTAATACTAGATTAAGTTGTATCTATAGAAATACTGTGTATATAGAGGTAGAATTTTATAGTAACTAGATATGTACATATAGCAATGGTGATAATATAATTGAGATAGATTTGTAGAGGAGGCCGATTGTGCAATATGCTAGTCTTTAGTTTTCATGTAAATATTTTTATACCATTAATAGTGATTTTTGATATTTCATATATTCCATATTAAAAAGAAAAAGCATTTTATTTAAATTTTGGTGTAAAAGCGTTCTTGGTCTACTTGCCTATAACAAATCAATTTTCAAATTAGAGGATATCGAATTTTTACGCTTCTGTGGGATCCAATAAATGTGTTCTTTGTGGTTTTTGTTTCAGTATTGAAAAACTGCAAAAGTCATAAAATTGAAATTTTGCAAGATATTTAACACCTTAAATACATTCCCATATAGAAGTATGCTTGGCCAATCAGAAAACAAAGTATTTGGTTGATTAGCTGCTGTTTTCGAGAATACTCAGACATTACATCTTCACGTTTTAATCTTCTCTCAAGAGCTATCTCAACATTCTACAGCTTCTCAAACATTCTTTTGACTCCAGTTGCTAGTGGATGGTATAATTTTAAAAGTACACAATTTATGACCAGAAATCTCTATTCTATTCTCTCTATTTCCGATTTCGATTAGCAATGCAGCACACGAAGCTGAAGCAGAGGAAGTCGTGCAAACAGATATTAAAACAAAGTTTATATTTTTATCATAATAAACATATTATTGGATAAATAAATAAATAAAAGCTAAAAATTGTCCAAAATAGCTTCACTGAGTTGGAAAGCTCAAACTATGCGATTTAACTCTTGTTCTGTCACTAGGAAAGCTATCGTAGAGAAGCTGATTGTACTGGTCAAAATCATAAGGAGAGTTTTCTTGGTAGTACGACTCTAGTTCTTGGGGATCTAGCTTCAGTTCCCCAGTCCCCGTCCTATCAGGGAAAATGTTTGCTGAGGGGACATGATTAGGCAGTGGTCGTTGAATATCCAGGTTGCTCTGCTGCAAAAACGTAAGCTTTTTTCCTCGTCTAAATGGGTCAGTGCTACTCCCTCCCAATGGGAATTTAAATTCGTTTTGTGGAAAGGCCACCTTGTTTGGTTCCCTTATATCGTTACCTAAACCACCACTAAAAACAAACCCTCTGTGTTCTTTATAATCATTATCCTCGTGAGTGGACACAAAAAAACCTGGCCGGTTCTGTATTCTTTTTTCAGCCTCAATGCTCTTGCCAGAATAGGCTGGAACGTATCTATTAAAGTACTGAGCGTAATTCTGTGGGTATCCGTGGTTCTGTTGTGTATTCAAGCCTTGAAAAAACCTAAAGAAACCTCCATTGTGGTTGTTTAGATACCGAATCAGCTTCTCTGGATCGTTTGGGCAGTCTGGATATGCGTATCGGCAGGACCTAGCGTTCCCTTTAGAAGTAAATCCCAATAGAGCTGCTTTGCCAAAATGGAGAACTGGAGACATATTGGCACTATTCAAACCCGAAAGCAACCTAAGAAGTTAAATAAATATACCCAAACTTAAATAAGATAAACTAAACTACTTACGTAACCAGCGAATCCAGATTTAAGCTAACTGGAAGATTGGCTCCCCCTTGTCGTCCTGTTAGCCCTCCGGAGGTAGCTTCACACAACAGCAATGGCACACATTGCAGGTCATCGTTTTGAGCAATGGAGAACAAGGCGTCCATTACGGATTCCTGCGTCTTCTTAAAAACACTGGGAGGACTGTAAAGAGGCCTTGAATATACGGGTTGTGAGTCTGGTATCTCGTTAGTTGAAAAATATGGCGGGCGGTATCCATATTGGTAGTAGTGGGGCTTGTAGTTTTGATAGTACGGTGGGTACTTGTCGTAATGTGCGTAGTAAGACTGACGTTGCCTCCCTTCAATGGCTATATTTGACAGGTCACTGAAAATTTTATTAAAAAAAAATATTGGGAAAATTTTTACTAGCGTAGGCAGTGGTATGCAAAAATGGGTTTAAAAGTACTTTTAAATAAGATGCTGCTAAAAAGATGAATTTTTTCCTGGGTTTTGAAGACCTGTCGATGCTCCAAAAGAAGATCTTCCCGATGTTTCAACCACAACTGTGGCGGACATTATCAAAAGCGATAAGATAATGTCAACTGATTTGACCATTGAAGGCTCCGTCGTATTTGTAGCCTTAAGAGAAAAGAGGTGGAATTTTGGCGCATATGGTATAATATGAAGCAGAACTAGCTGTCAATATGAGTTTAGGGTCGTAATTTCTTTCAGTTAAAGCTGTTTTAACAATAACGTTACGACTGATGTTAGATATCCACCTCGTTTAAAAGGACATCTTGACTTTTAGAGAGAGCGTGCGCTGCTACTTCTAGTAAAACACCTTTTTCTTCATCACCTCTCTTTTGATTGACGTTGATTAACGTTGATTAGCGATTAGTTTTAGGGTATGAGTGTTGGTGAAATTTAAGTCCTATCCGGGAGTTTCGGATCCGGGAGTTTCGGAACTTTCTGAAACTAAATAGAAAATACTTTGAGCAGGTGCTGGGAGGACAAGGTGTGTTAGTTACTGTCACGTGACTTTGCTAAGAGGTCAGCAAACTTAGTGTTCGTGGATACTCCACGAAATGGAGCGATGACGAACACACTCGACAAAACTCATAACAAAAACAGAGATGGATCAAGCGGACTCCTGAAGTAGTTTTTCTGGTGATCCACGTTTCCTGAAGGAACTGCCTTATCCAACTCCTGCTTGCTTATATCCTTTCCTACCAAAAATTCTTTCCAGCTGTCTCATCTTCTTTTCCAATTCAGCCGGCTCACAAATTCTCTTGACTTTCACAAAGTTGTTATGATTCAACTTTTTTGGCTCGGATGATGGTTCGATCTATTTGGTGGGATGGACAGTGACGGATACATCAATGATGGATCAGACCTTAATAGATGTTCTTTTGAAATTGTCTCTTACCGGACCAGATTGGATGCGTCTCTTCGATGAAATCACTGATTACCTATAATGAGGGAACAGAAGACAAACTGAAAACGGAATTTATGACCGACGAGGTAGCTTCAACTATTAATGATGGTATGGTTTAGTACAGATGACTCATTACGTGCCAACTCAACTTTGGATGAAAATGATATTGAAAAAACAGCAGTATCGTATATTATAAACAAAAAAAAATAAGAAACTGTCTCAAACGTTTCCAAGAAGAAAGTTGCTGCAAGAGAGGATCAACACTTGAAAACAAGGTGTTGCGAGAAAATCTTTGAAATAATAAGAAAATTAGTATACACTTAGTTTTGCATGTTTCTAAAAATATGGACATGAAAAGATAGTTGGTAGCATCGAATTCCTGTGACAAGAAAGGAAAATTGACAAAAAAGTGGAAAAAGAGTGAGTAATCACAAAAAAATGCGCATTTGATGTTGATAAAATTGATAAAAAAATTTCAAAATCACAAAGATTTGTTGCGACTGTATCTGGGCATATGTTAGTCGGGGCGTATTGCAGCATCAAAGCTATATAACCCTTGGTCACGCTTTTCAAATTTAAGCCTTCCTTCTATCCAGAGTCCTTAAAACCTATTTTCAAACCGAGCCACATTCTTGACAGAGTTTTTGTCCCCAACAGAGTTCCATGGTATTTTGTCGATCGATGCAGATGAGGAAACTTCATCTTTAACTTAAGGGTTGGCGTGAAACTACATTAAGCTTCTTCTTTAATTCGTCTACCAAATTTCCAGAATTAGAGACTCTTCTTCTACTATTTGTCTTTATGTGAGCCTTCATGTTTGGGCTCTTATTAACAATATCATGAAGGTTTGCCAACTAAATCCATTTCGAATGACCTGTGGGGTCTAGCTCTTATTCAATTCCACCGATGTTCTCCTAACAGAGAGAAATCCTTCACTTAGCTTAATTTTTGACAATCGGCGTTTCCGTGAAGCCTTCCTGGATGATGCTCAGTAAGTTTATCTGTTTGAACAATGATCGCGTCTGCTCCAAGACTTTTTCCTTCGAAATTATTGATTTCAGCAATCTTGGGAATCTTGGTGGGTTTGGACAAGTGATAGCACTTTATTATTGCTTCTTCCTTATATCAATTACAGTCCGTGTTTTTTATACCTAAAGACCCATAAACTAAAAAAATCCGTAAAATTACTAGAGCAATATATAAGAACATATACACTCAGAATAGCGTAAACAAGGTAATAAATTAAGATCCGGCGGCCCCGGCTTGCGACCACTTTCCTTAACTCTATACAAAACCCTTGTTCGGGTTCTACATTGGTAAGCAAAGTTCCAGAAATAAATATGGATGGTCTTGTAAAAAGTATTTTTTTACTGTTTTGTTCAGGTTAGTTCAGGTTAGTTCATTATCTTAACAAATTCAAACTTTTATACTTGAGTATACCATCGGTTTTAGCCTGTCATCAGCTTCAGTCATCAGCTCTTAGGTTTTCTAAAAACCACACTTGAAACTGGCTCATGAGTACTGCTTTTCTTACGCTTTCTAATGTTCATTGTAAAATGTGTTATGATACCACTGACAACCTCATCTTGTCAACACTGCGAAACCTTAATTAGTCGTTAAATTAACCAAAAAGATAAAAAAGAAGAGACCTATGAAATGCAAGGATGTCGATAAAGTTTTAACAGAGCTTGGGAAGCTCGATCTTGAAGTTAAAGATCTCGAGAAGAAAAAGCCTGAGGAAGTCGACATGGAGTTCAAGTATCAGCATAACTTTAAAGAAAAGCTCGGGGAAGAAATTGCTCAACATGTTACAATCAAAGTTACCAAGGTGAAGAAAGAACTAGAGAAAGAGGTGGATATGGTTGAGTTGAAGAAACATTAAAAAAAAAAGGAGAAATCTCCGGAAGAAATTTTGATAAATTAACTCCATTATATGAGAAAAAATAAGCAGGTACTTTTGAAATATGAGTTCCCCTAGAAGACATCGAGGAAGACATATCTACAAGTCCGAGAAAATAACCGTGAAAAAGGGTGCATGAAAACCTCAGGAGGAAGGGACAAAAGGTGAAGAAATCTCAGGGCAGGACAAAAAAGAAGAGATAGTGCTTAAGAATGCCCAGTGAATAAAGCCTGTTTGATGGTTATTTTTTCGGATCTGTAGGTTCATATGTCTTGCTGGGTATCTTCATGTGGAACCAAACTTTCAGAAATATCGGTTTTTTTCTGGTATTACGGGTTAAAATCTAATAGTTTCTTCCAGAGTTGTCTCCTCTTTTTTTCTAGACCTTTTTTCTAGGCCTTTCTTCAAAACAACCAATACCGTCTCAACGCTATCCTTCTCTACTTTTTTCTTAACCTTGGTAACATTGATTGTAACATTCAGCAGTTTCTTCTGCCATGCCATGTCGACTTCCTCCGGCTTTTTCTTTTTGAGGTCTTCGACTTCAAGATCGAGTTTCTCAAGTTATTAGTATCATCTTAAGTTTCTCACTTTATTAGTATCTTTTTTTTTCATTTCTTTGGTTAATTGAGAAAACAAGGAAATTATTGCCAAAACCAGACAACGAACTAGAATTCGTTTCCAATATTGATAACCATTTGAGGAAGATTTAGAAAAAGACCAAAGAAGGAAGCTCCAGAGGAAGCTGCGCTACCCGAGTAGGAAAAATCTGTTCAAAAGGAAATTTTACAGGAATTGGAACCTGCCAAAAACCAATGAAAAACATTTGGTTTCCAATATCGATTATGGCTTGAGGAGTATTTAGAAAAAGACCAAAGAAGGAAGCTCCAGAGGAAGCTATGCTTCCCGAAAGGGAAAAGTGTATTCTAAAGGAAACTTTACCTACAAACTCAAACCTAAACTTAAGAAGGAGACAGAAACTTCCGAAACTGTAGTATTTGTATTAAAGAAAAAAAAACAAACAGCGGAGCCTGAAGAAGTAGAAGCCGAAATAGTTTTAATGGTTGCGGAAGTGGTTGAAGTACAACCCAAAATAAGAAAAAGAGACTGAAATTGTAGAATAGGGAGAACCGCTTCCAACGATGAATTACCACTAAAGGAAAACCGGTGGAATATCCAAAATTGGTGGAGAATCAATGAATGGTAATTCCGAAGAAGCTACAAACGAATAAGCGCCTGAACAACTTCCATCGGCATTTGCCCAAGCAATTCCGAATTTTTGAAGCACCTGTCCATGGGTAGAAAGTATCTCCTGGGTAGAAAGAGTGCGTAACACCGAGGTACTTCAACGTCTCGACAAGTAACTGAAAGTTCTATTCACACTAAAAAAGCGCAAACTGGAGTATTTCGGTCACATCTTAAAGAATGATCAATATCGCCTTTTAAAGCTTCTTGTAGAAGGGAAGATCGAAGGACGAAGAGGCCCGGGTAGAAGAAGAATATTCTGGCTTAAAAAACTTAAGGCAATGGTATGGAGTGAGCATTACCACATTGTTCCGCCGAGCTGTAGACAAGGTTCAGATAGCGCTGATAATGACAGACATCCGAAGAGGACAGGGCACCTAAAGAAGAAGAAGACCTGTCCATGAACAATCAGGTGCGGCGCTCACAATGATTCTTGCCCTGGGGCCACTTTTAAGCTAGGTACGCTTCTGTTCTTAGACATCTATCTAGCTGTCAATCAGATTCCTGTGGCTAAAGAAGATGTTCAGAAAACAGCCATAATACCATTCGTATTATTCGAGTACTCGTGTACGATTCTTTGATTCCGGCTGCTGCACAAACTTTTCCAGAGGATAAAGCGACTCGAGATTTAGACTTCTGCTACTCTATATCGTGGTCTTCAGCAATTCCAAGAACATCTGCAGCACTTGACACACTATTAAATCGTCTCAAGGAATGTGGTGCCGTCATGATTCCGAAAAATTGCACCTTTTGCAGCCTGAACTAAAGTTCTTTGGATGACTGGAAGTGCGGGTACACCTCTTCTTTAAAGCTGAAGCCATATCAACGACCAGAGAGTGTTTAAGAAACTGCGTAGGTTTTGAGAACATTAAGCTTTTATAAGAGGTTTATTCATAACGCAGCAGTAGCAACAACCTTTTACAATAAAATGTTAAAGATCATTGCCTTTGAAGCTTTGGTTGATTCATCATTTCATCCAAAGTAAGACGCAGAACAAATTTTGCAAGCGGTACCGTTCTTCAGCAATGGACAGACGCCTACCTTCTAAGTTCTCCTCGAAGAAACTAATCCCAACAGAACAAAAGTATTCAGTATATGATCTCAAATGCATATGGAGGTTCATTAGTAGCAAATCATGGGGCTTATAGAAGAAACCATACTTAAACCGTAATGATAAGTACTGCTTTTCTTACAAGACCATGTAGGTAACTAGATTTTGAAGTCTCAACATTCCCTAAACTCTTCCTAAACATTATTACGTTCAGTGTAAAATTTGTCATGATACACTGATCAAAACGTGATTTAAGCAGGTAGACGTTCTAGACTTTCAGTTTATTGTCCAATAATTGGATCAAAAAGGGTAGGTGTAAAACCCGAAATAATACGCACTAAAGGCATCGAACCCAAACAAAGAATAAGGTAATCGGAGAATAGTCTTTGTGGTTTGCGGTAAAATGCCAAAAGCTTATAGTAATCACCCTTTCGAGGTTTTAATTGTTACAAACTAGAAACCAATGAGCTAGGAAATTAATTTATAATTTTGGTTACGTAGGTACTTACAGCAACGCTTCGTTGATATCTTGAGAACCATTTCGGTTGGAAATGCACAGCACATCGTCTATAACGAAGAATAAGACTAAACTTATACGAGTAAACATTTCTGCACACGAAAGTGTTCATAAACTGACTAACACACACCATCGAAATATCTCTTAAGAAAGTTACGTAGGTTAGGATAGCCCACGCTCAAGTTCGCAAATTGAACACTTTCTTTCGCCAAATACATCGACTATATTTCCTAATTCAATGAATATCCATGACATCATGGAAATATATTTTGAGTCAAAGAGGATTTTTTTATTGCCCGTAAACCTACCGGGTTTTGAACTAAATGAAATGAATGGTTGGAATAAGTCCCCGTTTTGCATTAATATTAATACGATGCACGTATTCATTTATTACGGCACAGTGTATGACATCAAATACGTGATTCACTTTATATGCGGGATCCATACGACGGAATTCTGCATATTTTTCTGTAAAATTAAATTCATTAAATTTAAAAGTCAACGCATTACATAACAGGGCTAGTGTGAAAAATAAAGGGGACTCGAAATTGAATGGAATTTATGGAAAGGAAATATGAGCGTACGGCGGTAGGGTTAGGGCTTTAGATTAAAACTCCTCAAATTAATATCAAAGGTTTCACTATAATTAAAAAGCGGGAAATGGTAATTCATTGTGAACCATAGAGACGTAAAGACCCAAATGAACGTAATAATAAGTAACCGATGACAAAAGATTCTTTGACAGTGGCAACTTCAAAGTGTTTGCGACACGTCGAAATCAGAAAGCTTCCCCCAGTTTCCCGTTTATCCCTTAATGCTATACAAATCCGTGCTTGCGACGGAGCTTACCACCGGTTTTTGTTATTCCTCGAGACATTGTTCTTCTTCATAGATTTGGAGGAAATCGTAAGGGTGACGATTCGTACACGCCTAAATGCTCTTTTTATAAGCCGCAAATGTTTAAAGGTGAGCGAATCTGCGTACACATGCAATTTCATAATTCACTGCGTTTCGAATTTTCCGACACGAAATTGATGGAAAACCTGGTCACACGAAAACTTAATCGATTTATGAACATCATTTTTAGCTGACTTGATAGAGCATTTGATTATGGGTCATAATATCCTATTGCGTCACGTGCAGATGATACTTATGGGTTTGTTTCGTTACTCTCCTCCGAGTTAAAAAATCTCATTTATGGTAGCACAGAGAGTCTGGCGCATTCACCACTTAATATTCCGTACCAGGTGGGACTAACCGGTTAAAAGATATGGAACAACAGTCAAAAAGTGACAAATTTACTAATAAAAATGTATGTGGCCAAGACATTAATTAATCTATTGGGCCTTAAGCTTTTCTTTTGGGGGTTATTTCTCATGTTAATCTACATCAGGCTAAATCTACGAATCTCTATCAGGACTTGGAGCATATTAATGGATTTTTCCGTCTTCGTAAGGTTGTCGTGCATTCTATAGAACAATCCTGGCAGCACGGCGATTTAATAAGCCTTGATACGGCTTAACAGGACGGTTGCCAGGGTGACCGTCTCCGTGACCAATAAGAGTCCGATTTCCGCCGCAACGGCTAATAATAAGTTGCAGGCTAAAGTCTCTGTACAGTTAAAGCAAGGCGTCACTCGGATTGTTCTTAATTTGCTATTGGTGTTAGAATATGAAAATTACTAAAAGGAAATTCTCAGTTCTGTCTGTCCTGGACTTGGAAATATTGTACTAGGCATCAAATTATTAGGAAATAGACCTTTTAATATAAATTGCTTATAAATGAGAATTGGCACATAGTGCCTTGCCGGAGGAAGTCGACATGGCTTTCATGCCTGAAGAAAAACTGCTGAAAAGCATGGTCACCAATAGAGAGAAGAGAGAAAGAAGCAGAGAATGACAAATAGGTGAATACAGTTGTTTTGAAGAAACGTCAAAAAAAAAGAGGAGAAAACTCCAGAAAAAACTATGAACTAAGGACCGGCCTTAGGAGCCCACATTTGAAACCATTTGAGTTCCTCCATGAAGGTACCGAGAAGGAAATATATATTACAAGTTCGAGAAAATAACCATCAAAGAGAATATACCAAAGCCTAGGGAGGAAGAGATAGAAGAAGAAGTTACAAAAAAAACCTTCACGTGAACCTAGTTCCGAGAAGGAACCCGAGTTTAAATCGGTAAAAAAATCTCAGTAGTAGGACAGGCCGAAGAAGAAGAGAATGTCGTTAAGATCGCCCAGTCAGAGAACCTGAGAAAACAATATAAATATTGCTAAAACTAGATTTATTTTCCAATATTGATGATAACTGGAGTTAGATTTAGAAAAAGACCAAACCAAAGAACGAAGCTCCAGAGGAAGCCATGAGGGAAAAAGCTTCTTCAAAGGAAGTTTTTAATTTTGGACGTTTCTAAACCTAAATCTAAGAAGAAGACAGAAGAAGAAACTCCCGAAACTGTAGAAGTTGTATTAAAGGCCAAACAACGGAGCCTGAAGAAGTAGAGGTCGAAACAGTTCTATTGAAGAAAGCAGCATCCACACATGAGGAAGCGGAAGTGGTTGAAGTACAACCCAAAAAAGAAAAAGAGGTTGTTGATGTAAAAGTCATCATTAGGAAGAAAAGAAGTAAAATTAAGAAACAGAAAGAATAAGTTGTAGAATAAAATGTAGAAAAGGAAGAACAGCTTATAGCGGAGTTTGTAGAAGAAACCATTGCTGAAGAAAAACCCGTGGAAATTCATTCCACAAATAGTGTAAACGAATGAGTGATAATTCAAGAAGAAGGGCCTGAACAACCTCGAAAGTTTGTCCAGTATTGCGAAGTCCAAAAATCGTACACAGGAACTGGAATAATATGAATGGTGTTGTTATGGCTTTTTTCTGAATATCTTGTTTTGCCACATCTGATTGAAAGATCGATAGTTAACTGAGAACGGAAGCTGGCTTAGCTTAGAAGCCCCGGGGCTAGATAGCATTGTGAGTCTCGTAGGTGATCGTTCAGGAACAGGTGCTTCTTCTGTTCTTAGACAATTAGAAAATCCTTGGGGAGATATTCTGATGGAAGTTGTTCAGGCGCTTCTTCGGATGTCGCTTCCATAATTGTCTTTCATTGGTTTTCCACCACATCTAGAATTTACACGGGTTTTTCTTCTGTAGTGGTACATTCTACAAACTCCGTTAGAAGCTGTTCTCCTTTTTTCTAAACTTAATTTTACTACTTCTTCCTTCGGTTTCGGAATCTGCTCTTCTTTTTTTGGGTTCTACTTCAACCACTCGCACTTTCTCAGGTGTGAATGCTTTCTTCAATAAAACTGTTTCGGCCTCTACTTCTTCAGGCCCCGTTGTTTGTTCTTTGTTTAGTAAAATTTCTACAGTTTTGGAAGTTTCTTCTTCTTACCTTTAGGATTGCAAACTGCCTGCACAGGCTTTTTTTGTTGTAAAGTTTCCTTTGGAGTAGACTTTCCCTATCAATAATAGCAGCTTCTTCCTTCTTTGGTTTGGCCTTTTTCAAGTCATCATTGATTTATTTCCTCGCCTGGTTTCGGCAATATTTACTTTATTTTTCAGGCTTTACTGGCTGAGCGATTTTAACCACATTTTTTTCTTCTTCATGTCCTGCTTCTGAGATATCTTTACCAGTTTAAATTTGAATTCCTTGGTATATTTGTCGAAACAGGTTCTTGTAGAGGTCCTTTTGTAACTTCTTCCTCTATATCTTCTTTCCGAGGCTTCGGTACAACCTTTTTGATGGTTATATTCTCGGACTTATAGGTCTTCCTCAGTATCTTCATGGAGGAACTCAAATGGTTCAAAAGCTATCACTGTTTGAAAAAACCTGCAATCTGAGAAAATAAAATTTTAGAAACCTCAATGTTCTGATCAGGAAAAAGAACAGCGTGAAGAATTAAAAATGCCCCTAAAGAAAAAAAAGAACGTTAAGCCTGAAGAGTACCCGGATGACAAGAAAATTTTGATTCGAAAAATGTAAGAAAACTGAAGCTGTAAAGCAACCGGAAGTTAATCACAAATGCAAAGAGAAACCCAAATCTGAAGAGAAGCACGAGAAGCAGCATCTAAAAACATTTAAAAACCTGGAGAAGAAGAAGAATGCTGCAAGGCTGAACTTGAAACCACAGATACAACCATACTTGTTGAAGATTTCAGAAAGAAGAAATATCAGGCATCGATAAACTTCAAAAGGGACGAGGATTTGTGGACGATTAGTTTGGAAGGCGGCCCAAGACACCAAAGAAGGTGAAACCAGTACCCAGTTATTATTTATTATCAGTATCCTTATCAACAAATTAGTAAATGTTAAGGTCAAGCCTCAACGGCCATTGGACTCCCGAGGTAGTCCTATTGGCAGACATCAAAATGAAAAAGGCTCCAAAGAGACCAGAAATGACAGAACCCCCAGAACTGAAACTTCCTAAGCTTGAGTCAAAAAGCAGAATTGGCTAGCGTTAGCTTTCATAGAAATCAACGAAATAGTACAATTTCTTCAAGTTGCCTTAATTGGACCTATCAGGGAAAATGGCATAAGGTTTACAAGTATGGGAAAAGCCAAAATAATAAATATGAAGAAGCTAATGAAATGCATGGATGTCGATACAGATTTAGCAACGCTTGAGAAGCTTAATTTTGAAGTCAAAGACCTGAAGAAGAAAAGCCGGAGGAAGTCGTCATGATCCTCATATATTAGCATAAGCCTGTGGAAAGCCTGAAGATGAACTGCTGTAAAATCAAAGTTATCAATGTGAAGAAAGAAGCAGAGAAAGAAAAAGAGGTTAATACGGTTGTTTTGAAGAAACATCTAGAAATGAAAGAGGAGAAAGCTCCGGAAAAAACTATTATAAAATTAACCCATTATACCAGAAAGAACAGACACTTCTAAAAATAAACCATAGAAGCCCACATTTCAAACCATTTGAGTTCCTCAATGAATATATCTAGAAAGACATATATTACAAGTCTGAGAAGGTAACCATCAAAATGGTAGCAAAGCCTTGGGAGGAAGAGACAGAAGAAAAATTAGTTAGAGGGACAAAAAAACCTTCACAAGAACCTAGTTCCGAGAAAAAACCCGAGGAATTCAGATTTAAACCGGTAAAGAAATCTCATGAGTAGGATAGGCAGAAGAAGAGAATGTGATTAAGATCGCCCAGTCAGTGAAGCCTGCGAAGAGTATAAATATTGCCAAAACCAGATAACAAAATTTCTAAAAACAAACAACTTTTTCAATATCCATAATGATTGGAGAAAAGCCTATTCCAAAGAGTATTTTACAAAAAAGAACTTATACAGGACATTTTTCAACATAAACCTAAGAAGAAGACCATGAAAAACCAAACAATGGAGCCTGAATAAGTAGATGCCGAAAGAGTTCTATTGAAAAAGGCATCCACACATGAGGAAGCGGAAGTGGTTGACGTGCAACCCAAAAAAGAAGAGGAGGTTGTTGATGGAAAGAATGAAAAAAGTAAAATCCTGAAACCGAAAGAATAAGAAGTAGAAAAGGAAGAACAGCTTCCAGCGGAGTTTGTAGAAGAAACCACTGCTGGAAATTCCAGAAATGGTGGAGAACCAATGAGTGATCATTCAAGAAGAAGTGCTTCTTCGATTACAGGAATCGGATTGAAAGCTCGATCGATAGAAGCGGACCTAGCTTAGAAGTGGGCCAGTGCAAATTATCATTGTGGGTCCCGTAGGTCATTGTTCAGGGAAACGTGCTTCTTCTGTCTATTCTTCGACAATAAGGAATTTCTTGGGATGGGAGACATACGCTGATGGAAGTTGTTCAGGCGCTTCTTCGGTTGTAACTTCTTGAATTGTCATTCATTTTCTCTCCGCGAACTCTATTTCTACGGACGTTTTCTCAACATTGCTTTCTTCTACAGGCTCCGTTGGAACTCCATTTTCTACATTTAATTATCGAACTTTTTTTGCGGCTTCGGAATTTTATTTGTCTTCTTCTTAGTGATGATTTTTACCTTAACAGTTACTTGAAACACTTGCACTTTCTCAGGTGTGGATGCTTTTTTCAATAAACGGCCTCTACTTCTCCAGGCTCCGCTATTTGTTCTCTCTTTATTACAACTTCTACAAATTCGGGAGTTTCTTTCTTCTTCTATCTTCTTCTTAAGTTTAGGCTTGAAAACTGCCTGCACCGGTTCTTTTTCCTGTAAAGTTTCCTTTCGGTAAGTGCAGCTTCCTCTGGAGTTTCCTTCTTTGGTTTGGTTTTTTTTTAAATCTTCTTCAAGTCATCATCGATATAGGAAACGAAATCTATTGCGTTGTCCAGTTGGGGCAATATTTAGTTTGTTTTCTCAGGCTTTGCTGGGTCTGCGATCTTAACCGAATTCTCTTCTTCTTCCTGTCGTGCTCCTGGGATTTCCTTGGCCGTTTAAGATTAAATTCCCCCTTTAACAATTTTGCAGAGTTACTTTTTCATAAAGGTTTTTGTAACTTCTTCTTTTTCTGTATCTTCCTCCCGAGGCTTTGGTTACCCTTTTTGATCATTTTATTCGCGGACTTGTAGGTTCGTATGTCTTCTTCGTTATCTTCACGGAGGAACTCAAATGGTGTTCGAAATTTGGGACACTAACGCCGACTAACTATCTGCTTTTTTGTGGAACAATGGGTTTAATTTTAGTAGTTTCTTTTTTTTTATTTCTGGATGTTTATTTAGAACAACAGTATCAACCTCTTTTTCTTTCTATGACTCTTTCTTCACCTTGGTAACCGTGATTGTACCAGGTTCAGCAATTTCTTTAATGGGCTGTTGCTTAGGCTTACGCTGATACCTGAACGCCATGTCGACTTACTCCGGCTTTTTCTCTTTGAGATCTTAACTTCCTGGTGTCATTGTAAATTTTTAAAATTCGATATCTACCAATTGAACCATTTCGGGAGTAAGATCTCTCACCTTACCTTTTTGAGGCTTGACCTCAATAATTGTTGATAATTGAAAATTATTATAAAGTTAACCCATTATACCAGAAAAAACAGACACTTCTAAAAATAAACCATAGAAGCCCACATTTCAAACCATTTGAGTTCCTCTATGAATATATCTAGTAAGACATATATTACAAGTCTGAGAAGGTAACCATCAAAATGGTACCAAAGCCTTGGGAGAAAGAGACAGAAGAAAAATTAGTTAGAGGGACAAAAAAACCTTCACAAGAACCTAGTTCCCAGAAAGAACCTGAGGAATTCAGATTTAAACCGGTAAAGAAATTTCAGGAGTAGGATAGGCAGAAGGAGAATGTGATTAAGATCGCCCAGTCAGTGAATCCTGCGAAGAGTATAAATATTGCCAAAACCAGATAACAAAATTTCTAAAAACCAACAACTTTTTCAATATCCATAATGATTGGAGAAAAGCCTATTCCAAAGAGAATTTTACAAAAAAGAACTTATACAGGACATTTTTCAACATAAACCTAAGAAGAAGACCATGAAAAACCAAACAACGGAGCCTGAATAAGTAGATGCCGAAAGAGTTCTATTGAAAAAGGCATCCACACATGAGGAAGCGGAAGTGGTTGACGTACAACCCAAAAAAGAATAGGAGGTTGTTGATGGAAAAAATGAAAAAGTAAAATCCTGAAACCGAAAGAATAAGAAGTAGAAAAGGAAGAACAGCTTTCAGCGAAGTTTGTAGAAGAAACCACTGCTGGAAATTCCAGAAATGCTGGAGAACCAATGAGTGATCATTCAAGAAGAAGTGCTTCTTCGATTACAGGAATCTGATTGAAAGCTCGATCGATAGAAGCGGACCTAGCTTAGAAGTGGGCCAGTGCAAATTATCATTGTGGGTCCCGTAGGTGATTGTTCAGGGACAGGTGCTTCTTTTGTCTATTCTTCGACAATAAGGAATTTCTTGGGATGGGAGACATATGCTGATGGAAGTTGTTCAGGCGCTTCTTCGGTTGTAACTTCTTGAATTGTCATTCATTTTCTCTCCGCGAACTCTATTTCTACGGACGTTTTCTCAACATTGCTTTCTTCTACAGACTCCGTTGGAACTCCCTTTTCTACATTTAATGCTCGAACTTCTTTTTGCGGCTTCAGAATTTTATTTGTCTTCTTCTTAGTGATGATTTTTACCTTAACAATTACTTGAAACACTTGCACTTTCTCAGGTGTGGATGCTTTTTTCAATAAACGGTCTCTACTTCTCCAGGCTCCCCTGTTTGTTCTCTCATTATTACAACTTCTACAAATTCGGGAGTTTCTTTCTTCTTCTATATTCTTCTTAAGTTTAGGCTTGAAAACTGCCTGCACAGGTTCTTTTTCCTATAAATTTCCTTTCGGTAAGTGCAGCTTCCTCTGGAGTTTCCTTCTTTGGTTTGTTTTTTTTTAAATCTTCTTCAAGTCATCATCGATATAGGAAACGAAATCTATTGCGTTGTCAAGTTGGGGCAATATTTAATTTGTTTTCTCAGGCTTTGCTGGGTCTGCGATCTTAACCGAATTCTCTTCTTCTTCCTGTCGTGCTCCTGAGATTTCCTTGGCCGTTTAAGAATAAATTCCCCCTTTAATAATTTTGCAGAGTTAGGTTTTCATAAAGGTTTTTTGTAACTTCTTCTTTTTCCGTATCTTCCTCCCGAGGCTTTGGTTACCCTTTTTGATCATTTTATTCGCGGACTTGTAGGTTCGTATGTCTTCTTCGTTATCTTCATGCAGGAACTCAAATGGTGTTCGAAATTCGGGACACTAACGCCGACTAACTATCTGTTTTTTTGTGGAACAATGGGTTTAATTTTAGTAGTTTCTTTTTTTTTATTTCTGGATGTTTATTTAGAACAACCGTATCAACCTCTTTTTCTTTCTATGACTCTTTCTTCACCTTGGTAACCGTGATTGTACCAGGTTCAGCAGTTTCTTTAATGGGCTGTTGCTTAGGCTTACGCTGATACCTGAACGCCATGTCGACTTACTCCGGCTTTTTCTTTTTGAGATCTTAACTTCCTGGTGTCATTGTAAATTTTTTAAAATTTGATATCTGCCAATTGAACCATTTCGGGAGTAAGATCTCTCACCTTACCTTTTTGAGGCTTGACCTCAATAATTGTTGATAACAAACGCTGATAGTTAGGTAAGTACTGGATTCCTTTGGTTTGTTAGTCTAGGCTCATCGTCTACAATTTCTCGTCCCTTCTTAAGTTTATCGAGATCTGGTGCTTCTTCTTAAAATTCTTGACTTACGGATGTAACTGAGGGTTTAGTAGTTCAGGTTTGGAACCTTCGTCTCCTTCTTTTCTTTCAATTCACAGGGAATAAATTTCTAAGCAGTTGCAATAACTTAAACTGAGCCACCTATAGGGGCGGGGGGGGGGGGGGGGGGAGGATGGAGGATAAGCATTGACACCTTTTTTCAGCATCATTTTCAGGTTAGAATTTTTATTGCAAAGAATGATAACTAACTCGTTTTGAAGGTTTCATCAAAATCTATTCATTTACTCTAATTTATGTCATTTTGATATTCTCCTGTATATTGATATTCTCCTGTCTTAACATATTCAATTGTGCCATATTAAATAAATATACCTTCAAAACGAGGTATTTTTTCCTCACCTAATGACAAAGCTTAACCCCTCCTTATAGGGGGTTCAGATCAGAGGTTAAAACTACTCAAAAATTGATTTCATCTACAAAGCATTGAGCAATGAGCAAGGATAAGCATTGACACCTTTTTTCAGCATCATTTTCAGGTTAGAATTTGTATTGCAAAGAATGATAACTAACTCGTTTTGAAGGTTTCATCAAAATCTATTCATTTACTCTAATTTAAGTCATTTTGATATTCTCCTGTCTTAACATATTCAATTGTGCCATATTAAATAAATATACCTTCAAAACGAGGTATTTTTTCCTCACCTAATGACAAAGCTTAACCCCGCCTTATAGGGGGTTCAGATCAGGGGTTAAAACTACTCAAAAATTGATTTCATCTACAAACTAAAGTTGACGTGTTCAAGCGATGTTCAATGCATATACTCTGGGGCAGCGTAACAAAACCTGGAAACCCAATAAACAAATATTTATCCTTTCTCAAATTGTCGGAATATCGCATTCCTTGATTAACGTGATAGTCAAGATATTGGGGACAATGGTTATTTGCAATGTCATCACGTGACACTATAATTAATTGTTTGCAATTAGCAAATAGTGTGCGGTTGACTGATACAAAATGCCCGTTTCAATCATCTAATTATTCTTGCTTAGCGTGTGATAACCCTTTGAAACCCTGTGTTTGATAGATATGTAAATACGGTTGGTCGCTCGTTTATTCCAAGTATCAACAATTAGAAACACTGATGTTATCGCACTCGTCTCCACGATTTTAAGTGTTCCATGGATATTTTTAAGTAAGGGTTGATAGGGGGAGTGGCGTCTGGTTTAGAAGGGCCGTCCCGTGACGCGCCTGGGCAAATAAAGGATAATAAGTTATTAACTGCTGAATCGTTTGGCTTAATTCAAACTGTCATTTCGAAACAGTATCTTTAGAGAACGTAATTATAGCTTGGCACAGCTAGATAAAAGCCTTTATCTCGATACTAAACGGGCTTAATATTTCATATTTCATGAACACTTATTAAAGAACAAAAGATGCACTGCAGTACTTGATACAAGAGGAAAAAACCCCCATCTGGATTTTAAATATAAAAAGCACATTTTCCTTTATGAAGACTCAAGAGCGAGGGGTGTAATGTAGGTTAGTAATACCGAGATTATTTGCAGTATTTCATCATGTACCCCGTTATATATAGGCCACCGCTTTCAGCTCCGTTAATTAGAACGAAGAAAGGGATATCGTAATTAACAATAAATTGCCCAAGCGCGGTACAAGGTTCCTGTCGGTCTTTGTGTGCGACTAAATGCGCTTGGAGAAAAAAAACACCCTGATTGGGAACGTATTGATCCCAGATTCAATTTTGAATCATAATGGAATATATTTATTACGGCATACTCGTAGAAGTCAGGAAACTTTTCCACAACCGAGGACCTTTCGTATGAGGAAGGTGAGAGAAGAAATCAAGAATAGGAAAAAATAGTTTGTTACACTGTTCAATTTCTCTTTGAAAAGTAGTTTTTCCTCTTGAAGCATTCATATTCCTTCTTGCAAAAAAAAATCTGTTATAAAATGCAGAATTAATTTGATTTCCTTTATACAAGCCAGCATTAGTTTCTGGAGGAAAGGATTTCACTCCGAGCAGTGCAGGGCCATTTAGAGTTTCTCTGAGTTTTTCAAAAGGGCCTTATGTAGTCCAAATTCTCCAGCTGCTAGATGAATGTGTCGTTTATTTGCAGACTCCATTTGCAAAAAGTGCATTAATCGATTCTCCATCAAAGGTTTACTCTCGGATAGAAATTCTGTCACACTTTTAACAAATGCTCAAGTAAACATGACTTTAATTAGTGGAAATAGCACTGCAGCACACTTTTATAGAGATGATTCCAAGTGTACGGAGTGCTCTCATTTGAGTTTCTAGTTAATTATATAGCACTGAGACTTGTACAATTTTTAGTTTATAACTAAGCTGATTTGTATAAATTTTTTTCTGTGTAGGTACGTAAAATTCCAGGGTTGGTCAACAAATTTAGGACAATAAATCTGTTGCTGTACACATTCAAACAAAACATAAGGCACGTTCAGGACTACATAACAAGAAGAGCGACTAGGGTGACGAAGAACGAAAAAATCAAAGGAGGCAATTTAGAAAAGAGGGAGTTGGAAAAACAGTGGAGAAAGTGCCCTAGAGCACTCGATGGAAAAGAGACAGTAAAAGCAGACATAAGAAGAACACTGACGGTATGGCGATGAAGGAAACTACCCAATAGACTTAAACGAGGAAGATGACAGGAAATTTCCACGGTACGAATTTAAGGGAGAAGTGGGACTTTAGGCGGACAATGTAGAAATATAAAATACGAGGCAGCAAATATTATAACGACGTTCGGCTCGTTTAGCTCTATTGGGTAGTTTCCATCATCGCCATACCCTCAGTATTCTTCTTTTGGTTTGACCTGAACATTATATATTAATCTCTCCTTTCCGTCGAGCTCTAGGGCACATTCTCCACTGTTTTTCCAACTCCCTAGAGAAAGATAAAGGACAACAGAACATCAAAGGAATTCGTTAACTCTTAGTGCAAAGCGCTACATGATGCTTAGGGCTGATGGTGACTAGAATATTTTTTCTGCCGAAGAATAGCGGTCGATCAGTTTAACATATCTTGGGCAGGGAAGCAGATAATGGACCTGGATGTTAAGGAAACGTAAGGAAATGGTATGGGGAGAGATAATGGAATGAGGAGCAGTATGACTTTAGGAAAAAACGAAGGCACGACGAATTCATTAAAAGGATTCAAAGATAAAGTATGTGAGAGAAAGTCACTCCAAAATATCTCCATGTCATGAGAAGGAAGTATGAAAAGGAGGTGATGAGGGGGTGATTGTACATAGGTAAAGCAAGGGGCCTTCTAAGGTGACATGCATTGAAGGGTCGTTTGAGTTTGAAGATGAGGGCCAATGAAGAAGTGTTGGGGACGAGTATATAAAAATTTAATTGATACTGATTGGAGGCGTGTTGGTTAAAGTTGTAAAAAAATTGTAAGGAATCAAAATATGAACCAGGACACCGTAAATGGTACACAAGACTGTGATTTCGATAAGAGAAGGATGGTGGACGCATAAAGTGTGCAGGGAGGTGGATTTGGCGAATAAATGGGAACTTAGACTACTTATAACTTATTAAGATGAAGGATATTGAAAAAGATTGTTCGAAAAAAAACATACCAGTGCAGAATGAAGAGTAATGACGTTCAAAACGTCACTGATGTGTGTCCCTGTTTGATAAGATTGGGGCAAGAAGCCAGATGTTAAGTATCTTATAACCGGTCAAATTTGAAAATTGAGAATTAAGCCATAATACTCCTTTAGTCTCCTTCTCTTCTTCTTCTTTTCGGAAGCCTTAAGGCTTGTTTTACCCATCCATTTGCCCCTCTTGGTATGTCGACGACCAGCTGTCCTTCCACCTTTTTGGAGGCCGTTGTTGGTATCCCTGGTCTACCTTGCGCACTTGCTCTATTATTCTGTCCAAAATGATGTTAAACAACAGTGGGCTGAGGCTGTCTCTTTGTCGTATTCCTCTGCTTTGCTCTATTTTTTCTGTTGTTGTTAATTTTGATCGTATTGTTGTGGTCTTGTTTGCTTTGAGCTCTCTAACCGTCTCCGTGATGATTGGGGGTATTTCCCTGCGGTTCAGCTCGCTCCTAACGTCCTCCAGCCTTACCTTATCGAACGCTTTCGTCAAATCTATAAAGCACAAGTTTGCTGGTTTTTTATACTCTATTGTCTTCTCTATAACCTGCCTGATAACGACCACTTTAGTCAATTTCAAAAAATGTTGATCGGAATGGGAAGATTTTGATCCCCTATGGACGTATTAAACTTAAGTTGAATTATGCTAGCCCCTCAATTGAACCAAAGGTTTTCGAAATTGAGAAAAAACGACGGCAATACCCCCCCCCCTCCCCTATGGAGGACAGTTAAAAAAAGTCTTAGAAAATGGTGTTTTTCATCGGATTTCGATCCTCTATGAACGTATCAAACTTAATTTCAACGAAATTAGCCCCATTGACAAACATTTTAAGAATGCAACCTAAAAATCGACAACCAAAGAGGTCTATCTCAGAAAGTATTGAACCAATAAGATTTTCGTTTGCAGGAGCAGAGAGAGAGAGAGAGACCATCAAGAATAGGAAAAGCAGTTGGATTCAACTCTGATCGGTCCATTCGAAATTACCGTGCCTCGACTCTCCCGGACCTTCGTTTGAGGGAGGAGACAAAGAGAGGACAAAGATAATAGAAAAAACAATTGGATTTACTCTAATCGGTCCATTCGATCTAAAGTTAGAGGCAGACAAAGTAGGAAATTGAAAAAATAGACATTTAACCCCCCCCCCCTTCCCCCCCCGAATTGATCAATTTGGACAAAATCGTAGGAAATTTTTTATGCTCTTTTTGATCGGAATGGAAAGATTTTGATCCCCTATGAACGTATCAAATTTAAGTCGAATGATACTAGCCCTCAAATTGAACCCAAGGTTTTCGAAATTGAGAAAAAGAACGGCATTACCCCCCCCCCCCCCTATGGACAGTTAAAAAAAAATCTTGAACTACATTACTAGTAAACAGAACAACATTCGAAAAAAGTCGAATCTAAAAGTGTCTAAAAATCGAAAACAACAAAGGGGTGTAGCTTAGAAATTGTTGAACCAAAGGGACTTTCGTTTGTGGGAGGAGAGAGAACATAAATAATAGGAAAAGTATTTGGATTTTTCTATTCGTTCTAAAGTTATAGGCAAAGTTGGAAAGAAACAAGACATAATACCCCTTCTCCCGTTGGCCATTTTCAAAAAAATCTTAGCAAATTTGTATGTTATTTTTGATCGGAATGAAACGACTTTGATCCCCTATATTGGATGAAATTATCCTCATTAATAAAGTTTTTAAGAATGGTAAAATTTAGATTCTAGAAGAAGGCAAAAAGTGACCACCGAAGGGGTCTATCTTCGTTATTATTGAACGAAAGAAATTCTCGTTTACAGGAGGAGAAAAAGGCAATCAAAGATAGGAAAAAACAGTTGGATTTACTCTGATCGGGCCCTTCGTTCTAAAGTTATGAACAGATCAAAGTAGGGAATTGCGGAAAATACGTAATACTCCTCGCTTTGGTCAATTTCAAAAAAATCATTGAGCATTTTTTATAGCGTTTTTGATTGGAATGTGACGACTCTGATCTCCTATAAAGGCATAGAACTTAATTCGAATTAAATTAACTCTTTTTTTGAAATTGACCAGATGAAACTTTTTTTATGATCCTTATGATATACCCTATAAACGTATCAAACTTAATTCCAACGAAATTAGCCCCATTGATAAATTTTAAAGTAATGGCAGCAAAATCGATTCTAAAAGTGCCTAAAAGTCGACCATCGAAGAGGTATATCTCTGAAATTATTGCACCAACGTGACTTCCAAGGACGTCAAGGATAGAAAAGAACAGTTGAAGATGTAAATTTTTATCAAAGGGGGGAAGGAGATCAATTATAAAAAAAAATCTGCTTCTATCTCAAAATTAAATACAGAAATAAGGCGTTTCTATTAAGTACTCAGATCATAGTGCTGGTTTAGCACTTATAGCATCTAACTACTACTAGCATATATCATCAGAAGGTAAGAATAAAAATTCTATAAATATCAAGGATTGAAAAAAAAATTAATTCTGTAGTTCTCTAACATTAAGCACCAAATTGTTGACCTTTGACTTTGAAATTATACCTTTCTACGTCAATTCCTATGATGTACTATTTATAATTTTAGTACTAACTTAAATGGGTTTATGACCAATGTTTTGTTAAATACACCATTGACCTTTTCTATTGCCTGCTCAGCCTTTCATAGTAGGTATTTAAGTTTTGAGTAATTCGGACAGTATCCCCACTTAAACTAAAATTGTGCCAAAGGTAATAGCAAAAAAAAAAAAATGTTAACTTTGGAGGGAAAAATTGATGACACACTTGCTTCAACGTGGTACCCGGTTTGGGGGTAATTGTGACTACTGAGCAGTAGTTATCATTACGCAAGCGGTAATCGTCAAAATGAATCAACGTCGCACAAGAGGCTTATTAGGTTGCGATTCCATGACTAAACACCGTAATTTTGAAATCCATCTCGGACGATAACTTGCAGTTCTTCATTTAGAAATTACAAGGAAACTTGACCTGATTTTTCGTAGGTACTTGCAAATAGATTTGTAATAAAACGAGTTCTAATTTATGTGATTTGCCTCAGACATGCTTGTTAATATATGCAAAATACAATTTTCCAGGCCCGCAAAATCTGAAATGGCAATCTTCCAGTCGCCCCCACGTAACCCCCGTGATACTCGAAAAATCTTGTAACCGAAGCCTCTTGATATGATAATGTAATTTTCAATTTCAATTCTCCTTCGTAATTATTGTCTTTTTTGTCAGGAAATTGATGGCACAATAGGGCAAATGGGGGCGTAATATTACGTTCCACGAAAGCCTCAGAATGTTGACAGCCTACAAGAGTCCCCTTCACGTCAAGGACAAATTCCACTTGGAATAAATTTAGCAATCGAATTGTTATTTTCCTGTCAACAAGTTCATTGCTCGTATCATTTTGGGGCTTCACTCGAGGAGACAGGAGTTTCGCTTTCAGATATTGCTGGTGACAATTGTTTTTAGGATTTTAAGCCACCCCATCGGTTTTTCTTCTTGCGGCTTAGCACAAGATAAAAGACTTATAACGTAAGCAATTTGCATATCCGTAGCAACCCAAATGAGATGTTCATTGCCAAATCCGATGACAATAATTCGAATCGTTCTTTATGGCTAAAAACGAATGAAAGACAAACACTGACACGCGTTGGATGTGTCAAATATCAAACGCCCTCCCTCTCGCCTAGTCCTAAACAAATGAACTCCGCAAGTCACGTGTTAGTTACCAACGTCGTTATTTTGCCCGAATCAAAATGATTCTATAGAAAGAGATTTTCGGGTGTAAATTATAGTGTAAGCTTCAATCTGCTTGGGTGGAATTAAAGAACATGATATAGATGACGGCACAAGAATAATGATTCATCAAACACGCGTTTGCGTTGACAATTAATTTGACGTGACATGATTATGAAAGATCCCTCTTTCGGGTTAATCTCATACCAATGCTTGAAGAATTATTATGGACATATTAAGAGATTGTGTTAAAAGTTTTAAAAGGATTTTAAAAGGTACTTTGCAATAGCAACAAAATTAGCAAAAAAAAATGTCTTATGACAATCACAAAAGTTTTTCTTCAACCGCTCCCCAAGCTTTGCTGAGGCCTTATTTATACCAAAGTGCCAACCAGATTCCACTGTGGATTTCTGACAAGATGAGTGTGAAATTATGGATTTTCCATTCCAAGCTTTTTGAGAACTTCATTTTGAATCTTTATCGAACACTATTTGCTAGCGTCCATTATCGTCGAGCATAAATCTGAAGTGATTCTTTGGATGCTCTAATGAAGGACTTGGGCATAATGATGCCCTCAATTTACAGACTTGTTAATAGACCCCATAAGCCCCATTGAAAACTAACTTGTTCAAAAATTTTAATTTGGTTAATAAAGTAGCTAGAATTACTCTCAAGGACGAACCTCATATCTAAATTATCAAATTTTAGGACAATTCTCGGTGGGGGTTCATGTCCAGTACGCAGAATCTTCTTTTCCTTCATTTTCACACACTTTTTTTCCACAATTCTTTGTTCCTGTTCTCGGAGCATTTTATAGGGAAAGGTGTCAATCTCTTCGTGAAGTTTTTTGTTAGAACTTCGGTTGTGTTTGTTGATGTTTTAGTTGTTTTAGATATATGTTGAAGCAGCCCATAATGCTCTGCAACTCGCGGGTTATCGGGACCCAAACAAAATTTTAAAGCGTAGGTGGTCACCAAATTTGGTTAATCGCCCTAATTAGTGACCACCTACTCTCCACACTTCCCTTAAGTTCCGATAACCTGCGAGATGCAAAACATTATGGGTTGCTTCTCGAACTGAGAGTCATCTGCTATAAAGTATTAGATCTAATACGCTGGTGGACATCGCCTACTCCTGCTCTGCACAACATCTCACCGCTTTTCCAATACCTACAATATCTACAAAAAACACGCCTTTATTGAAGAGACACAAATGTAAAAAAGGATGTTTAAAATAATAAAAAAATTAAGCAGCACAATAAACAAAACCTTAAGTTATGCACTTACCTTTCTCGTTTTGGCCAAAAACCAAGAAAAACCTGTACAAGAAGAAGAGGAGGAAGAAAAGGCGCTAGGTACCACGGTAATTATAGAAGAAACAGAAGCAACGCAAAAAGATAGTTCTGTTTACAAGGTGGAAGAACTTCCTGAGCAAATTCGAGAGACTGTGGTGAGTAAAAAAGGTTTCTTAAAAAGAAAGTTACCAAAACTCGTAAGATATTCAGAAAAGATGGCGACAAGCAAGAGGCAACTAAAATTGTTGAACTGAGCTGAGTCTACTGTAACTGTACAGGAAGTAGTGGCATGTTTAGAATTCAAGCCCGAATACGGAGGTTGTACTGTTGAAGAACTTTGTGTAGAAACAAAAAACCATCACAATTGAACAAGAGATACCTAAGAAAAATGTGGCAAAGGAAAGCAATATTAAGAAATAAAAAGGACACTAACAGGAAACTACAGAAATCACAATGCTGAAAAAAGAGGGTGAGAAACCTGAAACCTGAAGTTAAGACTCTAGCAGAACTTCAAGTCAAGATTGTTAAAGAACTGCGTGTATAAGTGGACACCACTGTAATAGAAAAATGTAAACCAAAAAGAAAACCGTCAAGAAAATAAGTGTGAAAAAGAAGAAGGGAAATAAAGAAGAAACCATAGGAAATTGTAAACTTTTATTGTACAACTACCAAAGAAACCACAAAGAGCGGAAGTTTAAGAATTTGCATTGCTATTGCCAATAGAAAAACCGTAAGAAGCTAAAGACCTAGAAAAATTACTGCTCAAATCGGTGTACCAGCCGGCTTTACAGTGTGGTTGAAAAAGTGGGTCTTACCCAAAATTCCTGATTTTAAAAAATACGATTTTGGAGAACAGCATAAAGAAGATGAAAAAGACCGCACCGTGGGCTCGTCAACCCAAACCAAAAGTAGTAAAACAAGCTCAAGAGATGGGTATCTGCTAACCAGATATTAGTTCTTGAAAACAAATTTCTTCGCAGGTCTCACTCTCTAGTGACCCAGTAGCTGATTTAAAAAAAAAAACATATTGAGCCTTTCAGCGTAAAATTAACATTTTTGGTCGCCTCTAATTTGCGTTCTTTGCCTACAGGTAGGATCGCTCCTGCCTAGAAAGATTGTTTCACTTCTCTTCAATTCTCTTCAAACTTTGAGAGAATATGAAACATGTTTTCTCTGGTTTCAGGCTGCTAACTTTTTCTTCAGAGCGAGAAATTGAGTTCACGCCTGGTAATTACTCAACACTTCCCCTCTTTTGAGTCTAGCACTGATCCCCACCAAATTTGCAATTTGGAATTTTACTGGTAATTTTTACTAACACCCTTTCTGTACTTTTTCAACACTATCTGTTCCCATAGTGGAGACACTCCTACGTTCTACTCTGATACTCTTGCTTTCATTCCTACTGTTGATTAGAGTAAACTCTTTTTTTTTCTCCACACCTCAACACCGCTGCTGCGGATGATGGTCCTAGGAAATCCATATTGGCTAATCGTCAAACTCTCTTGAGATTTTGATGATTGGCCAATATGGGTTCTAGAACACCTAAGGTCAAACTTGTGTGTCCAGTCTGGGCCAAAGAAATTACCTCTGGTTGGCTACAGGAACTACACGTGCGTGATAGACTTTGTTTAAATGTCCCTTTTTGCTGCAGTTATAAGAGCAACTGGGTCTCTGTCCATTGATATTCCGTCTATTGTCGATATCTGGAATTGTTTTTCTTGTTTCATCACCATACAACATGATACGTTTTATGTCATCTAGCAATTGCTTCAGGATTGATTCTTGTTGAGATTCTTCTTGGACGTTCACCATCTTAAGTCTGCAGCCACTTTACAAGTCTCATACTCCAGCGTTCTCCAGTGCCAACCTCTCGTGGCTTTTCACTTCTTCGTCCCTATCTCATTGAATAAATTGTTGAACTGCCAGCTCTTCCAGGAACTCGGAGGGAACCGCTGGATATGTGCTGGATGTGGATACTTCTCCTTCTTTAGGTGCCCTGTCATCTTCGGACGTTGGCAATCATCAGCGCTATCTGAACCTTGTCTACAGCTCGGCGGAAAAATGTGGTAGTGCTCACTCCATACCATTGCTTTAAGTTTTTTAGCCAGGATATCCTTCTTCTACCCCGGCCTCTTCGTCCTTCGATCTTGCCTTCTCTTCGTCCTTCGATTTGGATAAGAACCGTACGAAACGCTCAATGTCTGCTTCAGACTCCTGCAGACTTTCCCTGAATTTCTGCTGCTTTCTTCGTTGCTCCGCGTGACCGATGGCTTCTCGATAAGCATTGTCAAACCTCAAGTGAAACGCTGCAGTAATTGAGCTATTGCTGTGATCAGTAAAAAGGTGACCATGATGTCTACAGCTTTTCAAAAAAATTCCCTAGAAATTGCCACGTTGAAAACTTAACAAAGCTGAACTTGAAACATAGCAGTGCATAGAGTTACTGTCGAAGATTTACTAATAAGCCGAGATTACGGAAGTAGAGCTTAAACGTAAAATGGAGAATATGGGCAAAAGTCAGTTCTGGCTACCTTAATTTTTGTACCAAATAGTCCATTTTTTCTTGAAGAAATCCTAGCACTTTGTCACGGTCCTGGAAAGGTGGCTCCATTTCTCCTCAAATTTTGCTGTGCAACGTGTTTTCTCTAGTTTCCGGCAGTCAACTTTTTCTCTTCACAGCGGGAAATCTAGTTCACAGGTCGTAATTAACCAACATTTTTCCTTCTTCAACTCTAACATTGATCTCTGCCAAATTTACAATTCATCATCATCATCATCATCATCATCTAGCGCTACAACCCTGGGTGGATCTTGGCTGACTGCACAACTCTCTTCCAATTGATACGGCCTTCCATCAATTTTTGGTCAATATGCACATTCATTTTCTCTAGGTCTGATTTGATGTTGTCTCTCCAACGCATTCTGGGACGCCCGAGTGGTCTTTTTCCTGTTGGGGCCTCCTCCCACACCAATCTTTCAAGCCTTTCATCCTGCAGCCTGTGTACATGGCCTGCCCATCTTAGTCGTTGGGATTTAACCTCTTGCACGATATCGCTATCGTTGTAGAGCTCCTTTATTTCAATATTCGTTCTAACACGATTTGTCGTAGGATCGTGGTGGGCTCCGAAGATTTTTCTGAGAATTTTTCGTTCAAAACGTTTGAGTTTTTCTTCGTTTCGTCATTGTCCATGTTTCATATCCATATGTTATTACTGGTCTGACAATGGTTTTATAGATTTTAGTTTTTGATGTTCTGGTCAGGTTCTTCGACTTCATAAGATTGTTAAGTGCGTATAGGCAGCGGTTTGCAGATTGAATTCTTTCTTTGATTTCTTCAGTAACGTCGTTCAATTTGCAATTCGAATTGGAATTTTACTGCTGGTTTCTACTAATGTCCTGTCTGAGCCTTAATGCCATTTCTGAGGTCATGTCCCTAGTAAGTTTTATCAAACCAACATACAACCCAGGATGCTTTACTACCCTACAAACAATATCTGTTCCGATAGTGGAGACACTATTACGTTTTACTTTAATACTGTTGCTTTCATCCCTACTATTGGAAAGAGTAAATTCTTTCTTGCTCCAAACCTCAACATCTGCTGCAAATGGTGGTCCCGATGATCAAACTCTATTGAAGCTTTGCTGATTGGCCAATACGGATTCTAGAACACCACCAAGGTCAAACTTGTTTCTCCACTCTGGGACAAAGAAATTATCTTTGGTTGAGCTGGTTTGTTGATAGGTGAGTTTGGTGGAGCTGCAGGCTCTACAAGTTCGTGACAGACTTTGCTAAAATGGACCTTTTTGCCGCAGTTAAAACAGCAACTGGGTCTCGGTCCATCGATATTCCTTCTATTGTCGACGTATGGCGTTCTTTCTCTTGTTTCGTCACCATACAGCGTGATCCGTCCTTTCTCATCTAGCAGCTTGATTCTTGTTGAGACTCTTCTTGGACGTGCACCATCTTAAGTCTGCAGCCACCTTAGAAATCTCAGCGCTCTCCAATGCAAACCTCTAGTCGCTTTTCACTTCATCGTCCCTAACTTCTTCAATAAATTGGTGGCACTGCCAGCTCATCCAGAAACTCGGAAAGAACCATTGGTTACGTTTCAAACTCGTGCAATATTTTCCTTGACTTCAAAAATCCTCAAGTAAGTCGCAGCAGTATAGCTGTGATCAGTGAATAGGTGTTCATGATGTCTAGAGCTTTTCAACTCAAAGCGATTGGAGGTAGCTTTGTCTGAGTCCGCCCATATATATTCTGAATCGCTGCGGCTTCAAATTGGTCTTCTTAGATGTTGCAGGATGTAGTGCCATCGAAAACTTGAGGTCTAACATTAAATCTTTGTAGAGTCGAACCTGTTTCACTGCGACGAGTTTTACACGTAGCTGATGTTCTCGAATCTCCGCCATTTGTTCTTTGACTGGTACTTTTTCCTTTGACTTCTTCCAATACGTAATTTACTTGGTCCAGTTACATACTCATGCAGCTCGTTTTTGTTTGTTTCTAAAGCAAGAAGTAGTGTGTGCTGATTTTGCTGCTGTTCTTCCTTATCTTGTCGCCTTCCTTCATTTTCCTCACGCTTTTTCTCTCATTTTCGCTGGAAGCGCCTTTTCTGCTCTTCTTCTTTCTCCAGGCTTTTTCAGGTAAGTCCCGCTCACTATCAGGTATACAAATGATTTGTTTTCCTCAGGATTAAAAACCAAAATATTTCTAAGGTTCTTAGATCGTAACACTCTATATAACTTTTTTAGATATTGATTTGGTGGTGCTCATTTATCAACTTAGACGTCGCAGAATTGACACAACCACTTATCTGTAATTAAGCAGTTAACTCTCACAGAATATTCTAACCTTAAAGTCAAATGATTATTCTAATAAACTATTTAACAACCCGCTACATTCGGGCAGAAACACATTGAGGCTTGTGCTAATAAAATAATAAAGTTTTCACCAATTGGCCTTTATTGACACAACTCGGCCCACATATTAACTCCCATCATAAACATGTTCAAATTAAAGTAGTAATAACATCTTCATCTTTATTAATTCAACAACTTTTATGTAGCAGAACGTAAGCTAAGATTGGGCTTTTATAGCCACGCTTTGATTCTGTTTCGTTTATTGTGAACTATTAGAATTTTGTCGTAAATTTAATAATAAATTATTACCGACATAAAAAGCTCGTAGCTTTTGTAAGTGGGAATTGAGTAATAGTAGAAACATAATACCCATTAAGCACAGGAGATGTTTACAGTTTAATAAGGTGTAAGGTAAATATACCTAGAGGAACTAATATCTTGTTGACATCTTCTTAAAAAAATATTATTCTAATGATAAACACCACCTTTCGACAAGTCGAGCTGACAGATCTTATTTTGAAGAGCACCCCTATATTATGTTTGCGAGCAGTTTGTAGCACGTGAGATTCTTAAGAGGTAAACATCTCTTGTGACACAGTTTAGAGTTTTAGGTACAAGGGTAATGAAGTATGCGCTCTCTGTCATCATGTAGTTAATTTGGCTCTATGAATAGGCACATGTTATATTTAAATTTCTCTCTCAGTCCAGATGTTTCGAGTATATTTCAGTGTATGCCACAGTGGAAATGGCAACAGGTGCGACGAAGCTGCAGAACAGTCGTATTAGGCTTGAACAGTGATTGTAATAATTTTATATATTAAATAAAAGTATATAATTTCTCGTTAGTATTGGAAAATAGAATTTTTGGTTGGTTGTCGAGGATTTTGCCAACAAGGTTTCGTAATCAATTATAGAATTAGATAATGAGTACTTTGGATTGTAAGCATTAGAAGCCATACGATTTGGGAAGTATTGAAGTGTGGTCAAGTTCTCTTCTCTTAGAGTGGAAATGCAAACATTTTTTGTGGGTTGATATAATTGCTGAAGATCTTCTTCCAACGAACACCTTAACCTCTGTTTTTTCAATGCTGTTTCCTGTATTAAACTCCCTTTTGACCACCGCATATTGCAGTGCTCCGACCAAGGGTACTTCCAAATTCAAGGCTTCTATCACATGAAAATCTAATCTCTACTTACGCTCTCATGGTTTCTCCTGTCTTATGTGAGTAACTACCTAAACTCAGGATTGGTTAACATTCTCCTGTTTCGTCTTAGATAGCACCCTTCTTAATTGGTTTTCGGCTTTGAACCATTTTCGTATTCCTTTTATGTACGGTCATCATATTATCGTACTGAAAGGAACAACAGAACAACTTTAGCAACATGGGTTTTCGTTGTTTTGTTTAGTTTTGTTTCAAATTTTCAAATCAGTGGATTGTGATCAATTTGATTACGTATAATGTGGCCCGCTGTATCGTCTGGTGCAGCCCACGTATAAAGTCTGCGTGGTGGAAGTTGAAAGAAGTTGTTACTAATTATCAAGTGCTGTTCTTTGCAGAATTGAAAAAGCCGATTTCCTCTATCGTTTCTTAGTCCATAATCGCCTACTAAATTTTCTTCTTTCCCTTTTCCAATCTTAGCATTAAAGTCGCCAATTATCATTGTCATCTCGTCGCTCTTTGTTAGTTTAATCAGCCAGTTTAGTTGTTCGTAGAACTCTTCTATAATTTGCTCTTCTTTATCGGCTGTAGAGGTGTAGACCTGTATTATGTTTACATCCATTGGACTTGCTTTTAGTTGTAAGAGTAGCATTCTGTCGTTGTAGGGTATAAAACTTTTGACTGAGACCTTGATTTCATTTGCGACCACCATTCCTACTTCGTTTCTGTGAGTTGGGTTTTCGTTTCCAGATAATAAACCATGTGCTCTTGGATTTGGCATGAGCCTGTATTTGGCCAGTGTGTTTCGGTGATTCCCATGATTTTAACGTCTAATCTTATCATTTCTTGGACGACATTGTGAATTTTGCCGCCAGCATGCCGCATGTGCCGATTTTGAAGCACCCGGACTAAGGGCTGTTTCTTTTCTTTGTCTATCCATGATAATTTTACTAGGGAATATACAATGAGGCGGCTTCCCATTGCCTTCCTCATGGTAGTGCCTTAGCCATACTGTTGGTCCAACTCTGTCTAAAGATATCTGCTCATATACCTTGCCAATATCATTTATTTTCAGCTATGTGGCAGTACTGGGATTGCTGCTGCTCAACCCCAGCCTAGTGTTGGTTCGCCTTGAGTACCTGGGCTTTCCCCTATTCACCACCTGGGGAGGCGGCCGATGGGGGTTTTCCCAACCCTACAAGGGAACCTAAAACTCAGGTTCATTAAATGCTACGTTTGGCCGGTGATTCTTTAAGGTGTGGAGGGTTGGACATTGAGAGAGACTGCAACTAACAAATTAGCGGCTCTCGAGATGTGGCTGTATCGCAGAATCCTGAAGATACCTAGGACGGCCCGATTAACAAACGAAGAAGTCCTAAGACGGGTCAACTGACAACCTGGGAAGGCGCCCGATGGGGGTTCTAGCAACCCCACATGGGAAGGTTTTAAGTATTTTTTTAATTGATTTTAGCCGCTATCATAACCTGAATTTTTTCAGACTGTCTAAAGATATCTGCTCATATACCTTGCCAATATCATTTATTTTCAGCTATGTGGCAGTACTGGGATTGCTGCTGCTCAACCCCAGCCTAGTGTTGGTTCGCGTTGAGTACCTGCCATATCTGGCAGGCTTTCCCCTATCCACCACCTGGGGAGGCGGCCGATGGGGGTTTTACCAACCCTACAAGGGAACCTAAAACCCAGGTTCATTAAATGCTACGTTTGGCCGGTGATTCTTTAAGGTGTGGAGGGTTGGACATTGAGAGAGACTGCAACTAACAAATTAGCGGCTCTCGAGATGTGGCTGTATCGCAGAATCCTGAAGATACCTAGGACGGCCCGATTAACAAACGAAGAAGTCCTAAGACGGGTCAACTGACAACCTGGGAAGGCGCCCGATGGGGGTTCTAGCAACCCCACATGGGAAGGCTTTAAGTATTTTTTTAATTGATTTTAGCCGCTATCATAACCTGAATTTTTTCAGACTGTCTAAAGATATCTGCTCATATACCTTGCCAATATCATTTATTTTCAGCTATGTGGCAGTACTGGGATTGCTGCTGCTCAACCCCAGCCTAGTGTTGGTTCGCCTTGAGTACCTGCCATATCTGGCAGGCTTTCCCCTATCCACCACCTGGGGAGGCGGCCGATGGGGGTTTTACCAACCCTACAAGGGAACCTAAAACTCAGGTTCATTAAATGCTACGTTTGGCCGGTGATTCTTTAAGGTGTGGAGGGTTGGACATTGAGAGAGACTGCAACTAACAAATTAGCGGCTCTCGAGATGTGGCTGTATCGCAGAATCCTGAAGATACCTAGGACGGTCCGATTAGCAAACGAAGAAGTCCTAAGACGGGTCAACTGACAACCTGGGAAGGCGCCCGATGGGGGTTCTAGCAACCCCACATGGGAAGGCTTTAAGTATTTTTTTAATTGATTTTAGCCGCTATCATAACCTGAATTTTTTCAGACTGTCTAAAGATATCTGCTCATATACCTTGCCAATATCATTTATTTTCAGCTATGTGGCAGTACTGGGATTGCTGCTGCTCAACCCCAGCCTAGTGTTGGTTCGCCTTGAGTACCTGCCATATCTGGCAGGCTTTCCCCTATCCACCACCTGGGGAGGCGGCCGATGGGGGTTTTACCAACCCTACAAGGGAACCTAAAACTCAGGTTCATTAAATGCTACGTTTGGCCGGTGATTCTTTAAGGTGTGGAGGGTTGGACATTGAGAGAGACTGCAACTAACAAATTAGCGGCTCTCGAGATGTGGCTGTATCGCAGAATCCTGAAGATACCTAGGACGGTCCGATTAGCAAACGAAGAAGTCCTAAGACGGGTCAACTGACAACCTGGGAAGGCGCCCGATGGGGGTTCTAGCAACCCCACATGGGAAGGCTTTAAGTATTTTTTTAATTGATTTTAGCCGCTATCATAACCTGAATTTTTTCAGACTGTCTAAAGATATCTGCTCATATACCTTGCCAATATCATTTATTTTCAGCTATGTGGCAGTACTGGGATTGCTGCTGCTCAACCCCAGCCTAGTGTTGGTTCGCCTTGAGTACCTGCCATATCTGGCAGGCTTTCCCCTATCCACCACCTGGGGAGGCGGCCGATGGGGGTTTTACCAACCCTACAAGGGAACCTAAAACTCAGGTTCATTAAATGCTACGTTTGGCCGGTGATTCTTTAAGGTGTGGAGGGTTGGACATTGAGAGAGACTGCAACTAACAAATTAGCGGCTCTCGAGATGTGGCTGTATCGCAGAATCCTGAAGATACCTAGGACGGTCCGATTAGCAAACGAAGAAGTCCTAAGACGGGTCAACTGACAACCTGGGAAGGCGCCCGATGGGGGTTCTAGCAACCCCACATGGGAAGGCTTTAAGTATTTTTTTAATTGATTTTAGCCGCTATCATAACCTGAATTTTTTCAGACTGTCTAAAGATATCTGCTCATATACCTTGCCAATATCATTTATTTTCAGCTATGTGGCAGTACTGGGATTGCTGCTGCTCAACCCCAGCCTAGTGTTGGTTCGCCTTGAGTACCTGCCATATCTGGCAGGCTTTCCCCTATCCACCACCTGGGGAGGCGGCCGATGGGGGTTTTACCAACCCTACAAGGGAACCTAAAACTCAGGTTCATTAAATGCTACGTTTGGCCGGTGATTCTTTAAGGTGTGGAGGGTTGGACATTGAGAGAGACTGCAACTAACAAATTAGCGGCTCTCGAGATGTGGCTGTATCGCAGAATCCTGAAGATACCTAGGACGGCCCGATTAACAAACGAAGAAGTCCTAAGACGGGTCAACTGACAACCTGGGAAGGCGCCCGATGGGGGTTCTAGCAACCCCACATGGGAAGGTTTTAAGTATTTTTTTAATTGATTTTAGCCGCTATCATAACCTGAATTTTTTCAGACTGTCTAAAGATATCTGCTCATATACCTTGCCAATATCATTTATTTTCAGCTATGTGGCAGTACTGGGATTGCTGCTGCTCAACCCCAGCCTAGTGTTGGTTCGCGTTGAGTACCTGCCATATCTGGCAGGCTTTCCCCTATCCACCACCTGGGGAGGCGGCCGATGGGGGTTTTACCAACCCTACAAGGGAACCTAAAACCCAGGTTCATTAAATGCTACGTTTGGCCGGTGATTCTTTAAGGTGTGGAGGGTTGGACATTGAGAGAGACTGCAACTAACAAATTAGCGGCTCTCGAGATGTGGCTGTATCGCAGAATCCTGAAGATACCTAGGACGGCCCGATTAACAAACGAAGAAGTCCTAAGACGGGTCAACTGACAACCTGGGAAGGCGCCCGATGGGGGTTCTAGCAACCCCACATGGGAAGGCTTTAAGTATTTTTTTAATTGATTTTAGCCGCTATCATAACCTGAATTTTTTCAGACTGTCTAAAGATATCTGCTCATATACCTTGCCAATATCATTTATTTTCAGCTATGTGGCAGTACTGGGATTGCTGCTGCTCAACCCCAGCCTAGTGTTGGTTCGCCTTGAGTACCTGCCATATCTGGCAGGCTTTCCCCTATCCACCACCTGGGGAGGCGGCCGATGGGGGTTTTACCAACCCTACAAGGGAACCTAAAACTCAGGTTCATTAAATGCTACGTTTGGCCGGTGATTCTTTAAGGTGTGGAGGGTTGGACATTGAGAGAGACTGCAACTAACAAATTAGCGGCTCTCGAGATGTGGCTGTATCGCAGAATCCTGAAGATACCTAGGACGGTCCGATTAGCAAACGAAGAAGTCCTAAGACGGGTCAACTGACAACCTGGGAAGGCGCCCGATGGGGGTTCTAGCAACCCCACATGGGAAGGCTTTAAGTATTTTTTTAATTGATTTTAGCCGCTATCATAACCTGAATTTTTTCAGACTGTCTAAAGATATCTGCTCATATACCTTGCCAATATCATTTATTTTTAGCTATGTGGCAGTACTGGGATTGCTGCTGCTCAACCCCAGCCTAGTGTTGGTTCGCCTTGAGTACCTGCCATATCTGGCAGGCTTTCCCCTATCCACCACCTGGGGAGGCGGCCGATGGGGGTTTTACCAACCCTACAAGGGAACCTAAAACTCAGGTTCATTAAATGCTACGTTTGGCCGGTGATTCTTTAAGGTGTGGAGGGTTGGACATTGAGAGAGACTGCAACTAACAAATTAGCGGCTCTCGAGATGTGGCTGTATCGCAGAATCCTGAAGATACCTAGGACGGCCCGATTAACAAACGAAGAAGTCCTAAGACGGGTCAACTGACAACCTGGGAAGGCGCCCGATGGGGGTTCTAGCAACCCCACATGGGAAGGCTTTAAGTATTTTTTTAATTGATTTTAGCCGCTATCATAACCTGAATTTTTTCAAAAACTTTTGAGTTGCATTTTTTAGGGCTCTGAGTCATTTTAAATTGCTAAAATGCTAAAATAAATTTCTTCAAATACTCTAAATTTATACTTTGGAGTAATTTTTAACTAATTTTGGCATTAACCATAACCTGTCTTTCTCGTAAAGTTCTAACTATGCATTTTGAGCCAAATTTCATAAATTTTAGTCCAAAAGTGTAGTTTACCAGAAACAAAATATCAGAAGAATTGAATCCCTTTTGCATTATTTTGTCCTAATAATCAGTTTATCAAAAAACATCAAAATTTGCATTTTTAGAGGATGTGAGATTTTTAATAAATTTTAGTTCTAATTCTATCCCTGCACTTCTCCAAAAATTTTAAATCTGTTTTTTTAGGCGCTTTAAGCCATTTTTAATCAACTTTTGTCCTAACCATGATACGAATTTTTAACGAAACTTCAAATTTGTATTTTTATGATTTTTGACCCTGATCCTAACATGGCTTTCCCAAAAAATGCCACAATTTCATTTTGTGGTATTTTCACTCCAAATTTACATATTTTGAAACAAAAATTAATTTTGTTAAAAGCAAGAAATAAGAAGATTTGAAATTATTTCAACTGGTTTTGCAATTATTAAAGTTGATTTCTGTAACCTGTATAAATTCCTAATTTGCATTTTTGGAAGGTCTACGCAATTTTTAATCGATATTAGTCCCAATTCTAGTACCTTGAAAATCAAGTCAAAGTGTGAATCTCTAGTCTTAGACCTGTTTTGGTCGTCTGTATGAAAAACTGTTCGGCATTAACTATAATAAGTAAAAGGGATCTTTGGCCTCACACAGGATCTAGGAGAAAGGCAGTGCCACAGGAATAAACAGATTATAGGACGCACCCCAAATCTTTGTATCGTCAATAACATTTAAAGTCGGAGAGTTGCAATACTAAACAATACCACAAGGAACCCCAGATTTTTTTTTGCAAAAATACGCTGATATTCTCTGTTAATCTAAAAAGTGAAACATTACACATTTTTAGAAAGTTTTTGGTTTGAGCTTAGAGCCTCAGATAAGATAATATAGAATCTATAAACAAGAAGTGCCAGCCTACTTTAACCTGCAACTCATCTTTATTTTCCATATTTTGATGGTTGTTTTCCTAAATTTAAAACAACGTCACTTCAAGCATAATAATAATTCCACTTGGTCTTTCGCTAGTCGAGCTTATTTAATGGCGAATAAGAAAATATGAAACTTTAGAGGAGATTTAGAGTTAAAGCGTGAGAAACTGGAAGTTGTCATAACAAAAGCGCATTACCGCGCGACTTTCATTGTATGAAATTCCAATTCGTTTCCTACTATTTCAATTTTCCACTATAATAAGAAAACATTTTCCTTGCAACTGTTTGAAAATAGAGGAATTATTTTGATGAGCTCAGACGATGCTTAAGAGAATTGCAGTTTAAAGTTATAGTTGATTGTTCCAGATTAATTCGTAATTAATTAAGGCTATGAAAAACGTATCACAAAAGGGTCTCAATATTAATGGAAAGTTGTAAACCGGCATAGGGGCCAAATAAATCGACAGCAACAGCCAAGTAAGGCGTAATTGTCTTTTTACTTGCAGGACTTCCCTCTATTATTTTGTGACTACAGTTGACACGTGCTAGGGGTAGCTTTTGCGTGAACAATCATTTTATTCTGAGTTACTCATCTTTTAATCTTTTTATTTTCTCTTCCGATTTCCTTTAGCGGTCACTGGCCATCGTTAGGGTGCATGGAGAGGTAAATTCATTTTCTTTATGGAATTTTCGTGTTCTGCCATACACACACATGCTTCGATGATTGCTCTTTCGGATGAGAAGTGTAGAGGTCGCACAAAGGAATTGGTTTTTCGGCAGCATTGCTAGCGGTCGTGACTCTCAGCTTTTAATTACTTATTTGTTCCCTAAATACTGAAGGCCATAAGAACATAATTTCAATCAACGCCACCGCGTCAAAAAAGAAGCCACACAGAATGATATCCAATATCGAATTAATTTCGCCATCAGATTAGGCGGAGATGGGATCCGCGATCCGCATAATACAAATGAAATCGAAACTGGTGTCAATTCTAAAACATTATCACACTTTGAGCGTCAGCGTCCTCCCCCTAATATGCTGGGGACCCCTTTGTTAAGTTTAAAAAAAAGTTACGGTCGCTTGGGCTGCTGTGACGGATTACTTGGGGCTTTGTGTCAACATCATGATTTACATTATGGGTCGCATTAACCGATGTGCAGAGCCTGATTATGATTTATCAATAATTCAATTTTCAAAGATTCAAAATTAGCTTTTTTAGCGTATTATATCAAGAAAGTTGTCGATTTGTTTATCTATGCCATTACTAAGTTTTTTTAGCCAATAAAATCTTCTCTACGGCTCTGTAACTAATGAAGCATGATAAAAGGGTTACGTTTGAATACCATTAGTATTAAATACTGATTAATGAATGTCTCTATGCACATTAAATTTTGATATTGTTACCTACCCGGGTTAAATATAATTAAAGCTCTATCCATGCATAATAGTTTTACAATACAAAATCATTAGGTGTCGAAAGTGTGTTGCTGCACATTTACAATGCGCATCTCGGACCAGGTAGTTGGAGTGGTTCATAACATGCATTTGCGTAGTTGCCAGGCCAAATGCAGCTGATTTAATAACATAGTTTAACATGTTTTAGCAGTTTGTAGCAATGTAACAACACAATTTATTTACAAAATGTTGATAACACAACACAAGAGGTTTACGCCAGAGTAACGTTCTACTGGCGCTTCAGAAGAATCCCGTTTCAAGGGTCTTTGCCAAACTTTTGGTCCTTTACTTCGTATGGTATAAACTCGAAACGTAAGGGAAATCCTTGGCATAAACTTATACAATACAAAGTAGGGTAAAGAGCTATGATATGTGCCTCAAGAATGATGAACAGCCCGGCAATACTTTGGAAATTCCGAAAAATTTCCAACTTAATAGTAGAGTAATAACTAGTGCTATGTCAGCAGCTCGCCAGTAGCAAACTACAAAATTCCAGCTTGGAACCTATCTGGAAAACAAACTATTCTACCAGACTTTGTTTGCAAGACGGGTACTGGGGACGCATCAACCTGCAGTATCTGTCTAGACACAGGAATATTTTCAGGCGGACCACTTGGCTTTCGGCTTAAGTAAGAGAGAGGTTGATGAACGACGTTAGGGTGATGATTTTGGAAATACAGTGGCTGTGAGTTACTCTGGTCACCCCATCTATGTTCTCAGAGAATCTTTAAGCTTCTCTGTCTGTCATGGCAGTTATGTAAATTCTATCATCTTCGAATTACAGATGCTGCAGAGATTATCTCTGGTCATATCTTGGCGTACAAACGTGGCTGATGTTCTGCAGGTCTTTTAATATGAACGTTTTGAAGTACCATTACTCTAGCGAAATAGAATTTTCCCTATCGTGAATGGGACTGATGGATCTAGAAGATAAGACCACTCCAGATAACCTTAATGCTTGTAAATATACCATTTTTGATGCAGTGGTGCTTAGGTTTTCTTTAAAAGCAAAAAAAAAACACAGCAGAACCGTCGGCATATTCTCGGTCTATTTGAGACAATGACAACTGCCTTGTGTTGAAGATATGTGATGAAATATGGCGTGCCATAGATGGGAAACGTTTTCCCAGAAAAGATTCTTGTTATTCCAGGAAACACCACTGGGGCGTTTCGTCCCGGGGTTACCTTGGACTCATCAGTAAGGCGTGATAGACCCTTACCTTATACACCGGGGTGAGACTTCATAGTTAGAACTTGTATTTGAAGACAAATCCGGAGAATGAGTGATATTATCAAGGATTTCGACTAATGCTGACACCTGTGAGTCAGTGGGTGAAGTTTCGGCGCTACCACCTGTGAGTCGGTGGATGAAGTTCCGTCACAAAAATATTCCAACATGCTATTGGTCTCTGGATGATCAGTAATTGTGTGAATGTGAGTAGTACCAATCAAACAATTATTTTTAAGTAAGTATGATTTAAAGTGACCTCCTTGGTCTGTGGTTGGCATGCACAATGATGACAACATTCTTTGGTGACTGTAGCGGCTTATTGGTTTGGAAGTAGGATGGCATCCGGATGTGAAAAACTGTCAAACATGGTTAAAAAATGCCTGTAAGCTTTAGAAAGTGGCATTACAACTAATCAATAAGGACGTGTTTAACCCGGTGGTGGGTTAGAAGGAGACACTTTACAACGTTAACACTGGATACACCCTTAAACCCTATTCTGCAATCAGATTTGATTGATTCCCAAAGGTAGCGCTTGGAGATTAGATTCATTCGAGTTTTAACTCCAGGGTGGCTTAATTTATGTAAACTGTAAAAGCCTGTCTTTCTGAATAGCTTGGTTAAAAAACGACATAATAAAACTTGATGGGGACTCACACCAGAGGACCTCGGATACATCTGAATTGAAGGGATGAGCCATTGGTTTCTAGCAGCTGCAGTTCTTCATCTGCTTTTTGCGATTCGGCCATAATTTTTTACTAGGAAACTAACCTGGCTTTTTCCAGAATTAGGCCAGACTCATTAGCAGTCGTTAACGATTCTCTTCTTCGTGTTCCGGTTTCCAGGTGTACTTAGCAAAATTTCCAACATCCTCGCGTGAGACCCATGGTCGAAGCTGTAATAATAACAATAATGTTCATTTATATATATTTTTTTACCTCCAGAATCTGATCCACGGCTTGAATCTCACTTGGTCGGCTCCCGATTTCTTGTCCACTATGGAAATCCCAAAGTTCTTCTCGAAGCCGTCCAAGGCACACACGACGTTCTTGATGCGCTCTTTAACTACCTAATATATGTTCATCAGTAAGCGCAGTTGGCCTCTCTTGTACTCGTCTTCAACGCCCTGCTTCAACTTCTTTAGAAACTCGATCGTGTTCTGTTTACTCTCAAAATCCTTGTAGTAGTTGTTCACCCAAAGACTCGGTTTCAGACTTATGGATCCAGAACCACTCCAAAAGTTGTTGGCTATGCATTAAGGACTGTGGACTTAGAAAAAATCTTCCACGCAAGTCGTATCAGTCACGAAGTTTTCTTCTATCAGCTGAATCGATTGGTAGTAGAGATGATGACCACATGTCCCCGGCCCAGATTCTGAAGACTCTTGTAGATCGGTCACCACCACTACGTTGCAATCTTTCTGGTGTTTTCTTCCACTTGGTGGAAGATGCAGACAAATTGAAAACCATCGTACTCTTTTGTGGTAGACTTCATCATGATTGGCAGGAATCATGGAACTGAATGCATCATTCATGATCAAGTTTTGGTTTCTCTCACCTGATATTATTACATATACGTGGCCATTTATTAACTCTGGCCATTAAAAAGATTCCATGTACAATGTTTGGTGCACTTGAAGTTTCCAACGCCCCAGTGCAAATCCCAAAGTTTTTCTAGAAACCGCCCAACATCTGAAAAGCCAAATGCTCGTCTTGATTTAATTGGAGAAGTGCTACGTTCTACTTGGCCTCCCTTGTCCCTCGTCTTCAAGGCCTTGTCCTGGTTACTCTCAAAAGCCGTCCAAGGCAAGCACGACGTTCTTAATCCGCGCTTTAACTACGTAATCTATGTTCATCAGTAATCTCATTTTGTCTTCCTTGTGCTAGTCTTCACGGTCTTGCTCGAAATACTCTAGAAACTCAATCTTGTTCTGGTTAATCTCAAAATCCGTGGTGTAGTTGTTCACCCAAAGAAGACCCCATTTTGAAATTCTACATCATAGAACTACTCTAAAATTGACTGGTTATGCATCAAGGGCTGACGTTGAGTCTTTTGCCTTTAATTGACCGGTAGTATCCCTGATGACCACATAGCCCCGTCTATTAGGTTCAGATTCTGCAGATCCTCAGAGTTCGTTCACCATCATTACATTGCAATCTTCCTCTTTCCTTCTGAAATTCTCTTCCACTTGGGGAAATATTCTATTGTAGTAGTAGTAGCGGTGCTAGGGGCGAGTTGACAATAGTGACTTCTCTGTGGTAGAGCTCATCCATGGTTGGCAGAATCTATGGAACCATGGACTCAAATGCATCAATAATGATCAAGTTTTGACCAATTTCTGGGAAGTGGTCTGGCCTGCAGGCTATCTTACTTTTTATGTCCTTCTACTGAAGTGTTAATTGATGGATTGCTATCTTTTTGCTGTTTTCTATTGCAGACAATAGAAGCGATTTTGCTTCTGCCAGTGACAAGTGACTTGGATCATAGTTAGGTCCGAAATAATTGCATCATCCATCCATTAAATCAGCAGTCTCTACTATGGCTTTGTAGAAACTATAGAGGTTTTTGGTCAACTGTTGCATCTTTTTAAGTAATTGCTTTGTTTTTCCTTCTTGTCTGGCAGTCTTTGCATCACTTCCTTTTTCAGTTTCTTGTAGAATTTGTTTCTCAGCTTTTAGTTAATAATGTTGCGAACCCCATTTCTAAAACCTATTACCACCATTTTAAGCCATAGTTCAGCCTTTGTGGAGTTGAAATCATGAACTCACAGTACTAGATTGACTATGATGGCATGATTGATCATGTTTGTGAAACGAAAATTATACGTTTGAAGAAACCTAACTCACACAACTTTTAAACCGTTGGAAAGTCCAAAGAATGTATTATTTACTAACCTAAATGGAGAGCTAGAACGCTACTCTAGCGTAAACCTGTTGCTTTATTTAACAATTTATTTACAATAATATTGTACTCAGTTTTCGAGTATTTTAAAAAGCTTAGCCTGGAAGACGGTTGGTGGTTTTTCAAGGAGAACCACTCACCCTCTTTTTCGCCTGCTTTATATATTCCCCCCTTTGATAACTCAGTGATCTGTGCATATACCACAGCTAATTATTTTTCTCAGATGGTTGCTTAAGAAGGTTTTTGAAGCTTAAGGATATTTCAAGAAAGACCCTCTGTCTTGCAGCAACTGATTATTGGGCCCCTCCTTCGATGGAACAATTAGAATGTGTGTGACCATTTTTTGTCACTGTTACAGAAGTCGCTCCAGCATCCACAATCTTGCAAAACAATATAACGCAAACTATACCGCTGAGCACCAAACCATGGAGCTGTCGGACATCCGCAGCCTGATACCACAGTGTAGAGCCCATGAAAGACTCTTTTCTAAAACTGCGACGAAAACGAACAAATGCGCACTACTAACTACTGTTGAAAATCGCATATTGCAAGCAGCGTAGCACAGTGCACATTGCGCATGCTCCCATACAGAGGTATGTGCAAAGTCTATTTTGCACACCTTCTGATTGTTTTGCACACACCTTGCTTATATTTTATAATTGATGCGGGTTAGCGTCCCCAAGATTCCAAAGGTTCGTGTTTTAGTGGGTTTAGGACAAAAAAAAACTCCTTTTTTTCTCGTAAAACTCCTACGTTTCGACGTTTAATTTACGTCTTCATCAGGGCTATTCTCTCGCGAAAGAGGATGATGTCATAAATGTTACATGTATCGTGGACACTGGAAAAAATCATTTATGAAGCAAAATCGCAGTCGTAAAAAAAGTATAGTGTGCAACACGTACGAAAATTACTCTTTACACTCTTGTGACGTTGTACTCGACTGTGGCTCGTGTCCGAACCGTCACACTCGTGTGAAAAGTGCAGTTTTCGACACTAGTTGCATAATACACAATTAGGCACCAGTATGCAGCGCATTAGTCATGTGATCAGTGCTGTCTTTTTATGTCATACCTTCTCTACCTGGCTTTTCCAGTTTAACCCGCTGCTGATGATCACCCACAGGTACCTACTTAGCCTCAGGATTGCTTCTTATTAGGACAGATTATTTCAGTATAAATTTGCCTAAAAAAGATGCTCATTCAACGTTTCGAAGAAGAGTTCCACTAGTTTAGTTTAGTAAAATTGGCCTAAGATGCCTTAGGCCAAGAACTCTGGAGATGTTGTAGGGTTGTTTATATCTTAAAAAGACAATGTAAGTCCCTTGTGGTTACTGCACGTCATCAACTCTGATCTTCGCTTCACCAAGCGCAGCCGCAAACAGAAGGCAGCCAATCAAAATAAACAATTGGCTGTGTGGCCTGTGTGATTATCTTATAACATTTTTAGTATCTGCAGCGTCCAGTTACTTTGTTCTTCCTAGGCATAGTATCTCCACATTTATGTTTTTATTTTCTGGATTCAACTATTGTAATCATTTAGAAGGTAATTCATGTTCTGGGAGAACCCAGAAATAACTTCTGATCTTTTCAATTCAAAGAAAATCCATTAATATCAGCAAATTAGATTTTCTTCAGTATCAGAAAGTTTAAGAATTTTAAAACAAAATTTCACTGTTGCTAATGTGAAGCAGAGAGTATACACACTAAACAGAGCATTATACACCCTGCTATTAATAAATTATTATGCAATATTTTTGCCCATTTCCATAATTTTATATCTGATGCTGGAAGGGATAAAGCGCCACACTACCACAACTACAATAAAACTACTGAAATTATCTTTCGGCATGTTTACATATATTTCAAATCAACTAAGTATATAAAAGTGAAAAAGTTATACTTTGAAAGACGTAGGTTGAGATGTGTGTATGGCCTCGAGTGCCAAAGACGCACAAAAATCTTAAAACACATATGTTTAGCGAACGAAAACAAAAAGACAAATCAAAACATTTCCATACATCACAAAAATATAATTATATATTGATATATTATGACGTCTCCAATATTATAGATAAAACATTGACATTTATTATATTTCAAATAATATAAGCTATATGTTAAACTCAAAGATGTTTAAGCGATAATGGATGCGGGCTATTATTATCACACGCCCAAATGGTCATTGTTGGTCCAAGTCAGGTAAAAGTATTCATTCGGCAACCTCAAGTCCCTTCAATGAAATAGTTGATAATGAAAATGTCCATTGGATAACCTATGGGGCTTTTGAGGGTAGTACCGTGGCGCAAAGCAGAAGATAACCAATCAGCAAGTGATTACTATTTTCACTTTTGACCATTAGGAAACCTCAAAACATTTGACGATAAATATAGTAGAGAATCACTTGCATCTGGAGAGAATGTGAAGCAGGAAAACAAGTCTGGTTCATTATGATACAGTATCTATATTATGGGTCTATGTGTAAGAGCAAATCAATATGGCAATCGGCAAAATACATCTATATCTAGCTTGATGACAAAGAAATCAATAAACAAACAACACACAACTATGTTAACTTAGAAGTATTGAATAAAAACCCTAGAGAAAACAACGACTATACTGACTAGGGTCGCGAACCTACTAAATAAATCTGTCAAAATGCATCAGAGATCAATGAAAACAGGAGTGTACGTAAAAGGCCCAAAAGGTTTTGGCAAGTCCCTTTACATGCATATTTTGCCATTTATGGCTTCATCACAGAGGTGCTTTGAAGAGCTAACTCTAGCAGCGGCTTCTTCAAGGAAGCCGCCTTAAAAAACTAAGAACTAAACCTTTAAAATACATATCATTGCTTTATTTTGAAAAATATTCGCATTTCCATATACTTAATATTACGTCTTATCTAGTAAAATGTAGAAAGCTATATAACATGCATGGTTAGGCCAAGCCACCGATTAAATATGTCCGAACTTGGCTTAACCACTTTTTATGTACATCTTGATACAGAACAATTTAAAATGTCTCATACTCTCTCAATCACCGCGAAATATTTCTCTAAAAATACAATATTAAAATTGACCAAAATTTAATTTTATGAACACTTTCGGCAGGAAATTTTTAAATTGTTCTGTAGGTGCGAGCTGTCAAAATCCAGCTCCCTGGCCGCACCACTAATCTAACTACGGAGATCATTTGAAAACTCTTTCAGTGACAGCAAAGGAAATCTCAACTTTGCTGCGCCATTTATACAAAAATTGACAGTCAGACTCATTGGTAGCAAAGAAATAAGTTCTCTTTATGAAAGCTGCAACGTGGGTAAAATAGGTCTAAAATTTTCAATGACAAAAACATTAATAATTGACTCCTTTGACTATTTTACCCCAACTATCTAAGTAGGCCTTTTTGGCACTGTAACTTTTATCTTTGGCTTTGCTGAATCTAACTTTTGACAGAAATTCCTGTGGTTTATGTACAAATAATTTACATTGTCTCAGCAAAATGAGAATTATCTTACTTCCAGCAGATCATAAAAAGACGTTTTAAATGATACTTTTGTAGGATAATTCTCGTTTTGTGAGAGAGCAAAAACACAAAATCGGTTACCTAAAAGTACAAAAAAAAATTCCTGAGTGCAGACCAGGCTTATTTAGCTATGGTCTAACTGAATGAGATCAGAAACTTTGATATATTTTTCTTTCTTTGGAAAAATGCAGTTTTTTATTGTTTAGGGCAGTTTATATAATGTGATTTGAAGGGTTAGAAAAATAAATGGTAGGTGACTGGTAACTTCAATTATCTTGATTTGAATTTTTTTTTAAACAAATATTAAAATTGTGATTATATATATATATAAACTGCCCAAATCCACAAATGACCTGCGCATAAAATAAATCCTTGAAACATATTCCAAGAAACATAAAATCTGAATTTTACATAATACATAACAACGGGTGCGGCTAGGCACCACCACACCTAATCACATGATTTTTCTTATTTGCTTGGAAAATATTCATTTAATATAAATTCCTAAAAGTTAATCCTAACACTTAGTATATTTATATATATAATACTATGTAAACGGAACTTAGAACATACCGAAAGTATATAATGGAAAACAACATAAAGCAAAAACATAATATATGTATATGGATGCAAAAACTCTTAACTATATTCAATCACGTTAGCTTTGGGTGAATTTGTGCATGTGGGCTCAGTTTTGGATTGGTTTACCGAGCCCGAAATATGTGCCAACCTACGAAGCAAATCATGGCGGTCATCAGTGAACAAGAGGACACAGATGTCGGTATCAGCTTTGACAACAGTCCATCTGTTTGTACAGGGTTTTTGTCCTCACCATCCACACAGTCTGAAATCTGAAATCAACGAATAGAAAAATTAGTAAAATGAACAGTTTTTAAAAGCAGTTGTTTTAATCGCTAGTTAATTTTAACAATCAGTTAAATAAACTTTGGTTGCTGAATCTTATGCAGAAACTGCATGCAAGGAAAACTTTTTTGGTGGGGCGTCGTAATCGATTGAACACCACTCTGAACAATCTAGACTTAAACCATTTGTAATCTGATATTTATATGGTGATGAAAATAAGAAAGCTAAGGTACCAAAATGTAGATAGGATTGAAAATTAAAAGTAAAAAAAAAAGTATGTGAAGAAGCTCTGGTGCTTCTTAGTGGACAAACTCTTTGTTATAATGTTACGAGTTCCAATCTCAAGCCTAATTTTTTGCCGAATGTTTTGAACTTCAAAAGTGCATCCACAAGGAAACAGTTACGTGCTGTTAAACTGAAAGTTATATCAATCAATATAAAATTAAGTGCTTAGCCTTAGGTGCAGAGTTTATGGATTTCCCACTGAGAATGTTGGCAGCGTTTCAGCTTTATTTTTGCAAACCTGGCTAAACCACGGGGACTTATTGCTTATTTCTATTTCTGGTTTAGAAAACAAGTAATACTTGAAATAATTTATTCATTCGGCCATGCATAATTGCTTGTAAATCTGTAAACGAACGTTTATTTTCGTCGATATTGCAGGTCGAATAAAAAGAATGCCATTCCCTCACATGGGTGTTATGGGACTATTGTTAGGTTTGAATGGAAAAATTGAAATAACGGTCCTATTAAGATTGGTATTTATTGGTGTGCTGAAATAGCTAATTGAACGTTCAGCCAATTCAGGCAAGTAATTGAAACAAAAAAAATGTTTTCTCAAAACATCACACGTGCAAGAATAAGGGTTCGGTAGGCTTTTTAGGGAAATGTATACAGTAGTTTTGAACTTGAAAGTTTCTCCAGTTATGCAAAAAATCAGAATTTCCATAGAAAATAAAGGAAGTGATTTAAAAGCCAAATACCTAATAGAATATATGCACAAATATTATCTCTTTATCAAGAACAAGACGTATTACAAGCGATTCGTTACATGCCTGCGTTGGATTAACTAATTACGGAAGTAATTAAAACAGTGTATTATTTATAGAAATATACTCTTATACTTAGTTGAAACATTGTTGCAAAAGAAAATTACCATAATTAAAATCTTAGAAACCATTGAACACATTAGCGTAGTTTTTCGTTGTCTCAGAAGATAACACTTGGTATTACACTGTTGCAGAAAAAAACGAAAATCTGGGAAATATCAAAGCGATTGCTGTCTTTTTTTTGCTCTATTTATCTTAAAAATATCAAATTTAAAAAAATAAATCATACCAATATTGTGAAAAGAGATTAGGGATTATTAGAAATTAGATTAGAGAGTATCAGAGATTAAATTCTTGGCTTAAGTTTTGAAGTATCTGCAGTCAAAAAATAAGCAAAATTCAGCAATTTTTTTATGTAATGCGCTTGACCTCTGAAGGGTACAAAACTACTTGTTTACGTGTCTATAGAAAACGAAGAAATTTTATAATTGATAAATGCATTTTGTTCTTCTTTTTTTGTAAATATATTTTCATATTTTAATCAACAAGACAAGCAGGTCCTTTTAAAAATATTTGCAAAATTTTACGTATTAAATATTTAATTTTAATCATTTACAATTTAAAAGTACTTATTGTCTGAAATGTGCATTTTTTTTCAAGCACAAGCGATGGCACAAGTCTTAAGACCCTTACAAAATACTTTTTTTTGTTGTTTTTTGATCGAAATGAGATGACTTAAATCTCCTGTAAAATACGAGCGCAGTAGGTCTTTCAAGGAAGTTTTTTAAAAAGTGATAAAAACGTCATTTCTAAAAGTGAGTAAAAAGCGACCCCCTGAATCTACAGTACGTTTTGTTTGCGGGAGGCAAAAGAGCACATTAAGAAGAGTAAAAATAGTTGGATTTACTTCAATCGGTCCGCGTGTTCTAAAGTTATAAACGGTCTAAATTGCGAGTTGAGAAAAAAGAAGAAATACCCCCCCCCCCCCCCCTTCCACCCCACTTTGTCAACTTTAAAAAATGTCGGGAATAATTACGGAAGACAACACTAGAGGAAGTTCAAATGGAACATACGTGGACAGCTTTCAAAGAATCGGTGACCCAGGCTTGTGAGCAATTCCTGACCCCTAACAAAAACCAACAAAAGAAGAGGCAGTGGATGACCGACGAAACCTGAACCGACGAAGGTGAAAACTGCCAACCCCATAGCTTATCGACAAATTCATAATGCCATTAAACAAAAACTCAGAGAAGCTAAAGAAAGATGGATGAGCGAGAAATGTCAAGAGATTGAAGAACTTGATTGTAAGCATAATGCGTTTAATATGTATAAAAAGATCAAAGAAGTCACAGGCAGACACAAAAAAAGAAGAACAGAAAAAATTATGGATGAACAAGGCATGCTTGTCTATGAAGTAAACGAAGAACTGAAAACATGGCAGAAATACATACATACGTCCAGAAAAACCTGATGAAACAAACAATACGGAAAGTCCAGTGATATCAGTTGACAAAGTTAAACTTGCCATTAAATGCGTTAAAACGAGAAAATCTACTGGACCCGATCATATACCGGCGGAAGTGCTTAAGATCAAGGACACGAATTGTATTATTATCTTGACGTCACTATTTAATTGACTTTTTTTAATAATCGTTACCAATGGTGTCCAACAACACTGAAATGCCCGTTCGCCCATCAGACCTTATTCCGATGGATTTTTATTTAGTAAACAACGGCCAACCCGCGGGAATTGTCGAATTTTTAGAACAGAAAGTTCGAACTAGAAAGATTCTCTTCCAGGAGCCTCTCAAGCTGTTTTAGGAAGATATAAAAGTGTATTTTGTAGAATTGGGGGAATTTTGAGCAGTTTACTTAATTGCTATCAGCGTCTGAAACCTTTCTGTATTTGTAAATATTTTTTTGCAATTTCTTATCGTTAACCTTTATTTACTTACTCCCCATCCGTTTTTTTTCTTTAAAATCAAACTCCAGTTTACTTTGTGAATGACGTTGGTACTTGAATTAGTTTTCTTTTAATGTTTAGCTTTGGTTTTTCAGATTTCTTCGATAAAGCGACAAAATTTAATAAATAACGAAATATCTGATGGTGGTGTTTTTGGATCGACAGGGAAGAACCTTATTTTGTATTTTCACATTAAATTTAAAAAAAAATGAAATTTGCAATAAAAAAGAAGACCAACTTGTATTTAAAATAATAACGAACCTAAAGATGACCCAAGAAACTCGAAACATCGAAGAAAAATTTTATAAAGGAGAACACAGAAAAGTGATCTTGAAAAGCGTGTTTAGTTTATTGACTGAAAACAATTCGAAAATCCATAAATGATAAGTTCAACAATTTTCAAATTAATTAAATATTTCAAAAATTAAAACAAAAGTCAATTTGAGATGTAATGCTCATAGGAATAATAATGATTAGGTATCCCTGTACTTAACTGTCTACATGAGAATGATCCACAACGTATATATCTTATAATAAGTTTTATCTTCTTTTTCTTTTCTCCTAACTTAATTGGACTTGACAGGTTGTCCGCATTGCTCAGCTTCTTCAGCTGATTTTTCCATCTTTACCTTCATCATCATCATACCGGTTTGCAGTTTTTAATACCACGTACCTTTCGAACGGTTTACTTCATACATTTATTTCGGTTTATTGAGTTACAGGGTTTGCATTAGTTTTTTTACAAATCATTTTTGTTAATTATGTTACGTTGAATTGCGAAGGCACCTTACGGGTTCTAACAAAGACACAAATTAATAAAATAAATTTTTAAGTTTTTACCTATTTTCTTAACTTCGTTTTTGTTTTGGACAGCGCTTAAGATCCATGGCGCGTCTTTTTGCAACGGGAATGAAATCTGATAAAGGATTGAGAGTTGAAACTGATCCACCAGTAGAACTATTAATCAATTTATTCTCCACCGATTTACTAATAAGTACAGTAACGACACCTTTTTATATGGCTCATTTAACGCTTAAACATGTAACGATTTTATTGTTTACACGCGTTTCATGTTCAGCAATTAGCTTTTCAGTTATTTGTGATTTTAGGGTTTTCTAAAAAATATTTCTAAAAATTTCATGTTCAGCGTTTTTTTTTTATCATAATTTAAGTGGTCTTGACAGTTGTTTTGCAATTTTTTTTATTCTAAATTGTTCTGACTTGTATAATTTTGCACATTGTATCGTTTTCTCTCAGCCTGTAGCTTTTGTTTGTTTGAAGTCTTATTAAAGGTTTACCACAAAAAATTATTATGGTTTATTGGGGTGTATCTATGTTATTTCTGTTGTCACGAAAACACAGTAAAATCAATGAAACTGTTACTTAACGTTTTTTTTTTTAATTTACTGAATATTGTATGTACTCTAAACTATAATTGGCCTATAAAAACGTTTACAAGCACTATATTTGTCCGAGTACTACTTTAGTCTAATGTGCCCAAATTTTACGATCTTCCGCAAGTAATATATTAAGAATCTTTACGTTTAACACATATACGTTAATGTAAAAACCATGTTACCGTTTATTACAAATTTCTTTCTGCCGTGGTATATAATATACAAATGTTCTAATACGATTTGCTAAATAATTTGCTGAAACAAAAGAGTTGAATTCTTGTATTTTTTTTTTCAGTAGTTTAGGCAAGAAAATAGGTTGCTGTTCTAATTGCGTTTTATTGTCTTTGGGAGTTCAATTCGTGATGAGAAAGGAAACCCAAAAACGTTTGTAACTGGAAAATGCATTACGGGTTGAGTCATATGTAAAAAAAAAATTCTTCGTCTTGTGACGGAATTAATGACCCGTCACAATTTACAGTTAACGACAGGCACTTATTTGTCTACTTATCTTCCCAAGATTAGATTTTTTTAAATTTAATATTTACGGTTTTTAATGTACTTATTGGTAAATGTTTACAGTGCAACAACGATTTTACAATTTACAAATTTTTTATTGTGTCCATATCACTGCGTTGTGTTGAGTTTTTTGTAATTTGCAACCTGACAAACTTTAAAAAGACAGAAAATATATTTTCTTTACAAAATTCCGCGTGCGGTGGAATAATAAATTTTCAGTATTCCCGGCCACGCTTCCAACCAAGAGGGATTACATTACATTACCGTCGCGTCTGCCTGAATATTTTTAAGGTAAAATTTTGAAAGGTGAATAAACATTTGTTTGAAAATAAAACCTCTATATAGAGTAGACAACACAAGCAAAGATAAAATCGTAAATAAGTAACGACCAACTCTACTAAAGGACTAAGCACTTCTCATTTACTGCGTCGTTTAATTTGTTATGTGAAAAGACAATAGCTATATGCAGTTTTGACCTTGGCCACCGTTTTACAGATAATTGTAAATGTAATTAAATTTACTCGTATTCCATTGTTTACATGTACGTATACAGTTTTCTTTGTTTAAACAAATATGATATTATCTAATAAGTTTGTTATTAATTTATAGCGTAAGTGTTTGTGTAAAGCCACTTATGGAAATAAATTAAAAGTTCACCGGGATTAAGTTTATCATGGTGATTCACTTGTTGTTGCGATTAATTAGTGAGGCTGTTGCTTAATTATTATACGTGCAGCGAAAATTTTTCTGTTCCAATAAACTGCATGCTACAGAAAAATTCCACAATCCCCAAAAGTTCGATGTTCTAAGTCTCAAGGCAACATTTCCTAGAAAGCCAACGAACGATCCAAAATAAATAAAAAACAAGCACTAACTAAAACTGATAAATAAAATATAAAAAATTCCTACCTCATTCCAATCTTGAGCATAATAATCTTGTTTAACAATGGCAGTCATGGAGATCTTTGTTTCGTAGGGGCTGGAGGATTCGGATGTGGTTCTTCGCCGGGGAGATCGTACCGAAGTGGCAGTTAAAGGTGATGAAGAACCAGAGGTTCCGTTATCAGCTAACCATGACAAGTTCGCCAGAAGATCAGGAAAGACAGTTTGGGCGGTCGGGGTGGTGGGTTCTAGAGACTGAGTTGGGGTTACCAAATTGCTGGATCTGGATGTTTGATGAACTGAAATTATTACTATTTTATTGACGTTTGGAAAACTAGGGAAAAATTATAGTGATATTTGTTTAAAGCCTTGAACAGGTTCACTGACCTTCTATAATACAAAACTTTACTTGTTTTTTTTTGGTAAAATAAATATTTTTTGTAAGTAAAAACACATTGGAAAAAAGGCCTTGGTAAGACGGCTCTAAAGTGAAATGTTAAGTGCGGCGATTAATTCTGGCCGGGTATCGCGCTTCGTGTCAATGAATTCCCGGCCTTGAAACCCGTGCAAATCTTACTGCAATGCCCGATAGTTGACGGTCGGAGAGGGTTTGGCATTGCATCACTACCGCTTTTACCTTTTCTATTTTTGGAACAGAGTGCCGAACAAGAAGCAACAAGTTTTGGCGCGAAAGGGCCGCAAATTCTATTGGGTCAATTAATTTACCTCGAGAACTGTTCTGAGACGATGATTGTGATGAAGTCGATTGCTGTTGTTGCGACAGTTGCTGATTTCTGCGAACGGCCACCTGAAGTCGGTTTAGAAGTGTTTGAAGCTGCAAAACGAGAACTTCCACTTCGTTTTGATCTTCAGGCATGTTAAACGGCACTGCCATGATGGCCAAGCAAATCACAGAAAATTTTCCGAAAAATAGTGAACACAAAACACAAAGTTCGAACACGCGAGGTACACGCGTTTGTATACTAAGCGAAGCAGGCGAGACGTCCGATCGACACGGAGCTTGAACGAGCTTTGACGTAGTCGAGTGCACCGCACGATACCGAAGCCACCGTTTGAGTATTGTATTGTGACTCTCACGTCTACCTAGCTTCACCCCGCACTAGCTACACAAGCGATAACTGACTCAATGTTAGATGTATATAGGGAAACTCGCGTTTTTGGGGCTATGACCAATAAGCTGCCGGGATGGGCGGGCACACCGAAAACTCAGGGAAATATTGGCCCAGTATATTTAGAAACATTAAACCTTTGTTGTTAGTTTACAGCTAAGATTGATATTTCACTGGGTCGCAGCGAATTCAGCGATATCAACTGACCCGACTCCGGAATCAAAGATCTCGTGAACTGCTAAAGCGGTGACTTGACACAAATGCAAAAGGCTGTCTGTATGCACTTTCATATCCTTTGAAATTAATTTTAATAAATTCTGTGTAGAATAATTTCTAAAAATTTTCCAGTATTTTCCTGCAGATTATGGGAATAGCAATATAAGCAGAACTATATTTTGTCTTTATGTAATGTAATATTCGTTTTAGTAAATGAAATATGAATACCACTTGTACTTAGGCAGTGCAGGCCAAAAGTCTGAGAGACAACAACAAGTGATTAGAACAGCAATTTAATTGGTTGACAATTTACGAATTTAGCAATGTTTAGTTATCTAAAATTAATTTAGGCTAAGGAAATAATTTGGTAAATACCAAAAAAAATTATGGCAAATTCTTTTTGTGCCATTTATTATTATTTTATGGCTAAGATTGATATTTTGCTGGATCGGAGTGAATTCAGCAATATCAGCTGCGACAATATAAACGATTCCTTGACACAAAAGCAGGAGTTTATATTCACGTTTATGTCACTTGGAATTAATTTTAATAACGTCTGTGTAGAATAATTTCCATTTTTTTTTAAATTCCAGAACTTTTTTTTTCGATTTAAAAGAATAGAAATTACTTTATATTATGAGAATAAAATATAAACTTGTACCTATGCAGCAAAGGCCAAAAGTCATCGATACATTTTTATATTTAGAGGCGGCTCTTTACGAGTATTATTAAAAACTGCGTAGATATTAATTATTAATTATAACTTTAATTATAATATAATTATAATATTAATTATAGCTTCAATTTTCCAATTCTTAATTTAACAGGAAACATTACCATGGTCTTTCCTTCCCATTAAGAAGTGAACATTTAACGACATCAACAAGCGATTAAAACAGCAACCCTATTTCTTCGGCTGAAAAGTAACGAATCAAACAATGTTTAGTTTTTTCCAGAACTTGTTAAATTCCACAACTTATTTTTCGAAATCAGCAATATGAACTCACTTAATTCCGGAATCTCGTATACTGCTGATTCCTTGACACAAAAGCAAGAGTTTATATTCACGTTTCTGTCACTTGGAATTAATTTTAATAACGTCTGTGTAGAATAATTTCCATTTTTTTTTCCAGAACTTTTTTTTTCGAATTAAAAGAATAGAAATTTCTTCATATTATAAGATTAAAATATAAACTTGTACCTATGCTGCGAAGGCCAAAAGACATTGATACATTTTTATATTTAGAGGCGGCTCTTTACGACTATTATTAAAAGCTTCGTAGATAATAATTATTACACCCTGTATACTTAAATTCCCAATTCTTAATTTAACAGCAAACATTACCATGGTCTTTTCTTCCCATTGAGAAGTGAACATTCAACGACATCAACAAGCGATTAGAGCAGCAACCCTATTTCTTCGGCTGTAAAGTAACGAATCAAACAATATTTAGTTTTTTCCAGAACTTGTTAAATTCCGCAACGTATTTTTCGAAATCAGCAATATGAACTCACTTAATTCCGGAATCTCGTATACTGCTGCTTCCTTGACACAAAAGCAGGAGTTTATATTCACGTTTCTGTCACTTGGAATTAATTTTAATAACGTCTGAGTAGAATACTTTCAATTTTTTTTTTAATTTCCAGAACTTTTTTTCGAATTAAAAGAATAGACATTTATTCATATTATGAGAACAAAATATAAACTTGTACCTATGCAGCGAATGCCAAAAGTCATAGATACATTTTTATATTTAGAGCCGGCTCTTTACGAGTATTATTAAAAACTGCGTAGATAATAATTATTACATCCTGTATACTTCAATTTTCCAATTCTTAATTTAACAGCAAACATTACCATGGTCTTTTCTTCCCATTGAGAAGTGAACATTCAACGACATCAACAAGCGATTAGAGCAGCAACCCTATTTCTTCGGCTGTAAAGTAACAAATCAAACAATATTTAGTTTTTTTCCAGAACTTATTAAATTCCACAACTTATTTTTCGAAATCAGCAATATGAACTCACTTAATTCCGGAATCTCGTAAACTGCTGCTTCCTTGACACAAAAGCAGGAGTTTATATTCACGTTTCTGTCACTTGGAATTAATTTTAATAACGTCTGTGTAGAATACTTTCAATTTTTTTTTTAATTTCCAGAACTTTTTTTCGAATTAAAAGAATAGACATTTATTCATATTATGAGAATAAAATATAAACTTGTACCTATGCAGCAAAGACCAAAAGTCATCGATACATTTTTATATTTAGAGGCGGCTCTTTACGAGTATTATTAAAAACTGCGTAGATATTAATTAATAATTATAACTTTAATTATAATATAATTATAATATTAATTATAACTGCAATTTTCCAATTCTTAATTTAACAGCAAACATTACCATGGTCTTTCCTTCCCATTAAGAAGTGAACATTTAACGATATCAACAAGCGATTAAAACAGCAACCCTATTTCTTCGGCTGAAAAGTAACGAATCAAACAATGTTTAGTTTTTTCCAGAACTTGTTAAATTCCACAACTTATTTTTCGAAATCCGCAATATCCACTGACTTAATTCCGGAATTTCGTAAACTGCTGCTTCCTTGACACAAAAGCAAGAGTTTATATTCACGTTTTTGTCACTTGGAATTCATTTTAATAACGTCTGTGTAGAATAATTTCCATTTTTTTTTCAAGAACTTTTTTTTTTCGAATTAAAAGAATAGAAATTTCTTCATATTATAAGAATAAAATATAAACTTGTACCTATGCTGCGAAGGCCAAAAGACATTGATACATTTTTATATTTAGAAGCGGCTCTTTACGATTATTATTAAAAGCTTCGTAAATAATAATTATTACACCCTGTATACTTAAATTCTCCAATTCTTAATTTAACAGAAAACATTACCATGGTCTTTTCTTCCCATTGAGAAGTGAACATCCAACGACATCAACAAGCGATTAGAGCAGCAACCCTGTTTCTTCGGCTGAAAAGTAACGAATCAAACAATGTTTAGTTTTTTCCAAAACTTGTTAAATTCCACAACTTATTTTTCGAAATCCGCAATATCAACTGACTTAATTCCGGAATTTCGTAAACTGCTGCTTCCTTGATACAAAAGCAAGAGTTTATATTCACGTTTATGTCACTTGGAATTAATTTTAATAACGTCTGTGTAGAATAATTTCCATTTTTTTTTATTTCCAGAATTTTTTTTTTCGAATTAAAAGAATAGAAATTTCTTCATGTTATGAGAATAAAATATAAACTTGTCCCTATGCAGCGAAGGCCAAAAGTCATCGATACATTTTTATATTTAGAGGCGGCTCTTTACGAGTATTATTAAAAACTACGTAGATAATAATTATTACACCCTGTATACTTCAGTTTTCTAATTCTTAATTTAACAGCAAACATTACCATGGTCTTTTCTTCCCATTGAGAAGTGAACATTCAACGACATCAACAAGCGATTAGAGCAGCAACCCTATTTCTTCGGCTGTAAAGTAACGAATCAAACAATATTTAGTTTTTTCCAGAACTTGTTAAATTCCGCAACTTATTTTTCGAAATCAGCAATATGAACTCACTTAATTCCGGAATCTCGTATACTGCTGCTTCCTTGACACAAAAGCAAGAGTTTATATTCACGTTTCTGTCACTTGGAATTAATTTAATAACGTCTGTGTAGAATACTTTCAATTTTTTTTTTAATTTCCAGAACTTTTTTCCGAATTAAAAGAATAGACATTTATTCATATTATGAGATTAAAATATAAACTTGTACCTATGCAGCGAAGGCCAAAAGTCATCGATACATTTTTATATTTAGAGCCGGCTCTTTACGAGTATTATTAAAAACAGCGTAGATAATAATTTTTACACCCTGTATACTTCAATTTTCCAATTCTTAATTTAACAGCAAACATTACCATGGTCTTTCCTTCCCATTGAGAAGTGAACATTCAACGACATCAACAAGCGATTAGAGCAGCAACCCTATTTCTTCGGCTGAAATGTAACGAATCAAACAATGTTTAGTTTTTTTTTCCAGAATTTGTTATATTCCAGAACTCGCTATTTTTGTTTCTTCAGGATTAAGGGAAAAAATGATAAACAAACAGTATTATAAATTTTAATATTCATTTTTTCATATGTCATTGTAGCTTGTACAGGGTCATTGATCATAAGTTAACCACCCACCTAGAGGCTTTAATTTAACTCGGAGAAAAAAATTTGAAATACAAAAGTGGTTGATAATTAGGTATAGTTTTTTTTCAATGCAAAATCCTTTATACAGGGTCTACCCAAAGTCCGTGGCATACCAAAGTTACAATTTTTTAAATGGAACACCCTATATATTTTGCTTTTTCATACTCCGTAAACGTTTATTAGCATTTTTTATGAAGCTTGTCCTATACCTACCCCGACTGGTTTCCATGATAAATGGTGCCTAAATTTCGATATTATAGTATTTAGCCACCTGCTTAGAGGTTTTCTTTTTAATCGTGTGAAACTATGTTAAATGCAAAAATTATGGATAATCGTTTGTAGTTTTTTATGTTGTAAAATTTTATACAGGGTGTACCCAAAATCATTTGTTGTGATCTCAATCACCCTGCTGCATAGGTGGATAAGTGTCCGGCTGATGCCGCGGATTGATTTTTTTTTGTTACATTTAATATGTTACGTTAACAAGGTAACAGGAAAACCTTACAAACATTAAAGGAATTTTTTTTTCCTAGTGGTAAAAGATAAATAATTCTCGATTTATTACGCCAATTCTAAAGTGTCTTTATAAAAGTTGCATATAGATTGAAAACGCAAACTTAAATTTCAGACTTATTAATAAAAACTCAATAAAAGATTTCTTAAAAGAGTGCTAATAAATAAGTTATTCCAACCATACTTTACAGTTTTGTTCACATAGTGAAGTAAAGAGAAAATGAAAAGGCAAGTTTTTTTATATCTACCTGAGATCTTAAAATTTACGCCTCTCAGTTAGAATAATTTTCGTGTAAGGAATTTCACCCATCAATTTTTCGAAAATGGTAGCTTTTGTTTAAGGGTATGCTATGTAAAAAAAGTTGGCGTAGAGTACCAAGTTGCAAAAACATACTAAATGGTCCATTAAAAAAGAAAAAACTTTTGATATGGTGCCGGTTTTGGGTACATCCTGTATCAAATTTTACAACATGAAAAACTACACATGATTATCCATAGTTTTTGCATTTAACATGGTTTCACAGAATTAAAAAGAAAACCTCTAAGAAGGTGGCTAAATACTATAATATCGAAACTGGGGCACCATTTATCAAGGAAACCAATATAGGTATAGGATATGCTTCATAAAAAATGCTTAGAAAGGTTTGCGGAGTATGAAAAAGCATAAATACACAGGGTGTTTAAACTACACCTAATTATCAACAACTTTCTTATTTAACATTTTTTTCTTCGAGTTAAATTTAAGCCTCTAGGTTGGTGGTTAACTTATAAATAATGACCCTCTACCTGTGTAACAACGGCCAAAACCTTTCGATACTTGTTTTATATTTACCACAAGGGGCGGCTCTTCACAACTATTATTAAAATTGGAGATCTTCAATTGATACACATTGTAAACTTCAATTTTCCTATTCCCAATTTAACAGCAAAAATCGCCATGCTTTTTCTTATTATTGCGAAGTAACTATAAAGAGACATCAACAAGCGATAAGAACAGCAACTCTATTTTTTTTGTTGATTATTTTAATATATTAAATTTAAATTATAATTTTCTTTAGTTGAGAATTCTAAAAGCAATTTTCATAATTTTCATAAAATGTTAATCATGTTAATTAAATTATAATTTATTTTCACGTACATACTAATTTTTGAATTTTTCGTTTTTTTTTAACTTATTCTGTGTAAAATAATATCCAAAATTTTTGAATACTTCAGGAACTTGTTTTTTCCGGATTACGGGAATAGAAATATATAAGCAAGACTAGATTTTTTTTCATATTATGTAATATTTTGTTTAGAAATTAAAATATAATTACCACTTGTGTCAACGGAGCGAAGGCCAAACTTCGATACACTTTCTGTATTTAAAGGTGGTTATTCACAACTATTATTCAAATATACGTAGAAAACTAAGCATGACATTCTTTATTACACCCTGTATTTTTCCATTTCTCAATTTAACCGCAAAAATTCTCTCGCAAAAGAAGTCTCTTAGAGACATCAACAAGCACTTAGAACAGCACCCCAATTTCTGTGTCTCAATTAACGAATTTATTTATTTCTTAATGATTGATAAAAGAAAATTTTAGATTTGTTTGAGGAACTGAATTGTTTAGCTGAAAGTAACTTTATTTTCTCTTTAGACCGTTAAACCTTTCTTGATTAAAAAGGGCACATGACAATTTTTTTCCAATTCGCAATTATCATTTATGACATTGAACTAAATCAATCATCAATCAAAGACAGTCAGCCCTGAGTATAAGTTTTGATTGAAGATTAGATATTTGACAATAATAAATATTTTATTTATTAAAACCTTTTTTGCTAATTTCCTTTTTTTTTTCAATGGTTTTGCTTCAAAATCAACTTTTTTGCATGAGAGCATTTTACGCTTTGTATAGGAGATAATCACAAACGTTTCATTACAATATCTTATAACGTTTCTGAGACATTCTCATTAAAACTGAACGCCTTGTATTTTGTAAACGAAACCTTATTGGGTATTGTAATATTGCAAACCGGCATTATTTCTTTATTTACCATACGCGTTTAAAGTTTGGGTTCTAATAATGAGACACCCTGTGTAGTGCATTCGATTAAAAATTAGCCTTTTGACATCCACTTCGGGTACACCAAAAAGTACTGAAAACTTGAAAATTTTAGTCTGGTTGCTTCCTTCGATATAGGCTCAAATTCAAATTTGTAGATTTTTCTTGGTTACAATTTTGGATAATCGGCCGACATAATTCCTGATTGGACCAATTCTACCATAAAATGAAGCTTAATTTTAATTTGTTCCCTGTATACTTCTCAATTTAACAGCAAAAATTACCATTGCTTTTCCCTCTCATTGTGATATCCAAAATACTTTTTAATACCAAAATTGGAGATTTTAAGTTGGTTTAAAGTGTAGTTTCTAAAAATTTCCATACAATTCCTTTTTCTTTCATTTTATGTATAGGGTCATTGGTTATATTCAATAAATCAATTCACACATTTTTCAGCAGGTAAAAATACATTCTCAAGTGGTTTCCAGGAATTGATTGAAGCCGTGTTGAAGCCGAATTTTAAAATAACTATGTAGAATAATTTCAGATTTTTTAAAAAGTTTCCGTATTTGCTTTCCTCTTTCTTTTCTCTTCTTTGGATTCGAAGAGTAGAAATCTAAACAGAACTAGAATTTTTTCATATTATGTGTCATAGTCAAGTCAAAAGTCATACTTAATTACATTTTTGTTTAAATTTAGAGGCGGCTCAACTATTATTAAAATTTGGATAAAGAAAATTAAGCATGATTTTAATTATTACACCCTGTATACTTTAATTGTCCAATTCTCAATTTAAAAGCAAAAATTACTACGTTTTTTCGTCCTATGGCGAAGTAAACTCTCAGAGACATCAGCAAGGGATTAGAGAAGCAACCCTATTTGGATGAAAATTAACGAGTTTAATAATAAGACTGTGAAGGCTTTGACGGACGGTCCAAATACAATCTAAAGAGTTTTCCGTGGTCCACTGGAATTTCTCTCTGATGTTTCGTCTACAGCTGCGGCAGAAATTATTAAAGGCGATGAGGCAATGGGCTAGTATAAAATAGGCAGCATAAAATTAGCATAGCTTTTCATTACAATTGCAAAGTGAACTCTCAGACAAATAATCAAAGCTTTGATTGAAGGCGTGCTGCAGTTGAGTTTTAATATGTCTAGAAGTCTGGTCTAGTCTGTAGAAAACAGAAAATGCTGCTGATTTCTTCTTGGACCATTATACATTTGTCATTATTTTAGAATTCAAATTATATTTCAAAGAGTTGAATTGCCATTGCCTCCATAAGATTTCTTTTCTTTCATTTTATGTACCAAATTATTGTTTTTTAGTCATCCACATAGATATTTTCCCTACGATCTGAGAAAAAAAAAGATAAATTCTAAAGTTGTAAATCATCAAATATATCAGACTGTAAAGTCTTTCACAGCCGGTAAAAAATGCATTCTAAATGGTTTTCCGGGCTTTGATTGAAGCCGTGGTCCAGTGGAATTTCAAGTATAGTGGAATCAAGTACAGTTTATTACAAAATAAAATTTTTATACAATGTGTTCAAAAAGTGCGTGACTTTAAATGGATTTCAGAGTGGCCCATAATTAATGGGTTATAGAATAATTACAGATTTTACTAAGGTTCAGCTTGAATCAATAGGTCCTCAAGTTAAGCAGTAAAACTTATATCAAATCTCATTTGTGCTTGAAAAAAATGCATTTTTATTATTATCAATAACTACGAACAAATAAATTATATTTTAATAAAAAAGAAATAATAGAATTTATATGTGCTAAACTTTCTCTCTTTCTTTCTTGCTCTCGAATAATCATAAAGCAGTGCTTCGATCAAAAGAACTGGTTATGTAACGCAAGGCTACAAGTATTGAAAAAAAAAACTAACTTTGGCCAGGAAACAAGGGACTATACCTGCGATAGCTCAAAAGCTAAACAAATACCTTGGCCACACATATTACGAAAGTTCTGTTCCCAGAAATGTGATTCATCGAGGATGAGTCACAGCATTTGCCTTGCTTTCGAATATATATTTGATCCTACCGAAGTACTTCCGTACCATGCAGATTATGACGATTATGTACCTATACTTAGTACAGGTGCTACGAACTTTTATCATGCCTTTGCTGAACTTTAAATTGGTATTTGCCTCATTGCACACAAGATCTAAAACCAGGAGTTCATGAACTTAAGAAAAAAATAATACGTGAGTTATGACGATTACGTACCTATTCTTAGTACAAGTGCTACGAACCTTTATCAAGCCTTTGCTGAACTTTAAATTGGTATTTGCCTCATTGCACACAAAATCTAAAACCAGGAGTTCATGAACTTAATAATATAAATATTACGTGAGTTGGTGGTGGTATTTAGATAAAACTTGATCATCGCTTCTGATCGATTTCTTATTATCATCGTTTTGCAAATATCAATGAACTATAGTTAATGCAATGCAAAAACATTTTTGTTTATTCATTACACATTTCGTAGAAGTCTGGCTGATGCCCAACATGACTAGAAGAATCCTCTTTTATGTAACGTAATATCAGTCAATAGCCCTTATCTGTTTGTTAGTACGTACGTATGATATCAATAAACATTAGTTCGGTTGGTAAAGTTATTAACCTATACTTTTGGTTAATCGATTGTACTTTATGAATTTGGGTACGAAGCTAAGGCAAAAATACCTGATAAGGTCAAACGCAAAGATCAACAATTTGTAAATGTATTTCTTCATAATTTTGATGTAATTTTTAATTTGGTCCGAAAGTGACAAAGTAAATGAACTCTGATTAAGAAATTCGTGTTCGCTTACTAGTATTAGTAGAATTTATGAAATATTTTTGCTTTGATCTGAAACACCCGGGACATATAATTAAAAATCAACTACTATGGTATACTATATGTACATAAAATGAGAAGAAAAAGAAATGTTTTGGAAGCTACAATGACATTTTTTAGCATCATTCTGACTTTAAGCCTCTCATTTTGATATAAAAAAATAGCAGTCAATGCAGTTTATTGTTCCAGATGATTCATTAAAACATATTAAATAAAGGTTTAATGATCTGAGAAGAAAACAATATCATTTTTCAATATTATGTGGAGGGTAGTTCTTAGGTCATGGTCCTTTGATGTGGTGAGGAAAAAATTACTCCATGAGTTTGGGAATTTTTTTAAAACTAAACAAAGTTTGGGAAAAAGACATTGTCTTTTTCCTCACCACATCATAGCACCATAACCCAAGAAGTAACACCCATAAAATACAACCAGGAACCAAGAACGACGTACTTTTTTTTTCTTTGCAACTTTATTTCTCAATATTTACCAACTTGCTTCCTTACCTTAAGTTAAGTGTGTTTTGAAGTCCTGAAAAGTGTTAATTTGTAAATTTTGAAATAAAGAAATAGAGGACTTGCTGATTTTTTGTGAGAATTTACCTTAAAACTTGAAGAAAAAGCCACGATATTTTTTTTATATTTTTGCTGTTAAATTGGGAAGAATACAGGGTGTAATTATTAAAATCAAGCTTGATTTTATGCTTGAATTTATACAGCCAGTCCAACCAGGAATTGCGTCTTTCAAATACGAGAAAAGTGTAATGAAAAAAAATCAAAAAAAATCTGATGTTGAGCGTTTATCGAAGGGAGTAACAAGACTAAAATTTTCAAATTTCCAGCAGTTTCAGCTGTACGGGTTATGGATGTGAACTGGCTAATTTTTAATAGAATACCATATACAGAGTGACTCAGTATTAAGGGCCTAAACGTTAATGGCGTATACTAAGTCAAGACCAATAATAGTACAAAGATACAAGAATAAAGATCAATTTACAAATCAGAAGATGTTAAATTGTAATGGGAATATCTCAGAAACCGTTTGAGATATTGTAGTGAAATTTTTGTGTGATTATTTTCTACATAAAGCGTATCCTTTGAAGCAAAAATTTGATTTTGACGCAACAATTAAGAAAAAAAAGATGAAAATAGTATATTGTGCAACAAGTGTCGAAATTTGCACTTTTTTACAGGAGTGTGACGGTTTCGACACGAGCTGTAAGCGAGTGATACAACGTCACAAGGGTGTGAAAAATTATTTTCGTACGTGTTGCACACTACTTTTTCTACGGCTGCGATTTTGCTTCATAAATGATCATTCGTATTATAAAATATATGCAAGGCGTGAGCAAAGAAATCAAAAGCGTGTGCAAAGTGGACTTTGCAGACGCTTCTGTATGAGAGCGTGCGCAATGTACAGTTTGTGCACGCTGATTGCAATATGTGATTTTCAGCGGTAGTTAGTAGTACGAATTTGTTCAATTTCGAGGCAGTCGCAGAAAATTAGTATATTGTGCAACTACTGTCGAAAATTGCACTTTTCACACGAGTGTGATGTTTTGGACACGATCCATAGGCTAGTGATACAACGTCACAAGAGTGTGAAGAGTGATTTTCGTACGTGTTGCACCCTACACTTTTTCAACGACTGCGGTTTTGCTTCATAAATGATCATTTGTAATATAAAATATATGCAAGGCGGGTGCAAAGCAATCAGAAGCGTGTGCAAAGTGGACTTTGCACACGCTTCTGTATGAGGGCGTGCACAATATACACTTTGCGCGCGATGTCGCAATATGCGATTTTCAACGGTAGTTAGTAGTGCGCATTTGTTCATTTTCGAGGCAGTTGTAGAAAATAGTATATTGTGCAACTATTGTCGAAAATTGCATTTTTCACACGAGTGTGACGGTTTGGACACGAGCCATAGGCGAGTGATACTACGTCACAAGTGTGTGAGGAGTGATTTTCGCACGTGTTGCACACTATATTTTATCTGCCACTGCACTTTGCTTCATAAACGATCACTCGTATTATAAAGTATACGCAAGGCGTGTGCAAAGCTATAAGAAACGTGTGCAAAGTCCACTTAGTAGTTAGTAGTGCGCACTTGTTCATTTTCGAGGCAGTCGTAGAAAATGGTATATTGTGCAACTAGTGTCGACAATTGCACTTTTTACACGCGTGTGACGGTTTGGTCACGAGCCCGAGGCGAGTGATATAACGTCACACGAGTGTGAAGAGTGATTTTGGTACGTGTTGCACACTATACTTTTTCTACGACTGCGATTCTGCTTCATAAATGATCATTCGTATTACAAAATATACGCAAGGCGTTTGTAAAACAATCAGAAGGACTTTGCACACGCTTCTGTATGAGAGCGTGTGCAATGTGCACTTTGCGCACGCTGTTTGCAATATCAGATTTTCAACGGTAGTTATTAGTGCGAATTTGTTCATTTTCGAGGCAGTGTTAGAAAATAGTATATTGTCCAACTTGTGTCGAAAATTGCACACGAGTGTGACGGTTTGGACACGAGCCGTAGGCGAGTGATACAACGTCACAAGAGTGTGAAGAGTGATTTTCGTACGTGTTGCACACTATACTTTCCTACTACTGCGATTTGGCTTCATAAATGATCATTCAAGTGTGCAAAGCAATTAGAAGCGTGTGCAAAGTGAACTTTGCACACACTTCCGTATGAGGGCTATCTTGCAAATATCTCGAAAACGGTTAAGGTTACAAAAACAACGCAAGAAAGCTAAATTGAACAAGAAATATGTAGGGGTGGTTAAGAGGGGCTTGGCATCAGAAAAATATATCAACAGAATCAGTTAATATATTTAATAATGTAGGTAATAAAATATTACTAAATTTGACTGAAATGTCTCAGCAACTCTGGGAGATGAAAATTTGAAAAGTTTAACACTCGTGTGTCGAAACGAAGTGTTTTATGACCTAGGCTAAAATGAAACTTTTGCCTTAATTTTGGTTTGGTAGGTGAGGACGTCTTTTATACAACAAAATCTATACAGGGTGTTCCAGGATAACCTCAATACATGGCTGGAGAAACTCGCAACTAGGGTTACTAAAAACCAAAATAGGAGGATTGAACCATATATACATTAGTGCAAAGGTTTATAGTTTCCGAGATACACAGTGTCAACCTTGTAGTTGTTTGTTGCTAGATGATTGGGCTTCACACTTGATTCAACACTCTATAGATCAAAATTGTTTGAAGATTTAGTTTTCTCACTTTTAACTGAGGTTTATCATAATGTAAAGAGTAGATGGTCACCAATCTGTCGATCAACCCATCTGCATACTAGTTTCGGGGTCTACCCCTCATTAGTACAGCTTTCCCTGGACAGATGAGTAGTGCATGGTCTGCTTCACGAACTGAGAGCCATGTACTATGCAGTATTAGATCTAGTAGCTGATGGATGCTCCTGCTCTGTACAACATCTCAGTTTTTGGCTTTAAGCCGCGAACTCACGGTCTCCAATTTGTCGACCAGCCAAGGCTGTACTGATGAGGGGGTAGACCCGGAAACACTATGCAGATGGGTTGATCGACAAATTGGTGGCCACCTACTCTTTATACTTTGTTTTGGGTCCGATTTCCTGAGAGGTACAGAACAATATGGGCTGCTTCACGAACTGAGGTCAACTGCCATGCAGTATTAAATCAAATACGCTGCTAGACGTCGCCTGCTTCTGCTCTGTACAACATCTCACCGTTCTTCCGTTCATGATAATGTTACAACAATTAAAAAATCTGTACGTTTGACACCCCAAGACATGTTTGGTTCAATTGACCTAAAATACCACCACTATAACGTGCCAGTTGCTTGTGGTAGTCACCTTTATCGTAGTCACCCTATCACTTCGAATTAATCTCTTATTTAAAGAAAATAATAAAATAGCCCTTTGGCGTGGTGTTTATTAGATTCGATAATGTTTGAGTATTTTTTTGCACTCGAGCTCTGTTTAGGAATTCGTAGTTGCTTTACTGCTAATTAAAAAATACGACCTTGCTATGTCAATTGTTTTTTATTGGGTACTGTACATACCCATAAAAATGTCTTAGTCTAAACAACGTGTAACTTAAGCTTAACGTCGTTGCAAACCTGGTTCAGTCTGCAGATTTTCGGGGGAAGTGAGATGTGGGTCTTGAGTTCTAACTTTAGAATTTTGTGATGTATTCAGTAGTGTAATTTAACTCAACAGGAACTTTAATTCTTCCAGTAAACATCCCATGTTTTACTAATTACTCTCTAAAAAGTTTTAATATTACTACAACGTTTTACTTCAATGAAAGATTGGTTTAAACCTCCAAGCTCAGAGGACAATAACCTCGCTTATTTTAATTTAGCAGTAAAGATTGACATTTCGCAATATTGCATCATCTATGTTTACCTATATGAGGCACATAACAGTCAGATGCCTCTGTGTTGGTATGGTCGATACAGCTACAATAATTTAGCCTGCAATTTTTTTAAAAGACCAAACCTATGTTTATCCTCCTGGGCATGGACCCAGCAAAATAAAAAAACCGAATCTATTTTGAGAAAATTTATTGCTCAGTGCAAACCTAAAAACGAACAACAGTTAAATGGGTTAAAGTAAAACGGTCACGTCCGCAAGTGAGTCGAACGACAAACATGATTTGCTTCTAAAAACAAAGATAAGGTGTTCGTTTCTTCGACCGTGCAATATTAACTTAGTTATGGCCTTGACATTTGCGAACATCTGGACATCCAGAAAAATTCTCTTCTTAGCCCGACCTTGTTGCTTTTTTTGCAAGCTGCATGGCATGATGCAATCTCTTCACGTCGTCAACAGAAATTCTCACATAGGTACATAAAAGAATTATTTAACTTTCCGCAATAACATAGAAATTGTTTAGGTTCGCTTATGGAAGTTCCTTGGTTTTATGCAATACATATCGTCAGAGAATGGTTATGATTACTATAAAGGAGGAGTCATGGGGGGTGATGAAACTAAGTTTTGTAACAATTTAGAAACTGTAGAGAAACCACATCTCAAAATGATTATGTTTTCAAATGTGACGTGTCCAATAATGGTGTTCCTGTTGCAGATGGGCAATGTGATACCAAAAATAGAAATAAGTCAGGAAAACTCCTATGCCTAGGAACCTACTTATGCCTGCAATTATTGTCAGCAAACCAAAGATTGACTTAAAGGTCGGGCAATAATTGACACTAGTTGTCAGAAAAACAAGACAATACCATCGTGTATTTATTACTCTTGGTCCCTCAGCTGTTGCAGATTTGGGTATCACTGCAACCCAACACATGATTTCATGTAAGGAATGGTTAACAAATATTGATGAATATGAAGAACTTGTCATAGTTATGAATGGAGATTCAACCAAGTTGGAAATGAGTGGTAGTTATCAAAAATATTTTGTACATCCTTAAAATGATGTATAATCTTTCTTCAGTTACCCACATGTTAGATAAAGGTTATTTACAAAGACAGTGTCAAATGTATTCCAAAATCTTGACAGGAGTGACATAGTGGTGGTTGCTAAACGTGACACAGATTTATGTAAGTTGATGTTTCGTAAGGAAAAGCTTCACAAATATTTATTAACAATTTCTGTTAAAACCTGGCCTAAAAAAGGTGTGATCATCAAAATATTAAATATGCAAGAACTATGACTAGATGACTGGAACGTCTATGTAGACTCAAGATGTGTGTATGGGAGGCGACATCATATTTCTCATCCTAAAAATCGAAAATTAGCTGTCACTCAGATCTGTAGGAAGAGCTAAATTTTTGTCCTTATTCAAAGATAAATATCCCCATTTTGAAAAGTACAAAAATTTATACACAGAACAAGAAAGAATCTTGAAAAGTAAGGACGAAACAGCAACAAAATCTTTAGCAAAATTAGTGGAAATCCAGTATGACAGAAAAAAAAATCTTTAAAACCAGATAACCATTACAAAACTAAATTATACTAACTTTAAATCATTAATGATAGTGAAAGCAAAATCTCTTTCTTCTTCTTGTTTTGGTAACATTTTTTTTGTTTCCTTAGACTTTGCTGCCTGGGAGATCTTAACACATCCTCGCCTTCCTCTTCCTGGGATTTCTTTACCCGTTTAACCTTCCGTTCCTCGAGTTTTTCGTCGAATCTAGAGTTTTTTTTGACATCATTTGACATCTTCCACATACTGTAGGATCTTGCATACTGATTTTTCATAGTTTCCCTTTTTACCACGTCATTCTTGATATACGAAGAACCCCGAAGGGTAATTGGCTCGAAGGTTGGAAAAATTTAAAGCTTACAATTTGGAACTGAAGCCTGCGAAGAGGACGGAACCATGGACAATTTGTCAAGAAGACCACGTTTCGACATGTATGGTAAGATTTTTGAAGGACAAAACCGAGAATATAAAACAGGTTTAAAAAGGAAATCAAAAAATAAGTACCCAGTGAAAACCTAGAAAGTGGTGTCAACAAAGATATTGTAGAAGGACAGAAGCCAGATGTTGACCTGCAACTAATCAAATATGGAAAAGACCAGATGGTGAAGTACTTCTTTGTTTGCCCACAGGATAAAGCAGTAGTAAATATAGAAGAAAGCTTATGGACTACTTTTCGAAGTGGCTTGAAGTAGTGCTTCTACTAAATCAGGAATCAGCAACAGTGTCTGAGGTCTTGTTGAACACCATGTTGTTAAGGTATGGACTACCTTAAGAACTCCATATGGAGCAAAGCAGAAACTATCTGAAAAGACCTAATAGATATCCTGGAAATAAGGAAAACGAGGACAACGCCAGTGCTTCCCTAATTTGATCGAATGATCGATAGGCATAACACTACTGTAGAGCGGGTGGGGAGACTTGTACAAGAGAAACCATTCATCATCTTGGCATTCATAGAGTTTTTCAAAGAGGAACGCCACTGTTAGGAATCTCCTAGGCGAGAAAAGTTCCGACAACCACATTGCCAGAAGATCTGTCGAAATACCTGCTCATTACAGTTTAAAAATCGAAACGTTACCGGGTCTTAGCTTTATGGATGACTGAATAGTAAACATCCTTGGAACTACGATACCCCCACATAATGACATTTGTATCAGCTGTCAATTCCAGTCGGGAGCTATCTTTTGCTGCCATTTGTCATCTTCCACATACTATAGGACCTTGCATACTGGTTTTACATGGTTTTCCTTCTTACCACGTGATTCTTGATATACGAAGACCACGTTTTGATAGGTATTGTAAATTTTTTGAAGGACAAAATCGAGAATATAAAATAGGTTTAAAAATGAGAAGTACCCTGTGAAAACTTAGAAAGTGGTATCATCAAAGATATTGTAGAAGGACAGAAGCCAGATATTGACCTGCAACCAATCAAATATGGAAATGGCCAGATGGTGAAGCCTATATCTACCAGGCAGTAGTGCTCAGTTCCTGCAAAAAAGTAATCTAGAGGAATGTGCATTGAAAGAAGAATTCTATCAGAGTCGAAATCAGGGTCAAAGTTAAAAATACCTAATCAGAATGATGGAGTATTTCTTTGGTAGAAAGCAGCAGTAAATATAGAAGAAAACTTTCTCCTGATTACTCTAAGCAACAGATATGGACTACTTTTCGAAATGGCTTGAAGTAGTGTTGCTGCTAAATTCGGAATCAGCAACGGTGGCTGAAGTCTTGTTGAACACCATGATGTTAAGGTATGGACCATATTAGGAACTCCATGTGAAGCAGAAACTATCTGAAAACACCTAATAAATATCCTGGAAATAAGGAAAACGAGGACAAGTCACTGCCTCCCCAATTTGATCGAATAGTCGATAGGCATAACACCACTGTAGAGCAGGTGGAGAGACTTGTATAAGAAAAACCGTTCACCATCTTGGCATTCGCAGAATTTTTCAAAGAGGAGGGCAGTACCTATTAGGAATCCTAGGCAAGAACCTCTCAATCTCCTAGGTAAGAAAAGTTCTGACTATCACATTGCCAGAAGATCTGTCGAAATACCTGCTCATTACAGTTTAAAAATCGAAACGTCGCCGGGTCTTAGGTCTACTTATCACACATCTTTAAAACTACGATACAGTCGAAAAGCAGCTAGGTGAAAAAAATATTTAGTTGAACATATTGAATGACAATCCAAGAAAAATCTGAACTTAACAAAAAACAAAGGATTCAGGAGAATAAAATATAAAAAATCCGGTAGAAAAAAAATTGAAGGAGTTAAAATGATACTCAAAGAGCATCTGAGATGAAAAAATACTGAGTCGTTTCAGTTTCAGAACTGAGACTTTAAATACATTAGATTGAGTTCCGTGTAGTAAGAGAATGCTCCTCGAGAAGTAGGCCTATATGGGAAGTTTACTATGAACGAAAAAAAAACAAACACGATATAGAGAAACCTTGAAAAAGAAATTGAAGGTGCTGAAGTGAAACGTACAGAGAAAGATAATAAAGCTCAGAGGTTTCTTCCTCCTGAAGTTTTGTTACACTTTTTTAGGTGGTTATTTTCACGGTTTTAGCCATTGGTTCCTCTGTTTTTTTGGCTTTGTTTTTTTATTTTTCATAAAAAGGTTTTTTCGTTAAGGCTTGTAGGTTTAAAAATTTCTCTTTTGTTGTCTTTATAGGGAAAGCCACATAAATAGTTCGAAACCTGTGCCCATAACGCCGGCCTTAGGTTTCTTTCTAGAAGTATCTGCTTTTTTTCTTCCAGTACAATAGGTTTAACATGAATAATGTCTCCCAGTGTTTCTACTTCTTCCTTTTTGGACGTTTTATCTTTAACAACCGTATCAACCTCCTCTTTCTTCTCTGTTTTTTTCTTCTTCGTGATTATCTTGATTGTAGCTAGTTTAGCAGATTTCTTCCTTAGGTGGACACTGATACCCGAAGGCCTCATTGACTACCTCCGCGTTTTTCTTCTTGGGGTCTGTTAACCTTTTTTTCGACATTCTTAAATTTCTTCGGCCTCCTAATTTCAAAATTTTCAACTTCTTCTGGACTTCCAGACATATCTCATTTTCACTGATAGATCTCCAATTAAAATGCCTTAAAGAAATTGTACTATATTATGGATTATTCGGAAGCCCACCCAGTCAATCCTTCCTTTTAACTTAAACCTAGGAAGTTTTAGTTTCCTGGGTTCTGCCATTTTTGGTATCTTTGGAGATTTTTCAATTTGATGTTTGCCAATTTGGCTACCTCGAGAGTAAAAAATATTATCCTGCTCTTTTGGTGTTCGACCTTAACAACTGTTTCTGGAATGGCTTTTGTCTAACTTCTTAGGCCAATGGCTAAACTCTTCGCCTACTGTTTCATTCTCGTATTTAAGTTTATTAAGGTCTTCATCCAACTTTTCTGGATCGTCAAACTTAGAGGTACCATCTCTTCTTTTAGGCTTCAAGTTTTCAGTCTCTAGACAGTATACCATTATCTTCAAGAATTGCTTCTAAGATAGTCATAAGAGGCAGTTTCTTCACTTACCGGAAGGAACTGAGTGTTGACAATGGTGAAATGTTGAAATTTCAATTAAAAATTTAAAAAAAAAATCTTAGCAAATGACATTTTTATCTCAAAGGCAAAAAACGATTTTCAGAATATCATACATTAATACTCAAAGACAAACACATTAATAGGTATTATTTCTTGCATTTTATTGTTTCTAAAGCTTTATTTTTTAGATAGTTCTGAAGAAGGCAACAGAAAAGTTGCCGAAACGCTAACAAGGTCGATTCGTCCGAGCCCTTTCTAGGGTAAATTATTATTCGCAGTAATTTTACTATGAATACTGCGAAATTCTTTCTCCAACAACGAACGAATTGGGCAAAAAAGTGGATGAAACTTCACCCAAAAGCAAGTAGTAAAAAAGTGTTTTAAAAATTATTACAATATAACTATTTGCTTTTTTAGTATTTTAAAAATTTATAGTTTAGAGGCTATATATACACTTTTAGTAAATTTTTTTAACTAACCTGAGCTAACCTGGACTAACCTGAACTAATTAATAAACTATTGTTAAGCCTCACACTCAAAGTTTCAGGTTTTTTCCTTCTTTATATTCTTAACAAGTAGCGGTGTCTTTATGGGTTTGCAGCATTCGTCTTCTTCGCCAGGTTTTTCGAATGATTGTAAGTAAGAAAGAGATAGGTTGTGTATGTTTCAGTTCTAAATTAGGCAGGTCGTCTTCACGACAATAGATTCCAGCAACAGCAAAGAAATTGGTCCAAGGATAAATATTTGAATTTTTGGACTGAAAGGTATGAAAGTATATATAGAGAACAAGAAGGAATCTTGGAAGGTAAGGACGAAGTAGCCACTAAACTGAACATTTTTGCAAAACGATATAAGAGAAAAAAAATCTAAAAAAGTGCACAATGAGAAATTTGTAGAGTTGTAGAAACTACCCGACCTGTCATTCATGCAAACGAGCTAATTGAGGGCAAAAGAAATCAACTAAGCCGTGTTCACAATAAATCAGAGGCAGTAGTTCTATAGAATGTAAATCCCAGCAGATTTGTGATTTGGACGAAGCTACGACAAAAACTGAGAAGAAGAAACTTTTGTGGGTTACCTAAGAATTGTTTTTCAGACATGAATTATGCAATAATTTCTGACTTATCAGGAGAAGGTCGCGAGAACTCCAAAACAGAATTGCAGCTAGAATCAAATGTTTAATCAGAAGAATTTCATGATTCGTGTGAAGAAACACAGTCAGTATGACCTACTGACTGTGTTTCTTCAGTTACGAGGTAGGAAATTCATTACAACTCAGGACTACAAATTAGGTGATTCCAGTGATGAATATTTTACTGAGGAGGTCCAGGACATTTCTGTTGCATATGCCTTGAAAGACAAAAATTTGAATGAAGCCGTGGATGAAGAATTTCAGTCAATAATTGATATAAATAATGGGGTTTGGTATTACCCTAAAAGAAGTACCAAATAGCCATTGTTTTACGACAAAAGCTGAATGAAATTTTCGAAGCTTGTCTAGTTGCCAGGGGATTCGAACAAAAGAATGGCATTTACTACTTTGAGATATTTGGCATTGGTACTAGTCAGATGTTAATTGTGTCCTAAAAAAATCAGCTTTTTTGTACTGCGGTTGCTGATTGGGAAGAAAGAATTTACATGTGCCAGCCTGAAGGATTTTACGATAAAACAAGTCGTATGCTCAAACTTAACAATAGCTTTTATGACCTAAAAAAACATTTATTGTCTATATGTTCTGATAGCACTGACGATGATCTTTATGGTTACTCTAATAAAGACAGAAGCATCTTCATTGCTCTTTGCGTGGTCGATAAATTACATGATCGAATAGATGAAGGACAAATGATCAAATTTTTAAAAAAACTAGAACCAAATGACATATTTTGTGATGGCGAATTGTCATATCTTGGAATACAAAAATATCAAGGTGCAGACGTAATTTTCGTTAACTAACTCAACTATGCAATGGAGATCTTGGAACGTTCCAACTTGAAATCAACAAATTCTGTAGTGGCGTCGTTGGAAAAAGGCGTGAAAAGTGATGCCCAAAATTTGATTAATGTTAAGCCACTTGGAAAAGATGAAACTTATTGGGAAGTCATAGGAAGTTTGTTGTAGTTAACTGCAATGACACGACCTGGCACGGTTAGCAAATAAGCCAACGGTAAGTCACTGAAATTTCATGCTTTTCAATAGTATATATAAGGGGTTGATTGCATACTCGAATTCTGATTATGGTGGAGATACAATGACGTGACGTTCAACAACAGGAGTTCTTTTAGTTTGAGAAGGACCAAGAAATTGTTTGGTATTCTCAGAAAAAGAGCCTTGTAGAAACATCAACTGCAGAGGCAGAGTACCGAGCAGATTCGATGCATTGGAAAACCTAACATAAACAAATCTTATTTCTAACAGGCAGTCACAGAAGGTGTAAACTTCTACGATTAAGGTGACCTAATCATTGGTGCTATCAATCATCAAACTAGTTTTCAGTTATGTTAAAACAAGTCTGCTTAGATTGAAAAACAGCTACTCAAGAGAATAGCTCTCTCATTGCTTCACACTAAAATGGTAAATTTCCTTGTATTAATCGACCGTAGTAGACAAAATTTGGTCTACTTAATTCTATAATTTTTATATATTTCTTTTATTCACTGTGGCTTTTCATGATTCCCTCTCAATCAAATTTGCAACCTGCCCGGATGTTTCTTGATAATTTTCATTTTTTAGGCTAGATTATATCCTCTAGCCTTGCGACATCTGAACATGTCTCTCAAGATGCTCTTTCTTTCTCTGCAGGTATTGTTATAGGATCCTAACTTAAAATTTACACACACTTTATGTAACCAGATTTATCACATTGGTAACGAGTAAGATAATCAGCAGCAAAAGTTTGCTCATGTATTATCTACAAACGCATTTTTTTTTTAGTTTAGAGTTTGGGTCCTTTTCTCACTTTCGTTTCCTTTCAATATCTCTCTCGCAGCAATCACTGCAGCCTGCACCATAAATGTCATTGAGTGATAGCAGTAAATGGCATATTTTATCTGACTTCTCCACTTTTAAAACAATGCTTTGGTTGCAAGTTGGTTTTCAATATCCTACTTTCTTCACATTTTAAAGCAAGCAACTTGTTTTCCAGAGTTAACTTTGTAAATAAACGTTTTTTCTTAAATACATCTTCAAGGAATTTATATGCTATTTCAACTTATTATTAACTGTGGTGTGATCTGGAGGAATGCAATTTTTTTCCCCTGTATCACACCCTGTTCACTATTTATAGAGAAGCAAAACATCTGGATTCCAGAGCACACAGCAAAGTTTATGGTAAGAAATTGATACACCATTTGCATAAAGAGGACATTAAATTGTAATTACAAGGAACGTGTCAAGTTTGCCAATAATGTGTCACTTTGCTGAGTTTCCAGGTTGTTTGTAACATGTGTATATCGACATTGACATGCACTATTTACTGCCCAATGAAGCCCAAATGAAGGAAAAAATTGCGTAAAAGGGTTTTATTTCTCTTCCCCTAATCAATAACTTTCTTATCACTTCATATGGTTCAGAATACTTAAGAACGAAAAATAGCAGATTGGCGTATCGCGAAAATTTATTCAACACCATACAAAACACACTGCCAAGTCGAAACACGTCAAAACTCCAGACCAACTTGCAGATATATTCACCAAATCATTAAACTGTAACATTTTTGGACTTTTAAAAAGTATAATCGAAGAACATGAACTGAAATTATATTAAGTTGAACTGTCAGTTGTCACTCTATGTTGACGATCTATGAAAAGCTATGAAGACGTGTCAACTCCTCAGGTTTACCTTGACTGTTGAGACCACGTTTTATATGTAAAAAAAGAGAAAATAAAAATAATTGTTAAAAATAGTTATAAAATAAAAAGTTTTTCAATGCTGTTATGTCTATAGTCTGTGATATTACTCTTGTAAGTTAGCTTGCCATTAGGTCATGACTTTAAAGGTAAGCTAAAGTATGATTATTTTTTACGTAACAATTTGTTTTAAGAGCCTTTTTAGTCCAGTTCTGTCTTCTTTAATTCGTTTACATCAATAATTTATGGAAAATAAACGTTGTTACTATGTGACAGTTATTTTCGTTTGAGTATTTCTCTACAGCGGAAATTCAAGGTTCCAACTACGTTAGTTCAGGCAATTTCATCAAGTCGCACATCCACCGTGCTCATTGCTTTCACTTAAATTTTTGTTGACGATTACTCAAGATAGAACAAAAGAGCTACTGAATAAGAAAGAAGAGCATGCCAATTTATTTAAGTTGAACTGTAAGTTGCCACTTTATGTTGACGATCTATGAAAAGCTATAAAGACATGAAGAACTCGTCAGGTTCACGTTGACTGCTGAGACCACGTTTTACATGTAAAAAAAGAGAAAATGAAAAGAATGGTTAAAAATAGTTATTAAATAAAAAGTTTTTCAATGCTGTTATGTCTATACTCTGTGATATTACTCTTGTAAGTTAGCTTGCCATTAGGTCATGACTTTAAAGGTAAGCTAAAGTATGATTAGTTTTTACGTAACAATTTGTTTTAAGAGCCTTTTTAGTCCAGTTCTGCCTTCTTTAATTCATTTGCATTAATAATTTATGGAAAATAAACGTTGTTACTATGCGGCAGTTATTTTCGTTTGAGTATTCCTCTACTGCGAAACTTCAGGGTTCCCACTACACGTTAGTTCAGGCAATTTGATCTAGTGGCTCATCCACCGTACTCATTCCTTTCATTTAAATTTTTATTGACGATTACTCAAGATAGAACAATAGAGCTACTGAATAAGAAAGAAGAGCATGCCAATTTATTTACAATTACAAGCCGTGCGGATAATGAGCTGATTCATTTCGATCAATATCAATAACCACCTACTTAAGCTTTCACCACAAATAGTATCACGATTTATACAAAATATATGTATCTATTTATATTTAATATTCAATAGATTAAAAGAAATTTAGTCAACCAATGCCTGAATCATACTCTGCATAAATCACTAGTCTATCGAGATAATCAACTTAAGTTGCATTGTTTCATATTTTTGCCTTAAATAGACTTTGAGATGACTGGAAAATTTTCAACTGGTTCAGCATTGCGACAATAACGTTGCCACTACGTAGAGAGTTAAGGATTAACTCGCTAATCGATACATCTATTCTGAAACCAAAAATAGTCCTCAAATTGCCAACTAAACAGACACTGCAGATAACAAACTGGTTTTTGTTAACTCGAAAAGGGTCAGCCAAAAAGAACTAGTAATTTGTTGGAAGAGCGAAATGCTTGACTGCACCAATGCAGAATAGTGTTTGATTCTTTCTTTCACAATTTTTGAAAAGGTCACAAGAAAATACTATTTTGAAATGCTTTAAGATGTAGCCGTACTCAACATAGGTAGTTTTTTGAGATTCCAAACCAATTTTTTATAATCTATTAATATATGTTTATATTTTGTATAATAACAAACTGCATTATAGGGTAGAAGAATCTAAGAAAATTAACTTTTTATTTCGTATTTTTGTATTTGCCGAAAATTATTGGTGCTGATAGATGGTTCCCTTGCACCAGCCAACTCTGGTGGAGCCGAACCGCTCTTGGGGAACCTAGACAGGTCGAAACCTGTCCCAACTTTTGTGATTGTTTTAGTCACTTTGCAGGTGTTACGTATTATTTTTCGTCTCTCCGAGCATTGACCACCATTATTGGATATTTCGCATTCAAAGCCCTTTGCTGGGAAACAGGGCCTGGAGTTATTTTCGGACGGTGCATAATGCAAGAAGGGTACCGGAACTAATTGAGTTTATAAATTTTAGCAACCATTCTGCTTTTTTTTTACTTTTTTCCCTAGTACCTAATTTGGCTTCGAGATAGTAGAGAAAAAATATGCACGCACAAGGAATTAGCGGGTTAGTAATGTGACCTAATTTCCCAAAGATTAACTTATCTAAAGCTCCTAATCAATTTCTAGTATTTCTACAATTTGGCAATATATCGATTCACCGTGACATAAACAAAGGTGCATTTGTTCTAGGTAGCAGGAAAATAAGTGGGTTGACCTTGAGCTAGATCTTATTTTAAAAAAAATGCGACCAGAGGTAATGCACTGCTGAAGTAAGTGCACATGCAATTTTAGAACAAAGAACTATAATAACGCATGAATAACACAAGTACTTATTTAAAAAGTAAATATTGCGAAACGAAGTTGGCTCGGAGCGAAATAGCTGACGTCGAGATGTCCTTGGTTAAATTGATATGTTTGGGTCGCATATGTTCTAATAACATGGGCCAAAAGTGTGCTAAAATTTCATCTATTGCTTTAGCTGGAAGCATAATGTCTAGGTCCTTGTTTTTAACAAATTTGTTACTTTTGAGCATAAAAAATGAACCTTATATACCTTTCCCCGTATTTTCTTGGCATGCAATGCTTGACTCACCTGGTAGCATAATAAACTGCATCATGCCAACTTAAGTAATATGTCAAAAGGAAAGTTCATGAAGGACAGAAATATCCCTCTAGTGAGAAAACTAGTTCATTCCCAATAGATTTCTGCCAAGATAAATGAAGAACTTGTTTTTTTTTAACTCAAAAATGTTCTGAAGATTTCTATTATAAGAGATTTGATTCAGTCTTGCAGTGACAATAGGAAACTTGAATGTCGATAGGTTATAAAACAACAAAAAAAAACATTTTTAATTAATTTTCTAAGTTGCATTTCATGTAATTTCCACAGGAAAAAATTTAGATTTGGCTGATGATGGGCGAAGAATTGAGGTGTATAACTATTAATACCATTAATTGACCTTAGCAAAACAAGGAAATAAATAAAACGTTAACCAATAACATAAAGGTTTATTTACTGTTGATGTAATAAAGGTTATACATCGAAGGGGATAGGGATGAAATTTAAAATAAATGCCTTCCCCTAAATTACATAACTGAGCAATTGAAATCTAGAAAATAAATATTTTCCTTTAAATGAACCAAAAACCTAAATATTTGTATTTTACCCATTTTTACAGTACCCGGGACTGTGGGCCACAAGAATGGCCAATAAAGGAAATGAGCAGATTGAGTATTGACGTGATGGGTATCAGCGAAATTAGATGGCGAGAAAATGGAGAATGCCAGATAGGAGATCATATAGTGTATTATGCTCATAACGAAGAGAAAAACCACTTACGGGGAGTTGGTTTTACCATGAGTAAGGAGCTGAAATATTCCATTATTAGCTGCCTGCCATACTCTGACAGGGTTTTTTGCTAAAGCTCAGAGGAAAATCTTTTAACATAAGTCTTATTCAAGTATAAGCCCCCACACCAAGAGGAAGTAGAAGGTTTCTATGCTCAAATAAAAGAAGTACTTAAAAACGTTAAAGCAAGAGAGGTAAACATAGTAATGGGGAACTTCAATGCTTAGATGGGACATGGAAAGGAGATCTGCAGAGAAGAACGCATGGTTACAACAAATACATTGTTCAAACTACCACCAAGACGCTTGACAACTTGGAAAGTCCCAGCGGACCAACCAGATAATATCGTAAGAAATCAAATATCTCTCTAATCAAGCAGCATAATCTCGGTCAAAACTTACCCAGGAGCAGATGTTCCATCTGATCACACTCCCATAGTCTGCGTACTGAGAGCTAAACCACGAAAGACTCAGATTACCCAAGTTATACAGAATAAGAAAAAATATGATGTCGAAAAGCTGCAAGATAAGGAAGTACAACATGAAGTGAAAAGGACGATAAGTGAAGAATTACGGAAGACAATACTAGAGAAGGCTCAAATGGAATATACATGGACAGCTTTCAAGGAATCGGTGACCCAGGCTTGTGAGCTATTCCTGACCTCTAATAAAAACCAACAATAGAATAAGCAGTCAATGACCGAAGAAATCTTAGAGATGACAGACAAAAGGAAGCGTCCAGAAAAACCTGATGAAACAAACATTACGGAAGGTCCACTGATATCAGTTGACGAAGCTAAACATGCCATTAAATGTGCTCAAACCAGAAAATCTACTGGACCCGACCATATACCAGCGGAAGTGCTTAAGATTATGAACCTGTATGACTATCTTGACGTCACTATTTAATAATATTGCTTTGTATTACGCTTTCTATTACTATATTGACGTCACTATTTATTAATATTTATGATAGTGGCACGATGCCAGCTGACTGGCTTGTTTCATCATTTATCATCATACCCAAGAAGTCCAACCACTAGGCAATAGAAGACACCACAGACGGCTTTAAGTTGAATGGTGACCTAACCAACAATTACATTTTCACGGTTTTACTGGCCTTAAAGTCTAGAACAATGTTCACACAAATGAAACACTTCCTCTTCTGTCGAGATCTCAGCATAACGCTCAAGAAGAAAATGATGAAATGCTACATTTTCTCAGTATTGTTGTATGGTGTCGAGGCTTAGACGTTGTCCGAAGCAACAGAAAAAAGGATCAAGAGCTTTGAACTAAGGGTCTATCGAAGACTCCCAAGAATTTCCTGGGTTGATCGAGTCACCACCGAAGAGGTCCTTCGAAGAATGAACTGCCAATTCACCCTCATAAATACCACAAAACAACGCAAACTTGAGTATTTGGGCCATGTCACGGGAAACCCTGTCAAGTATCGTCTATTGCAATGGAGGAAAGTGGAGGGAAGAAGAGAACCAGGTAGAAGGAGAGAATTTCCTGGCTGGCGAACTTACGGAAGTGGTTTGGCGTGACTTCCTCTGATTGCCAACGTCGGAAACGGAAGAAGAAGAAGAGGAAGAATTCATCAAAGTTAGTAATACCTATTATATGCCTGTAGAATATTATACTTTTCTTATGACATACTTTTTTTAGAGCGAGTGTAAAAGTTATTTGTTGCAATCAATCGCCTCTGTTTTGTAACAAAGCTAAATAATTTAAGATTAATTATTGATCTTGATCAAGTCGATTGGTTTTCAATTATTCTTCCTCAAGCTTCAGCAAATGTAACAAGAAATAAAAACGATGTTATTGATTGAAAAGTCGCAAAACCTGAAAAATGTATTTTGACTGTTTGAACTCTTTAAGCCTGGATTTATCCATCTCTTGTCAACTTTACCAATAACATAATTACTAGTTTTACAATAGTTAGATGAATCCAACTTTAATATCAGGTATAAGCTTTAATAATAAATTTCAAGAATCTTTTTACATTTTTTATTCTTTTTTTATTTGCTCGCCAAAATTTGCATTCTTAACATAAATTTTTATAAACTTAAATTTGAACCCGTGAATAATGACTCATGGGTATCTGCAGCTGGAAAATTTTACAGAAATGTTCATTGGTAGTTTCGACTCCATTTCGTACCTTATCCAGGTTGTATAACATGACTAAAAATAGGACCTAACCTGAGAAGGCACATGATTCCTTCTCAGGGTGGATCAAATGTACTTAGGAGATAATACTACTAAATCTTCAACAAATCCTCTATGAAAGGGTTATGAGTATCTCTAATTAGTATGCAAGCATTAATTGACATTTCTAACTTCATTTGAGTTTATTTATTTAACATAATTTAAAGATTTAACAAATTATCTCTTTTGCCAAAATTTTAAACTGCTTATAATTGCACTGTTAATTACATTTTTTTTTATTTCTAATAGCATTTAACATATTTGAAAATAGCACGATCAGATTTAGCAAGTAACCAAAATATGGACGTTCTTCTATTTTCCCATTTTTAGTATTTCCTTAATAAACATTTCTAATTAAATTATAACTTGGCTTAAGCTAAATACAAGAAAGCACAGAATCATATTTGGTAAAGTTTAAGTTAAAAATATGGACCATTCTCAATTTACAATCTAAGTGTTTTCAGGGCTTTGAATCCGGGTTCCAATGGAATTTCTACCTGACGTTTTGCCTACAGCTGTGGCAGACATTATGAAACTGGATGTGGCAATGGGCAAAGTAACCTCCCGTGCTTCCCGACGTTGACTGATTTGACTGTGGTGAGCTCCGTGATATTTATTCTCTCGCCGTCGCACTGCAGTGGTGGGATTGGGGTGGGGGTAGTGGTGGCGCGGGGTTTCGGCGTACTTGGAATATGTCGTAGAACTCGATTCCAGTCTGCATTTAGAAACGTAATTTCCTCCTTCCTTCCGAAATTGTTGTCGTGTATCTCAACGGCCTCTATCTTTAGTCTCGGATAGAAACGGCGATTGATATGAGATATCCACCTCGTGACCTTCGGAGAGAGAGTGCTCTGCTAATGCTGACTTTTGTGCATGTCCCAGTCTGTCCCTCTTCTTGTCCGTTACTTTGTGCGTGTATGGTAGATTAGTCTGGTAGATCTAGAGTCTTTACGACTCCCATTTTCTGTCTTGGATGATGATTTAATCTGTTATTGAGGTATCGGTCAATGTGTTGGTTTTCTATAAACGGTGTGCGCAAGCTTTCCATTCGGCCTCCTTGATACCAAAACATCCAAAAACGGTAGGCGTCCTTCCTTTTCTATTTCCATAGTGAATTGAATTTTTGGGTTTATAGAGTTGAGGTGTAAGAGGAAGTTCGCCCTCGCCATGGCTCCAAATAACAAGGGTACCGTCCACGTATCGGAACCAGTAATTTGGCGTCTTATTTGCCGTTACCAACGCCTTGGCCTCGAAAATTTCCATAAAATACCTGGCTATATTACTAGACTAAGAGGGTTGCCCATAACTACACCAGTTTGTTCGTAGAAATCTTCCTTCCATTGAAAATATGTAGTGGTTAGGCATTGTGGAAATTCCTGTTTAATATGTTTTTCGACGAAATGATTGGAGCCTTCTGTAAAGCTGTCAGTATTTCCTATTTTAGGTTGCAGCAGTTTTGTGAGGTATTTTGCGACTTCGTAGGTCGGGCTTTTTATGGTGCTCACGACTGGCCTCATTGGCACATCCGGTTTGTGGATCTTTGGCAAACTGTACAGCCTTGGTGGCAAGGCTTCTGATTTTTTAAGCTTGGTCTTTCATCCGATGCCACGTCCTTGTTTAAATTGTTGGTGCCCCTCAGAATCTGTTTGGTTGGATCACGAGTTAGCTTCTTGCAGGTGGTGGGATCTGACAGTGTCCTGATTTTTCCTTCGTAATCCAATGTTGACATTACTACTGTTGCGTTTTCTTTATCTGCTAGTAAAGCAAGATTATCCTTGTCTTCGTACAAGGCTTTCAAAGCTTGCCTTTCTGCAAAGGTGAGATTGCTTTTTGGTGATTTTGTCTGAACGTCTGAACGAAGAAGATTAATTCATTTTCATAGTATGATTTCAACTTGAACTATATGAACATCAATTTGCTTATCTCGGTGGGGTTTAATTTACAGCTTAACTTTAAAGGATACGCTTCTTAAAAGATACTTCTAAGATCCTGGTTTTTGCAGAATTCTACTGTAACAATTATTCTTTCATTGAAGACACTCTCTCTGAAAGAAACTGAGCAGTAAAATGTTACCAGACAAACAATGCAATACGCTTCAAGTTCTAAGTTGATGAAGATTCGAACTTGAACGTTAGTTCTACCTTACTATTTATTCACTCCATGTACCATATCGTCACAAGTATTGTTCTATCTGAACATGGGTGACCTCGCTCCCTAGAAGCCCAACATTTCGGGTTACACATCCGTGATTTTAGAGATATTCCTAATTGCTGTAGGTAAACACTTGCTTCAGAATAACGTTGTTCCTCTCAACCTAAAAAAGAGGAGATATCAATAAGGAGAATGTCATCCACAAATCATCAATTATTTGCTGAAACAATATCGTCCAAAAATACTCCAACAATTTAGCAACTAGGCATAGCTCAGTGGTATGAGTTACTCAGAAGGTTTATTATATATGAATCTGAAAGTGTCTTAAAATCACCAGTTGCTCACGATATGGATCAGAGAGCGGGATGCAAGAGAATGGAGATTCACACTTAGAACCAGTTCAACAACGAACAAGATGGAAAGAGATAGAATTGGTCCATATAGGTTTCTGAAGTAAAAATTAGTAGAGAAAGCACTAGAAAAGAAGATTTGAACAATTTAGCAGCTCGATATAGCTTAGTACTATAAGAACTCAGAAGATTTACTATATGAATCTGGAAGTGTTCCAGAAGCATCTGTTGCTAAGGCTAAGAAAATAGTCACGATGCAAGAAATTGGAAACTTACACTCAGAACTAGCTCAACTTGAAGAAAAAGGTGAGAATTGCTCTATACAGGCTTCTGAAATAACCATTCTCGTGAAACCAACTAGAGAACAAGACTCCAGCAATTTAGCAGCTCGGCTTACCTCAGTAGCATGAGCGACTCAGAAGATTTACTGCACGAATCTGAGTGACACAAAAGCGCCTTTTGCTCATGATATGGATCAGAGGGCACGATGGAAGAAAATGGAAATTCACACTCTGAACTAGCTTTTTTTGAATAACAAGATACTCGGGGGAGACAGAATTGCTCTATACAGGCTTTTGCAATATCCATTCTCGGGAAGCCAATAGGAAAGAAGAGTCTAACAATTTAGCATTTCGGCACACTTCAGTAGTATCAGCAACTCAGGAAATTTAGTACATGAATCTGAAAGTGTTCCAGAAGCGTCTTTTGCTTACAATAGGGATCAGAGAGCACTATGCAAGAAATTGGTAATTCAAAGTCAGAACTCGCTCAACTTGAAGAACACAGTACTAGAGAAAGGCAGAACTGCTCTATACATGCTTTTGAAATAATCATTCTTCGAGAACAAACTAGAGAAGAAGATTCCAGCAGCTCTACTAAGTTCAGTATAACCAGCAACTCAAAAGGTTTACAACGTAAATCTCAGATCACAGAACCATCTGTTGCTCAGGATATGGTACAATGCAAAAAAATTGAAAATTCAACTCAAAGCTAGCTCAACTTGAAGAACAAGATATGGGAGGAAGGTAAAATTGTTCCATACATCCTTCTGAAATAACCATTCTTGGGGAACCAACTAGAGAAGAAGACCAAACAATTTACCAGCTCGGCATAGGTGTGGTAGCTTTTCCTCAATTCTTCCTACACAAATTATCAAAGAATGGGCTTTTTAGTATTCTCAGCTACTTTCAAGTCGTTTGATAGCTGAAAAAGAGGATGAAAAGTTTAAAACAGTTTCTGCAGAAAAAGCAGCAAAACAACTTTTCACCCTTTTCAATAGTTCTCTGATATTTTTTTAAACAATTTATATCTATGTATCTGAACCAAAAACCAGTTTTCTGCCGACATTGTCACTTCCCACAGACAAATGGCCGAGATTTCGTACCTATATTGTCTGGGGGCGACGTTTAGCAGAGTATAAAACTCATTTCTCTATCAGGCAGAGGAACCATAGACCGGTTTCGCTCTTCTAAGAGCTCATCAGTATCGTATACCTCGAACCTGAGAGAAAAAAAAGTTTGGATGGCAAGTGGATCTATTTCTTGCTCAAGAGACGTCGCCCCCAGACAATATAGGTATGAAATCTCGGCCATTTGTCTGTGGGAAGTGATAATGTCGGCAGAAAACTGGTTTTTGGATTAGAGCGAAACCGGTCTATGGTTCCTCTGCCTGATAGAGAAATCTTGTCAAAATTCTTGGCTTTTTGTGGAACATAAGGTCTTTAAAGCTTTGATACATTCTATGTTGCTTTCTAGATAATCTCTGAGAAATCTTGATGTGCTGTCTTTTTCCTGATAAGCTGCCCATGCCAGATTAGTAGGGGGTTTTCGTTTGTAAAAGTCGTTCAGTTGGCTATGAAATGTCAAAAGAAAGAAATGAAAGAACGAAAGTCAATTAACTTTGGCTAGATCATCGTTTTCTGCTAAAAATCCTTCTAGATGACGTTTTCTAATGAACTTTCAAAAAAGTACCGATCAAGTTGTTTTTTTTTTGAGAGGGGGAGGGATTGAAGGCTAAGTTCTGTATAGCTACTCTCAAGATTTTCAATGGCCAATCCCGTTTTCCACAAGGTTTTCAACAATACTTTGAACTTATTCTACGTAATGACAAAAATTCCTAAATCGTCAATAACAAAAACAGTCTAATTTTTTTTGGGTCTCCATATCTTTAGATCTTTTCCTTTCATACACCAGAACACCCTGCATGTTGTGTTGTTAGTCCATCGTAATTATGGATCTATTGATTTTTAATCCGGTACCTATTGATAGCACTCAAGACGAAATCTTGCTGAAGTCTTTCGTTTTCTCACTAGCAACAATAACCATCTTTTTGCTTTAAATCGAAATTGCTCCATGCAAATCAACAGTTGCTATATTGGTACTGAGCAATCTGAATATGTAACAAGTACATGTTTTTATGGCCTAGTGTTTTCTACTACAACCAACACAACAAAACCCCGAATATTCATGGGCAGGCTATTCAAAATCTACCTGGTCCAAGCCACCCCCAATTACAGGCTTTGCACCCTGACAAGAGCTTAGCCTTTCTCTGATTTAACCAAAACTTATTAAAAGCGAATACCCCGAAAACATGAATCTTCGGTGCAAGAGTGCAGGTACAAATCCGCTTCGACAATCTAAAACCTGTCTAGGAAGAAACATGTATTTTTTTCCCGACGTGCCCGAGTCGCGTGGCCCTAACGCTTTTTCCACTACGCAGTAAAATGCCCATATGCGTAGCACCCCAGGTGGTACTGTATAATCAAAACACCAAGCATTAAAAACGAACCTCTTAAGGATTTAAGTTAGCATCTGTGCCGTTTACCAAACTTGCCTTGAGTAGGCTTGGGTTCCGAGAAATGACCACAAAGTTCTTGGAGATGGCCTGTAAAAACCAGACAGGATGGCTTGCTAAAGCAAAGACACACAGAACACACCTGATATGTAAGGCTCCAGTCAGTGGCGCACACTTTTCCTTTAGCTGCTACGTTGACAGTTGCTTTTGTGTCTTTTACATCGGAGTCAGTCACCTGGGCAGTGGTTTGAAGTCGCATAACCCTTTGGTTTATCGAACCGCTAAAGGACAACATGTGCTTTGTTCCCGGGGCAAATTCAAACCGCTCTCATTGTCCCCCTATGCGCAGTTGCGTTGCCCTTTAAACTCTGTAATCGATTTACATCAACTGCGCATAAGAACAATTGCAAATCAGTTCAAACGAAATCGCATCGAGATACGCCACTGATCATGTTTTCGAGTTCACGTCTCCACTATCGTCCACATTTTATTTTATTTGTGTAGGTTCCCAAATTGCCATTTCGGCATACAGAATGGTTTTCGAAAATTAAATAAACACTGGACCTTTTAACAACGTCGTTCGTTTTGTGTTACTCAAGGTCAATCTGTCTTCGTACAGATTTATGTAGACGATATTTCTATGGTACTTTCCTGGGCCCAACTTATTATATATTCAGTGGAAACACTTGGTCAGACTGATTTAAATGCGTTTGTTATCGGCTCCATCGGATGGTGCTTCAGTTTTGTTTGTAAGAGTTGTGTTACAGATACATTAAGGGTTCTCCAAGGTAATTGTTAAAAAATGTATATCTAAAGCCTCATCGTTGTCAAGATTTAATGTGAAAATCTCATTCTGTCATGGATTTTGTGATAGTGAGATCTATTGCATACCTACTCAACGTTAAGTAGTAAAAGAATACCAAGGCTCTTCGATAGCCCCTGATCACCTTAGACTACCCTTTTATATCCTATCTAGCCAAGGCTCCATGGGTGTTGGTCCTGTGACCATCCGAACTCAGAGTACTGAATATGCCTGATTTGTCTACAGTGAAGACTGTTTCCTGCAAATTTCGTGTTTTTTAATCAGGGATGGGCTCAAAGCTCGTTCAGGAATATATATAAAAAGAGTAACCTTCATTCACAGGAGGTTATACCTTTCCTTTTGCTTATTAATATGTCTGCCATTCTTGGTTTAGTTTGATCGTATATAAATTCTACATATTCCCTATTTATTGGGTTTTCAAGTTAACAATAGTTTTTCCTTTCACTGTATTTTGTATGTGTAGTTTTTGCAACACGGCTTTCAGTAAATTTTGTAATTCTTGAACCTATTTTTCTATTTATTGTTTTCAAATTTTCTTTTTCACTTTTTAAATCTTTACCTGCAATTGTGTGTCTCTGTCGTTGTTTTTATCATTCAGATGAACTTTCAACTTCTCATCGCCTTTTTGTTATCCCGTTATAAGATCATTTCTTTAAATTCTTCTATTGCTTGGTTTGAATATTGTTTCGCATAATTTTTCTTGATCATTTGTTCTAATTTTTCTATTTCGATATTTTATTTTTTTTTGTCTCCCTTCTATATCTTCTATTTTTTCTCTCGGAATAATAATTCGCTCCACACAAATGATTACGGAACATAAAAGGAGTTGCAGACTGGTACAAGCACAAAAATCAACAGTAACAGAGCACGCTGTATTTGAAGATCTAGATAATCTTTTCAACGAGGTGGATATCTTATATAAATCGCAGAGTTACTATCCAAGCCTAACCAGGAAAGCCATTAAGGTTTTCAAAGATGAAAACAACTTTATCAGGAAAGAGGAATATAGGGTCCTAAATTCAGACTTGCCCCATTCCTACCACAACCCCTTCACTCGAACATGGCGGTGACAGTATAAATACAACGGAACAATTTGTGGACGAATTAGTCAACGCCGAGACGCAATATCCGCCGCAGTTGTGGCGGATACATATTCCGTATTTATTGGTTTTTCAAGGTAATAATAGTTTTTCCTTTCACTGTATTTTTTATGTGTAATTTTTGCAACACGGCTTTCAGTAAATTTTGTAATTCTTGAACCTATTTTTCTATTTATTGTTTTCAAATTTTCTTTTTCACTTTTTAAATCTTTACCTGCAATTGTGTGTCTCTGTCGTTGTTTTTATCATTCAGATGAACTTTCAACTTTTCATCGCCTTTTTGTTATCCCGTTATAAGATCATTTCTTTAAATTCTTCTATTGCTTGGTTTGAATATTGTTTACGCATAATTTTTCTTGATCATTTGTTCTAATTTTTCTATTTCGATATTTTATTTTTTTTGTCTCCCTTCTATATTTTCTATTTTTCCTCTCGGAATAATAATTCGCTCCACACAAATGATTACGGAACATAAAAGGAGTTGCAGACTGGTACAAGCACAAAAATCAGCAGTAACAGAGCTGTATGTTGATCAAGTGTCAAGAAGAAATTCCATTGGATCACGCCTTCAAAGCCCGGAAAACAATTTATAATATTTGTGATCGTCCTTGAAAGCCTTCACAGTTTTATAATTTTTGCTTACTAATAATAATTTTGTTTCCTATGAAGAATTCCCTACTTTTGTCTTTGTTGTGTCTATGAACCTTTGAGGAATTAACGGTACAAAAGCCATCCGCAGAGTTTTTAGTTATCTACTTCTGCTTTTTCATTCTCTCTTCAAATCGCTCCAAGACTTTTTCTGAAGTGAGACGTGCAATTTCCTTTCTTCCACTCCGTAGAAAAAATCCATTTTTTCTCTAAGAGACTGGTAGAAATTCAGGTTTGAAATTAGATATCTCCAAGTCAACAGTCTCAAGTTTATTGTAGTTGTACGGCTACATGTTTCGCCTAAAAAGGCATCATCAGGCCACAATCACAACACACGTTAAAATAGTTAAAAACTCTAAAATACGTTCACATATTACAAACCGGCTAGAAGACTTCTAGCATCTAATTTCAAACCTTTCTTCCACTCCTTTCTCTTACAACTCTTCAATTGGATCACCGTTTTGTTCTCCTTTCTCCTCAGTCCTTTCTCTTACATTCCATCAATCGGATCTCGTTTTTGTTCTCCCCAGTCCTTCCTGGTACCCCTCTGGTACTAATCGCTTTGTTGAAATTTTTTTAGGGTTGTAGTTAAACCATCACCAAGAGTTTTCCTTATTCAGCTTTGCCATTTTACAAAACTCAGTCAACTTTACCCAACCATCAGTCACGTTTAACGTGTATTAACTTCTGCAAATCAGCAAATTCATTTTCACACTTTTTTAAGCAATTTAAAATCACCTTAGATTCTTTCATCAACAACCATTGGAATATATTTATTCTTGTGGACCCAACCGGCATTATAGTTACAACAACTTATACTACGTCGACTCAGGGGTTTTTACCACCATTTCTAATACTATTAAGTTGAAAACACTTTATACTATATTTCCATAGTGGTAGTCATGTGATTTTCTTACCAGATGCCCACGCAAAAATAAGTAACATGAAAGTGGATCAAAAAGTGAATAGAAGGTTATAGTATCTAATGAACGCCACAGAGGAGACACATTAGCGTAAAAGTGGAAGCTAAATGCTACCGCCACAATACTGAACTACTTATATTTTACTTTAAAGAGAGAATTGCATTGACGTGATAATATTGGTTTCCGCCACGTTCTAGTATCGTGCAGAAATTGTTTAAAGTAATGTGCTACCACTAGAATGTGTGACCTAGAAGTGAATCAAAATTTAACCAAGATTTGTGGAAGGGAGACAATGTGAAAAGTATTTATTATTTTTTAAATTACAAGAAAGAATAACTAATATGATGCCTTACCACCAAGGCAACCAAAGTGTTGTAAGTGAAAATCACCACAACTACCATTCCACGATATCGCCAATTGCCAATCGCACGTGCCAGTACCTTGATTGTATAATTTACAGAGACATGGCGAAACTGGTTCTACCATCACATATTTGTTTCCCATTTTGGTAATTACCACCTGGTATCCACGGCTCTTCCACGTAGTTGTCATTGAGGCAATATACTTCATAGTTTCTAGGTTCGTAGTGGCCATATTAAATTTACAACAAAATTACTTGAGACTTCTATAATTAAACTAATATGCCCACGTAGACTCAAGGCTATTTACCACTATTTCTAATACTATAGAGGAGAAAAAACTATATATTTCCATAGTGGCAATCACGTGTTTTTTTTTTACTTAGATCCCCACGCAAAAATAAAAAATTTGAAAGTGGATCAAAAAGTGAATGGAAAGTTATAGTACCTAATGAACATATAGGAGACACATTAATGTAAAAGTGGAAACTAAGTGCTACCACCACCACATTCGTATCTTCACATCGTACTACTTATATTTTACTTTAAAGAGGGAATTACTTTGAGGTGATAATATTGGTTTTCGCCACGTTCCAGTATCGCGTAGAAAATATTCAAAGTGCTGTGCCAGACGTTTCCTAAAAGCGAAGCAAAATTTGGCCAGGATTTGTGGACAGAGGACAATGTGAAAAGTCTTTATTATTTTTTAAATTACTAGAAAGAGAAAATAATATGACGCCTTGCTGTTCAGGAAACCAAAGTGTTGATTAAGTGGAAACTACCCCAACCACACTATCCACGCTATCGCCAAGTGACTAAGCAGATGACATTACCGCGATTCTATAATTTACAGAATCATGACGAAACCAGTTCACCACATTTTTGTTCCCCATTTTGGTCATTACCACCTGATATCCACGGTTCTTTCACGCAGTTGTCATTGTGGCAATATTCGTCATGGTTTCTACGTTCATGATGGCTACGTTAAATAGAAATCTAATACTATAGAGGAGAAAACACTATATATTTCCATAGTGGCAATCCCGTGTTTTTTACTTACATCGTCACGCCAAAATAAAAAACTTAAAAGTGGATCAAAAAGTGAATTTAAAGTTATAGTATCTAATAAACATGTAGGAGAATGTAAAAGTGGAAACTAAGTGCTACCGCCACAAGACCGGACTACTTATAATTTACTTTAAAGAGGGAATTACTTTGGCACATACAACGGCATATCCTGGAAGCGTAGTTTGGCCAGGATTTGTGGACGGAGGACATTGTGAAAAATCTTTATTATTTTTTAAATTACTAGAAAGACAAAATAATATGACGCCTTACTGCTGAGGAAACTAAAGTGTTGTAAGTGAAAACCCTCACAACCACAATTCCACGATATCGCCAAGTGACTAAGCACGTGGCAGTACCGTGATTCCATAATTTACAGAATCGTGACGAAACCAGTTCTACCACCACATTTTTATTCCCCCTTTTGGTGATTTCCACATGGTATCCACGTTTCTTTCACGTAGTTGTCATTTTGATAATATACTTCATAGTTTCTAGGTTCGTGGTGGCCACGTTAACTTCACAAAAAAAATTACTTGGGAATACTAGAATTGAACATATATGGCCCCGTCGACTCAATGCTTTTTACCATTATTTCTAATAATATGACGCCTTGCCGCTAAGAAAACCAAAGTGTTGTAAGTGATAATCACCACAACCACAATTCCACGATGTCGTCAGTTGATTGCGCACGTGTCAGTACCTTGATTCTATAATTTACAGAATCGTGGCGAAGCTGGTTTTACCATTACATTTTTGTTCCCCATTTTGGTGATTACCACCTGATATCCACGGTTCTTTCACGTAGTTGCATTGTGGCAATATTCGTCATGATTTCTAGGTTCGTGGCGGCCATGTTAATTTTACAAAAAAATTACTTGGGAATACTATAATTAAACTTATATGGCCACGTGATTGCCACTAGAACTTTATATTTTCATAGTGGCAATCACGTGTTTTTTTTTACCTAGATCCCACGCAAAAATAAAAAACTTGAAAGTGGATCAAAAAGTGAATGGAAAGTTATAGTTTCTAATAAACATGTAGGGGGAATTATTTTGAAGTGATAATAATGGTTTCCGCCACGTTCTAATATCGCGTAGAAAATATTTAAAGTGCTGTGCTAGAACGGCATTTCGTAGAAGCAAAGCAAAGTTTGGCCAAGATGTGTGGACGGAGGACAATGTGAAAAGTCTTTATTATTTTTTAAATTACTAGAAAGAGAAAATAATATGATGCTTTGCTGCTCAGGAAACCAAAGCGTTGATTAAGTGGAAATCACCCCAACCACAATTCCACGATATCTCCAAGTGACTAAGCACGTGGCAGTACCGTGATTCTATAATTTACAGAATCGTGACGAAGCCAGTTCTACCACCACATTTTTGTTCCCCATTTTGGTTATTACCACCTGATATCCACGGCTCTTTCAAGTAGTTGTCATTGTGGCAATATTCGTCATGGTTTCTAGTTTCGTGACGGCCATGTAAATTTCACAAAAAAAAAACTTGGGAATACTTTATGTGGCCACGTCGACTCAAGGCTATTTACCACTAGTTCTAATACTGTAGAGTAGAAAACACTTTATATTTCCATAGTGACTTGTTTTACCTAGATCCCACGCAAAAATAAAAAACTTGAAAGTGAACCAAAAAGTGAATGGAAAGTTATAGTATCTAAAGAACATGTGGCAGAATGTAAAAGTGGAAACTAAGTGCTACCACCACCATACCGAACTTATATTTTACTTTAAAAGGAGAATTATTTTGAAGTGATAATAATGGTTTCCGCCACGTTCTAATATCGCGTAGAAAATATTTAAAGTGCTGTGCTAGAACGGCATTTTGTAGAAGCAAAGCAAAGTTTGGCCAAGATGTGTGGACGGAGAACAATGTGAAAAGTCTTTATTATTTTTTAAATTACTAGAAAGAGAAAATAATATTACGCCTTGCTGCTCAGGGAAACCAAAGCGTTGCTTAAGTGGAAACCATCCCAACCACAATTCCACGATTTCGCCAAGTGACTACCCACGTGGCAGTACCGTGATTCCATAATTTACAGAAGCGTGACGCAACCAATTCTACCACCACATTTTTGTTCCCCTTTTTGGTGATTACCACCTGGTATCCACGGTTCTTCCACGTAGTTGTCATTGTGGCAATATTCGTCATAATTTCTAGGTGCATAGTGGCCATGTTAATTTCACAAAAAATATTACTTGGGAATACTAGAATTTCCAAACAAATCTTTTATGTCAAAGCTCCTTTCAATGAGAGCGTCGAGAAAGGATTGTTCAAGTCATTATGGAACGCAAATATGGAATTTTACTATTCCACTATTAACATTTATCTTCCCCAATTCTCTTTCTCTATTTTGCGATAGCGAGGCGTCTCTGGCATAAAAATCATATGTTTTTTTAGTGGCCTTCTTCTTCTTTCCTCCTTATCTCAGTCTGAAGAGTCAGGTTTATTTAATAACATGCTGGAAATTCTTTCGGATTTTCTAATAGTAAAAGCGAAACCCATTTCGGTTAGTTCAGGTTAGTCCCCTCTGGTCTACAAAAACCTTATGGATTTTAGTCTACTTCTTCTTCTCTTCTTCTCCTTCTCTCTTCTCTCTTGTATACCTTTGGTATACAAAATTCGTATGGGTTTTAGTCATGTTCTTCTCTCTTCTCTTCTTCTTTTTGTATCTTTTATTAGGGAAGTAAAATAGAAGACAGTTTACTGATCTCAAGCTCTCTCACATCTCTCAATCTCTCTAGTATTTCTGGTATCGTCTAAGTAAAACTAAAAATTTTACAAAATTTTTGGATTGTCCATGTAGGTCTGAAGAATCAGGTTTATTTACTAATAAGCTGTAAATTCTTTCGGATTTTCTTACAATAAAAGCGAGAGCCATTCAGGTTAGTTCAGGTTAGTTGCCTCTGGAATACAAAAACCGTATGAGTTTTAGTCTTCTTCATCTCTCTTCTCTTCTTCTTCTTGTCGCTTTTATGAGGAAGGTGAAATAAAAGGCGGTTCACTGATCTCAAGCTTCACATCTCTTAATCCCTCTAGCATTTCTTGAATCGTCTATAGCAAATCTTAAAATTTTGCAAAATTTTGGGGTTTTCTAAGAGTTTTAGAGAGAGGTTTATTTAATAATGGATTTTTTTTCGGATTTTCTTATAGTAAACACGGGGCCCACTTAGAGTACTAATATGTATGCTGTCAAATTCTCATCTTCCCGAGAAACCTAAGAATGTGCAGTGTAGTACGAGGGGTTCATTAGAAACCGTCATCTAGAAGGCTATGAATTTTTGACAGAAATGGTTGACATTATCAAAACAAATGGATTTTTGTTCCTTCATTCTTTACTTTTGACATTTCATAACCAACTAGATTATGTTTTTAAATTAACATCCCGTATATTCAGCCCTTAAGTATTAGTTTGAGATCACATTTTAGTTTCAATCTAATATGCCAATTGTGGGGACATCGCAAATATGAAGGTCAATGGGCAGTACCTAATGAGTAGGTAATTGAGAGGAAAAGAACAGGACAATTATCTAAAAAGAATCAAGACAACAAATCCCTTATTTAACTAATTCTTGTGGTTTTACATTATTGATCTATGGTATACTGGTGGAGTTATTGAGATGTAGTCCCTGGAATCACTAAAGACTCACAAGTGAAAACATTGAGATCATATTTTGACGTCTCGACGCGTATTGACGTCTTCATCAGAAATTCAAAAGAGTCTCAGAATACCGAGAATTTTTATTGTCAATATCCCATTTTTGTTGTAATTGTGTGGTTAGACAGCAAATGGAATGATGTAGCTCATGCGATATTGTTCATCGTTAGCTCTATCAATACCTTTTTAAAAAACGTCAAAATACGGTTTGATGCTACTTTCGGATCATGTAAGCCACATTACACTTAAGCACTTCATTTCATCATGACCAAATAATGAGCGTGAAATGAAGAGCACCTGGAATCGAACACAATTGAAGACCTGCCAGATTTACCATTCCAATTCTTATTAGAAGAAGGAGGAATGAATTGTGCCAAAACAAGATCAATAACTAAGAAGAAGAAACTTGCTTTACATTTTATTTAGAAGCAGATTGAAAGGTAAGAGAGGAAGGAATGTTACACTCCATGGACCTAAAGGCAGACTACCATCTAAGTGGGCAAACGAAAAGACCAGGAGAGTGATCATCTCATAAGTTTCTTCTTTTCAACTTTGACAAAAGCTCTTAAAAAACCTTATTATCAGAAGCAGTTCTTTGATGAGCATATAACCTGAACTACCTATACAAGAACAGTTTATTATGTCAAAACGAATTCAATAACTAACAAGCAGAAATTTGTTCTATATTTTATTGAGAAACAGATTGAAAGGCTAGAGAGGAAAGCATGTTACACACCATGGACCTGAACCCATATGGGCAAAAGAAAAGATCAGAAGGCTGATTCTTCCTTGAACTTTGACAAAAATAATTATCAGGAGCAATTCTTTAATGAATATATCAGTTCTTCGTCTAACCTAAACTAACAATGTACTTTGGTTGTACTATTAATATTTGATCATTTGTTCACGTGTTCACCTAGTAACGTTTTTATTATTTCATCACCAAACAATCAGATCTGGAATTATTTACAAAGAATAGAAGTCCTCGAAATCATCTTGGATTAAGATAACATTATCTTTCAGGCCTTAGTGAAGACAGGCAGTCTGAGCTGGAGTGTTATCTGCGTATTTGGCCTTCCACGTTTGTTTGCTTGTTTATGTCGCATGAAATACCATATAGGGTCTAGACAATCGATACCCGAATTGCTCATCAGGTAAATATCACGCCACTTGAATACAATAATAGAAGTGGCATCATAGTTTTAAATATCTATCTTTTGAGTTATCATTTCTCAAATAACAGATACGACAAATAAACGAATTTTTGTAAGTAGAAATTTCCGTGATCTTAACTAGAAAAACAATTAACTACATTCTGCGTATATTTGTTTAAAATTTGAGTAAGAAAATACGAACATTTTTGGAATAAGCATATAAAAGTCTAACAAAAGAATGTCTCTGGTCTTAAGTACACCACTGGCTTCTTAACAAAAACCCTCAGTTTATATGGGCTTCTGGTACCAGTCAAGGTCAACCTCCGCCCATTTATTTTCGAATTGGTTGCGGTCAATTTACAAACAGATCTTCCAAAAGCTACCGTGCTTAGCCTACTCTTTCTAGTTGTTATTGTCAACCTTCAGAGAGTTTTCTTGCAAGTAAACTTGAAACATTTGGAAGTCGTTATTTACGATTATGACACGGTACACCCAAAACTAGGTTTCTATGTTTATGTCACATGCTTTAACAACGGAGGGCCACCTACAGATATTTACAACCGTTAAGGCCCGATTTGCCGATAGTGCGGCATTAGAGCCGTTCTATCGCATTTACATCCAGGGCAATAAGACCGTATTACCTACGTAGCCAATCGCACTAATTCCGGGTTTATGCATTGATTCGTGGGGGGTTTGAAACCAATTTCTCTAGTTCATGTGTTGCTATCCACCCCGATTTGTAGCGAGCAGTTTAGAAAGTGTATAATGAGTTATTATGTGCCCTTCTCCTTATCAATAAAAATATAATTATGATGTTAATAAGCTTCGAATTTGAGACATGAAACCTATAGTATTAAAGCCCTATCTTATAGTACCAATGCTGATAAGCTTGGCTGGTAATATTAAGTCGGTTTGATTGATCCCAAGAAGTTGTCTCAAAATTTAAGCAATTTCGCAAAGCTCAGCTATTATTGTCAGTTGATACCCGTGGTACCCTTCAAATTTATCCAGGAGGTATTTATAAACATTATACGATTAGCCTGCATCAGCATACATTATGTATAGATTTTTTTAAACAAACCACTAATATCTGAAATGAGATAATTATTCCATGCAAGTATCTACCTGTATAGGGATTGATGCACAAAGAAAATGGCCAGGTGTGCAAGCTACAGGTTGAGGAACCCCTTATGGGCTCGAGCAGGTACTTGTTTTCGTGTCCTTGTGAATGGAAATTCGGTTGCCTTTTTTAGAAGTAGCTTAAGCAAACTATTTTTTTTCTGTCGTCTCGGTTCTGCAAGAGACAAGCAAATCACTATCTTTTGCTTTTAGCATCGCCATAATGGTTTAAAAGTTCTGTTTGCAGCTGGGGACAGAGATAATGCGAGAACACAAAAAAGGAAAATATTGTGACAAAAGGATAATTGTGACAAAACTACATTTTTAGGGAATTAGGGTTGATATGGCCAGTTTACCTTTACCAGTTCCTGAGATATCACACACATAGATATATTTTTTTGATATAAGAAAGTTCGTTTTTGTAAAAATAATGTTTTTGGTTAAAAAAATTTTTATCAGATCAAGCAAATTTTTCTTTGACGGATCAGATCTATATATTAGAAGAAAATTGTTTTTCTAAACTATTGTCTTACTTCAAATTTCATTTTGTTCAAGTCAATCAATTTTGTTTTTCTTGAAGATTCTCATAACCTCCTTATTGTGTTCTCTCACGAATAAAATATGTTTTTTTTTTATCAATATGTATTATGTAAAATAATTATTGTATAGCCCTTATACCGGGCGAGCTATAAAAGTTTTATGCGTGAAATTTTTTGCCAATTTGGGTGTACTTTTCGCACGTTTTACGCCGTACAGATTTCACAATTTTGCAGAAAAAAAAAGTGAAATAATTTAGGGAGGTAGCACACATATGGGCCCTTGTTATGGCCAAAAATCAAGGTCCTACCTTTGCATTTGAGAGTTTGATTACAGGTAAGGCAAATAAGTTTTTTTCAGATAAAATAATTAAATTTGTGTTGTTTTATTTATTTACATAGATGTTGCTGTAGTTGTTGAGTCCTCAAGCCGTCCATCTTGATACTTACACATGCTTTTCATTTTCCGAAATCGATCATGAAGTTTCTGTTTCTGCGTAACTAATTTTTTTACAAACGTGGTAGTCTCTTGCATTTTTTGGAGTCTCAAACCATTCTCAAGATATTTAATAATTTTCAAATTTTCCAAAATAAACCCATTTCGAACTGTCAAACAGTTCTCGAGATATTTACACATGCCTTTTATTTTCCAAAATCGATCACGAAGTTTCTGTTTCTATGTAACTAATTTTTTCCAAAAACATGGTAGTTTAATGTATTTTTTTGAAGTCTCAAGCCGTTCTCAAACTATTGTGAACTACATTGAACTACAATTTTTATCTTTTTGGAAAAGTCAAGCTAAGATTAATGCCAAAATACGTGAAAAATTACTTAAAATTTGTAAGAATAGAAATTTGGAGTGTTTGGCAAAATTTAAATTAATATTATTTCAACAAAATTAATATAACTTTAAAAATAAAAATTAGAAAAAGAAAAGTGGACAAAACTAAAAAATTATCAAAAATTTTCAGGTAAAGGAGTAAATTTAAAATATTTCTAGTTTTGTACCAAATTTTCCTTAATACAATATGTATTACAAATTAGCATATATGTCAATTGGTCAGTGCTTAAAAAGAAATCAATTTTGTGTCAAAATTCTCTCAAAAGAGTGAAAACCGTTATCTTCTCTTCGATCTAAAAATCCAATTTAGATCGAAGAAAAATTAAATAACAAAACATTTCTACAAAACATAACAACTGATATTTGAAAAATGAAGAAAACAGTAAGACAAAAAACAGCTTTCATAAGGAAAAATTACGACAAGTAAGACATGACAGAAATATTGACAGAAAGAGTAGACAGAAATGTTCATAGTAAAAGAGAACTCAAACAATTCCAAACAACAGTAAATTTTGTTTCGGTATTTTGTTGGTGACTTAGAGGAGAAGCAAATAACTAAATTGCCGGAATTTGTATTGCAGAGCTACCACAGCAAACAGAAGAGACAATACTTACAATAGAACAATGAGTAAACAAAAAATTGTCAAAAAAATAAAATTGAAAAACCATGGATCTCCTTTTGTAGGTTTTATTTCCTCCGGTTGTAATTTCTGTATTTTTTTGTTAATAATTTTTACTTTTAAAAACACTCTATATTTTTTCCAAATTCTTGTTCCTACATCTCTTCATATTTGAAGGATTTGTTTTTCTAACTTTTGACCCTTTGGCTAGGATTTTATAGACCTTTCCTCGAAGGTGCTGTGACTTTGTCATATTTGCGACCCTCCAGGTTTTTGCAGACGATCTTATTTTTATTTGGTCTTTTAATCTTTAACAACGAATATTTGAAAAATGAAGAAAACAGTAAGACAAAAAACAGCTTGGACAAAGAAAAATTACGACAAGAAAGACAAGACAGAAATGTTTATAGTAGAAGAGAACGCAAACAATTCCAAACAGCAGTAAATTTTGTTTCGGTATTTTGTTGGTGACCTAGAGGAGAAACAAATAACTAAATTGCCGGAATATTTTTATTGCAGAACTACCACAGTAAACAGGAGAGACAATAATTGCAATAGAACAATGAGTAAACAAAAAGTTGTCAAAGAAAATACCAATAATACAAATGAAAAAAAAAAAAAAAAAAAAAAAAAAATAGAAAACCCATGGACCTCCTTTTGTAGCTTTTATTTACTCCGGTTGTAATTTCTGTATTTTTTTTTTAATAATTTTTACTTTTAAAAACACTCTATTTTTTCCAAATTTTTGTTCCTACATCTCCTACTCCTCTTTTGTTCCTACATCAATAAAATAACCATGGACCTCCTTTTGTAGGTTTAATTTCCTCCGGTTGTAATTTCTGTATTTTTTTTAATAACTTTTACTTTTAAAAACACTCTATATTTTTTTCCAAATTCTTGTTCCTACATCTCTTTATATTTGAAGCATTTGTTTTCCTTACTTTTGACCCTTTGGCTAGGATCTTCTAGACCTTTACTCGAATGTACTGTGACTTTTTCTATTTGCGATCCTCCAGATTTTTGCAGATGATCTTGGACAAAGAAAAATTACGATAAGAAAGACAAGGCAGAAATGTTTATAGTAGAACAGAACGCAAACAATTCCAAACAGCAGTAAATTTTGTTTTGGTATTTTGTTGGTGACTTACAGGTGAAACAAATACATAAATTGCCGGAATTTTTATTGTAGAACTACCACAGCAAACAGGAAAGACAATAATTGCAATAGAAAAATGAGTAGATAAAAAGTTGTCAAAAAAAAAATAAATAAAATAGAAAAACCATGGATCTCCTTTTGTAGGTTTTATTTCCTCCGGTTGTAATTTCTGTAATTTTTTAATAATTTTTACTTTTAAAAACACTCTATAATTTTTCCAAATTCTTGTTCCTACATCTCTTCATATTTGAAGCATTTGTTTTTCGAACTTTTGACCCTTTGGGTAGGATCTTCTGGGCCTTTCTTCAAATGTACTGTGAATTTGTCATATTTGCGACCCTCCAGATTTTTGCAGACGATCTTATTTTTATTTGGTCTTTTAATCTTTAACAACGAATATTTGAAAAATGAAGAAAACAGTAAGACAAAAAACAGCTTGGACAAAGAAATGTTACGACAAGAAACAGAAGACAGAAATGTTCATAGTAAAAGAGAACTCAAACAATTCCAAACAACAGTAAATTTTGTTTCGGTATTTTGTTGGTGACTTCTTAGAGGAGAAGCAAATAACTAAATTGCCGGAATTTTTATTGCAGAACTACCACAGCAAACAGAAGAGACAATAATTACAATAGAACAATGAGTAAACAAAAAGTTGTCAAAAAAATAAAATTGAAAAACCATGGATCTCCTTTTGTAGGTTTTATTTCCTCCGGTTATAATTTCTGTATTTTTTTAATAATTTTTACTTTTAAAAACACTCCATATTTTTTCCAAATTCTTGTTCCTACATCTCTTCATATTTGAAGCATTTGTTTTTCTAACTTTTGAGTCTTTGGCTAGGATCATCTAGACCTTTCCTCGAATATACTGTGACTTTGTCATATGTGCGACCCTTCAGATTTTTGCAGACGATCTTATTTTTATTTGGTCTTTTAATCTTTAGCAATGAAGAGTTGAAAAATTAAGAAAACAGTAAGACAGTAAGACAAAAAACAGCTTGGACAAAGAAAAATTACGACAAGATAGACAAGACAGAAATGTTTATAGTAGAAGAGAACTCAAACAATTCCAAACAGCAGTAAATTTTGTTTCGGTATTTTGCTGGTGACTTAGAGGAGAAAGAAATAACTAAATAACTGAAATGTTTACTGCAGAACTAACACAGAAAACAGGAGAGCCAATAATTGCAGGAGTAAACAAAAAGTTGTCAAAAAAAAAACAATAAATAAATAAAATAGAAAAATCATGGACTTTCTTTTGTAGGTTTTCTTTTCTGCGGTATTTTTGTTTTTTTTTTTTAATAATTTTGACTTTTATAAACACTATATCTTTTACAAATTCTTGTTCCTACGCCTCTTCATATTTGAAGCATTTGTTTTTCTAACTTTTGACCCTTTGTCTAAGATCTTCTAGACTTTTCCTCGAATGAACTGTGACTTTGTCATATTTGCGACCCTCCAGGGTTTTGCAGACGATCTTATTTTTATTTGGTCTTTTAATCTTTAACAACGAATATTTGAAAAAATGAAGAAAACAGCAGGACAAAAAACCGCCTGGACAAAGAAAAATTACGACAAGAAAGAGATGACAGAAATGTTTATTGTAAAAGAGAACCGAAACAATTCGAAACAGTAGTAAAGTCTGTTTCGGTATTATATTGGTGACTTAGAGGAGAAACAAACAACTAGATAGCCGGAATATTTATTGCAGAGCCGTCGCAGCAAACAGGAGAGACAATAATTGCAATAGAAAAAGGAGTAAACAAAAAGTTGTCAAAAAAAGTGGATAAATAAAATAGAAAAACCATGGACCTCTTTTTGTAGGTTTTATATCCTCCGGTTTTTATTTTCTGTATCTTTTTTTTATTTTAAAGACACTCCATATTTTTTTCCAAATTTTTGTTCTTACATCTCTTTATATTTGGAGCATTTGTTTTTCTAACTTTTGACCCTTTGGCTAGGATCTTCTAGACCTTTCCTCGGATGTACTGTGACTTTCTAATATTTGCGACTCTCCAGGGTTTTGCAGACGTTCTTATTTTTATTTGGTCTTTTAATCTTTAACAACGAATATTTGAAAAAATGAAGAAAACAGTGGGACAAAAAACAGCTTGGACAAAGAAAAATTACGACAAGAAATAGAAGACAGAAATGTTTATCGTAAAAGAGAACTCAAACAATTCCAAACAGCATTAAAGTCTATTTCAGTATTTTGTTGATGACTTAGATGAGAAACAAACAACTAAATTGCCGGAATATTTATTGCAGAACTATCGCAGCAAACAGGAGAGACAATAATTGCAATAGAAAAAGGAGTAAACAAAAAGTTGTCAAAAAAAATGAATAAATAAAATAGAAAAACCATGGACCTCCTTTTGTAGGTTTTATTTCCTCCGGTTATAATTTCTGTATTTTTTTTAAATTTTAAAAACACTATATTTTTTTCCAAATTTTTGTTCTTACATCTCTTTATATTTGGAGCATTTGTTTTTCTAACTTTTGACCCTTTGGCTAGGATCTTCTAGTCCTTTCCTCGAATGTACCCTGACTTTCTAATATTTGCGACTTTCCAGGGTTTTGCAGACGTTCTTATTTTTATTTGGTCTTTTAATCTTTAGCAACGAATATTTAAAAATTAACAAAACAGTAAGACAAAAAACAACTGGGACAAAGAAGAATTACGACAAGAAAGACAAGACAGAAATGTTTATAGTAGAAGAGAACACAAACAATTCCAAACAGCAGTAAATTTTGTTTCGGTATTTTGTTGGTGACTTAGAGGAGAAACAAATAACTAAATTGTCTGAATTTTTATAGCAGAATTATCACAGCAAACAGAAAAGACAATAATTGCAAGAGAAAAATTACTAAACAAAAAGTTGTCAAAAAGAAAATAAATAAATATAATAGAAAAACCATGGACCTCCTTTTGTAGGTTTTATTTCATCCTGTTGTAATTTCTGTTTTTTTTTAATATTTTTTCTTGCCTAATGTTCATTCTTCCTTGTTCTTTATTCCTCCCTAAAACGATTTTTTTTTAAATTTTTATTAATGGATAAAAACATACAAGACGAATATTTAAAATGTTTGTTTGTATAAAGTTTTACATTACACTTCTCAATACACAGGTGCCAAATCTGGATCCTAACTTTTAGTCTTCGAGTTTACTTTTATTGGTGGCATTTAGTAACGCGTTATTCAGTAACGTTTTTATGTGTTAAATTTTGGACGTAAGCGAAACCACGCTTGATCAAACGTCCATTTAAAAGATTAAATTGATTAATAAATGCCGAACGGGAAACAAGAAATGAATATTTATGAAGGCGAAATGTGTGCAGAACATTGATTTTGAACATCAGGTTTCATGAGGGAAAATAATCGTTTTCCGCGATAGTGTTAACAACCGGTCCGATGTTGATGGATATTTACCAAAGAACACAAATCCAAGCATGCAGTGACAAAAACATACACTTAGAGCGCTTTTATGGGCCGTTTGCCTGTTCATAATAATACAGTTAACACCTGCATACATAATGTGCTATACTATCTGCCCACTTTGGTCCCAAGGAAATCATTTTACTAGGTAATAACTAGACCGAATAATCCTGTTTGATTAGGAAGCAACAGGTCGGTTTTGAGCTGAAATAATTGAAAAACGTACAGCATGTTATTAAAGGAGTTGATAACCCGAATTAGAGAACTTTCTCCTGGCACCCTTATTCTTTAGAACTTGTTTTCTAGTAAAAACGAGTTATTGTTGCCGGAATAGGTTTCGCCATAGGCTATTGGCTTGATATAAACATCACTTTATAGAAGACTGTAACAAGAACGCTCTTGATGGGTACTAATGGAAATTACGATACTTAGTAACTTGATACTGGTTAGACGATAATAATCTAACAGTAATTCGATTAAAAGCGTTCCTATAAAACTGTGTCTTATAGAATTTATAAAATCAAAACGTCTCATCAGGACAGAAATAAATGCTGCATTTCCCTTAACCGGTTCTGTTTTCAAATAATTCAGAACTAAAGTTTAAAGCCGATTATTTTAGACGCACCACACCGTACATCGCATTACAGCCTAACGGATTTTTCATTTCGATTTTGATCGAAATTTAAATTTTAATTCTATTGGATTTATAAGTGAAAAAATAACTGTTTCGCTACAGCGGAAATTCCAGGTTTAATCGGGCTAAATGCGTATAAACAACACCGGGGTTATCATTGTTTCAACATGATTCGATCGCGTTTAGTTAATTTTCTGCCGGAATTAATCCTACACGTGAAACAGCAGGTTTAACAAAGTGTTTCGTACTTGCTGTTAATTAATAAAACTGGATTTATTCGGAAACAAAATATTGAAATATTTAAAACATATCTTATCAGTAAAAATCGTAATTTAGTCGAGCAGGACACTCAGTAACTTTCCATATGTGTCACTTTGTCGTATGCCATTCCTTTCTTTGACTATTCCATAATTTGGTGGCAAAATTACGGGAATCTTAGTACCGAAAGGAGGTGACAAAAGGCTTGAAACCTGTTTACGGGGAACACCACTGGTTTATGTAAAGCTGGGAAGATGGCATATTTGTTTCGATAACTTATGACTTCCATGATGGAATTATTACATTGTGTATTTGCAAATGACTAAAATTGAATATATTAATTCATAAGATAAACATTTTTTAACAAAAGAGCAATTAAAGTACCTAACGAATTGAAGGATCGCCTTCGAAATACAATACCTTTAGGTGAAAAGCTACTCTTGGAGGTAAAAAGCAAAAATAGTGTACTTAAAGGAAATAAATGTTTACTAATAATAATTGAAGAAAAAAAAAACTGAAAATCATTTATACAACCGGACAAAACAACAAGGTAGGACCAGGAAGGATATTTGCGCAAAATAAAGCTATCAAGAAAAATTCCAAAAAGTATCTTCCCCGAAGGAAAAATCTCGCAGGAGTAGGCTGAGGTATGGATAGTCGTAGAGTCACAGCAACTACCGCTGGGGGGACCGAAAGCAAAAAAATGCAAATATCGCAGGAATTAAAAAATAAAAATCTACTGCAAGGAAATCTAACCAATTAACCTGAGTTTGGAGCAAAAGGAATTGAAGAAAAGAAAAAGCATGGATTTTCCCGGATCAAGGACGTAGACGCTTTCTCCTGCATTAACAGCATCGCCTCTGTTCCTGCCACTCTGGAAACCCTTTCGAAAACTAGGTGAAGATGATGATAAACTTACTTCCTACGTCTTCATAAAAGTTCAATCATTTGATAAAATATTATAACGTTAATGATCTTATGCTTGGGAACATCTAATAGCAGAATTTTTACAAGTTTCACAGCCTCAGTTATCATGCAGTTTGAAGTTCTACAAGCTTAATAACTGACTGTAATCAGGTCTGAGCACTTGGGTTCTTGGAAACAGACCTGATTAGATTTCCTGGTTTAGTGTTTGGCCGAATGTCATAACTGACCATGGAACGCAGTTGTTATCACCAGCATTCAGAGCTTTAGCTATGTTTGGATGCATTTTGCCTCCAGTTGTCATCTTGTTGCCAATGGACTTGTTGAGCGCCTCCATAGATAGTTTAAAGCAGTTTTCATGGCTCTTTCAACTGATGCTTGGATAGAATCCCTGTCATTAGCCATACTTGTAATCCGCTGCTCCTTAAAAGAAACTTGGGAACCTCATCAGCTACCTACTACCTTCGTAATTACACTATTCGTAGACCTTTTCAGTTACCTTACTCGGGTCCATACCAAATCAAGCATCATGATACTGAAAACAAGACTTTTGTTATTGTCATTAAAGAAAAGGATGCTTGAGTCACTGTACCGATACATCTTTCGTTCTGTTGCTCGGACGAGAACTACTTAAGCAGTAATAGTTTTTGTTAAGTCTAGAACCTAGTACTGCTGTAGCAATAAGTCACATTACACCAAAATAAATTGACCAAACTCTACTAGAAAAACTTTATTCGACGAATAAACAAGCAACAAAGTTCTTCCTCCCTTTTCTGGTGCAAATTGAGTCACATTCACTGTAGTCACCATTAAACACTTAGTCATCAACACTCAGAAGCACTTATTGTTATTTAAGGCCTAGTATTTAGAAGGCAATGCATTTAGCATTTAGTGAGACTTTTAATCCAGCTCTTATCAACATTAAAAAGAGTCATGGTAGATAATCAAGAAACTACGCTATACCATTGGAAATGTGGGATTAGGTAAATTAGAGTATGACCCTTTGCGATGTTAAAAGTAATGTCATCGTCGACTCAAGAAAAATGTGATTTAATTTGAGTCTTGTTATAACAAAAGTCTTGTTTTCCCTAAGGTAACTCAAAAGGTCGACGAATAGCGTCATTACGCAGACTTTTTGTTAGAATTGATCACAGTTTATCAAAATATACTTGAAAATGACAGTCTTTTAGTTGCTCCTGCTTAGAATTCGTAAAAAATTCATCAGCAATACAAAAATGTTTTTGAGTTGCAAAATTTTATTTGGATCATTATTGCATTGAGCTTTATTTTTTGGCAATTTTGGTCAAAAAATGACAAGTGACAGGTCATAAATTGAATTTAAGAGACTCGAAAAAAAAAAACGTATTTTGATTGGAAATTTTACATTTTACATTTTGTATTTTGCGTAACACCTTGGTGTGAAAATTCCATTGTTATTACCTCGAAAAATTGATCGTGTGATAATTTTCAGATAAACCAGGAACAATTTTCAGTTTAAAAAAAAATATTTTGTTTATTGTTGAATTCAGAATTAAATTTTTTGTGCAGTTGCGGCCTGAAAGTAGATGTGAATTTAGTTTAAAACTCGAAGAAAAATTGCATTTGAATTTTTTGGTTTTTAGGCATTTTGTTAGAAAAATTCAAAGGCCAGGATCGATATCAGATTTTTGTTTAAAAGGTGGATTTTGAAAAATCACTTTTTGCTAACAATTTTAAGATAAATTGTAAAGGAGTTTTTCTGTGATAATTCGGAGATCTATAACCCATTTTGAGTTACAAACCTTTCTTTTAATCACTGTTGCACTGAGTATCAATTTGTTTGTGCGAATTTGGCTAAAAAAATTGACATAAAGTGAGTTTCACATCAACTAGGAGCAATTTTCAGTAAAAAAAAATATCATTTTGTCAATTGTTAAATTGAGAATTTTTTTTTGCAGTTGATTCTTAAAAGTTGACATAAATTTAATTTAAAACCCGAAGAATAATTATGTTTTAGTTGGGTTTTTAGCTTTTAGCGAATTTTTAGAAAAATTCAAACGCCAGAATCGACTTTGAACTGAAAGTTATTCACATTTGGGTTTAAAAATCGCATTATGCAAAACTGTTTTTTGATGCGGGGGGGGGGGGGGTAATATCCACTGTGACAACCTTGACACAACAGCAAAGTATTCACCTTCTCAAGTCGTAGAGTGCAGCAAAAGAAATGTAGGACTATCATTGTGGGGGCAAGAAATACCAATGCTACCAATGCGAAATGAGGCGGAGTTCTTGGTACTAATTTGGAAGAGTCCAAGCTTACTTACAGAACACATGTGGACAACACAACTGCGAAAGCAACCAGTGGAATAGGGGCCTGCAGGCTTTTAATGGTGCACTGGGTCTACACCAGAGTAAAAATTCTCATCACTCTCTACGGATCTTCGATATGGTGCTATAAAGTCCACAAAAGAGAAAACAGAAACGAAGCTACAGAGAATCGTTTGCCTAGCCATTACTACATTGCGGCCATGGAGATGATATTCTATATTTCTTCCCTAATAGGAGTAAGGTAAGTCAAGGAAAGCGGAGACACTCAAAAGATGCTACAAAGATAGGAGGCACAACATAGTGAGATTTCACAAATATTAGCAACGACTATATCTTGAATTCATAAATATTCACAAGAGCGGTGAGATGTTGTAGAGAGCAGGAGCACGCGAGTCCACCAGCGTATTAGATCCAATACTGCATGGCAGATGGCTCTCAGTTCGAGAAGCAGCCCATATTGCTCTGTACCTCGAAGGTTATCGGAACCAAGACGAAATGAAAAGAGTAGGTGGTCACCAATTTGTCGATCAACCCATCTGCACACCACCCTCGGGGTCTAACCCTCATCAGTATAGTTTTGACTGGTCGACAAATTGGAGACCGTGAGATAGCGACTTAAAGCCAAAAAGCGCACAAGAGCTGTGGGATGTTGTACAGAGCAGGAGCAGGTGACCTCCACCAGCGTATTAGATCCAATACTGCATGGCAGATGGCTCTCAGTTGGAGAGGCAGCCCCTGTTGCACTGTACCTCGCAGGTTATCGGAACCAGAACGAAGTGTAAAAAGTAGGTGGTCACCAATTTGTCGATCAAGCCATCTGCATCCTAGTTTCAGGGTCTACCTATCATCAGTACAGCTTTGACTGGTCGACAAATTGGAGACCAGGAGCAGGCGACATCCACCAACGTATTAGATATAATAATGCGTGACAGATGGCTCTCAGTTCGAGAAGCAGCCCATATTGCTCTGTACCTCGCAGGTTATCGGAACCAGAACGAAATGTAAAGAGTAGGTGGTCACCTACTCTTGAAATCCTGCTTCTCTACTCCTACCTGCTTCTCGAACTGAGAGCCATCTGCCATGCAGTATTAGATCTAATACGCTGGTGGATGTCGCCTTCTCCTGCTCGGTACAAAATCTCACTGCTCTTGTGTGGTTTTTTGGCTTTAAGACGCGAACTCACGTTCTCCAATTTGTCGACCAGTCAAAGCTGTACCGATGAGGGGTAGACACCGAGGTTGATGTGTAGATGGGTTGATCGACAAATTGGTGACCACCTATCCATAATCCCCCCTTCCATATAACTTGTCGGGTAATTCGATTAATTAAGGAAGGGAATAACAGAGAAAAAGAAGTATATGGGAAGGAAGACATCAATTCGTTCACAGATAAGTCCAAGACAGCCATACAAGTACAGCTGCAGGCGCATATCTTAGGAAATGATATAATTACTAATCTGGGCAATATGAAAGGCAGGATAACCGAGATTGTAACAACTCTCCTAATATTTTTACGTGGAACGGCATTGGTGCAGCAATTATGGAGGCTGCAGTAGCAAATTTTGAGAGCTTCAACAGCTGGGCATTGCAGTTGGTAGCAAAGGTGGAACCAATCAGCCAATACAAGCAGTTGTTATTAGATTAGCACCCAATACAACAACTGATCATTTGCAAGCGTCTTCGAAACTAAATTTCTCTAAAGAGCAGTCTGAGAAGCACATCTCAAAACGTCCAGAAACATATGCCTCTATGAAGGTCACTATACCCCAGGATCAAGTTCGGAATGCATGGTAACGTGATGTGTGGCCAAATGGAGATGTGATGTCCAGATTTTTTGCACGGAGGAGGATGCTGCCATCCTAAGTGGATCCTCAGAATGCCCTTCAGAAATCCTGGAGGCCTGAGAAGGGCCTTCAGAAATCTTTATACACCTACTGCAAAATGTTATAGTTGGTCTTCAAACAAGAGTGAGTATTCACTTTCTCAAGCCGAGGAAAGCAGCAAAAAGAAATGTGGGACCTATCATTGTGGGGGTAAGAAATACCAATGCGAAATGAGGTGACGTTTTTGGCACTAACTTGGAAGAAACCAAGCTTACTTACAGAACACTTTGGTTAGAGCAGTTGTGTTTGTTACTACTGCAACCAGCAGTTATGTTGGTTACCGCAGTTATGTTGTCCACAAATGTTACTTACAACAACACTTGTGGACAACACAACTGCGGAAGCAACCAGTGGGCTAGGGGCCAGCTAGCATGATAGGTAAGAGTTGGGGATTGAGGCTTTTAATGGTGCATTGGATGTCTCATCACTATCTGCGGATCTTCGATATGGTGGCATAAAGCCCACAAAGGAGGAAACAGAGACAAAACTGCAGAGAATCGCTTGTCTAGCCGTTACTACATTGCGACCATAGAGATGATATTCTGTCTTTCTTCCCTAATAGGACAACAATTTAACAATTGCAAGCGTCCTCGGCACCAAATTTCCCTGAAGAGCAGTGTGAGGAGCACAACTCAATTCGTTCAGAAATATATGCCTCTATGAAGGTCACTATACCTCAGGATCAAGTACGGAATGCATGGAAACGTGATGGGTGGCCAAGTGGAGATGTGATGTCCAGATTTTTTGCAAGGAGGAGGATCCTCATAGTGTCGAAAACCTACAGAAATTTTCGGAGTAAATCTTTACACACCTACTTTGTGTCTTTGATCAACAGTGGGTATTCACCTCCTCAAGTAGTAGAGAGCAGCAAAAGAAATGCAGGACCTATCATTGCGGGGGCAAGAAATCGCAATGCGAAACGAGATGAAGTTCTTGGCACTAACTTGGAAGAGACCAAGCTTACTTTCAGAAAACATGTGGACAACTTTCGCAGTTGTGAAAGCAACCAGCCGGCTAGGGACCTGCAAGAGTATGATAGGTAAGAGTTGGGGATTGAGGCTTTTAGTTGTGCACTGGGTGTCTCATCACTATCTACCGATCTTAGATATGGTGGCATAAAGCCCACAAAGGAGAAAACAGAAACAAACTTGGCAAGCTACAGAGAATCGCTTGCCTAGCTATTACTACATTGCGGCCATGGAGATGTTATTCGATCTTTCTTCTCTATTAAGAATAAGGTAAGGTAGTAAGGAAACCGGAGACACTGAAAAGATACTACAAATATAGGTGGCACAACATAGTGGGCTTTCACAAATATTAGCAACGACTACATCTTAGAAATGCGCAGAACAATGAAATTCCATAAATCTTATTGGGCAATTCGCTTAATTAAGGGAGTAAATAACAGTGAACAGGAAGTCTATGGGGATGAAGACACCAATTGGTTCAGGGATGAGTCCAAGACAGCCATATAAGTACAGGTGCTGGCGCATATCATAGGAAATGATATAATTATAAACCTGGGCAACATGAGAGGCAGGATAACCGAGATGATAACAGCTCTTGTAATATTTTTACGTGGAGCGGCAATTATGGAGGCTGAAGTAGCAAATTGTGAGAGCTTCAACAGCTGGGTAATCTGCTTGAGCCTGAAGAGAATTGGAATGAATGGAAAATGATTAAGCGAAAATCATGCAGATTTGTTGTTGGTAGCAAAGGTGGTACCAATCAGACAAGATAAGCAATTTCCAGATATGCCTTATTGCATGTTACTAGATAGGCTCTCAATACAACAATTGATCAATTGCAAACGTCCTTGCAACCAAATTTCCCTGAAGAGCAGTCTGAGGAGCAAATCTAAAAACGTCCAGAAACATATGCCTCTATGAAGGTCATTATAACCCAGGATCAAGTAAGGAAAGCATGGAAGCGTGATGTGTGGAAATATGATGTCCAGATTTTTTGCAACGAGGAGGATGATGGCATTCCAGGTGGATCCTCAGAATGTCGAGGGCCTTTAGAAATCTTTACACACTTACTGCAAAATGTTAGAGGTCTTGGAACAAAAGTGAGTTGCACTGGTGTCTTAGCGTAGAAATATGACATAATCATGACGACAGAAACCAGTGATTTTGACCAGTGAAAAGAAGATTTTCATGAGAGCTTACAAAACACTATAATACCAACAAAATAATATCTAAAAGATAAAAACGAGTTTTCAGTAATTTAGTTTGACTCATAAAATTGATTTCAACATCGTTAAACTGTAATCATAGCACGTCAAAATAAGACCATAATAACGCGGGCCTGGGCTGAATAGACTGAACTCGAGCGGCTGAAGTAAACCAAACCAGATCTTTGTGTAACACAAGTAGCACCTGAAATGAGTTTTGAGAAAGCAGTGGGCGAGCTTAAGTTTTAATTATTGTCCCATCTTATGTAAGCTCGCCTATACCTCTTTTGTGCGGCAAGCGTATTTAAATTACTCAGCGGTGCTGAGGAGGATTACGGTCAATATTTCTTTCCCGTTATGAACACTAAAGGTAGGTATACGAACAATGAACACGTGAATGCATTTTGATTTAACCAAAATGCAATTTGCGTTTGACCGTTTTTATGTCACTGGTGTGAAAGAAGTTAGGGGACCGCATCGAATGGAGGAGAAATTGGGATGCACTTAATACTTATTAAGACTTTTGAACTCATCTAAGGTCACGTTCGCAATATAAATAAGCCTCTGAAATTGCTTCGTTAGTAATTCAACTCGCCCCGCATATAAAGTGTGTTTCTAAAATGAACTTTGGGTGTATTGATAGTAATAATAATGCCCTACTTGAGTGTCATTCTCATTCGACATAACATATGCAGCAAATCGGATAAGTTTAAAGTTACCTCACTCGATATTCCTTTTTATTTTTGAACTATCGACATATGTTTAATTTAGACAGTATGCTGTACTGACTGAAATTAGATGACAAGCCCTCTCACTAATGTAACTTACATTAAATTGGGGCTAAATAGCAAACGCTCGCAATCAACGTTAATAGCAACGCTATATAGAACAAGAGATATTATCTAAATTCCTTTAGCGCAAAACTTCGGTTGATTAGACTCATCGCAAACCCTACTGCCAACAATTATTCCGGCTGCCGAATTAACATATGCAAATACCACTAAACCGACAGATTAACTGTCACAGGTTTGTCAAGCATTGATCCCGTGTCAGAGCTAAAACCCTGGAGAGAGCGATTGTTGGAACGAAAGTTATGCGATAACGGCACTGTGATTTACTTGACATCTGCCTGCTAATTACTCAAGATTAAAACAAGAAAACGTCGTTTATCCGTTTATCCAGGACAGATGGTTCAAATATTCAGCAAAATGCATAAAAAAGCTGCTGATTCAGACACAACAGATTGCCGGTGATAGACCTCACCGAAAAAATATCAGACACCCCTTTGATTAGATTATACCTATATTTCACCCTAGGGAGACGTGTAAGTAGGCTTTTTTACTGCAACCTCATAATATATACGGGTAGCCCCAATATGCAGGTGTTTCTCGTGTGTTAGCAGGTACCCTCCGAAATAAAGAGGGTTCAAAAGCCTTTTTGAAACTGTTATTGTAAGGTGGCTTCCTCGCAACTTTTGTCTGCCTGTGACATACTGTTTTGTTGAATAGCATCCGTCCGTGAATTTTTACACTTTGCCCTAAAAATACCAAACTATGTAGGGTGAAACGTATTATTAATATTGATTACACGTCTGGACATAACTCACATTACAAAGGTGGTACAGCATATCATCTGCATAGCATTAACTGTGATGTTTAGTAACGACTTAAATAGGCTGAAACGTTACGAAATTTATCGAAGCAAACAACGCGATATTTATTGATAATGAATAAACAATATTCATGAACGCCTTGCAAACACGTTATTGGAACTTGTTGAAACCTGTTGATACGAAATAGGAAGTCGCGTTATCACTTGACATTCAAATCATATCGCGGGTGTTATATACGTGACACGCTTTAGAGATCTCGTAGTACGAGTAAGTGTGGGAAGATTAATTATTTTGATCCTGTTATTTCTATGTGCGTGATTTATGCTTATCCCAATGACATTCTATCTTCAGCAGTAAAACTTGGTTATATTCATTAAATGAAGCAATGCACTTGGGAAATATGTTGAAACGTTGGTAGTTTAGGCTTAAACTGTAAGGCTTTATTATAATGCTTTGATTTTCCCTGATTGAGGCCTTATTCGTAATTTTTTGTTTGTAATCGTTTTTCTGAATTCTTAATTCATTAATTGGTTTATGCAGGTTTTTAATTCTTAGTAATTAAGTATTGACAAATAATACTGTTGAGAGTTGGCATTTTCTTTTTGACAAATGACAATGGCACATAGATGGTCTTTTTCTTTGTTTATATTTTTATAGTTAATATGATTTTATTTATTGTGTCCCTTAGGTTTATATGGAATAATGGAATCTAAAGAAGAATATTCTAAGAATACTTGAATTAGAACTCCTGGAAACATGTCCAGTACTTAGAAATAATATTCTGCAAGTCCTGCAAAAATATTCTGCATTCTGCTGTCCTGGGTCTGAGTGGATCGTTCGTACATATAATTATTGACTATCTCCCTTCATAGAAGATAGCTGAGTCTCATCAACCTTTTCTAATAGGTTTTCTCATTGTTTCCGTGACGTTTCCTCTTTTTCTGGGTTTATTGTAGAGAATTTGATGTTAAATGGTTTGTGTGTCATATTAGAAACTATATATACCTTTTTATTTACACACATGTTAATGTAATTATGTAAGTTGAAGCATATTCCCATGTGTTTTTAGCATTGAAGAAGACTAAATTTTGGTCGAAATGTCGGCATTTTTCAATAGAAGATAGAGAGTTTCTTTTGTCCTCTACCTGCTGTACCACCCAGTTTTAGAAGAAAAATCAGAAAGCCAATCTGGTCTTCAATTTACAATCCCAATTCAGGCACATTGCTCAAGCTGGTAAGGAAATGCAATTATTTTAAATTATCAGATCGTAGTAGAAGGGGTTTCTGATGAAGCCCCAAGCACTGGTGGAAACCTATCTGAAACACAAATTGATTTAAACACTAGACACAGGGAAGATGTTATGATTCTGCCTTCTGTTGATTCTGTCTATGAAAACATCAGCAACCAGAAGATAAGAAAAGAAAAAATTTCAAGAATTTGAAAAACAAGGCCTCTGTTGAAACACCAAAAATTACTAATGAATCGAAAAAAAGAAAAATGAAGAACTCTCCAAAAAATGTTTAGTTAATTCTTGCGCCCTTGCAAGACCAAATCTAACTTCTGCTATTTGCAGATGAAGTGGACAAAATGGAAATCTATTAATAAAAGTCTTTAGAGCGAGTCTTGCGTGGAACTTCATTCCAAACTGTTGGTCCAGGGTGCGGGTCATCTACATACCAAAGATAGGATGTAGGGGAAAAGATCCTAAATCGCTCGGGCCATCCAGTCTAATCTCGTTTCTGCTGAAATGCTTATAAAAGCTACTAGACCTATACATAAGGGATGGAGTGCTAACAACGTACCCCCTTAATACGGAACAGTATGCATGCCAGGCTAACAAATCAACAGAACTAGCGCTTCACAACCTGGTGGAGACAATCCAAGATACCCTGGATTCAAAAAGTGTCGCAGTTGGTATTTTTATTGACGTCGAAGGAACCTTTAATAATGCACTTACAGACTTCCTCCTCAGCGCCAGTAAGGCGAGAAGCATCGAACCAACAACAACCAACTGGATTCGCAACATGTTAGAATCCAGACTGATCACTACATCATTAAACGATGAGACTGTCAGATTCACAACAGCGGGGGGTTCTCCACAGGGTGGAGTTCATTCACCACTCCAGTGATCTTTACTAGTGGATGAACTTCTGGCTAATTTGGAACTATGGGGAGACGAGGTCCAAGCATACACTGACAACATCGTTATGCTTATAAGAAACCACCCAGAAGACCAACAAATCTCCAGCACGTTGCAAGAGGTGCTGGATGTTGTACACAGCTGATGTTCAAAGGAAAACCTAGCAATAAACCCTAGGAAAACGGTGAGTGTGCCATTTACTCGAAGGAGAGGCTGGACTTCTTGAAACCGCCATCTTTGTTCGGGACGACAATTCCGTTTACCAACGAAGTAAAATTTCTGAGATTCATCCTGGACAAATCGCTTACATGGACCCCACATGTGACTCGTACCGTTAGGAGAGCGCAGCTCTCCCTTTGGCCATGCAAGAACCTGTGCGGAAAATCACGTTGGACGGGACCCCAACAAACTATGTGGCTACATGTGACGGTAATAAAACCGATAATCACATATGGGGCCATAGCTTGGTATCAAAAGAGTCGACAGAGCTCCATCAAAGCTAAACTGTCCTCTCTGCAAAGGCAAATATGTTTCTGCATCACGGGGACAGTGAGAACGACGCCCATTGCAGCCATGGAGCGAATCCTTGACCTGCTTCCACTTTCAATACTCATGGAACGAGAAGCAATGAAGACGACATAACGGCTGCAACAAGTGACGCACATAGCACAGCAGCCTTTCGATGGTGAGACCAACAATGCCCACGCTGGCTTGGAAGCCCTTGCTGTATTGAACATGGTCTCCGATCTAATGGCATCAAAACGTACATTAGACACTCGCTACGTCAGGGTTCCCTCACGGGCAGACTGGGACGAACAAGGCGATAGTTTGCAACTGGCAGGAAGTACTTGGTACAAGGACGGATCCAAAACCGACGAAGGAGCTGGCTCCGGAGTGTACGGGAGATCGGATGGCATTTGCCTAGTAGAGAGCCTAGGCCGATTCACCACAGTGTTTCAGGTTACATATATGACATTGAATTGTGTGCCCGACATCTATTAGAGGAGGGAGGGCACAATAGATCAATGAATAGAATCAATCTGCTGGGATAATCGGGCAGCGCTTCTAGCCTGCCCGATTTCCCTAGTCTTTGCGCTGCAATTCCAAAACTGTTTGGAACTGCCACAGGACTCTGAACACGCTATCGCAGGAGAATAGCGTTACACTGGTATGGATCTCGGGCCATCGTGGTCACGAAGGCAATGAAAGGGCCGACCCTCTAGCTAGAAGGGCGGCGGGCTCTGCGTTTGTAGGCCCGGAGCCGGCACTGGGAGTCCCATACTCTCTGATCAAGGCTGAATTCCAGAAATGGAGCAATGGCAAGTCCCAGGACTGGTGGGGACTCCAAAAAATGTATCACGGGAACAGGGGCGGTAAAAGCCCAAACATTCCTCAGACTAAATAGGAGACAAATCAGAGTGGCCACTGCTCTATACACTGGACATAGCCACCTAAGATTTCACGTGCACAGACTCGGACTGTCCGAAGAGACGGAGTGTCGGCTGTACTTGGAGGACGACGAGACAGTTGAGCACGTCCTATGTAACTGCCCGGATTTTGCCAGATCGAGATATTCACTGTTCGGAAACACGATCATTGAGCCTCAAGATGCAAACGCAGTGTTTCCCGAGAGACTCATCAGACTCATTGAGGGTCTGGGCATAACTGGTGACAATTAGTGGAGCTAACAGGGACAAACCTTGCTGGCAACACTTTGAGTGAGCCACAATAGACCGCAGGTCGCATTGGAGGACTGAAAAACATCTGAAGAGATTTGAAAAAAAAACTGCCTCTGCTAAGAGTAGCTAAAATCTGTTTCTGTCATACACAGCAGCGGGTGTAGGACAGAAATAACTACTTCACATTTGTGAAGGAGCCAACATTTCGACCCTGGTCTTTCTCATGGCTTTTTCAATAAGCGAAGTTTGTCAACTAGGGACAACATTCCACTGAAATTAAAACATCACCAGTCATACGAAAAAGCGAGCAAACGAGCACCATAACATGACGACACACACATTAGTAATAGGTCAGCTACAGCTAGGTTCAAATTATTTTTATTTATTGAAAAATCCCTGAAGAAGACCACAATAAGGGGCGAAACGTTGGTTCTTTCACAAATGTGCAGTAGTTATTTCTGTTCTACACCCGCTATTTTCACTTCTAACGACCTGATATAAAGGACGCAAAACATATATGATATCATCCTAGAATTTTTGGTTAATTTTTGTGTTCTTGCAAGACAGAACCTTACTTCTGTTATGCAGAAAAGTTTACTATTTTGTTTTATCAATGCTGCATTCGATGTCACCCTTGCCTTGAGAATATCAAGCTGAGATTAAAAAGGAAATTTTAAATCCAAATTGCAGATGCTGAAAATGTCAAGCTGAGGTTAAAGATAAAGTTTTAAATCCAAACTGCAGCTGAAGTGGACAAAATGGAAGCTAACGATCAGTAGCAAAAAATCAAGGAAATAAAACATCTCAAGATATTTGAACGGAAATGCCTCTGTTGAGAGCAGCAAAAATTACTGATGAATCAGAAAAAAGAAAAATGTAGGACTCCTTGGAATCTTTGGTTAATTCTTGGACTCTTCTAGGCCATAACCTCACTTCTGTTAAGCAGAAAAGAGATGATGGGGAATTGAAAAATACTGGTTATCATTTTCTTTTATCAGCGCTGCCGTAGATGTCAAGCTTGGCTAAAAATGTTCAGCTGAGATTAAAGAAAAAGTGCTAAATCCAAATTGCAGATGCGATTGGACTATCAACAACAAGAAGATAAGAAAAGAAAACATCTCAAGAAATTTGAAGGAAAATGCGTCAACAAACAGACAAGGAAAGAAAACGTCTCAAGAAGAAATTTGTTGGAAAGTTCTGTGGGATTTAAAACTTCGCACAAGTATCCACCAAAATATTCCTAGCTGCAGCTTTTCCAATGCAACAATTCCATGCCATTTTTTGCATTGAACATCCTTCCGAAACGTAGCTATATTATCTTGCTGAATCATATTATTATTATTCTACCATCCTGAATATCTAAATGACTTACTGCAGACTCATTATCAGCCATTGTTCAGTAGATATTTGATACTTTTCGGAGCATTTTCACTGAGAAACTGGTCGGGAAAAGACTCGAGAGACAAAATAAAGCAAAAAAAAAGATACATTGAGAAGTAGACAAAAAAAATTAAATTACTAGTTTATAAATAACACATTTAAAAGAAACAGACACGTTTATCTTAAACAATAAAGGTATAGTGAGATATAAAGAAATATTGAACCAATTAGCCTTAGAAGCGACAACAAAGATTATCTTGAGTAGCAAGAAAGCCAAAAATTAACTTTGATTTGTTTACCCATAATAAGAAGAGTGTTTTATGTAATAAATAGCCAGTAAACAAAGCTTGCCCAGGATAATTAAAATACTATTAGGACCCTAATAACCAAAACAATACTAATCAGTCACTTTCACCTTGACGCCTGATAATAAGCGGTTTCAAGGTTAATATTAAGCATTATACATTAATTTGGGTGACTGTTAACTGGCCCTGTCATAAACGACAGATAAGGCATGAAAAGGTACAGAGAAGGTTAGTGAAAACATTTGGTTGAAATAATAAATGCAGCTAAAGTGTTCACCCATGTATGCGTCTCTTATATATTACTAACTTAAATAGTTTAGATCGAACACAGTACTATGTTAAAAATGTGTAACGGACTAGAGAGATAACAAGCCTATAGTTAAACAGATACAATCTCTAATTTATTATAATTGAAAATTAAGCTTTTCACACCTGAAGTGCTCTGAACATGTTTACCTGAAACAAAAATTTGTAGACATATCAACCGGAAAAGAATGATTTATTAGCGGGAATTTAATTAATTAAAGTTCAGTAGTTTTTGGAAATATGGAGAAAATATGATAATTTTT